>CAOKZL010001253.1:0-714391 GCA_948472985.1 Iguana delicatissima
CCCCCCCTTCAGGAACCCGAACCCCGAGAACCTGCCCCCCCTGAGGAGGCCCGGTGAGAAGGGACCAAGAGGTCCCTTTTCCCTAAGGACCCGAAGATCAAGATGAGCAGGACCCTGAATCCGGGGCTTCCCTTTGGAAGGCCTGGTGGGAAGGCACCAAGAGATCCCCCTTTTCCCCCCAAGGTCCGGAGAGAAGGAATCCCCAGGGTAACCTGGCTCTCCATTCGGCAGGCCTGGTGGGAAGGGACCAGAGATCCCTCTTCCCCTGGACAACCTGGAGAGAAGGGAAACCCCGGAGGGCCAACCTGGTTCCCATTCGGCAGGCCTGGTGGGAAGGGACCAAAAGACCCCTCTTCTCCTGAGGGACCTGAAGGTAAAGATGACCTGAACCCTGAATCTGGACTTCCTCAAGGGGGCCTGGTGAGAAGGGACCAAAATCTCCCCTTTCCCCAAAGGCCCTGAGGTCAGGAATCCCGAACCCGAGACCGGCCGCCCCGTGAGGAGGCCCGGTAGAAGGGACCAGAGGTCCCTTTTCCCCTCAAGGACCCGAAGATCAAGATGAGCAGACCCTGAATCGGTCTTCCCTTTGGAAGGCCTGGTGGGAAGGCACCAAGAGACCCCTTCCCTCAAGGTCCGGAGAGGCCCCGGAGGTCAACCTGGCTCTCCATTCGGCAGCCTGGTGGAAGGAAAGAGATCCCTTTCCCCGGACAACCGGAGGGTCCCGGAGGGCGAACCTGGTTCCCATTCGGCAGGCCTGGTGGGAAGGGACCGAGACCCTCTTCTCCTGGGGACCTGAAGGGAAAGTGACTGAACCCTGAATCTGGACTTCCTCAAGGGGGCCTGGTAGAAGGGACCAAATTCCCTTTCCCCAAGGCCAGGTCAGGAATCCCCGAACCCCGAAGAACCTGGCCGCCCCTAGGAGGCCCGGGAGAAGGGACCAGAGGTCCCTTTCCCCTGGACCCGAGAAAGATGGAGGCCAAGTTTCCTTGGAGGCCTGGTGGGAAGGACAAGAGATCCCCTTTCCCTCAAGGTCCCGGAGAAGGATCCGGGTAACTGGCTCTCATTCGGGAGGCCTGGTGGGAAGGGACCAAGAGATCCCCTCCCCAAACCTGGGGAGGATCCCGGAGGGCAACCTGGTTCCCATTCGGCAGGCCTGGTGGGAAGGACCAAGAGCCCCCCGAGGGACCTGAGGAAGAGACCTGACCTAATCTGACTTCCCAAAGGGGCTGGTAAGGACCAAAATCTCCCCTTCCCCAAAGGCCCTGAGGTCAGGATAACCCCGAAGACGGCCCCCGTAGGAGGCCGGAGAAGGGACCAAGAGGTCCCTTTTCCCCTCAAGGACCCGAAGATCAAGATGAGCAGGACCCTGAATCGGGTCTTCCCTTTGGAAGGCCTGGTGGGAAGGCACCAAGAGATCCCCTTTCCCCTCAAGGTCCGGGGATGGGGTCCCCGGAGGGTAACCTGCTCTCAAATTTGGCAGGCCTGGTGGGGAAGGGGGCCAAAAGATCCCTCTTCCCCCGGACAACCTGGAGAGAAGGAATCCCCGGAGGGCAACCTGGTTCTCCATTCGGCAGGGCCCGGTGGGAAAGGACCAGAAAACCCCCTTCTCCTGAGGGACCTGAAGGTAAAGATACCTGAACCCTGAATCTGGACTTCCCTCAAGGGGGCCTTGAGAAGGGACCAAAATTCCCCTTTCCCCCCAAAAGGGCCCCGAGGGTCAGGAATCCCCCGAACCCCGGGAAACCTGGCCGCCCCGTTAGGAGGCCGGGGGAGAAGGGACCAAGAGGTCCCTTTTCCCCCCAAGGACCCGAAGATCAAGATGAGCAGGACCCTGAACGGGCTTCCCTTTGGAAGGCCTGGTGGGAAGGCACCAAAAATCCCCTTCCCCTCAGGTCCCGGAGATAAGGAATCCCCGGAGGGTCAAACCCGGCTCTCCATTCGGCAGGCCTGGTGGGAAGGGCCAAGAGATCCCTCTTCCCCTGGACAACCTGGGGGAGAAGGAATCCCCGGAGGGAACCTGGTTCTCCATTTGGCAGGCCTGGTGGGAAGGGGCCAAAAGACCCCCCTTTTTCCCCCCAAAGGCCCGGGGTAAGGAAACCCCCCATAACCCGACTTCCTTTGGCGGGCCCGGTGGAAGGGGCCAAATCCCCTTCCCCGGCCCTGGGGAAAGGGAAACCCCGAACGGGGAAATGGTTCCCTTGGAGGCCGGTGGGAAGGGGCCAGAGCCCCCCTTTTTCCCCAGGGGCCTGAAGGTAAAAATACCGAACCCTGAATCGGCTTCCCTCGGGGGCCTGGTGGAAGGACCAAAACCCCCCTTTCCCCCAAAAGGCCCGAGGGGGAGGAATCCCCAAGGAACCTGGCCCCCCTGGGAGGCCCCGGGGGAAGGGACCACCCCTCCCCGGACAAATGAGGAGAACCCGAACCGGTCTTTCCCTTTGAAAGGGCCCGGTGGGAAAGGCCCCAAAACCCCCTTTCCCCTCAAAGGTCCCGGAGATAAGGAAACCCCCAGGTAACCGGCTTCCATTCGGCAGGCCTGGTGGGAAGGGGCCGAGACCCTCTTCCCCCGGACAACCTGGAGAGAAGGAATCCCCGGAGGGAAACCCGGTTCCCCATTCGGCAGGCCTGGTGGGAAGGGACCAGAACCCCCTTCTCCTGAGGGACCTGAAGGGAAAGATGACCTGAACCCAACTGGTTCCCCAAGGGGGGGTGGGAGAAGGGCCAAATTCCCCTTTCCCCCAAAGGGCCTGAGGGTAGGAACCCCCCCCAAGAAAAGGCCCCCGTGAGGAGGCCCCCGGGAAGGGGAAAAAGGTCCCTTTTCCCCTAAGGACCCAAGACAAAAGGGGCAGGTTTAATCGGGTCTTCCCTTTGGGGTTGGGGAAAAAGAATCCCCTTTCCCCCAAGGTGGAATAAGGGAAACCCCGGAGGGTCAACCGGTTTCTCCTTCGGAGGTGGTGGGAAGGGACCAAGAGATCCCTCTTCCCCTGGAAATGGAGAGAAGGAATCCCCGACCAAGGGTTCCCATTTTGGCCCTGGTGGGAAGGGGCCCAAGAGATCCCCTTTTCCCCCCAAGGCCCAAAAAGGTCCCCGGAAGGTCAAATGACTCAATTCGGAGGCCTTGGGAAAAACAGAGTCCCTCTTCCCCTGGAAATGGAGGAAGGAACCCCAGGGCAAAAGGTTTTTCCATTCGGCAGGCCTGGTGGGGAAAGGCCAAGACCCCTCTTCTCCTAGGGACCAAAAAGTTTCCCTAACCCTAATTGGCTTCCCTCAAGGGGGCCGGGAGAAGGGACCAAAATTCCCCTTTCCCCCAAAGGCTCTGAGGGTCAGGAATCCCCGAACCCCGAAGAACCTGGTCGCCCCGTGAGGAGGCCCGGTGAGAAGGGAGGAAGAGGTCCCTTTTCCCCTCAAGTATCCGAAGACCAAGAGGACAGGAATAATGAAAATTTCGAAGGTGGTACCTCTCCTCCTTCGGGTATGAAAAAAGGTTTTTTTTTAATCCCACAGTTTGGCCTTCCCACTGATGGGATTGGTGTAAATGTCCAAGGAGATGCATCTTATGCTAGAGGAACTAAAACAGGTTTTCTCTCAGTCCCTAAGTTTTACCTTCCTTCTGGTAAGATTGGTGTAAACGTGCGAGGAGATGCCTCCCATCTTACTGGAAGCAAGACAGGCTTTCTCTCTGTCTCTCAGGTTGGGTTTCCTAATGGTAAGATTGGAGTAAATGTCGAAGGAGATAGATCATTTCTCACGGAAACCAAAAAAGGTTTTCTGTCAGTCCCTCAGGTTGGCCTTTCCTCTGGTAAGATCGTTGTAAATGTCCAAGGAGATTCCTCTTCCCCTAGGGGAACCAAAACAGGTTTTCCCTCAGTGTCTCAGTTTGGTTTTTCCACGGGTGAGACTGGCGGAAATGTCCAAGGAGATGTCTCTTCTCCTACTGGAGCCAAAACAGGTTTTCTCTCAGTCCCTCAGGTAGGACTTCCCACTGGTAAGATTGGTGTAAAGGTGCAAGGAGATGCCTCTTCTTCTACGGGAACCAAAACAGGTTTTCTCTCAGTTCCACAATTTGGCCTTCCTATTGGCAAGACTGGTGGAATTGTCCAAGGAGATGCCTCTTCTCCTCAAGGAACCAAAACAGGTTTTCTTTCAATCCCTCAGTTTGGCTTTGTCACTAGCAAGATCGGTGTAAATGTCCAAGGAGATTCCTCTTCGCCTACGGGAACCAAAAGAGGTTTTCTCTCTATCCCTCAGGTAGGACTTCCCACTGGTAAGATTGGTGCAAAGGTGCAAGGAGATGCCTCTTCTTCCACGGGAACCAAAACAAGTTTTCTCTCAATCCCTCAATTTGGCCTTCCCATTGGCAAGACTGGTGGAAATGTCCAAGGAGATGCCTCTTCTCCTCAGGGAACCAAAACAGGTTTTCTTTCAATCCCTCAGTTTGGCTTTGTCACTGGTAGGATCGGTGTAAATGTCCAAGGAGATTCCTCTTCCCCTACGGGAACCAAGACAGGTTTTCCCTCAGTGCCTCAGGTTGGTCTTCCCACTGGTAAGATTGGTGTAAATGTCCAAGGAAGTACCTCTTCTCCTACTGGAACCAAAACAGGTTTTCTCTCTATCCCTCAGGTAGGACTTCCCACTGGTGAGATTGGTGTAAAGGTGCAAGGAGATGCCTCTTCTTCCACGGGAACCAAAAGAGGTTTTCTCTCAATCCCTCAATTTGGCCTTCCCATTGGCAAGACTGGTGTAAATGTCCAAGGAGATGCCTCTTCTCCTCAAGGAACCAAAACAGGTTTTCTTTCAATCCCTCAGTTTGGCTTTGTCACTAGTAAGATCGGTGTAAATGTCCAAGGAGATTCCTCTTCGCCTACGGGAACCAAAAGAGGTTTTCTCTCAGTGTCTCAGGTTGATCTTCCCACTGGTAAGATTGGTGTAAATGTCCAAGGAGATGCCTCTTCTCCTACTGGAACCAAAACAGGTTTTCTCTCAGTCCCTCAGGTAGGACTTCCCACTGGTAAGATTGGTGTAAAGGGGCAAGGAGATGCCTCTTCTTCCACGGGAACCAAAACAAGTTTTCTTTCAATCCCTCAGCTTGGCCTTCCCATTGGTAAGACTGGTGGAAATGTCCAAGGAGATGCCTCTTCTCCTCAGGGAACCAAAACAGGTTTTCTTTCAATCCCTCAGTTTGGCTTTGTCACTGGTAGGATCGGTGTAAATGTCCAAGGAGATTCCTCTTCCCCTACGGGAACCAAAAGAGGTTTTCTCTCAGTGCCTCAGGTTGGTCTTCCCACTGGTAAGATTGGTATAAATGTCCAGAGAGATGCCTCTTCTCCTACTGGAACCAAAACAGGTTTTCTCTCCATCCCTGAGTTTGACCTTCCTACTGGTAAGATTGGTGTAAATGTCCAGGGAGATGCCTCTTCTCCTAAGGGAACTGAAACAGGTTTTCCTTCCATCCCTCAGCTTGGCCTTCCCACTGGTAAGATTGGTGTAAATATCCAAGGAGATGCCTCTTCTCCTACTGGAACCAAAACAGGTTTTCTCTCCATCCCTCAGTCTGGCCTTCCCTCTGGGAAACTTGGTCAGAATGTCCAAGGAGATACTTCTTCCTCCCAGTTAACCAGTACAGGTGGCCTTCCTCAATTTGGCCTTCCTTCAGGTAATCATACTGGAAGTGTCTCAGCAGATTTGTCTACCCTAAAAGCACCTGGAAAAGGCGGATTTCTGATGCCTCTATTTCGTTTCATACCAGGCAAAACTGGCCAAAATATGATAGCCAATAATGGTAGAAGTGTCCCAAGCAATTTATCTTCTCCAAAAGGAACTGGAAGTGGTGGTTTCTTATTTCCTCAAACTGGTGCAGGCTCATCAAAGCAAGGTGAAAATATATTAGGGGGGGGTTTGTCGATGAACAGAATTGGAAATGTCCAAAATGGAGGAGGCAGCATTTTGCCTGGCACATCTGGTCTTGCGAATGGCTTTCTGGTCCCTGCATCTTCTCCATCCACGAGCAGCCGTGATACTGCATCCCTCCCTCCTTCCATCATTGTTCGTGTGAACAAGGGAAGCAATGATCAATGTAAGTTTTCCACTATGGCTACATTTTTACTGCACCTGTTTTATTTGTTTATCCATTTATTTGTTTATTTAGATTATGCCCTGCTTTCCTTCTGCCAAAGCACCCAAGGAGGCTTTCAGTAGTTCAAAATAGAAGTTGACAAATATTTATATTATAAAAGTTCTTTTTAAAACCCAATTCAACAAAGGTACCATTCCAAAGCAGGTAGTTCAAAAACAGTTGAAATTACATTTTAGAATATGTCATGAAAAGCATGAAAAACATGGAAGACCAAAAAAAAATAAAATAAAACCCAGCACATCACTTTCAACACTTTTTTTTGCCAAATAATTAAAATTAATGAAAGTCCTGCCTAAATAAAAAGGTTTCTACATCCTAGTGGAAGGAGAGCAGGGAGGGGGCTAACCAGACCTCCTGTGGAAGGGAGTTCCACAGTCTAAGAGCAGCCACTGAGAAGGCTGTCCCCTTTTCCTCACTAATCATACCTATGACAGAAAAAGCCCTCTCCCAAAAATCTTAAAGCTCAGGCGAGTTTATATTCCATCCCAAATTACCTGAATAATAACAAGGGTTTTGTGTGACTCTAACCTTGTAGAGATGGGCTTTAAACACACACATCCTCTCAGAACAAATGGAGTCACATGGGACCCTTTCACACTACAGAGTTATCATGCTACAGTTCCATTTTAATGGGCATGGCTACATCCTGCGGAAGCTTGGCATTTGCAGTCTGGGAAGCCACTGGAACTTCGTGGCTGAGAGTTCTAACTATACCTCCCCAAACTGCAAATTCCAGGAATCTATAGAATCGGAGAGTTGGAAGAGATCCCAGGGGCAATCAAGTCCAACTCCCTTCTGCCATGCAGGAATACACATCAAAGCATTCCCGACAGATGGCCATCCAGCCTTTGCGTAAAAATCTCCAAAGAAGGAGGGGATTCCACCACACTCCATGGAGGCAGCAGATATTCCACTGACAGACAGCTCTGACAGTCAGGAAGTTTTCCCTGAGGATTAGATGGAATCTCTTTTCTTGTAGTTTGAATCCATTGCTCCTTGTCCTGCTCTTTGGAGCAGTGGAAAACAAGCCCATTCCCTTCTCGATACCACATCCTTTCAAATATTTAAATATGGCTATCATGTCCCCTCCTAACCTCCTCTTCTGCAGACTAAACATCCCCATCTCCCTAAGCCAGTGGTTCTCAACCTGTGGGTCCCCAGATGTTTGTGGACTTCAGCTCCCAGAAGCCCTGAGCATTGACCATAGTGGCTGGGGCTTCTGGGAGCTGAAGTCCACAAACATCTGGGGACCCACAGGTTGAGAACCACTGCCCTAAGCCGTTCCTCAGAGTGCTTCATGGCTTCCAGACCCTTCACCATTTTGGTCGCCCTCCTCTGGACATGGTCCAGCTTGTCAATATCCTTCTTGAAATGAGATGCCCAGAACTGGACACAGTATTTCAAATGAAGTCTGTCCAAAGCAGACTAGAGTGGTACTATTACTTTCCTCAATCTAGACACCATATTCCTATTGATGCAACCAAGAATCACGTTGGCTTTCTCAGCTGCCGGATCACACTGCTGATTTGTGTTCAGCTTGATGTGGCCAGGGGAGCTAATGTGGAATCATGGTGCTATAACTGCAGCACAAAAGGGCCCCTGATGAGTATTTCAGCATTGGAGAAGAAACTGTGGTTTTCCAAGGCACAACTCATCCTATTGTGTTAAGGATCAAACTTCTACCGTTGCATAGTGTGAAAGAAACCATTGTCACAAGAACAGGATAGCTCCTGAGTGCTCTCCATGCAAAGACCAATACTACTCACACCACTGTAGTGCAAACAAGGGTGTTAATATGTATACTGTGGGAGAAGACATGGTTTATGGGGCAGGAGGTTAACTACTTCAAATTTGCCCTGTTGGTGGATCTGAAGGTCTGGGTCAGCTATCATGCCTTCGCAGGTATGTCACAGAGCTGGATTGGGCCCTGAACCCTGATAGGAAGGAGACAAACACTCAGAGGCTTCTGGCCAAAAGGGACCAACTTCCCAGAGTCTTCTTCCAGCCCAGCTGCATTGCAAGGGTTGGTCCAATGGACAAAGTTTACTTGGCAGCATCAACAAATTTACAGAACTTTCAGCCTTGCATGAAAAAAGAGGGAGTGCACACGAGCAAACGTTGTTTAACATAATTTGCCAGGTCTAGAGAACAGGGTCTTTGTGCCCATTCCAGCAGAAATGTCATCATTACTGTCAACCAATGGATGTTCTCAGGGTAGGACAGCCAGTTTCAAATTCCTTCTTACCACTTTATCTGTGGCACTGAGCCTGGACACAATTATAGCAGTAAGACAGACGCAGAAGGGATTCAGGGGTTTTAATTCACGATATGGTTTTGTATAGAATGGCTGAGGAAATCACAAATAAAAGGCTAGATGCTTTAAAATACTTCTGTGCCCAACAAAGGCAGCCTACCAATAAAACCCTATAAACAATTTGAAACGATTCCAAGTTTAACAAAATAATTTAAGCAGGATTAGTTTAACAAAGTTTAAGAAGTTAAAACAGTGCGAATCATGGACTTGTATGCCAAAAAAGCAAATTGGGCCCCAAAGGCTTTTAGAAAAAAAGCCTCTTTTAACTTGGTGCCAGAATAAAGTGTTGGGACTAATCCAGCCTTTGAGGGGAGGGTGTTTCACAATGAGGGTGTTACAGCAGAGGAGGCCCTGTTTCCACGTCCCGTCTCAAGGGGCTGCTCCGATTGGTTGGACATGGAGGAGAGTCCCTCCAGTAGGTCTCCGTCCTTGGGCAGGGATCTGTAGGCATGGATCCCATGGATCTTCAGCTGCCTGCCTTCTCTGCCTGAGACCCTGGAGAGCAGGCGATGTTGGGTGTGAGGGAGCTGGTGCCACTGAGGCCCCTCTGATTGAACTTGCGGTGTCCTTCCAGCTTTGTTGCCGCTCAGGTCAGAAGGTAGCAGCGCCCAGTTCATCCCACTGGGGCCTCCTGAATCCACCGACGATGCTCTCCTGTACCGCTATGCTGTAAGTACCCAGAATGGTGGGACGTTCTTCCAAAACCCCATGAATATTTCTCCCTCTCTCTCTCTCATTCTGTCTCTCTGAACATCTCTGCTTTCATGAGTGTTTCATTGTCTTTAACTCCTCTTTAGACCAGAGTGGCCAGGGAGGATGGAAGTCACGTGGTTCTTAACAGCGCACCCCTTTCCCTGCCTCAAAAGCAAGGCTCCCGCATGGCTGTGGCTGTGAGTTCCAGCATCCCTAACTCGCTCCTGTCAACCGTCACACCCAGCAGCCTTTCCACCATGGTAAGTGGAGCAGCAGACCTATGGGGCACGATCCTACATCGCATGGGTGGAGTATAACACTCTGCCCCTGAGGTTCTAGATGGCCAGAAGCAGGACAGGGGTGCCCTGGAAGCATCTGCCTGGCATCACCCTCTTGGATCCCTGGGGATTCTTGCTGGAGATCTGGGAGGGTGATGGCACCAATCTTCTTCTGACTGCAGAACAGCAGCCAGCTGCTGCCCAGGTGACCCCTAACCTGCCTTCAGGCCAGTAAACGGCTGTGGCAGCATGCTCCAACACGTCAAAGCTGGCTTCTGGGGGAGGGGGTGACATTGCACAAGGAGGTATTTAATAGGCAACACTTTTCACACACATTGCACAAAGAAGCATTTAGTAGCTGATGTTTTTCCTACACATTGTACAAGGAGGTATTTAATAAGTACCATTTTTTGTACACACTGCACAAGGAGGTATTTAGTAGCTGATGCTTTTCCTATGTTACACAAAGAAATATTTAATGGATGGTGTGTTTCCCACACTTTGCATGAAGAGCTATTCAGCAGGTGGTGTATTTAATACCTCCTTAGGTGACATCCAAAAAGAGACAGGCACTTGTGCAATCCCTATGTCACCAGCAGGATTCCACTCTTGGACTAAATGTTCACAGAGAGGGATTTACCATTTACGTGTGATATTAGGGATAGTGTCTGCCCATCTGTTGCTGTGCTGGTCGGTGGCTAGTGGTCAGAGATGATCAGCATTTTTCATCAACATCACCTAATAGGGCCAGGATGTCTTCCTGGTTCTGGACATCCCTATAGAGATGTAAAGTGCATCCAAGTCTGAGGAGTGGGCCATTCTACCTCATGGGAAAGCAGCAGAAAAATGGGTTCGAGCAGAGCTTTCAGAAAGTTCAGAGGCTCAGTAGCCCAAGAAAGTAACATCCACAAGCTCTGGAGAAAGCCTTATAACAGCGGTGGGAAAAGTAGAACCCATGTGCTTCATGTGGCTTCAACTTCCCTTTGGTGGCCCTCAGAGCACCCTCCCAATAGGACACCCCCAAAAAGTATCCAAAAGCCCTCTCCATTTTTTTTATTCCCCCAGCTATTCTTTCTCCCAATAAGAAACAGTGTAAAATACTCAAAATACAGCAGTTTTGTTCCCCTGAAATGCTAACGAAATGGCCCAAAAGCAGTCAAAAATGAAATCAGAACTGATGTGACATTAAAAGGCTCAGTAAAGCAGAAGATGAGGAGGAGTGATATTTTAAAGGATATGAAGCTCCCGGTGGGGGGAAGAAAAAGAAAACTAGGACTATGTGATGTGTGGTTTTTGAGGAACAATGAGAAACAGGGCACTGAAAGAAAACGTTATCAGGATGTTAAATAGAAAGATTTGAAATAATGGTATGCATACACAGCCACTGAAAGGAAGAATGGAAATAATTTTTTTCCTTAAACTTATTTTTTTTTCTATATAGTTTATTCTTTCTTGTATTTTTCTTCTTTTTCTGCTTTGTTTTAACTTTTAAATAAAAATACTCTCTTTAAAACTGATGTAAGATGCTGGTTAAGGAATTGCTGGCCAACAGCGTCTAGCAGCGGGGGCATGATTCTTGCCCACGAGCAAGCCTGATCCAGCTCGACGCAGGGAATCCAGAGCTAGCGTATCCCCAGTAGATCCCCACCCACCCACTTACTGCCTGAAAGCCTCCTCAAGCCCTGAGTCAATGAGGTCTAGCAAGAGGTGACTTGGTTCCTTCCTCAAGGGAAGCTCAATAGAATCACAGAGCTGCCCTGCAGGAAGACACCATCCAAGCCCTCCCTTGGACAGATGGCCATCCAGCCTCTTTTCAAAAGCCTCCAAAGAAGGAGGAGATTCCGCCACACTACATGGGGGCAGCAGCAGATCCCACTCTCAAACTGCTCTGACCATCAGGAAGTTCTTCCTAAGGTTTAGCTGGAACCTCTTTTCTATGAATGAGCATGCACAACTCAAACCCTGTTTCTGTTTCTGGTAGGTTTTTGGTGATGGCACCCTGCCCGCAGAGGAACAGAGGCTCCTCCCAGAGGTTAGTAACTGCTGAGTGTTGCTTCTCTATGGCCATCTTCACACGGCATTTTTAGAGTGCTGTTATCCCACTTTCAACGTCCTGTGGAATCCCGGAGTTTGCAGTTTAGGGAGGCACCTTTGATTTTATGGCCTTTAAGGCCCCTCCTTAACTTTCAAACCCCAGGATTCCATAGGACATTGAAAGTGGAACAATAGAACTATAACAGGCTAGTGTGGAAATGGCCTTAGTTTGCAAGCATAAGAAAGGAGTCCAGACAGCACATGGGGATGAGAACAACAGGCTGGCAAGACTTGAACGCAGTTCCCAAGGAATTCCTGGGTCTCTTCTGTGCTTCGAAATCAGAAGTGGGCAGCTGGTGGCAAAGAGTTGTGGGTGTTGGAAATTTTGGATTTCCAGATAAAGGAGGCTCACTCTGTTTTGTATTTGTTATAATTTGTAAGCCACTTTGAGTCTCTGTTTTGAGGATCAAAGGCGGGATAACAAGGGTAACCATTATAAATGCTGGCCGGAATCTTTTTAATTAGTCACAACTAGACTAGGCTCACTGAATCAGTTGTTGAATGGTGAGCCAACACACAGGTAAATCCCATTGTTTCAGTAGGTCTACTCTAGTCAGGATTACCAGTTGGATTTAAGCCAATGAAGTTTGGGGGTCCCATAGTGGGAGAAAGATGAGATATGAGATGAATGAATGGGCAATTTTAAAAAAGGAAACCAACAGCACTGCTCCCAAGGTTGTCCTGCATCCCAGAAGGATCAATTAATCACTGAAGGTATATATTTATTGAAGTGATTAACACACAAAACTTAATAAACAGGAAATAAACAAATAGAGTTCACTATGGGAGTTGTTTTAATTTGTTCTTAAAGAATGTTTGGCTCCTCAAAACTGTTTTTTTTTTTTAAATCTATTGCTTTACTCCATTGTGTTATCAATGTGGGAGCCAGGTCAGGATGAGAAGCAATGCAGAAATACTTTGAGAGAGAAAACAACAGAATAGAAAAGGGAGAGGGATTGTGTGTGTGTGTGTGTGTGTGTGTGTGTGTGTGTGTGTGTGTGGAGAGAGAGAGAGAGAGAGAGAGAGAGAGAGAGAGAGAGAGACCGAGTGAATGTATATTTTCTGCTTGAGAGCAGAGCATCTAGCAACTCTTACCTCCATCTTCCATGTTGTGTGGATTTACTGCTCCACCGATGCCGCTTTGCAGGTTCCACAAGGAAAAGCTGTGAAGGCCACAATCACCCGCATCAGGGGCCCGTCCGTTTCCTATACTGCCAACCCAGCTGACGCAACTTTGTCACTCACTGTCAACCTGTGCACCAGCGCTGAGGGGAAATGCAACACCAACTTGCCCACATTGAATATAGTAAGTGTTTCAACAAATGCGTGAATTTCTTTCCAAGTTAGATGGAAAGAAGATGCCTTACTATTGACTTCTGAGTGTCGTTGTTGTTGTTACTGCTGCTATTGTACTCATTTCTGTTCCACCTTTCTCCCAGTAATGCTAGTTAAGGCTGCGTGAATTCTGTTCAAAGAGAAAGGCAGGGTATTAATTTTGGTTCATAACATATCAAATTCTCCTATCATCCATCCATCCATCCATCCATCCATCCATCCATCCATCCATCCATCCATCTATCCGTCTGTCCGTCCATCTATCTATCTATTTGTACCATTCTATTAATATTTAATATTAAGAAAATGGTGTGGAGAAAATGGAAAGGGCAGAAATCTTGGACTGATTAGATGAGGAGGGAGGTCTGGGTTAGTCAGGTACTCAAGAGAGCGAACAGGTGGCGAGTGCAAGAAGCCCTGCTGGAAATGGATGGTTTCAGGCCTCTCTCTGCATGGTGTGACAACACATCAGTGCTCCTGCGTTGTCCACAAGGTGCGTAAGGGATTTAAAACCAAGGAGACCTGGCTCTTCGGTTTAAGACAACCCCTGGGTGGCTCCCTTTGTCTCATTGAAAGAGCTGGGCATGTCCAGCCTGGTGAAGAGCAGACTAGAGGGATGGCATGATGGCCCTCTTTAGATTCCTCACGGACTGCCCCAGAGAGGACAGGGCAAGAATATTCTCTGCTGTTCCAGAGGGCAAGACTAGGTCTACTGGTCTGAAGTTACAGGAGGGTAGATTTTGATGGAACTTTAGGAGGAACTTCTTAACAGCGAGGGCAGTTTGGTGATGGAACCCATTGCCTAGAGAGGTGGTGGGGTCTCTTTGTCCGGACAGCTCCCAGCTGGGGGTGCTCTACCTGGAGATCCTGCATGGAGCAGAGGGTTGGACTTGATGGCCTATGAGACCCCTTCCAACTCCACGATTCTGTGATCCTATCATTGCAGGAAGCTCGTGTGAAAGCTACTTTTGAAGCTTCTGGAAGCAAGCTGGTCCCCAGGCTTTCTCTGGACAGGTAATGAATTCTTATCAAAGGATAAGCCCTTTGGCTGGAATCTTACACAGAGAGGTGAAATTGCAGAGTGATTATGTTAGCCTGCCTTTGAGTTGAATAACAATGTTGCACAATGGGATGCGCACCCAAATGTTCTTCTGTGTCCATGCGCATCACATACATGTCCAAGCAAACTGCCAGTGCATGTACAACTGTACGTCTGTAATCATGAACAGAATGCAGGTGTGGCAAAGTAGACCAACATGTCCAACTGCTTCTGCAGCAGAATAGAAGGCACCAGCATGATTCTGGCTGTGCTGATAGAACCCATTCTATATGAAGTGGCTTTCTGCTGCACTGCACGCTGGTCCTTCTTGCCCAATACTGTTCTACACCAATAAGCTGTGGCTGCCTCCAAGACTTCAGATAACAGGGCCTTTCCTTGGAGATGCTCAGGATTGAAACAAGGACCTTCTAGATGCAAAACATGGGCACTGCTCTGCCACTAAGCAAGGGCACTTCCTTGATTGCAAATGTCCCTGGAGTTCTGCATGCATTATCTTAGCAAGCATGGTGACAGCCACGGCCGGGTACACCCCTAGCTCCTTTCTGCTGGCCAATTTCTGAGAAGTATTGTCTGACTGTTAAGTTGTACCCGATTTGCTTCACTTTCTTATTTCTTTCACAGCGCTGATGACGTATCAGTTTCCTCGCCGGTGGCAGGTACCGCTGTAAGTACCCTCTCTCCCTTGGGTCTCATTTCTTAGATTTGAACAGCATTTGGGAAAAGTTGTCCAACACACAGCCTGAGCCCAGAGCTTTCTGTATTGCAAACTCTCTTTCAGTCTGGGAAGCTTGGCTGATCACTATCCAAAAGGAACTGTATGAGTTTGGAAACTCTTCCAAGAGTGTACAACAATGACTGTTCAGTCAAGGAGTAAATTGCTCCAGTGGACTAGAACGAAAGAAACAACAGTGGAAACCACAAGGGTCACGGTGGCTGCAGTTTTCACAACCTGGCCACCTTTACGGTAGATTTCATAAACTGAGAAATACACCTGCTGTTTGGGTGCAGAAGACCGGCATTAGAAGTCTGGAATTCTGTACAGAAATCTCACAGAACAAAATTAAGAGGGACCAACACAGACACCCGGTGTCCAGACCCAGTGGTAGTTGGTCAGGTGGCAAATCTGTTCTGGGTTTTAGTCTGAAACTTAAAGAAACGAATGTGCTCAACCTCTGCCCCAGACTAGGTTCAGCACGTTGAGGAGCTCCTTTTAAAGTTCATACTAAAAACCAAAGCAGACTAAAAACCAAAGCAGACTATAATACTGACATGGGTGCCATCATCTGCCACTGCCCAGGCCAGAGCCTTTGGATCACAAATCCCAAGTGCGGCCACAGCACCTGGGAGTTTCTGCTCAGCTCATGGTGTGTGGAGTGGGTTCTTCCCATCATTAGGAAGGCTGATGCCATGCCAGGTCAAGGGAGTTTCTATCTGCTGGGTTCTTGCCAAGTTCCTCCTCTCAGTTCCATCACTAAGCCTTCCAAGCTGGAAGGTGGTCTGTCCTGGGCTGCCGATAGCTCCCTTGCCTCCAGCTCTGCCCCCCAGAAGCCCTGAAGTCTCTTTTCCTCCTTCCCAGGTGAGTCAATACAAACCCTGGAGTGAAGCAGTCATGAGAAAGACGCTCAGTGCTCTGAACCGTAAGTGACCTTGGCTATTAAGAAGTCTGGGGCTTATGCCACCCTGCTTGGAAACTGGGCCCTGAAAGCTGCTGGCGGCCTGTGCCTGCTGTCTTGAATGAATGAAGGCTGGCCTCCTCTCCGTGATCTCTGGGGAGTGGGGGCTTAGTTCTCGCCCCAAGGCTGCCCCTTGCCATTTGAAGTGGGTTCTGAGGTGAAGGCAGCCCCTAATTAGAATGCAAACCTGCAGCCTTGGGCAAAGTGGGAGACAGGGAAACACGGGATGGCCCGTTGATCACCGGGAATGGGGGCAGAGAAAGAATGAATTATGAGTGTCCTGCCACCATGATGGCATTTTCATCTGGAGCCCTGCCACTGTGGTGACTCTCACATTGTGCCTCTTAGGGGTCTACCAACAGCAGGCGCCCTCCCTGTCCACACTGCGACACATGAAGAACCCGACCGTGCAGATTTCCCAGGTAAGGGACCTTCTGGTGCAGCAAAACTCACTTGCAAGCTGGTAGCACTCACAGTGCTTCACAGAATCATAGATTCACTGGGTTGGAAGGGACCACAAAGGGCATCCAGTCCAATCCTCCCCTTCCATGCCAGAATCCAGTTAAATCACCCCCAAGAGATGGCCACGCAACCTCTGTTTTAAGATCTCCAAAAAGGGTCTACAACCCTGAGGGAGTTAATTCAACTGTCAAGCAGCTCTTCCACACAGAATAGCCTTTCTAAAGTTTAAATGAACACTTGAAAAACCAAAGTGTAGATATGTACACCCTAAAGGCACCAGATCCTTCTGATTTTGGAAGCCAAGCAGAGTCAGCCCTGGTTAGGACTTGAATGGGAGGACACCAAAGAATACCAGGTGCTGTAGGCTGTATTTCAGAGGAAAGAACTGGCGAAACCACTTCCTTGCAAAGAAAACCCCATGAAATTCATAGGGTTACCCTAAGATGACAGGAAACCTGAAGGTACACGCATATACACACACAAAGTTGAAGCAAAAAGTTGCCAGCCTCTGCTTTTGGACCCTGCTGTTTCATTTGAAGGGTGCTTGCCTAACTCTTTCTGCTGAATTACACCCTGAAAGATTAACAAATCATGTCCCATTCTCAGCCTTGCTGAGATAGTCACCCTATTGGCTGCATAACTGGGCCACTTCTTGGGATGATGTACAAAATGGGTGGGCAGATGTGGGGCCCAATTTTCAACCCTGGGGCCACATGTATTTCAAAAAAAGACTTTATTCTGTTCTCCAAAAATGTGTATTTCTGATGTTACACAGTGCTGGGGTGAACTGCTGCTTCTGGAGTCTTCCCAGAGAGGCGTGTCTTCCTTCTCCCTCCAAAAATGAGTGGGCTTGGGACTCTGGTGGAGTTCAGGGGCCACAAAGAGAGCATTGGGGGCCACATGTGGCCCTAGGCCTATATTTTGCCCTTTATGGATCACCTCTTCCCCTCTTTGATTTGCTTTTGTAAAAAAGAGTGAGCACTTCTGGACACTTGTCTCCTAGCAGATGCCTTGTCCTGCTAGAATCTCAGGAGATATCCCTGCATGGAACAACTGCACGGGTCTCTTCCCATAGCAAAGGAGAATGCTCAGCGCCTGGTGCTCCCGGGTGGGAAAAGCAGCTGCCCCATTCTCAGAACCATGTGAGACTAGTAAAGCATTCCTTTGAGTAAAGCAACACCCCATAATAAAAATGGGAAATAACCAACTGTGTATCCGTTCTGACCTAGGAAACTTTGCACATCCAAGAGACGGCGTGAGTGGATGAACCATTTTGCCGGCAGAATTTGGAGCCGCCTTTCTTCGCTGCTGCCTTTCGCTTCTGACCCAAGCTGGCTTCCTCCTCCTCCTCGCCTACAATCTGCAGCTGAGACTAAAAATTGTAGCTTTAAAAGCGTGAGCCGCCATTTTGTTTGTGGCAGAAAGGTGGAGCAAGAAACATTATAAATAATTGCCAGATTCGATAGACAAGCTTCCCAGCATTGGCTGCTCTGCATTATTGAATGCATATATTTATCAGAATTAATAAATTATGCAAAATTAGCTAAAGTCACTTGTGTTTTCTTTCACTTCCTCAGATGTATCTTTTCAGCCTGGTTTTCCTTTCCCCTGGATAGCTACAAGCTGCAGAAACTTCCCCAAATGCCATCAAACACATACCACTGCTCACAGGGCAGCTGCAAATTCATTTCATTTTCGAAAGAACAAAAAGGGGGTGCTGGGGTAGGGTTTCCCCCTGCGAAATCTGAGTGAAGTTGACATGGATTTTTTTTGTCTCCCCACCTACTTGCAGGAATGGGTACATATACCTTTAGTTCACTGCAATACAGGGGTGGGAATCATCAGGCCCTCTGATGCTGATGGACTGCAACTCCCAGCATCCCCAGGCGGCACAAGCAATGGGGAAGCATGCTGAGTTGTAATCCAACAACTTCTGCATGGTTCTCACTCCATAGCACAGGAAAGAGTGAAAATTATGGGCCATACAGGCAAATTTCTGAAAGAATATCATTTAGAAGCTTACTGGTTAGTCCTGTATTGCAGAGACCCACTGAATGGTAGATCAACACTTAGGTAAATCCCATTGACACAGTGGATCTACTCTGGTTGGGAGTAACAACCGGATTCCGGGCTTGCATTCCACTTCATTCCAGCCATCAACATTTTGCATTGCAATTTCCTTCTGCCTGAGCAGATTACTATCTCTTAACCACTCAATTGCATATGCGTGTGTGTGTGCGTGTGTGTGCGTGTGTGTGTGTGAATCCTCCTGAGGAGGACATGATATTGCCATATCTTCTCTGCGCTGGGGATAAGTTAATGGATTGCAAACTACTCTTGCATTTTGAACTCACTTTGCAGCATTTGAAGTGAACTGAGGAGAAAGGCAGAAATGGGTGAAGGCCAGAGAAACTGGGACCTTCTCAAAGTAGTTGGGAATGTGGGAATGCAGAGGATTAATTGGGACTATCCATCCCAAATCAGGACACTTTGGAGGGTAAGAAGACATCTTTAGACCTCAATCTTTGACCCTCAAAGCCCCTTCCCAGGCCCTAACCTGTTCCTCTAAATTTCTTCTGAGGACCATACCCCATTCATTATGATTTAGTGATTTCTTAGTGATTTTGTTTCCTTTCCCACTACAAAAAGTCAAAATTCCTCACTTAAAGCTTAGTTGCCAGCCACTGTAGCTTCACAGAATCACAGAGTTGGAAGAGACCCCGGGGACATCCAGTCCAGCCTCACTCTGCCATGGAGGAACTCACAATCCAAGCCCTCCCTCTGACAGATGCCCATCCAGCCTCTCTTTAAAAATCTCCAAAGAAAGAGATTCCATCACGCGCCCAGGCAGCAGTGCATTCTTTTTTTTCATTTCTTTTCCTGTCATTTGAATCCGCTGCTTCATGTCCTAGTCTCTGGAGCAGCAGAAAACATGCTTGTCCCATATGATGTCCTTTAAAATATTTAAACGTAGCCATCATGTCACCTCTTAACTTTCTCTTCTCCAGACTAAACACACACAGCTCCCAAAGCCACTCCCAGTTGAATACCCAAATCATTACAACCATCCTGGTTGTGTGTAATAAACACACAGGTTTATTCATGTGCAACATTACAAGGAAGAGAGCCTGTTAAACTTACATAGCAGGAGTAGCAGTCCATGAAAATGTCTAGCTGCCAACACAAGAGGTGGAGGTCTGATCCCATCAGACCTCATCTAGCTAAGGTATGCTGAGGCTATACCAGGTTCTCGTTTAAGAATCCAGCACGACCCAGGTGGTATTTATCAACCAGAGTCCAATTTTGCTCCTCTTCTGAAAGGGAAAAGCTACCTGGTCATCATGTTTTACTGCTCAGGCGATGGCATCAGGAAAATGCCGCAGATTCTCTTAGTGTGGTTCGACAGATTGGGATTCCCTTCAGTGTCTGGGAGTTGGCAGAGGAGATCTGGAAGGAGGAAAGTTGCATGTACACACATACAAAGGATAATCAGAAATTGTGTGACAGGGCGCCATTGAGTGAAAAGTTAAGAATAGTTAAACAAACAGAATTGCCAGTTTAATTAAATAAATTTAAAAGGGTGGAAAATTAATTTAAAAGTGTGAGAAACTGCCCTTGGGTCTCTTGCTAGGAGAGATAGTGAATGAATGGATAGAATGGAGAGAGAGAGAGAGAAAGAAGACAGATAAAGCAATTATAAGGTGTAGAACTTAGGAAAATACTTGGAAGTAATTCATTCCTGCTATTCATTATAGCATGTTCCAATTGTAATTCATTTTCACTACTCATTACGGGAAAGAAAAACTAAATTGTTCCATTTCCCATTCTTTTTCAAAACGCCACCTAAAATTAACCATTGAAAGTATCTAGAAAGTATCCCCATCATATCAGCAGAGTAACTTTATTCCTACTTCTTTCATCGCTCTTGAAATATAACTTGATAATAATTTTGTTAGCATAAAAGGAAGCGTTAAAGGTAACGGCATTATTTGCACCTTCCAAGCTTCAACAAGATATTTACTTTCTTTCTGCTTTTAAATTCAATTTACAGTAGAGTCCCGGTTATCCGACATGCGGTTATCCGACGTCGCGGCTGCCTGGGGGTGTGGCTGTAGGCATTTCTGCGCCCCAGACACGCCCAGACACGCCCCCAAAATGGCGGCCACCACGGGCCTCCGGCTAATCCGACATTTCGGTTACCCGACCCTCTGCCCGCCCGTTTAGGTCGGATAACTGTATGTCCTTCCACCCACCCAGCACATTGTACAGTTAGAAGTCTAATAATCCTAGGAATGCCAGAATCTGTTTTTCTTTAAACTGGCCAGGACTGAGAGGTCTACTCTAAGGCCATTTCTGCACTACACTGTGATAGTGCTACTATTCCACTTTCAACATCCTATGGGGCTTGCAGTTTAGGGAGGGGCCTTGAGAATTGTCAGCCAGAGAGTTCTTTGGCCTCAGGAAACTGCAAACCCCAGAATTTCTTGCACAGGAGCTTGAAAGTGGAATAATAGCACTATAACAGTGTAGTGCAGAAATGGCCTTCAGGAAGGAGGAGAAAGGAAGCAGAAAGGCACCAGTGTCTCTTTGGGTCTCAGGCAGGGACAGGTCTCCCCCATCATCCACTACAGGGACAGGAAGGAATCATGTGATTCTGCAGAGGTCAATGGACTGCAATTCCCAGCAATCCATACCACCGGTTCTGCTGGGCGTGGGGGGGGGCGCTGATGGAAACTGCAGTCCAAAAAGATCAGGAAGACTGTTTGATTCCCACCCCTGGGCTACCACCTTAGAAAGCAAGTGCAGTGACCAAACTTGAGGACTTCTAAAGTCTAATTAGTGACTATGAAGGGAGGAACTGGGCACACCTGGCTGAAGGCAGCCAATCACAGCTCAGGGAATGCTATGAAGGGAAAGGCCTGCAGGAAGGAAATGTGGCAAAACTGAGGCTTGTCTCTGTCAGAAGGCAGGTAAGGAAAAGCTGGCACAAAGACAGGGAACAGATTCCAGAGAGACAGGACAGTTGGAATAGAGACAGAGGAATCAAACAGAGGGAAGGGCTGACTATGGTTTGGGGCATCTGTAAATGATTTAGTAGCTCAAGGGCTAGTGTATTATTTTTTCACGTCTTAATAAATTTCCACGTTTGCTCCTATTAAGTTTGTTGGAGGGCCTAGTCACATTTAGTACAGAGAACCCACCAAAGCCACACAACCACTTATCGACAATAAGGGGATCACCTTGAGGCCCAGGTATCCAATCCAGGAAGGGATGGGGGGCACGAGAAGGGCAAAGTGAGTGACAGGAACCCAGGGTTGGAACTGGCAAGGGGATCCATCACAGTGACCTATGGCCCTTGCATAGCAGCAACCCATTAATAACAGCAGAGGATCTCCCTGAGGGCCCATAAAGAAAAGGGAAACAGCTAAGATTGGCAACAATGGGCAGGATCTGGTCAGTTACAGATGAAGAGGACTCACCACAAGTGGTAAAGATATCACATGTCCACAGAGCTACAGTCTGGGACAGGGGTGGAATATAACTTCCAGAATCCCCCAACATGACCAGAACGCCTTGTAGTCTAAAGAAGCAATTTTCCCAAGGTCTACAAGATCCATTAACCCTCAGAGCATCCCAGGGGCACATGGCCTGCCACTACTAACGGAAGAGATGCCAAGCTAGAGAGCCCAGTGGTGGAATTTATTACTCTTATCATGTGCTTTCAATTCAACTTTGACTTATGGCGACCCTATCACAGGATCTTTTGGCAAGATTTATTCAGAGAGTTAGTTATGGCCTTCCTCTGTGGCTGAGAGAGTGTCACTCGACCAATATCACCCAGGGGTTTCAGGGCTGAACAGAATTTTGAACTGTGACCTCCCAAGTTCTAGCGCAGCACTCAAACCACTACACCATGCCAGCACTGAGTTTTCTTTTTCAGATGTACTCAGGTTTGTCACTACCATTCTCTGAGGCTGAGACAGTGTGGCTTGACCAAGGTCACCCAGAGGATCTTTTGGGGACTTAAACCCTGGTCTCTGGGAGTCGTAGTTCAGCTCTCAAGCCTGGTAATGCTCCTACTCACAAAAATTAGATGCAACGGAATCAGGGGAGAATCTAGACAGAGCTTCCTTCTCACAGGTAACCTGGCCCAGGTGATGGATACTACCTGGGGAGAAAGCGAAAGACCCACAAATCACCTTCACTAGGACGTAATCTCCCGGCTGGGCATGGACCGCTGAGCCTGAGCCGGAGCCGTCATCCATCTCCACATCTGGGAAGATCACCTTGATGTTGCCATCGTTCCTGCCACACAGCTCCAAAGCAGAGCGCTTGCTGGGCTGGAAAAGAAAGAACGCTCTGACCATGGCAGCAAGATTGTTGGATGCACAAAACAACGGATGGAAGAGCTCAACACTACCCATTATGGGGGAATGGTTGTTGAAACTGGCAGATTTAGCAGAAATGGACAAGCTGACAAGTTGGGGTAGAGCAATGTCCTTTGGTGGCATTTGAAAATGACCTTGTAACTTATGGTTTTGATGATTAGAAAGAGCAGCTTATTGAAAGCAAGGAATTTGTTGCAATTTTAGAGAGAGCGCTATGAATAATTACATGCATATATAGCTGTCAGAAGGAAGGAACTTTTTTCTTCTTTTCCCTTTTTCTTTCCCTTTTTTGTAACTCTGTAACCTTTTGTAACTTTTAATGCCTTTTTTTTAAAAAAAATTTCTCCAAAAAAATTATTTTGAAAAAAAAGAAGAAATTGTGCTTGTGCATGTGCTATTTCTGGCATATGCTTTCTTTTCTTTTTATCATTTTATTGAAATTTCACTAATAAAAACAAACATTTGTTATTGCTATTTCACTTGAATTATTTCTTGATTCTTCCAGACTGATCTAGATTTCATTTTCAATATTTCTTAACATAGTTATACCATTGTACTGCATTTTTCAACTATTTTAAATGTTGGTTCATTGCATTTCATTTTCCATATTCCTGCTTCATGATATCCACTGTAATCATCAGAATAAATTTTTCCACATAATACCATGAATTATAGATTTCTATCAAACGTCACCCAGCAATCACCTACAATTTGCCATTCTTTCTGAATTTCATCATCTGATTTTCCTTTCAGTCTTTGAGAGACTATATCAGCGTTTTTATTTTCAATAAAAGTTCCCCACCATTTTTCTATTGTAGGTATTTGCTGTGTTTTCCATACCTTTGCATATTCAATTTCCGGTATACACTTTCAACATCTCCAATGCAAATTTCTTTTGTTTAATATTTAAAGCATTTGTAAAAGGTGAAAGATTTATATGATCTGAAGAGAAACCACTATTTGTCAATTAGGAAAATATGGAAGGAAAAATGGAAAGATGTTTTCATATTTGACATACAGTTCTAGACATACATATAGGTAAGCTCATAAAAACATCATAGAATAGTAAGCAAAAATATCCTTATGGAGCTAGTTGGCGATAGTATAGCCATTAGAAGCTGAGTCTTTAGGATAATACATAGATATTTTAATTAACAGTTACTATAAACATAGTAAATTAAAAGGTCACAGTCACTAGATTGATTATACATTTCAATGGCATTTGGTATAAATATTGTCATTTTTGTTACTGTATTATTTTTATTATCATTATTATTTTTGACGTTATTATATCTTAGTTAAAATTAGTTATTAGCTAGATTGATTATTAGTCTGATAAGGAAAGAAGGAATGAAGAGAAGAAGGAAGAAAGAAGAGAAGACGACTAGATGAACATATGGACACAATGTCTAGTTATTTATTGGTGAATTATATTTCATACAAGTTGTAGTGAATTTACTGTATCTTGATCCCCTATGTATTGTATTTCTGGTTTCTTATGACAGTCAATAAAGTTTGTTTTTTAAAAAAATATTTAAAGCATTCGTCTAAAAGTGGACTTGACTAGATGATCCCTGGGGATCCCCTCTGGCCCTTATGATTCTGCGAACTTTCTGGCAGCCATCCCGTGCACAGATAGCACCTGTGAGCTGTCGTCAAGGGCCAAAACATGCCCTCCCAATGGATTTTGAGTAAAGCCCTCTTGATCAAACATGCCATGCTACTACTAAAGACATTCTTCCCAGTCTTGGTGAAGCGCAGCTGATCTGTAAGCAAGTAGTCCTCTAAATATCAAGCCAAGACTGTGGTCACAGAATTACAGAGTTGGAAGAGACCCCAGGGGCCATCCAGTCCAACCCCCTGCTATTCAGGAGCTCCCATCAAAGCATTCCTAACAGATGGCCATCCAGCCTCTGCTTAAAAACCTCCAAAGAAGGAGACTCCACTACACTCCGAGGCAGCAGATTCCACTGCTGGACAGCTCTGACCATCAGGAAGTTCTTCCTGAGGTTCAGGTGGAATCTCCTTTCCTGCAGCTTGAATCCACTGCTCCTTGTCCTGGTCTCTGGAGCAGCAGAAAACAAGCCCGCTCCCTCCTTGACATGACATCCTTTCAAATATTTAAACATGACTATCATGTCCCCTCTTAACCATCTCTTCTGCAGACTAAACTTCCCCAGATCTCTAAGCCGCTTCTCACAGGGCTTCATGGCTTCCAGACCCTTCACCATTTTGGTCGCCCTCCTCTGGACACGCTCCAGCTTGTCGACATCCTTCTTGAACTGAGGTGCTGAGAACTGGACACAGTATTCCAAATGAGGCCTAACCAAAGCAGAATAGAGTGGTACCATTACCCCCCTCGATCTAAACACCATACTCCTATTGATGCAACCAAGAATCGCGTTGGCTTTCTTGGCTGCCACGTCACACTGCTGACTCATGTTGTTTGTGGTCCCAGAAGCCAAACCTCTCCTGCCTACACTATCCACATAGCCAGCCATTCACCTTTAGTATCTGCCTCTCCCTGTGTGGTCCCCTGTTCCTCATTGGCAGGACTGACAAGAATGCCACCTGTGCCTTAAATCTCTTCATCTTCCTGCCGAAAGCTGCATAGCTAGAGGTGATCTACTCAGAGGTGTTCTTGCCCTCATTGTTGGTGCCCACATGAATAGGGAGACAGGGGCACTGATCTCTGTTCTTAAAGAGTTTTGGTAAGTTGTCAGTGGCCATTTCCACACTACACAGCTATAGTGCTATTATTCCCCTTTCGACATCCTGTGGAATCCTGGGGTTTGCAGTTTAGGGAGAGGCCTTTAGACTTCCCAGCCAGAGAGCTCTTGGGCCTCAGTGAACTACAAACCCCAGAATTTCACAAGATGCTGAAAGTGGAATAATAGCACTATAACAGTGTAGTGCAGAATAGCCTTAAATTCTAAAGTTCTGTCCAGTTTTAGGGCCTCTCCTCCAAGATGGATACTCATCTCAATAACTAGAATTCCACAGGATACGGAAAGTGGAATAATAACATTGCAACAGTTCAGTGCGGACATGGCCAGTAACATCCCGGATACATGCACCAGGATGATAGCACGCTTCCCCATTCATTTTGTCAGGCTGACACACAGGTGGTCCCGTACCCCAGTGATTCCTCAACCACATTTTGCACCTTTGGGGCACTAAGGAAGCAGCAAAGATCTTGCTGTTGACACCCAGCCAATGGGAGACATCCAGGGAGTACTCACCCCTTCCACCAAGACCACCTGGGCCTGACCCACAGAGGCTGCGTTCAGCTGGGAAGACCCCTCCCGGAAGACATCTGTGAGCTCCTTGACCCGGCGATGCTTCACGTCAGGTGGCACGTCGTCCTTCAGCCGGTGAAAGGCTCGGGTTTTCTGGGGGAACCAAAGGGACAGTGACTTAAGGTCAACCAAAGCCCACAATGCTTTTTAAAGATTCTGCCCTGCACAATGGCAACCTCCTAGAAACAAAAGATCAGCCAAAAAATGAGGATCCAGAAAGCTTTCACGAATGGCATTTCTTTTTTAAAATTGCATGTCTCTCTTTACGGGTCCACTAGAGCTCTAAGATCATCTAGAGCAGTGGTTCTCAACTTGTGGGTCCCCAGATGTTTCTAGACTTCAGCTCCCAGAAGCCCTGAGCATTGACCATAGTGGCTGGGGCTTCTTGCAGCTGAAGTCCAAAAACATCTGGGACCATAGGTTGAGAACCATTGATTCTAGAGAGACCCTTCTTTCTGTCCCACCATTCTCTCAGGCTTGTTTGGTGGGAACAAGGGAGGCAGGGCCTTCTCAGGGGCTTCTCCTAGACTTTGGAAACCCCTCGCTGGAGAGGCCAGGACAGCCCCATCCTTGCTTTCTTTCTGACAACAGATTAAGACATTTATGTGCCATCAGGCCTTAACTAACTAGGGCCATTTCCACACTAGACTGTTATAGCACGAGGATTCCACTTTCAACCTCCTACGGAATCCTGGGGTTTGCAGGCCGGCCCCTCCCGAAACTGCAAACCCCAGGATTCCGTAGAAGGTTGAAAGTGGAATTCTCGTGCTATAACAGCCTAGCGCAGAAATGGCTTAAGTTTGGCCTTTTAACGCTATGTTTTGAAGGTTTGTATAGTCTTTTAATGCATTTTAATTTTTTTGGCGTTTGATGTTTTAACTCCATAAATTGTTTTGGTTGTTTTTCAAATCTTGTAATTTTATTAATGTCTTTGTATTGTTCTTCATTTGTATTGTTCTAAATACGTTGCTAGCCGCCTTGTGTCCCATTACCAGGAGGAAGGCAGGATATAAACGAATTAAATAAATACATAAAATAAATCCGGGTGCAGACTCTGCATGCACCTTGTTTCACTCCTTCCAAAGCTTCTACCCAACTGGAAATGGCCTTAGGAGAACGTCCAATTCAGTTCAGTTCCATGGTGGGAGGAGGGCCATAATGATGCAACCCACAGCCCACCCCCCTGAATTTCACCCAATCCAGCTATGCATGTTTACCCCAGAGGAGATGCTGAGATCTCCCCCTATATGTGCACAGGAACGCCGCTTCTTTTTGTCCAGGCAATACCAGAAAAAGAACTGAGGTTAAGCATGTTCCATTTCTTCTTTCTTCTTCTGCTTGTACTTATTTACAGCATATCTTCCTTTTTTTCCTAACCCGAAGTTAACATAAATACAGATAATACCTCAATTCATAGAAAGGTTAGAAAGTGATTAAACTATTAATGGAATGGGAAGCAACTTGGAAGCAAATCTATTAAGAACAGTGGGTGGGTGAGTGAGAGGGATGATGGACAACACAGCATACGAAAAACGTCCCTCTCTTCCTGAGCCATCAGTTCTTCTCGAAGGCCTGGTGAGACAGACCTGCCAATGGAAGGAGAAAGCAGGGAGCGTGCCTGGATGCAACCACCAAGGAGGCCCTGTCTTCCATGCTCCCACCAGAGTTACCTGTGCAGGTCATGGGACAGAGAGAAGGGCCTCCCCAGCAGATCTCAAAACACACACAGGCTCATTCTTAACAAGGAACGTTAGTTTAATATTGTTTTTTATTACTATTGTTATTAGTATTATTCTACTTTTTTCCCAAAATTGGGACTCAACGTACCTCACAATTTAAAAGAACCACAGAAGAACCCTACAATACAAGAATAATAGAAGAACTGTCTAAAAGAACAAGACAATCTTGTACATAATCTTGTACATTTTGTTAATGGGCATCCCCTGCTTATCTGACGGGTTAGTGACCAGGGGACTGTCAGACAGCGGAACTCACTGAAAAGAGACGAGCCTCCATAAATCCCCCATTTTTCCTACAGGAAGAAGGCAAGAAAAAAAGAACTGGCCAAAGTGTGGACCCCACATCAAAAGAACGGTTAGATGTCTATAATTTAAAACAGCTGAAAGAGCAGAATGTCAAAAAACAAGCTGTTGGAAAGTGTGTGTTGGGGAGTGCCTGTGCACACACTTGTCACTTTGCTTTATATTATATTATCTTTTCTTTTTATTTTCTCTGGATAATTTGTTTTACAATCATATTGCATAGTTTTGTATTTTATTATTCCTTCCTTCTCCCTGTGTTTGTGTGTGAGTGTGTGTATATACACATACATTTTAGATGGTACACCTATGGCAGGACCCACTGTCCTTGACTTTTTTTACTTGTAAAGCACCATGCACATGGAAGGCACTACAGAAATAAACAATAATAATAAAAACATCAAAACCTAGCTACAAGAAATGCTGGATTCCATGACTTGCACAGACACACAACACGTCTGACACTGATTTAAAGGTGTGGTGCAGACACTGCTCCCTTCTTTTGTCGGAGCTCAAAATTGGATTATGGCACCCCCTGAATTATGGACTCTGCCCACCTCACTCGCACCCAGAACCACCTTCCCAAAAAACAAATGTGGAATGGGAGTTGCAGACGCAACGCAGGGCTGAGTTCCCACCTGACGCTCGCTGTACGCAAAGATGAAGGCCATATTGTAGCGGACATCACGGACGAGGGACACCGTCTGCTGATGGTCAGCCTCCGTCTCCCCACAGAAACCGGCAATGATATCACTGCTGAGGCTCACGCCTGCCCCACAAAACAGAGAAGGAAAGGAGGGATGGGAAATGAATGGCCCACAGTTCCACTGCCACTGCTTAAACACACAGGTCTCAATTCAACATCCCTTCTGAATGTTTGCAGACTGCTCTGTTACTGCGGTTTAGGCCTGCCTGGCGATAGCACCCAATATCACTTTGATATCATAATTCGGCCTTACCATACCACCCCTCTCCACATATTTGTGAGGTCCCCGGACAAGCACGAAGCTAGGCTTGGCACTTAACTGCTGAAATATTCTCAAACAATACAGGCACGCCAGAAATAGCCAGATCGCAGCTTCAGGGACCTCCCTGGCAAACACCCTCAGTGTGTATGCACGCTGTTTCCAAAGGACTCCCTGCCCCGAGCAGGTAACTTGGCAAGCTGGAAGCTTAAAGGCCAAGCACTGAGCATTTGCATACAGTCTACCTCTTTGTCAATTCGGACTTAACTCAATCATGCTAAATTGTGACCTTTCGGAGACATTGCCTCGCACCCAAAACCCATTGTTGTCCCCGAGTAGGGCAGAGCCTGCGGTCACACTTCTCCCTATAAAAACCCCTGATTCCCAGACCTTCCTCGGATCGCTCCGGACTTCCATCCAGCCTTACTGCCGCTCTGTTTGGCGAGCTGTCCCCTCAGTCCCACGCACTGAGACTCCGGACCAACGAACTCAAGCTTCAGGACGGGTGTCGTATCACCCAATTCAACCATCCCTCTCAAAATCCCTCTATACCACTCCAACCTTTATTTTCCTTAGCTACTTGTGTGAGTGTGTTGCATACACTGTTTGTCTGTATTTAATAAAATCTCAATTATTCTTAAACTTGGTGTGCTCCTTGGCTTGGCCTGACCCCGTAAACACTGGGTTGCAAGATCCTGCTAAGTTACCCTGCCTCTCGTAACGCTAAAGCAGTGCTCTGAGCTAATTTTCCCCACCTATAGTACGGCACATTTTGGAGTCCCTCCCAGGACCCCCAGTAAACAGGGTAACAGCTCTTTCCCTTGTTATTTTTAAATCTCAGTTAAAGACCTTCTTGTTTTCAAAAGCTTTTGGAGTTTTAGTTTACAATTGTTATTTTAATTTTGTATAGCTTGATTACCTGTAGCTGTCTGTTTACCTGATATCGTACAGAATTTTTGTATTTTATCTGGATAATTTGTTTTACAATTGTAGAGGTTTATATTTTTATATTCCTTCCCTCCCCCTGTATATATCTGTGTACATGTATTTATACACCTATGTTTTAGATTGTACACCCTTGGCAGGACCCAACGTTTATTTGGTTGCTTTACTTGTACATAGTGTTATATAAATAAACAATGATGATACTACTATTGTTGTTTGCTGTTGTTATTATTAGTATTAGTATCTTTATACTACCTTTCTTCCAGAGCAGCACCCAAGGCAGCTACCAGAGTGATCAAATTTTTAAAACTTAAAATCCACAATTAAAATTATTATTGTTAATAATAAAGACACAGTGACCTATATACTATGCCCCCTCCATACCTATTTTATTTATTATATTTATATGCTGCTTTTCCCCCAGAGTGAGACCCGAGACGGCTTCCAAAAAGTGAAAACATTAAGAAAAAAACATTTAATTAGAAAGATTAAAAATATATTAATACAGATATATAAATAAATATATATAAATATATAAACATAAAACAAAAAATAAAATATTTTAAAGCACCAAAACTTCCTCACACAGGCATTCCATACTGCAAGGTGAGCAGGCAGGATCGGGGGGTCTGGCAATCCCTGCACCGTGCCTGGATGCACAATGATATCAGTGCTGAGATGTGGGGGGGGGGTCCTTCCGAGGGCCAGGGCTTCGGTAGCCACAGTGCTTCTCATGGGGAAAGGGAGGGATTGCCAGACACTTCTCTGATCCTGCCTGTTAAACACTGCAGCACAGAGAGCCTGGATGAGGTGGCTTTTGGGGCTTTAAAGTAGCTTGGAAGGTTTAAAATAGGTTGGAAAGTTTGAGCATTGCACGGAAAGGAAGAGAATACTATCCTCCGCAGCAAACCGCCCCCCAAAAAACTTATGCATGCGGGTGTCCCTTCCTGAATTCTGGCCACAGGCTTCTTGGAATCCAACCTTACAAAACACTTCTTGGCTTCCTGCCTCTAAGGGAAACTCCCCTCTGGAGGAGAGTCCCCAAAAGCTGGGAGCCCTCACAGGGAGATGCCACCATCTCCCACCCCTGCTTACATGCAGGTGCACGCCCATATGGACATGTGCACCAGGGTCCACTGTGTGAGGACATGAGAGCAGGACCTTCCCCGCTCCGACACCCCAGCTGTGGAACTGTCATTAGCAACGGACGCATTGTGGGGCTAGCGTTCTCTAGTCCTTTTCGTCTACCGACTGAGCTAACTCTGTTCTCCCCTTTAACGTGGCAGGAGCCGAACCAAGCCTCCTGACAGTCAGGGAGGTGAACCGGGCGCTGGAGCAGCTGCCGAGGGCAGCAATTTACCTGGTAAGGACTCCCGGACGTGGCCTACGAGCTCCAAGTAAGCTTCCCGCGTATACCTGAGAAGGACAGCAGAAATGGGTGGGTCACGGTGACACAAAAACATGTGAATTTAAACACGGCATACTCTGAGTGTAGTGGTCTGAGCGCTGGACTACAACTTTGGAGGCCAGGTTTCAAACCCCAGCTCAGAAAGGGAAAAATCAACAGGGGATCTTGGGCACGTCCACACTTTCTCAACCTCAGAGGAAGGCAAAGGCAAACCCCCTCTGAACGAATCTTGCCAAGAAAACCTTGTGACAGATTTGCCTTAGGGCTGCTGTTAAGTCGGAAATGACCTGAAGGCACGCAGCAACAAAACTCTGGGCACACAAAACCCAAAGCAGAGGAGCAACATTTCACAGGTCTAATGCACATTCCTTACTGCAATAGTGCTTGTGTGTGTGTGTTTTAAACTTTCCCTTCCTAGAGGAAATAAGGGCGAATATTTTTATGACAGCTTGGCCATAAGTGAGTAAGAATACCACAGGCTACATTAAATTGCTAAAGGGGCAATGTAGATGAATATGAAAAAAAGAAAATGAATATATGTTTTCTTTTGCCCAGAAACATATATGTGAATGAAGGGCATATGTCGATCCTATCAGGCAACATTTTATTGTTAAATAGCCTATCGTGTTTCAGCCTTTTAATATTTCAAGATGGGGTGGGGAAAGCGTGGCTCCTGAACTCTCATTCTGTGGTCCTTAAAGAACCTCACCCGTCCCCAAAAGTACCTCATTTTTAAAAAATAAAAGTCTCACTATTTTCAGAGAGTTTTGCCCTAAAACCATGCAGAAAGCATAGAATGGAATACAGAAATATAGGATGGGGGACACGTGGATGGATAGCAGTACATGTGAAAGGGATCTAGGAGTCTTCATAGACCACAAGCTGAACATGAGTCAGCAGTGTGATGTGGCAGCCAAGAAAGCCAATGCAATTCTCGGCTGCATCAACAGGAGTATGGTGTCTAGATCGAGGGAAGTACTGGTACCACTCTACTCCGCTTTGTTTAGACCTCATCTTGAATACTGTGTGCAGTTCCAGGCACTCCAATTCAAGAAGGATATGGATAAGCTGGAGCAGGTCCAGAAGAGGGCAACCAAAATGGTGAGGAGCCTGGAAGCCATGCCCTATGAGGATAGACTTAGAGAGCTGGGTATGTTTAGTCTGCAGAAGAGAAGGTTAAGAGGGACATGATAGCCATGTTTAAATATTTGAAGGGATGCCATGTAGAGGAAGGAGAGGGCTTGTTTTCTGTTGCTCCAGAGACCAGGACAAGGAGCAATGGATACAAGCTGCAGGAAAGGGGATTCCACCTGAACCTCAGGAAGAACTTCCTGACGGTCAGAGCTGTCCGGCAGTGGATTATGCTGCCTCAGAGTGTAGTGGAGTCTCCCTCTTTGGAGGTTTTTAAGCAGAGGCTGGATGGCCATCTGTCGGGAGTGCTTTGAGGGTGTTCCTGCAAAGCAGGGTGTTGGATTGGATGGCCCCTATGGTCTCTTCCAACTCCACGTTTCTATGATTCTATGATTCTATGAAAAATGTGAAAACAGGCAGAACTAGTCCCCACCGATAAGCCCAACCCCTCTCCTAGAAGAACTCCAGAAACTCGTATTATCTCAAATGTCTTCATTTTCCTCTGTAGTCCCTCTCAAAATGGTGGGAGGAAGTGATGCAATGTAACTTCCTGTTGCTGATTAGAAAGGGGCTGCAGGAGAAAAATGGAGAGACTTAGGCTTGGCGTGAAGGAGTGCAACCAGGGGGCTATGGAGGAATTGGCTTCTGCTCCCCTCCTCAGTTGCCCACTCCTCTTTTGAGACCTTCTTCTGCAGGTCAAAGCAGAGAGTCTGCAGAAAAGTCTGATGTGGAAGCCTCCAACACAACACAACACAACTTTCTGGCAACAGACTCTTCTTTTCTGGGTTCTGAGGATGTCCTCTGGTTCCTGCCTTTTTCATTTCCCCCAAATGGACCCAAATTCCTTCTCACTCACCCTCTCCTCATGGCCTCCAGGACACGTGTGCTGCCGCTCTGGACAGGGAGGTGCAGCTGTTTACAGATGTTGTGCCTTTCCCTCATGAGCTGGAAGACCTGCCGAGAAGCAACAGAGCGGTTGTATCATTTGGAACACAACCACCAGACTATCTGTGACCACTTGCTCCTGGCTAGAGAGTCCCCCATCCTGCCAAGCCCCGCAGGGTCCAAACTCACCTCGTCAGGGAAGTCTTTGGGGTGCGGGGAGGTGAAACGGATCCTCATCTCTGGGTTGATGGCTGAGATGCGGTCCAGGAGCTCTGCGAAGCGCAAGCCGCCCTGCTTGGGTTTGTAGACGGTGCTGAAGCCACGACTAAGTCGACTCGGGGCCGCCGAGAGGAACTGGACCTCAGAGGTGTCCCGGTAACTGTTAACATTCTGGCCCAAGAGGGTCACCTCCTTCACGCCCTGCAAAGAGGAGGCCCGGCAATCCGTCAATATCAGAAAAGAAAGCATCTCACTTTAGCAAAAGCAGTAGGGGACAGGGAGGGAATGGAAAACGGTCTGAAAGAAGAATATGACCCATTTCTGCCTCCTGTGAACAGCTTTTGCACATTTTCTGTGAGGTTTCAGAAGCCTGGCAAAATTTATCTACCCCAGGCAACAACAGAAGAAAAGAAAAAAGGACAAATATCACAAAAAGTGAATGCTCAGTGCTCCTGAAACAACTGTCAGCTGTTAATATAAGGGGTTATAAAATTAGGGATGGGCCAACTGAATCCTCAAATCCTGGGCAAGGATTCGAGATTCACAAATCTGAATCCCTCTGCCAAGTAGGCAAACCAAATCTTTCAAATCCACCAACCAAATAGTTTGTTGGAGACCGGGACACCTGAAAACCTGGGAGACCAGACACACAAGGGGAGATGGCAAGTGGATGAGTTTTTCCTTAGAGTAATAATGGCCTTTGCTAACAATTTCAGAAATTACATCTGGGGTTGTATTGTAATATATTTAAATTGAACATTAATATTTAAGATCAGCACTTGACTGGAAGCTACAGGCTTGAGATTTCAAGGACAGCTGAAACATTCCTTTGCATAGCTCCCTTGCAAAGCTCTTTCAGACACAATTCTGGGGTTTCTAGTTTTATGAGGGGTCACAGCCTTCTCTGCCAAAGTGTGCTGGTGCATCATCAAACTACAAACCCCAGGATGCCAGAAAGAGCTATGCAAAGAAAAGCCAGTTTTGACCTGGATTATCTCTGTACTGTAGTATGTGACCCTTTTTACCCAGGCAGGAAAATGTGGGATTAATAATCCACATTTTCCTGCCTGTGTACAAAGGGCCTTCATGACATTTTCAGTCTAGGGAGATCCTGAGGCAAAACGATGACAATTGTCCTGGCCAGATTTCTTCAGAGGGAGGTTTCCCTTTGCCTAGGCTTTTGATAAGGCTGAGAGAGTGTGTTTCGCCCAAGATTACCCTTCTTTCCCTTGCTTTTTAAACTCTTTTTAAAAAAAAGGATTCGAAAGATTCAAGATTCATGGATTCCCAGAACCTTCCAGGGATTCGGATCCAGATAATTCTGGATTCGTTCCCATCCCTATATAGAATTATGCACAGCACGGAGAAAGTATGTAGAGAGAACCTCTACTTTTTATTTAACTAATTTAATGTACAACTCACCTACATTCCATTATTCATGGTGACTTGCAAGATAAGATTAAAAAAAGCCAAACCATAAATAATAACTTTGAGACGGTACAAAAATCATTAAACTGTCCTATGAAACACAGCATTGATTTAAAAGAATTTAAAACCTGACAATGAGAATAAAAGTCCAACACAACCCATTAAAAGCCCCTTCTGCAACAACCAGTTAAAGACCAAGCACTTTCCTGGAAAAAGAAAAACAAGAGAAAGCTTTTCTCCCTCACTTGTAATACTGGAAACCAATGAAGATAAAGGGTGGGCAATTCAGAAAAGACAGGAGGAAATACAGTCCTCCGTCCACATTTGCAGATTTGGCCTTTGCAAATTTCATGATTCGTAAGGTGTGTGCTTGCCTCCCCATTCCCATTCCCTTGCACTTCTCACTCCAAGCTTAGAAGGCTTGTCTTTAAAATGGATTTTTTTTCCTTTTGGGTGAGCAAAGCCTCCCCTCCACTGCTGGAGGCGTGTCCTCCCTGCCACGTGGCTGCACATTCCGCAGTGTAATGGCCACTGATTGGTCAGATGCTCTCTTTTCTCCTATCCCTTCCCTCTGGGAGGACATCTCCTTTCTCAAGATGGTGACTGGAAGTGGCTAGAATGCCAGATCTCAGCGCTCTGCTCTTCTCCATCTGAGGGAAAGTACTGGTAATCCCTTTACCGTGTCTTTTTCCTTCCTCCCCAGGCCAGAGGAAAGGGAATGGGAGGGAGATTATAGGGGGAGTTATTTGCATTTTTCCTCACTTTCATAAGGGTTCTGTAACCCAAATCCCTGTGAATGTGGAGTGGCCACCGTATTTGTCCATTGAGTACATAGTTAAAACTGTGGAAGCCACTGCCTCACGATGTACCCACGGTTCCCAACTGGATTGGCTTTAAAAGGGGGCTGGATAAACCCTAGGAGGATGGGGCCATTAGTGGTCACTACTTAAACTGGGTATAGGTCTCCCTCCAATATTAGGATAGTATGCCTCTGTGTATCAGATGCCAGGGGGCACGAGATGCAGCTGCCCACACATCCTGTTGGTGAGTTTTCCAAGGGGAAGTGGTTGTGAAACACTTTTAATTTATCAAGATGGTTTTACATTTTTTGTAGGTTTTTATAACTTTATATATTCTTTAATGTTTTTAATTGTTTTAAATGTTTTATTAAAGCTATTAACTTTTTTGGAAGCTGCTTTAGATCCCAACCTGGAAGAAAGGAGGCATAAAATATAATAAAGAAATACAATAAAGAAAGAAATACAAGCTGCACCCTGATCTGGTTAAACTTTGCAAAATTCAAGCCCCATAACTGCAAATAATTGGGTTCATAAGATATAAAGTATACAGGACATAATGCAGAAAGCTCTGTGTCTTGAAGAACGTGTGTGTGTCTTACCAAGAATCCAGAGACAGCTTGGTTCCAGGCAGAACGCCAGTACACGTATAAACAAGATAGGAAAATGGAAACAGTATGACTTGACTAATAATAAACTCATGGCAGAGGCCATGCAGAGAGCAATCGCTGATTCAAACAATTAGCTGATGTACTTTGATGGAAGGCAACTAGAAGCCAAGATCTAATGCTACCTAACGTCATGTCACCTCTTGGGCAGGAGACCGACTGTATGAACGGAGTATCCTAAGAGTCTCTTGTTTTGAATTGGACCAGATATGTCTGTTGACTGTGTGAGGAAAGATATAAAAGAAGCTGAGAGGGGACAGAAGTCAGTTCAGAAGGGGTTTGTGTAAATTCTCAGCAAAGTGAGGCAGTAAGGAATCTCTTTGACTTCTGTGCAACTGTTGCGTCCATCCCACCTGGAGAGGTACCCTCTTGCCCACACACAGCAGGGAAAAATAAATCCCCTCCCAGGAGGTCATATGGAGGGGCAGGGTCTGTTCAGGAGTGGATCCTGGCTGTGGAATGCCCTCCTCAGAGAAGGTCACCAGGATCCCACTCGGAGAGAGCGGGGAGGCCCATCTGCTTTGCTCCAGGTGAAATTCTTGTTAGTTTCCCAGGCGTCTCGACCTCTTCACTTGCAATTCTGGAAGTCTCCTTGTTTTACTCTCTCTGTTTTTAATCTTCCACTGTTTCTACTTTATCTATCTACCTACTTACCTACCAATCATCTGGGAACCAAGATAGCTTCCAAAAAAAGTTAAAAACATTGATAAAACATTTAAAACATTTAAAAACATTTTGAAAAACATATAAAATCCTACAAAAAATTTCAAAACATCTTGATAAATTAAAAGCCCACCTGCTTACATATTAAAAACCTGCTTAAGAATGTGTTTGCCTGCAGGTGAAAGGAGAGCAAAGAGGCAGCCAGCCTAGCTTCCTGTGGAAGGGAGTTCCAGAGGGTGAGAGCAGCCACTGAGAATGGTAACTCCCCATCCTCACCCTCACCAGGCCTTTATAGTGTCACACCCAAAATATAGCGGAGATTTCTTCCACAGCTTTGGAAGCGTGCCCAGCAGCAGAGAATAACTTAGCAGCAATGCACTGTAGCCAGGAAAAACTCACCCACACCAAATATTTTCTTCCATCAAGGAGGTAATTTATTCTTCAGTTACAATGTGTACATATTTACAAGAATCTCCAAAAGGCATTCCAGCATCCCTTTGCTTGCTCCTTCTGGCAGAGCCTCCAGCAGACATGTCAGGCACCGTGTGCAACTTGTTGGCTAGCTCTCGGCTACATTTATACTCACACTAGCTGATGCAATCCTGCCAGCCTTTGCAGTCTCCCCACACCTGATGCAACTTTCTCCCCTGATTGCTCAGCAGCATGACTCAGTGTGACTCAGCTGAAGTCACATGGCTCTCCACAGGTGCACTTAACAAGCTACATCACAAAGTATTTTCTACAGGTTTGGTCCAACCTTTTCTTGACATATAGTTACGTTGCATTGGGACTGTAGAGAACTTTTGTTATCAGGCTGCGTGCTAATATTAAGAGAGAACAAGCTAAAAGCAGAAATGATACCTGATCCGAGAGCATTAGCACTTCCTGGAGGATGGAGGCGAGAGGCCTGCTCCGCTCGCGCCCGCGGGTGAATGGCACAATGCAGTAGGTGCACATGTTGTCACAGCCACGCATGATGGACCTACGGGAGCAAGAAAAGCCAGTGGGAAGAGGTTAGAAAGAATAAAGGATGGAAGACAGTGTGCAAGCAGGTGCTAACTTGTCCCCCTGTGGACGATGGGGCTGGTTTCTCCCCTCACTAATATTAGACATCTGCTGTTCACTTGTCTTCCAGTTCATAATGACACAGCTGAAGGGAGCAAAACCTTGCCTAATACAGAAACTTAAAGATCCTAAAAGCTTCATCATCTGCTTTAAAGAGATAAACTTTAAGAATCTAAAATATTAGCACTCAGTATGTCAACCACAGGTAAGCCTTCTCCGGATCGGTTCTTGTGGGTTTTTCAGGCTTTGAGACCGTGTTCTGGTTGTATTTTCTCCTGACGTTTTGCCTGCATCTGTGGCTGGCATCTTCAGAGGAAATGATCCCTGCACCGGAAAACTTGTGGTATTATTTTAGGATGCTCCTAAGATACTTGAGAATTTTCCTACAACGGTACCAAAGAATCTAAACAAAACCTCTGATAAAGACGCTCCTTTTTACACCCTCCAGGCCCTCCCCCAACTTTCCTCTTCATCCTCTGTCTGGCTGAAAGGTCATATTTCTCACAACATCAGCACTGTGAGGATGTTGAGGAAGGGCTGGAGAAACACAGACATTCAGCGCTTGGCTGCAGCACTGTATTTGCAATAAACAATGTGGTGCAGGATTCTGGGGGACTCAAAAGTACCTTAAGAGATTCATGTAGCTCACAGTCCACACTTCTCTCATCCTTGCTTTAGGCAGATTATCAGATATGGGTTGAGTACCCCTTATCCAGAAATCCAAAATTCAAAGACCTCCAAAAACTGAAACTTTTTGCCACCAGCTACCTGCTTGTGCCTTTGAGGCAGTGGCTGCAGCACTGGTGCTTGTTTTTCTGTCTCAGTCTCTCTCCAGTCTTGCCTCTCATGCACAACACAGGTAGCGAACAAAGAAAGACGTGAGACTAGAGAAGGATGCGAGGCCAGAGAGACACGAGGATCTGTGAAATGGCACAGGGCTCAGCACGAAGCAGCCGTTGCAGCATTCCCACTTGTTTGTTCACAGGCTCCTCGGAGGTACTGTACAATCCTGCCTCCATATTTGCGGGTTAGATGTTTACGAATTTGATTATTCACAACCATGCGTGCTTCCCTCCCCCAATTCTCCTCCTCCCATTCCTATTCCCATTCCTATTCATTTTGTCTGGGGTGAGTTCTCCGAGGCAAAATGGAAGGAAATGTGGGGAGGAAGGCTCCCGTGAATCTTCTTTTCCTCCCCTGGAGTTTCCCTCCTCCCCTTCCCATCCATTCTCTGTGCTGGGGGAAAATGTGTGGCAAGGAGAAGAGAAGAACTCCAGAGGAGGAAAGGAAGGCTCTTGGGAGCCTTTCTCCCTGCCCCATTCCCTTCCCTTTTGCATGGGAATGGGAAAGGGGAGAGGCCCAGCAGGGAATGGGAGGGGGATCAGATGGGCGAGTTATTTGCAATTTTCCTTATTTCATGAGAGTTCTATGCCCCAAACCCTCACAAATCTGGAGGGAGGGCTGTATTTTATGTGTATGCAAATGCAAGCATTCCCAAATCTGAAAAAAATAAAAAATCTGAAATACTTCTGATCCCAAGCATTTCAGATAAGGGAGAGGTGCAACACCTCCCTCCCACCCCCTCTGAACAAACCACTCCTCAGATTCTCAAGCGTGACCGAGGCGAAAAGGAACCAGTCTGTCTCACACAAAGGCCGAGGTCGCGCTGGGGTTGGTCTGGATGGGCAGGATGTCTGCGTACGTTTCCTCCAGGGAGAGCAGGACGTTGGCGGCTTGCTGGCCAGATTCGGCCACTGCCAGGAGGCGGGGAAGGTCACGGTAGGCATCTGGGCCAGCCACAACATCGACCAAGTGTTCCTCGTCCAAGATCTTCTCCTTGAGTCTCTCAGCCATGCAGCCTTCCAGAATGGAAAGGAAGGTATTAGCAGGACAACATTCAGGGAGATTCAGCAGCATCTAAATCTGCACACATGTGCTTGGTTTTAAAACGTCTTAAACATTTTAGAGTGGGAAATACTCATTTTAAGTACTCCTCTAGACTAAAAACACACTTCCCAGAAAAGCAGAAAGCCTGCTCATCAAGGGTGGAGCTTCCAGCCCAGCTTTCTGCCCATTTCTCATTTGCAAGGAGTTTTTAAAAAACCAGAAGGGAGCATGCAACTACGCGGTTCCCCCCACCCTGCAAATGCTGTCTGAAAAGAGAAAGCCCAGGTTCTCACTGTGCCATGGGTATAGAGGAGCCTCAAAATGTTGGAACTGGCTCCACTGTGATGCCCTGCAGCTGAAATGGAATGGATATATCTCATCCATGGTGGTCCAGAATTATAATAATACCACCATCACCATGGCACCAGTTTGTGCTCCCTCCTTCTGGCAATCCCATTAGTCAAGAGCTTCTCCCTTACCCAAGATCCCAATCTGGAGCGCTCCTTGCGAGGCAGGCCTCTTCAACTTCAGCGCCTTGAGGTGTTTCAGGCGGTTCCAGATCGTCTGCTCAGCCTTCTCCCTGGAAAGCAAGAGCTCAAAAGAGGTTTGTTTGTTTGTTTGTTTGACAACTCTCTTGTTCTCTAGTGGATCTTTCATCTGGGCTGGAAAAGCCCTCACAAAGTCTTTGAGGGACAGTGCAGGAACATCTCAGAATCACACAGTTGGCAGAGACCCCCAGGGGCCATCCAGTCCAACCCCTTTCTGCCAGGCAGGAAGACACAATCAAGGCCCTCCCTTTGACAGATGGCCACCCAGCCTCTGTTGAAAAACCTCCAAAGAAGGAGAACCCACCACACTCCATTGAGGTAACAGCATATTCCACTGCTGGACTGTGTCAGGAAGTTCTTCCTGAGGTTCAGGTGGAATCTCCTTTCCTGCAGCTAGAATCCACTGCTCCTTGTCCTGGTCTCTGGAGTGGCGGAGAACAAGCCCGCTCCCTCCTCGACATGACATCCCTTCAAATATTTATACATGGCTATGGTGTCCCCTCTTAACCTTCCCTTCTGCAGAGTAAACATCCCCAGCTCCCTAAGATGCTCCTCATGGCTTCCAGAACGCTTATGGAGACCTTCGTTTGTTCACTGAGCTGAATGCTGGGTTCTGTTGTCAGTAATTTTGACTGGCATCACACTTTTTGCAATTCTATCTGTCTCCCTTGATGCTACTGCCTCAGGTTTCTTAGCTAAGCTACCCAACAGGTACATTTTAGCCTCCGAGGAGGTTAGGTGGGTAGAGATTGGGAGGGGGCAGGCCCAGAATGTGTTGTCTACCATCCCGACTGCCCTCACCCCAGATTAAATCTCTCCCACCTCGACAGTTAAGAGTCCAGACTGCTCCTTCTCGTGTTATTTTTAAATCTCAATTTAAAAACCTTGGCTGAAAAAGCTCTTGTAGCTTAGTTTAACAGTGTTTTATAATTGTGTATAGCTTGATTACTTGTACTTGTCAGTTTGCTTTATATTATATTGTATTTTTAATATTTTAATATCTTTTATTATTTTATCTTTTATTTTATTATTAATATTTTTAATATTTCCTCTGGATAATTTGTTTCACAATTGTATGGCACAGTTTTATTATTCTTTCCCACCAACTGTACTAAATAAATAAACAATAACAACCACAAGAGATCTGTAACTGCAAGCCACATGCCACATCTCTGGGAAAACTAGGAATGAACTCACACCACTTCCAATTTCATTTTAAACCAAAAAATTTTGAGAGTTAGGGGTTTGAGGTAGATGAGGGGTTAAAATTTGCCAAACATCTCCAATTTAAGGCCATTTTGTGTCACTTTGGGCTATTTTAGGGTAATTGTTTTCCTTAGCAGATTGAGCAGGGAATTCCTAAGGCTTGGGGGTGTCCTGCAGAGGTTGGGAGACTGAAAAAACAGCTATAGGGATAATATATGGTCAGCACACTACACTTTGTGATTTACCAGGTGGGGATAGGCAGAGTGCATCCACTGTATACATGCGGGCTCTGTTCTAGAAACCTTCATGTGAAACAAAATATGTGCGCGTGTGGTCACGGCAGTGCTGGCATGCACCCACTGCATCCACTGACTATAATGGGACACAATGCTTTGTTCGACCTTGCATTTGTGCATGCAGCGGTCACGCCAGAAGACAGCGCACTGTACTAATTTTCTGCAACACTTTAAGGTAGATCTAAGTAGCAGAATTGGGGCAATCCCAAACCCACTTATCTTGACTGGCTAACAGTACGTGTGAAAGGGATCTAGGAGTCTTCATAGATCACAAGCTGAACATGAGTCAGCAGTGTGATGCGGCAGCCAAGAAAGCCAACGCAATTCTTGGTTGCATCAATAGGAGTATGGTGTCTAGATTGAGGGAGGTATTGGTACTACTTTATTCTGCTTTGGTTAGACCTCATCTGGAATACTGTGTCCAGTTCTGGGCACCCCAATTCAAGAAGGATATGGATAAGCTGGAGCAGGTCCAGAGGAGGGCAACCAAAATGGTGAGGGGCCTGGAAGCCATGCCCTATGAGGACAGACTTAGAGAGCTGGGTATGTTTAGTGTGCAGAAGAGAAGGTTGAGAGGGGACATGATAGCCATGTTTAAATATTTGAAGGGATGTCATGTCGAGGAGGGAGTGGGCTTGTTTTCTCCTGCTCTTGAGACCAGGACAAGGAGCAATGGATGCAAGCTGCAGGAGGGGAGATTCCACCTGAACCTCAGGAAGAATTTCCTGACAGTCAGGGCTGTCCAGCAGCGGAATGTGCTGCCACGGAGTGTGGTGGAGTCTCCTTCTTTGGAGGTTTTTAAGCGGCGGCTGGATGGCTACTTGTCGGGAGTGCTTTGAGGGTTTTCCTGCATGGCTGAAGTGGGTTGGACTGGATGGCCCTTGGGGTCTCTTCCAACTCTACATTTCTATGATTCTGTGACTTGGACAATGACTCCATTCAGTGCAAGCATAACAGAGATAGAGAAGAATTCTTCAAAGGAATTTGGGGTATGCCAAATTATATTGTTGGTCATCCCCTGCTAGGTGACCCATGGTAGACCCCTTTCGGTTTTTTTTTGGTTTTTCAAAAGTTTTTATTAAAGTTCAATCTCAAAAATACCACCCGCCCCCCACACTTCCAGGCTTGAATCTTCCAGTTGCAATTACTTATTTCCATTACATACAAACATAATTTCCATTTTACAGAGAAAAGGCGATTACATTATTTCTTCTTTGATTTCTTATACATTTATATCCTTACCCAATCCAATACTCCTTTCCATTCTTTTTCAGAATTCTGGATAGATTTGTTCTTCAAAGAAAATACTAATTTTTCCATCTCTATCATATCCACAGTTTTTAACTTCCACTCCTCAATGTCAATATATTTCTTTTCTTTCCAGTGTTGTGCGTATATTAACCTTGCCGCAGTTATTAAATATAATAATATCTTCTGATGACTTCTTATTTCCCTTTGTTGCCCTAGCATATTTAACAGAATATGTTCCGGTTTCATTTTAAAGTTCAATTTACAAATTCTTTGAATTTTATCATGTACCCCCTTCCAAATTTTTTTTGCTATCTTACATGTCCACCACATATGAAAAAAAGACCCTGTCTTTTCATCACATTTCCGACAATTTGAATTCCCATTTTTTTTGTTTTTTTTTGTAATCTTTCTGGGGTCATGTACCATCTATAATACATTTTATAAAAATTTTCTCTTATATTTAAATTTAATGTAAATTTTATATCTATTTTCCACACTCTTTCCCAAGTTTCTAGTTCAATTGAATGTCCCAAGTTCTGTGCCCACCTAAACCACTGTATCTTTAATTACCTCTGATTCCATTTCTCTTTTCAACAATAATTTACAAAATTCAGAGATTCTTTTCTTTTGGTTTCCTTTCATCAGTAAATCTAGCTCATTCTCTTTTCTCTCAAATCCATATAATTTTTGGTCCATTCTAAATCGGTAGACCCCTTTTGTATCACGAGAGAAACCAGCTGATATTCCATTCTTACCTGATGGAACAGGTCACAAGTAGAATCACATCAGCCTATTATTGGGGCAGAGAAAGAATCACAGAATCACAACACTGTAGAGCTGGAACGGGCCGCAGAGTGAAACCCCTCCCCATGCAGGAATACACCATCACAACGCTCCCGAAAGATGCCGTCCAACTGTTATTTAAAAATCTTCAAAGACAGAAAGTCAGTCGCCCTCCACGGCAGTGTACTGCACTGTTGAACAATTCTTACACTCAGGAAACTCTTCCTAAGGTTCAGTTGTAATTTCCTTTCCAATAATTTGAATCAAACGGCTCTCATAATTGGAATCCACGGCTTTGGCTGCTGCCTGAACCAACAGGGATTCCATCTTAGGAATTTCCGTTTCCTACAAAAGGATTATAACCTTGGAGACCAGGGTTCGATTCCCCACTTGGCCATGGAAACCCACTGGGTGACCTCGGGCATGTCACAGACTCTCAGCCCCAGAAAACACCGCGATACGTTCGCCTTAGGGTCACCAGGAGTTGCAAATGACTTGAAGGCACACAACAACAACAAAGGAAAAGCTTTGAATTCTAAAATCAAGAAGGTCTAAAACAATCGGTTTTGGCACTCTTTGAGGCCAAAAGCTCCAACACCTCCTCCATGCAGATTCAAGCTCTCTAGCTCTTCAGGCTCAGAAAACTCTACTTTCAAAAAAGTAGAATTTCTAGCCCACAAAGTGGAAGAGAGACATTTGTGGTAGCAATCAGTATCCAAAGATTAGAAACCAGATGACCAAAGTCTGCTTTCCTCTCAAATGTCATAATTTCTAAACTTCATCTGTGCCTCCAAGAACCTTCTCAAAGGCAATTAGTTATTTATTAAGAAGCGCTGTGTAAAATTCCATGTGGCATGAAAAAAGTGAATAAGAAGACTTTTTTTCTCCATCCATCATAATATTGGGACTATATATTAAAACCTAGGAGGGGGAGGGAGAGTTACTCCTTACCGGTGGGGGGGACTAAATCATGGCAAGAAAGCTCCTATACTCCCTAAAAAATCCTTGGGAGCAAAAACATTTATTTTTCTTGCCTGGGAGACCAAGGGATGGCTAAGGCAGCCCCCTTGCTTTCTACAGTTTCTCACATCAACCTAGGATCATATGTAGAAGCTGACTGGTGGGAGATTCAAGACAGATAAAAGGAAGTAGCCTGCTACAGTTGACCTGCGGAACTCACTGCCACATGATGTAGCAAGGGCCATCAACTTGGATGGCTTTAGGAAGGGGCTGGATCAATACATGAGGAGGAAGGGATTTATCCCTTGCTGGTATCCACTGGAGAGAGACCAATTCCATCATGTTTCTATATATCTGTTCTTAGGGACCACAAGCTTCTGAGGATACTGGAGCCTACAGACCTCTGCTCTGTTCCATCAGAGTTCTTGATAACTATCTATCTATCTATTTATTTATTTATTTTATATACATACATATATTCCACCCTATAGCCAAGATTTTCAGGACGGTATGGACCAAAATCAATTTAACCAATTTAAAACCATGCATATGTGCAAATCTGGATGAAATTATTTAGGTCCCAAAGCCTTTAGTAAAAAGCATACTTAGCTTGGAGCCAGAATGACCCCGAGGATGGCTCCCAGTCAGGCTTCTAACGGCTCGGTCTTCCCCAACCAAGGAGCCACAAGAAAGAAGTCCCCTCTCCCACCTTTTCTCACAGTGTGTTCCTCTCACTGGTGAGACACAAGAGACCTCCCTCCCCTGCAGATCTCAGTCTGTGTACACGTATGCAATTAATACGTCACAAATTAATGAGCAAGTTCTTAGCCTCTTTGGCATTTTCAGAAACATTGCTTTCATGAACCATCACTGGATCTGAGCCTACCGCTTCCAGTCTGGTGGTCCTCAGGTAGCCATTCCTCTGAAGAATGGACCAGGCAATCTCCGTATCGCTGACATTCATCTGGCAGCCATAGGTCTCCAGGTACACTGAAAGGGGATGGGGGAATGAAGAAGAAGAGGAGGATGAATTCATTTGGGGAAGGGGTAGAGAAGGTCCACGCACAAGACAACACAAGACAACTCTGCCCTGCTGACAGAGGGCTCCCAATGAATTCACACTGTTTTTAAGGAAGAAGGAACCTGCCCTCTGACCTGGAGAGCAGACAGGGCCCTCTTGGTAGTGGCTCCCAGAACGTATAACTGCCTTCCTAGGTTGTTTTCTTCTTTGGTGTTCCTCTATTGGCAGGAACTTTTTAGTCTAGCAAGTTTTAGGAACTGGTTGCTTTACACAAAAGAGACTTTTCTTAGTTTCTGTACTGCATTTGCTCTTTGCTTTGAATAACAACATAGGAATGGTTGTTGTCACTCTTAGAACCCTAGAATCCTACAGTTGGAAGACACCACAAGGGCCAAATCCAGTCCAACCCTCTTCTGCCATGCTGGAAAATACCATCCAAGCCCTACCTTTGACAGATGGCCATCCAGCCTCTGTTTAAAAATCTCCAAAAGAGAAGACTCCACCGCACTCCAAGGCAGTGGATTCCACTGGCAAACTGACTTAACATCAGGAAGTTCCTCCTAATGTTTAGATGGAATCTATTTTTCTGCAGTTTAAATCTATTGCTCTATGTCCTGGTCTCTGGAGCAGCAGAAAACAGACTGGTTCCATCCTCCATATGACATACCTGTTGTTGTTATTGTTGTTGTTAACACAACTTTCTATCAAAACTGGGTCTCAAGGTGACTTATAAAAACTAAAGTCATGTTTTAGGATGAAACTCTATTAAAGAGTTTTAATTCTACAGACAACTTAACACCGTTCTGCTCATAAATTCTGGCATAGTTTTCTGATCCATGTTTTCTTACCTGTAATTCTTCTTATTTTGTAAGCTGCCATAAGTCTCCCCTCCTTTGAGGAAACAGCAGAATATGAAAGAAGTTATATATTTTTTCATACTTGTATTCCACTTTCCACCCTGCATGGGACCAAAGGCAGCTTACAGTATAAGATTAAAACAAATTACAGTTAAAACAAAGGATAATTCCAAAGAATTAATCCATCATGAGAAGTCAACATGGATTTCTCAAAAATAAGTCATGCCAGACTAATCTTATCTCTTTTTATGATAGAGTTACTAGCCTGACAGATGACAGGAATGCTGTGGATGTAGCATATCTTGATTTCAGTAAGGCCTTTGACAAAGTTCCCCATGACATTCTTGCAAAGGAACTAGTAAAATGAGGGCTGGACAGGGCTACTGTTAGTTGGATTTGTAATTGGTTGACCGACCGAACCCCAAGGGTGATCACGAATGGCTGCTTTTCATCCTGGAGAGAAGTGACTAGCGGGGTGCCACAGGGTTCTGTCCTGGGCCCAGTGCTGTTCAATGTTTTTATCAACGACTTGGATGAAGGAATAGATGGCATGCTCATCAAATTTGCAGATGACACCAAATTGGGAGGGGTTGCTAATATGCCAGAGGACAGGATCAAAATTCAAAATAACCTGGATAGATTGGAGAGCTGGGCCAAGGCTAACAAAATGAAATTCAACAGAGTGAAGTGTAAGGTCCTACACTTAGGTAGAAAAAATGGTATGCAGAAATATAGGATGGGGGACACGTGGCTGGATAGCAGTACCTGTGAAAGGGATCTAGGAGTCTTCATAGACTACAAGCTGAACATGAGTCAGCAGTGTGATGCGGCAGCCAAGAAAGCCAATGCAATTCTTGGTTGCATCAATAGGAGTATGGTGTCTAGATCCAGGGAGGTACTGGTACCGCTCTACTCTGCTTTGGTTAGATCTCATCTTGAATCCTGTGTCCAGTTCTGGGCACCCCAATTCAAGAAGGACATGGTCAAGCTGGAGCAAGTCCAGAGGAGGGCGACCAAAATGGTGAGGGGCCTGGAAGCCATGCCCTATGAAGACAGACTTAGAGAACTGGGTATGTTTAGTCTGCAGAAGAGAAGGTCAAGAGGGGACATGATAGCCATGTTTAAATATTTGAAGGGATGCCATGTAGAGGAGGGAGTGGGCTTGTTTTCTGCTGCTCCAGAGACCAGGACAAGGAGCAATGGATTCAAGCTGCAGGAGGGGAGATTCCACCTGAACCTCAGGAAGAACTTACTGGTGTTCAGGGCTGTCTGGCAGTGGCATCTGCTGCCTCGGAGTGTGGTGGAGTCTCCTTCCTTGGAGGTTTTTAAGCGGAGGCTGGATGGCCATCTGTTGGGAGTGCTTTGAGGGTGTTCCTGCATAGCAGGGGGTTGGATTGGATGGCCCCTGGGGTCTCTTCCAACTCTACGTTTCTATGATTCTATGATCATAGTAAACACATTAATTTAATCTGTTTAAAAACGTCTGTCAAATTACAGTAATACAAGTTGAGTATTCCATATCCAGAAATCTGAACACCTCCAAAACCTGGAATTTCTTGCTGCCAGCCACCCGATTCTCGCATTGCAGCAATGGTTGCAGCAATGCTGCTTGTTCATCTCTCAGATCTTCAGTCTCTCTCCAGCCTTATGTCACAGACAAAAATAGCAAAGGGGCAAGACACACAGCTGGAGGGATGTGAGGTTCTGAGAAATGACAGCGACCCAAGCATAGCACTTTCTTAAATGTAAAAAGAACCTTGGGACTGATAAGAGGCTGGCACTCTAAAATACACCCTTTAAAATATAACTTTGAAAAGTCACTAAAAAGTAGTTTTCAAGAGTAACAAAGAAAACACGACATGTAAAACCAATAAAGTAAATTTGTCCCTATAAATTGTGTAAGTTTGGCACATCCTTGTGATCCTTCACAAGGTGTAGAAGACTCACTTTCCCCCCAAAAAAATACTGTTTAAAAATGGGATGCGTCTTAAATGCTGGTGTGTTTTATACATCAGCAAATAGTATTGGACAAGGTATAAATGGAGTACATCTTATACACAGGTGCGCCTTATATGCTGTAGTTGCAGGTAATTAAATTGCTTGCAACTCTCCCAACTTCTGCTGTTGCTAAGGCATTCTCAGCTCAAGAAGGTATGTGGTGTTTATATGGCAAGAGAAAGCAAGAGAGGGGCATCACTGACCTTTCCTAGGGGATCCTGCTAGGGTGCTGGGACCAAGATAGGGTGCTGAGGCCTCATCCGCTTCAGCTGGCAAGCTGTGGGTTTCCTTCACAGGACGAGCTGCTCCTTGTAGGAAATGCTGCAAAGATGGACCAGCCGCCAACTTGGCATGAAAGTCTTCCAAGTTTCTGTTGCATTTAACATCTTCCTCTATGCACGTTCCAGAATCTGGACTGCATGTGGAAACTGAAGCCTGGAATACTGGCTGCGAGGTCCATCCCAGACGTCTCCAGCAAAGCCATCTGCTATCACTGAGGATGCCACGCAAGGGCACCATCTTTGGCAAAAGTAGCTCCTGGCTTCCCGAAACCAATAAAAAAGAGGTGCAGTTTCAGGAAACTTTTCCAAGGAAAGAAAAGATATATCCTTCTGGAAAGCAGACAAGTGATGGAAAAGAGATGAATGCAGCATCTACAATATCACACATAGCACATAACATCAGTCTAGGGCCATTTCAGCACGAGACTGTGATAGTGGGATTATTCCGCCTTCAACATCCTATGGAATCCTGGGGTTTGCAGTTTAGGCAGGGCTCCCTAAACTGCAAACTCCAGGATTCCACAGGATGTTGAAAGTGGAATAATACCGCTATAACAGTCTCGTGCGGAAATGGCATAGATGTTGGTATGGTGTGCTTGGACTACAGTTTTGCGGGCACAGAAAGAAGTACATTTGTAATCATTGGAAGGATCTGTTTCGTTATTAAATGTTTTAAAGAGTCAATGTAGTTTGTGCTGGGAGCAGGACTCCAGAAGGCCAGGGTCTGAATCCCTGCTCAGCCACGGAAACCCATTGGGTGACCTAGGGCAAGTCATACTCTCTCAGCCTCAGAAGAAGGCATTATCTTCTGAACAAATATTGACAAGAAAAACATTAGGAGAGGGTAGGCAGGAGTCAGAGCGAACTTGAAGGTATGTAACAACAACTGCAAAGGCACCCTGCCATAGGAAGCAAGGGTGGGAATCAAGAAGTCCTCCAGAGGTTGCTGGATTCAAACTCCCAGTATTTTTCATTATTTTTTGTGCTGGGAGTTGCAGTCCAAGAGCACCTGGAGGGCTGTATGATTCCCACACTGGGTATGAATCAAATAAAAAGAGCTGATCCTTGCCCCTAAGCAGCTTACAATCTGAATTTCAAAAACACAGGGACAGGAGACGGAGGGTCACCAAGAGGCAAAAGCTGAACAATAACATCCTGCATTGTTCTTGTTTGTTGCTTTTCCAATAGTTAACTGCTTTTAATTCTCTTGAGAGCTTAACTGTCTTTTTAATTGTATTTTTAACTTTTGTATACTGTAAATTTTTTAAGGTGTATCTGTTTTGACTTTTGCGAGCTGCCTTAAGTCGCAAACCGGAAAAAAGACTGGAGATTAATAACAATAGTAGTAGTAATATAATAATCCACATAGCGATTCTTGTCAGAGTATCTTCTTCCCATGCAGGACGGGTGTCCCATTTAAAGCATCTCTTAGGAAAAGCAAACCACAGGAAATCCACTTTTTCCCAATTGCACAGCTTCCAAACATACATGAACCCCCCTCCACAGACACTGATGGAGACCCTAATACCCTCTGCTTAGCTCCCAAAAACATTAAAGACATCATTGCTCACAAGCGTTGCTGGGACAGATACGGCGGAGTTGCTGAAATACAGGAGGCGGCTGGAGTAGATAATCCTTTGGTCTACCCAGAAGAACTCTTTTTATGATTAAAGTCATGAAATTTTAGAGCCTAAAGGGAATGTAGAGGTCATCTAGTTCCGCCCTGGTCTCGTGGCTTCGGCATCCAGTCCAGCAACTGCGAATTAAATGCCTCCAACGGAAAGAATTCCTCCTCCTTCCCAGGTCCAATGCAATGCCGTTAATGAAGGCTGGTATTTTGGGGGCTCTGTAATAAAAGGGGAAAGTGTTCTTTAATATCTTTCTTAGCCTTCTTCACTACTGATGTATTCTTTAATAAAGTCTCACCTAGTCTCCAACGGAAGCATTTTTTTTCCTCCTCCCTTAAGATCCATTGCTATTGCATTGTGATCAGACCAAACTCCTGGTAGATTTTCAATTTTTTAAAGGTCATTTACAAGAGATTTTGAAAGGAAAAACGTGTCCCATCTAGCAAAGGATTTCTGACATTCCGAAAAGTATGTGAAAGTATATGAGGCCAATATTTACAGTTATTTAGGGAGGGGGTGAATTACCCACGCCTCTCCAAGCAGAGCTTGAAACAGCTCCTTTTGGACTACAACTCCCAGAGTCCCCCAGCCAGCTGGGAGGTGTAGTCCAAAAAGTTACCTTCCCAATTTCCTTATTTTCGAGATGTCTGGGGTTTTCTAGAGGTTCAAGAAAAACCTGCCACGGGGCAAAGACCACCCCCCACATACAAAGTGTGAAGGGGAGACCCCCCGCCTTGCTCACATAGAAAACCAGCCCTGCGGTGCAGGCCAGGAAGTGGGGAAGGAGATCCCAGCAGGGATTACGAAGGGCAATACAAAAGCAGCAGGCTCCCTCTCCTCTCCCCATCCCCTGCAGCTTCAGGCTGGCTTACTGGGGGGCTGGGGGGGTCTCAACAGGGACCCCCCTCCCAAAACAACAAGCCCACCCCTCCTCCCTCCAGTCCCAGCCGGGCAGCTGGGATCCTCAATACTGTCATTATTATTATTATTATTATTATTATTATTATTATTATTATTACCTCCCAGCAGAAGACCGCGGGGGACCCCGGCCTAGCCCACCCCCTCCACCCCTCCGCTCCCCGCCTTCTCTCGCCAGCCTGAAACCACCTTCCCTTACCAAGGCTTCAGCTGCTTCCGGTCCGCGGCTCCAGCCTTCCGCCCGGAAATTGGGTCGCGCGCCTCCACCGTTCCTCGCTCCAAGCGTTCCGCCGGGGCTTCCCGCAAGCATTTGGGTTTTCGGATTGCAATGGCTTCGGTGGCAGTTTAGGAAGGAGAAAAACATTGCTGCTACCCGGTGGCGTTCCTAGTATATTTGGCACCCGATATGGACGGATATATATATGTGTGTGCGTGTATATATATTTATATGTGTGTGTGTATGTATATATACGTATATGCATGTATAAATGGATATGGATGTGTGTATATATGTGTGTGTGTATATATTTATATCTATCTATCTGGATATATGGATGTGTGTATATATATACATATATGCATGTATAAATGGATATGGATGTGTATATATATATATATGTGTGTGTGTATATATTTATATCTATCTGGATATATGGATGTGTGTATATATATATACGTATATGCATGTATAAATGGATATGGATGTGTATATATATATGTGTGTGTATATATTTATATCTGTCTATCTGGATATATGGATGTGTGTATATATATATACATATATGCATGTACAAATGGATATGGATGTGTGTGTATATATATATATATGCGTGTATATATTTATATCTATCTATCTGGATATATGGATGTGTGTATATATATACCTATATGCATGTATAAATGGATATGGATGTGTGTATATATATATATGTGTGTGTGTGTATGTGTATATTCATATGTGTGTATATATATGTGTGTCTGTATATATTTATATGTGTTTATATATATATCTGGATATGTGGATGTGTGTATATATCTATACCTATATACATGTATAAATGGATATGGATGTGTATATATATATATGTGTGTGTGTATATATGTGTGTGTGTATATATATCTGGATATATGGATGTGTGTGTATATATATATACATATATGCATGTATAAATGGATATGGATGTATATATATGTGTGTGTGTATATATTTATATCTATCTGGATATATGGATGTGTGTGTATATATATACATATATGCATGTATAAATGCATATGGATGTGTATATATGTGTGTGTATATTTATATGTGTTTGTGTATATATATCTGGATATATGGATGTGTGTGTATATATATATATACATATATGCATGTATAAATGGATATGGATGTGTATATATATATGTGTGTGTATACATTTATATCTTATCTATCTGGATATATGGATGTGTGTATATATATACATATAGGCATGTATAAATGGATATGGATGTGTATATATATGTGTATGTGTGTGTGTATATATTTATGTGTGTGTGTATATATATATCTGGATATATGGATGTGTGTGTATACATATATGCATGTACAAATGGATATGGATGTGTATATATGTGTGTGTGTGTGTATATGTATGGGTATGGATGTGTATATACATTTTGTTATAGAGAGGAAATAATGAGTGCTTTTGTATATAGATATATGTAAATAAAAGCATCTATTATTCCCTCTCTACAACGAAATTATTTTTGGTAATAATCATGCAGGGAAATGAATAGTAAGCAGAAATGAAACACAGATGGTGGAAATTCTTTTATCGAATTTTGCACATGCCATCATACCAAGAAAAATTAATAAACAATCTGTAATTCTGCCTTTGCGCTTTCTTCCTTGCCTTTCTTCAATAGCAGTTCAAAGGCGTTGCTATTTTTTGCTAGTGGTATGGTGTCATCTCCGTATCTTGATCGTCTTTCCTCCAGTTTTCACGCCCTCCTTCCTTCAAATCTAATCCAGCTTTCTGAATGGTATGTTCAGTGTATAAATTAGATAGGGTGAAAAAAAATGCAACCTTGCTTGACCAATGGCAAGATGTTCTGTTCTCTATATACATACCTTCCTCTACTCAGTATAAGCTACGCACAAGAACTGTCAAAAATGTGGTACATCTCTTTTTTTAAGAGTGATCCATATTATTCCATGAGCTACACAATCAAAGGCTTTGCTATAATCTATAAAGCACAGTCTAATTTTCTCTTGAAGTTCTTTGATGTGCTCCAATGGCCAATATATGTTTGCAACATGATCCCTACTTCTTTTTCGGAACTCAACTTGGATATCTGGTATTTCTCAGTTAGTATATGGTCAAGGTTTTTTTTTCAACATCACTTTGCTACTAGTAAATCATGTTCTGTGCTACAACTTGCTGTTGGTTTTGTTTTTGCAGAGGGAATGGAGCTTCTGCTTTGGTTAGACCTCATCTGGAATTCTGTGTCCAGTTCTGGGCACCTCATTTCAGGAAGGATATGGACAAGCCGGAGAGTGTCCAGAGAAAGGCGACCAAAATGGTGAAGGGTCTGGAAGCCATGAAGCCTTCTGAGGAGCGGCTGAGGGAGCTGGGGATGTTTAGTCTGCAGAAGAGAAAGTTAAGAGGGGACATGATAGCCATGTTTAAATATTTGAAGAGATGCCACGTCAAGGAGTGAGTGGGCTTGTTTTCCGCTGCTCCGGAGACCAGGACAAGGAGCAACGGATTCAAGCTGCAGGAAAGGAGATTCCACCTGAACCTCAGGAAGAACTTCCTGACGGTCAGGGCTGTCCAGCAGTGGAATCTGCTGCCTCGGAGTGTGGTGGAGTCTCTTTCTGGTCTCTGGAGCGGCAGAGAACAAGTCCGCTCCCTCCTCAACATCACATCCCTTCAAATATTATGCAAATAGACCTCGCCCTGGTATGTCATGCTGTTGCAAGTGTTAATCCCGTCAGGGGACCACGTAATCCCCACAAGGTATTGTTGGGGCTGATGATCCATTATAGGTGCGGATGTGCCTGCCCAAGACTTCCTCTTGGAGATGCAACAGGGGGAATTCCTGGTCTGACCTTTTTCCCGGTCCTTGACCTGAGTGTCTACATTCCTGCGCAGTGAACCTCTGGCCCAAAATAATCTGATATTACATGTTATACTCCCCCAGGTCTGGGTCTGATAACTGGGGTAACAGAATGCCTAGAATCTGGATTTAATCTTGCCAGCCTGGTCATATGGGGAGACCTACAATATGAGCCTTGGATAATTTCCCTGCCTAAACTTTTGAAATCTCCACTGTATTCACCATTCTGCATTAAAGATGCTTAATAAGGAAAATTAAAACTCCCCTTTGAGGCTAAAGGGAAAGGGAGGGGAGAGGAAGGAATTTACAGCCCCTTTAAGACAAAACTGATTTATATTTCAGCACAACTTTTTTGAGGTATCCATCCATTTCCTCAGTCATTGCATCTGAGGAAGTGGACTGATATGCACAAATGCTTGTACTAAAATATAAATCAGCTCATCTTAAAGGGACTGATAGATTCCATTTTATCTCCCTTACTGTTTTTTCCTTCTGCTGCAATGCAGATTAGCAAGACTTCTTTAAGGATGGGTGGTTGCTCTACTCCCTGCCCTCTCTCTCCTCTCTCTTTTTCTATTAAAAAATGAGGGAGATTCAGTGGCTCTCTCTCTCTACATAGCAGAGCAATTAGTGTGCAAGCAGAAGTTTGAACAGTTCACCAGCCCACTTTATTCTCCTTAACACACTTAGATCCAGTCATATAGGAGCAGTGGGACAGAGGGGGTGCTTTGCCCTGGGGTGGCAAAGTTTTTGGGGCGTCCTGGCTTGTAGCCACGCCCCCACAAGCGCTGGCCACAGCCGCCCTCCTCCACACACTCCAAGCTCCGCCACTGCTAAGCTCTAGGTGAGAAGTACAAACTTTGTTTTGTTTTATATAAAAGTAGTTTGCTCTCAGATACTTGTGCATAATCTACACAGGTTCATGTTCTTGAAGAAAAAGTAAGAAAATGGGGAAACAATTATCTTGTTTCATTGGCGCTTCTCCCCTGGAGTGCTCCTGGTCACACGCTTACAGGGAGAAGAAGTAAACGGAGAGACTAAGGCCGTCTCCGCACTAGACTATTATAGTGTTATTATTCCACTTTCAACATCTTACGGAATCCAGAGGTTTGCTGTTTCAAGGGAGGCCTTTGATTCCATAGGATGTTGAAAGTGGAATAATAGCACTATAACAGGCTAGTGTGGAAATGGCCAAAGACCCTGAGAACAAAGGATGCTTACCAGCAAAAGGAAAAGCATGGGTTTGAACAAACAAAGGGGACGTTGTCTTGGGTTTTGTCCCCAAACTTACAGAGTGATCGTGTAACCTCACTAGCAGTGGATTCAAAGCATGCAAAGGTTGCTATTCCCAACATTTTTTGCCTTACTCAAAGGAATTCGAAGGGGAAGGAGTGGGAAGGGAGGAGATCAGCTTGCCTTGAGGCAGGGTGAGAGAGTGGGGGGGGCCACCACTGCACCCCTTTGGGGTTTGCACGGGGGCAGAACACTCCCTCACCCCCTTTTGGTCAACCACTACTATTACCATGATTATTGTAGATATATTAGAAGTACCGTTGTCCCTCCACTTTTGCGAGAATTTGGGGTGAAGGGCCCTTGCAAAAGTAGAAAAAACATGAATATCTTCCCTCCCTCCTGCTCAATGGAGCAAGCAAGCAAGGGTGCCTTCCTTCCTTCCCTCCCTGCTCCCTCTCCTCCCATTCCCTGGGGAAGGAATGCATGCATGCATGTGCTTTCCCTCCCTGTGCTCCCTCTCCGTTAAGAAGGACTTCCTGATGATGAGAGCAGTTTGACAATGGAATGCATTGTCTGCAAGTGTGGAGGGGTCTCCTCCTTCTTTGGAGCTTCTTAAACAGAGGCTGGATGGCCCTCTGTCAAAAGGAGGGCTTGGATCGGGTATTTATTCTTGCATGGCAGACTGGGGTTGGACTGGATGGCCCATGGGTTCACTTCCAACTCTAGCATTGTATGATTCTCTTCCTTTGCCTCCTGTTTCCATGGTTCATCTCCAGCTGGGAGACAAGTATGCAAATTCTCCAGTTTTGCTGGGATAACCTGCAGTTCTAATTCCCCCAATGCCTAAGGAGATGCTGGCACTGGCGGTGGACCTCAAGGTCCCACATCTTTTGGGGTAAAAGGAGCAGTTCAAAAGGAAACAAAACAACAAAAAGAGGCCTGGAAAGTTTTGACAGCATGATGTTACTGCACTCTCATGGTTTGTCCTCTCTTTGTTCTGTCCCTACTTGGGTGGAAGTACCCATAAACTAGTCAAGCCTCAGCACATGCTGTGCGGAGGCTCAAGGTTGCCAGTCCCATCCCAGTGATGGATGATGGTGGCGGAAGGTAGAAAGGCTAACTGTGAGCAGTTCCCGTTCAGTCCTCTGAATCATCTGCAGATTTGCTGAATGACAGCTTTTGAGCGAAGGCTTGCACCAGATCGTATCCGCTGCTGGAAATAACGTTGGCCTCACTCACTGCAGATGGCTGCCATTACTCCTGAGAATGTGTCAGGCATTTATGGCTACCTTGTTGGAAAGGATATTCCAGTAAGCAGAATGGATAATAGAGTGCAGTTGTGTGTTCTGATGGATGACAACAGAGTTCGTGATAGATTGGAACGAAACTCTTGTTATGTGCACGAAGAGACAGACGATTAGAGGAATGCAATGGTCTATTTGCCACCTTTCATAAAATGGTGAGGATCATTACCACCGGTGGTGTGTGACAGGGAAGTGGCGGCAGCCAAGGACAGAGGAGACCAGCCGTGAAAAAGTGAGGGAGAAGTGGGTCTAAGAATCATAGACTCCTAGAGCTGAAAGAGACCCCGAGGGCCACCCAGTCCAACCCTATTCTACCATACAGGAAAGCACAATGAAAACACCTCTTTTCACAGGTGGCCATCCAACCTCCTCCCAAGGAGGAGACTCCACCACACTCCCAGGCAGCACATTCCACTGTCAACCTGCTTCCACCACCAGGAAGTTCTGCCTACCACTTAGGTGGAATCACTTTTCCTCAAGTTAGAAGCTATTGTTCCCTGTCCTAGTCCCTGGAGCAGCAGAAAACAAGCTTGCCCCATCTTCCATATGACATCTTTTCAGATATTTAAATGTGGCTGTCATATCCACTCTTCACCTTGTCTTTTCCAGGCTAAACATACCCAGCTCCCTCAGACGCTCCAAAGAGGGTTGGGGGGAAAAACCCACTGGCTGCCATGCTTTCCCCATCAAATCTATGATTCTGAAAAATATTAAATAGAAATGGGCCAAAAAAAGTAAATTCCAAACTCTGAACAAGATAGGCAAGGCTGGATCAGCCCAGAAGCCGTCCCGTCACTTCTAACGTGGGTCTGGGAGAGACGGGGAATTGATCCCATAATTGATGTCATCCTCTGCTCAATGATGAGAGGAGTTTAGTATGAAACGGCTGCCTACTTGGCACTTGCCTCTTCGGAAGGTAATAGGCTGTGACACACAAATATGTTCAAATGTCAAAAGGGCCGTGTTAATTGGACTCATTTCTCTCACCCCCTCTTCACTTCCTGGGATAAAAATGTGCACCAATGCAAGGAAGCTGTCTGGGGAACGAACAAGTCATCTGATTTTTGACTATGCAATAAATAACTCTTGACCTTTTACTGCCTTGATGGATGTAATGGAAGATTTGTTTACAGCAATAGTTTTGTGGGGGGGCAATGCTTTTAGTAAATCGATTCTCAGCAAGCCAACATGTGTGGGGAAGATATTTGAAAGCATTCTTGGCATTTCAGAGTGACTTAGAAAAACAGAAAAATATTGACATAGTCGAAAAAAACAAAAACAGACACTTCAAGGTTGTCTGAAGGAATATATCTTCTTATATGAGCCTACCCAATTTCTGAGATTTTTGAAAGAGGAATTTCCTTGGATTCCACCACATTTGCAGGTCTGCTAGATGAAAATACAAGAGAGGGACTTCTTGGTGGCTGCTCCCACGTCCTGGAGCCCCTTCCAGGGAGACTAGAATGTCTTCCTCCATCTTATCCTCCAGATATGTGTGTGTGCGTCTGTGTGTATATGCCTTCAAGTCGCCTATTGATTTATGGCAACCCCATGAATTTCATGGGGTTTTCTTAGGCAAGGCATATTCAGAGGTATTCTGCCATAGCCTTCCTCTGGAATATAGCCTGCAGCTCCTGGTGTTCACTGGTGGTCTCCCATCCAAGTACTAACCAGGGCTGACCCTGCTTAGCTTCCAAGATCAGACAGGATCTTCTGCTGTGTGTGTTGTGTGCACGCATGTGCACGCATGTGTGCCTCCAAGTCACCTGTCAACTCAAAAACATGTTGGACTAAAAATAAGTCCTTGCCTATCAAGATCTGAATACCCTGAAAGCATCAGATCCTGTTTGATCCTGGAAGTTAACAAAGGTCGGCTCTGGTTAGTGCTGCAGGTGCTGCAGGCTCTATTTCAGAGAAAGGAACTGGCAAAACCACCTCTGAGGATTCCTTGCCTAAGAAAACTCTATGAAATCAATAGGGTTGCCATAAGTCAAGAGATAGCTTCAAAGCACACACATGGCTAAAAAAAACCCCCTTCTGATCTTGAAAGCTAAGCAGGGTCAGCCCTGGTTAATACTTGGATAGGAGATGGCCAAGGAATCCCTAGTATTGTAGGCTATTTTTCAGAGGAAGGAGCAGGCAAAACCACCTCTGAGCATTCCTTGCCTCAGAGAACCTTATGAATGAAATTCATGGGTTTGCCATAAATTGACAGGTGACCTGAAGGTGCACACACAAAGTAGAAGGCAGTAGTAAAAGAGGAGAACTGCATTACAATTGGATAAATGCAATTCAGAAAGCCATGGCTGCCTTCAGTTTGCAAGACCAGAGTGGGATGACTTGGAGATCCCACAGCCATTGGGTTGCTGTTGGTCAAAGCTGAAATGACACCAACTGACAACAAATGTTGTCAGACACCACTACATCTTGTGGCAGTGAGTTCTGCAGTTTAGCTGTGAGCTGGGTAAAGATGTGTTTCCCTCTGTCTGCCCTGACTTAGTCTGCCACCACTTAGCTGCCATAGGTGAACCATGTCCTATCTCAGTCTCAGCAGCACAGCTGATAATTCAAACAAAACAAACTGAATAGCTCCCATCTCTTTACTTACTTTTATCCAGTTAGCACAAGATCAAAATAAAGTCCAACGAGGTTCAAAGGCAGCAAGCCCAAAGTTAGTCAGGGTAATCCAGAGTCATGTACAGAATTCAGCAAAACATTGAGCAAACTCTTAACATCTCCTGGAGGGGGAGAGCAGCAGCTATATAGGTCAAAAGCCTAACACAGCTGTTGCCCGATTAATTGTTGGCAGTTATAAATTCTTTGGGAGTGGCATAGGCCCTCTCTTTGTTGGTGGTGTGCCCTGCTTCCAGAGCATGGACTCTGACTCAAAGTCTGAAACAGAAGGCATGCCAGGGCCTGCTGTACAGAGAGAGGAGACGGTGCCAGCTCCAACAGAGCCTCCTGCCTCTTCAGATATAGAGGAACACTTACCTCAACCCAGCTTCACAGTGCACAGGCAGCAAAGAGAGGGCCAGCATCACTCTCTCAGGATTTATAACTAGCAACAATCAATCAAGTGACAGCTGTGCTAGGCTTCAGACCTATTTAGCTGGTGTCCTTCCTCTCTAGGAGTTGTCAGAGCTTATCTGACTTGTTACCTTGCTGGATGCCTTGAGAGATGCTCGGATTGACCTTGGACAATCCCTTGCTGTGAAACCTTGTGGGACTTTGTTTATGTTGGGCTTTATTTATGACTCCTTGCTTACTGCCTGGAAGTAAATGACAAGTTGGGAGATATTCAGTTTGTTCTGTTTGATTTGATCAGCTGTGCCAGGATTGAGATAGGACAGTTGTCTGTGCTCAGCAAAGGTAAGTATTGATATCTTTTGTGTCTGAAAGGGCAGGACTGTCTGCTGGAACTGGCACCACCCTCTGATCTGTTTGTGGCACTGTCACCTCTTCCTATACGGCAGGTCCTGGCATGACCCCTGTCTCAGCCTCTGGCATGCCCCCTGTTTCAGACTCTGAGTCAGAGTCCATGTTTTGGAAGCTGGGCATGAGAGCCAGGAGGTTCAGCTATGGTGTGTGAGGTCTCCCTATCTACCTGTGATGCATAATTTTATGCTGCTCCATCACATCTCCTTTTTTGGTTAATTTAAACATCCCCAAATGCTATCACTTTTCTGTGTACAAGAGTTGCTTCACCCTCTTGATCAGTGGTTCTCAACCTGTGGGTCCCCAGATGTTCATGGACTTCAGCTCCCAGAAGCCCCAGCCACTATGGTCAATGCTCAGGGCTTCTGGGAGCTGAAGTCCACGAACATCTGGGGACCCACAGGTTGAGAACCACTGCTCTTGATCAATTTGCCCTTTCCCATAGCCTGCCTTCCAACTGTGCCGATTAGCCTGAGGCAGTTCCAATTAATCCTCTGTCGTCCTACTTTTTACTTTTTCAACTGCTTTTAAAATGTCTCAGTTTCTTGACCCTCCTCCATGCACTTTCCTCCTTTGTCCTCTGCTTCCTCCAGTTACTGAAAACTGAGTTGAAATTGCAAAAGGTAGTTTGCACACAATTGAGTGGGAGGGGAGAGAAGGTGAGGAGAGGAGGGTGGAGAATCTTGCCCTTCCCAGTAGGGGCCGGCAAAAACAAACTGCTGCAGCCTCTCCTCACTTTGGCCACTTGGACCACATTCTGATGTCGCTTGGGCACATGTGTTCTGATTTTCATCTGTGAAGTGTTGGAGGGTATTGTTACTGCAGTTTAGGCCTATTTGGCGATAGCACCCGATATCACTGTGATATCATAATTCGGCCTTACCATACCACCCTTCCCCACGTGTTTGTGAGGCCTCTGGACAAGCACGAAACTAGGCTCAGCACTTAACTGCTGAAATATTCTCTAACAATACAGGCAAGCCAGAAATAGCCAGATCGCAGCTTCAGGGACCTCCCCGGCAAACACCACATTATGTATGCACGCTACCTACAAAAGACTCCCTGCCCCGAGCGGGCAACTTGACAAAGGCTGAACCAGCCACTGTCAAGCGTTGCACATTTATATACTGGCTACACTATTGTTAATTCGGCTCTGATTCCATCATGCTGAATTGTGACCTTTCGGAGACATTGTCTCGCACCCAAAACTCATTGTTGCCCCCGAGTAAGGCAGAGCCTGCAGTCACACTTCTCCCTATAAAAACCCCTGATTCCGAGACCCTCCTCGGATCGCTCCCGAGTTCCAACCGCCTTGCTGCTGCATCGCTTGGCGAGCCTCCCTTCAGCCCCATGTGCTGAGATACACCGAACCCCAGCATCGCTCTCTATCTTCTTCCGGGCTTCAGGAACTGGTTTCGTATCACCCAAACCACCTATCCCTTTGAAAATCCCACTATCTTACTCACACCTTTGTTTTCCTTAGTTATCTGTGTGTTTGTGTTGCGTACATTGTGTGCCTGTATTTAATAAAGAGCATTCTTTACTTTCAAACCGGTCTGCTTCTTGACTTGGGCTGACCCCGTAAACACTGGGTTACGAGATCCTGCTAAGTTACCCTGCCTCCCGTAACGCTAAAGCAGTGCTCTGAGCTAAATTTTCCCACCTATAGTTGAGCACATTTTGGTGTCCCTCCCGGGACCCCCAGAAAACAGGGTAACAGTATGACACAGCTTGGACTCCTTCTTCTTCGGCTTTTATCTGGTGGTGGTGGGCAGTGGAATTCTTATTTGGGTGGTGGGCAATGGCCTTGTTTTGCCCCCACTGCCACCCATAGCTAACCCTTTGCTACTTTGCTATAGCCTGAAGGGAAAATTTTAACATGGAAATGTGGGTTCTGTGATTATCATAGTGTCATAGAATCCTAGAGCTGGAAGAGACTTCAAGGGCCATCCAGTCCAACCCCCTTCTGGCTTGCAGAAAGACACCATCCAAGCATTCCCAGCAGACGGCCATGTTTAAAAACTTGAGCCAGGGTGTCGTAGTGGTTTGAGCATTGGACTATGACCCTGGAAAAAAGAGGCCAATTCCCTGCTTGGCCATGGAAGCCCGCTAGGTGGCCTTGGGTACGTCACATACTCTCAGCCCCCAGAAAACTCAATGATAGGTTTCCCTTTCGGTCACCCTAAGTTGGAAATTACTTGAAGGCACTCAACAAGAATGGTCATATACTTGTCAACAAGAATGGTCATATACTTGTCATATACTGTAATGTAGCCATTTCCGCACTAGCCTGTTATAGCACTATGATTCCACTTGCAACATCCTATGGAATCCTGGGGTTTGCAGTTTCGGGAGGGGCTGCATGGCCCCTCCTGAAACTGCAAACCCCAGGATTCCATAGGATGTTGAAAGTGGAATCATAGTGCTATAACAGTCTACTGCGGAAATGGCCATGGATATGGATATGTCTGTGTTTCTCCCCAAGGGAAATGTACACAGTATGTTTGTATATCTTTGACTGCATATGATTAATAACCTGAAAGATTACCAAAGAGCCTGCTTGTTATCCTTATAAATACCCTGAGTTTCCGATACTCCAGAATGTTTAAGTGGAGTGTTAATGTTAACTGAGCCTGTCATGGTGGGAATGTCTTGGAAAAACCAGTTTTGCTTTTAAAGCCAATTTGGCTTGTATAATTTCTTTGCAGGTCAGAAGAACCTTGGCCAGATGGATCAAGACTCAGAGATATTTCTCAGTTGCTGCCCTCATCCCCCTCCCCATCTAACTTTGCCTTCTCTGGGTTTTTCCAGCACGTTGCAAGAGCAAATAATAGCTTTTACGGCTTGGAAGAGGTTTTGGTGCGTGCTGCTGTTCTCACATAAACAATCATCTCCCACGTTGCAGAGTCAGGCACGCTGTGAGCTCCAGAGCAGGCGCCTTGAGTAGACATTGGCGGCACATCAGAGGGAAGAGCCGTCTCCAGCCAACGAATGCATCCAAGACTCTCTGCGAGAGCTCAGATGACTCCCTGTTTTATGGAAGCAAAGAGGGGGCGGAGGAGAGCGGCAGAACCCCCCTACTCAGAGATTCCCACGTCGGCTGGGAGCAGCAGCTCTTAGCTCTGCAAGAACTTCTAAAAGGTGCCAGGGGAGGTCCAATGAATTTGTGCATGAAGGTCTCTCCATCCATCGCTGGCCTTGAAATGCTAGACTATTGCACAGCGTCAAACTACATGGAGGCAATTTGAAGACAGATAAATGTACAAAATGTCGGGGTGAGGTAGGGCTGTGTTCGTCTGTGTTAACAGCCACAGGTGGGTAACCATTTCCATGCCAGTTGGGCAGTCAATTTGCTCTAGGCTTCAATCTGAGCCTTAAGGGAACCATCCCAAAGTGGCAAACCTCACCCCCAAAATAGCTTCAGGTCCTTCTTGGTGGCTGCTCCTAGGCTTTAGATCTCACTTCCCAGAAAGGCCAAAATGCCCCCCCCTTATTGTCTTTCCAGCAGTAGGCTGGACCCTTTTTATTCAGACAGGGTGTTCAAACAATTTTTTTAAAGAACAAGCTGGGGGTGCTATATTGGGCCTTTCCGCACTACACTGTTATACTGCTATTATTCCACTTCCAGCATCCTGTAGAATCCTGGGGTTTGCAGTTTAGGGTGGGGCATTTAGACTTCTCAGCCAGAGGGCTCTTTGGCCTCAGGAAACTACAAACCCCAGAGGATGTTGAAAGTGGAATGATAGCACTATGGCCATTTCCACACTACAGTGTTAAACTGCTGCTATTCCACTTTCAATGCCCTGTGGAATTCTGGGGTTTGTAGTTTACTGAGACCAAAGAGCTCTTTGGCTGGGAATTCGAAGTGCCCTTCCCTAAACTACAAACCCCAGAATTCCATAGGAGGTTGTTAGTGGAATAGCAGCACTTTAACACTGTAGTGAGGAAAAGGAATATAGCAGTGTAGTGTGGAAAGGCCCATTGTTTTAACTGAACTTTTGTCTTATTTAAAAATTCCATTTCATTCTTTTAGTAATTGTCTTAATACTGTAAATAGCTTAACTCTATTTTAATATTCAGCTCTAAAAGTTTGCAATTTATTGCTTTTTAAAAACTTGTGAGCCATTTTGAATCCCAGTTTTTGGGGAAAAGAGAGATATAACTATAATATAAATAACAACAGCAGTACTTCAGGGGGCTCTTTAAAATTCAGACTAAAAGATGGCACTGATTTACCACCACACTGGCATGGAAGCCACCAGCCAGCTGCAACAGATAACACAGCCTCCCCTGGCCCCCCTTTTTTTGTAATGGGTTGTATCAGCATGCCAGCAGTAAGCAATGCAAAGAAGCTAGTAAGATGTGGGCTGGACAGGGCTACTGTCAGGTGGATTTTTAACTGGTTGACTGACCGTACCCAGAGGGTGGTCACCAATGGCAGATTCTCATCCTGGAGAGAAGTGACTAGCGGGGTGCCACAGGGTTCTGTCCTGGGCCCCCTGCTGTTCAATATCTCCATTAATGACTTGGATGAAGGAGTAGAGGGCACGCTGATCAAATTTGCAGATGACACCAAATTGGGAGGGGTTGCTAATACGCCTGATGACAGGATCAAAATTCAAAAGGACCTGGACAGATTGGAGAGCTGGGCCAAGGCTAACAAAATGAATTTCAACAGAGAGAAATGTAAGGTCCTACACTTAGGCAGAAAAAATGGTATGCAGAAATATAGGATGGGGGACACGTGGCTGGCTAACAGTACGTGTGAAAGGGATCTAGGAGTCTTCATAGACCACAAGCTGAACATGAGTCAGCAGTGTGATGCGGCAGCCAAGAAGGCCAACGCAATTCTTGGTTGCATCAATAGGAGTATGGTGTCTAGATCGAGGGAGGTATTGGTACCACTTTATTCTGCATTGGTTAGACCTCATCTTGAATCCTGTGTCCAGTTCTGGGCACCCCAATTCAAGAAGGATATGGATAAGCTGGAGCAGGTCCAGAGGAGGGCAACCAAAATGGTGAGGGGCCTGGAAGCCATGCCCCGAGGACAGAGTTAGAGAGCTGGGTATGTTTAGTCAGCAGAAGAGAAGGTTGAGAGGGGACATGATAGCCATGTTTAAATATTTGAAGGGATGTCATGTCGAGGAGGGAGTGGGCTTGTTTTCTCCTGCTCTTGAGACCAGGACAAGGAGCAATGGATGCAAGCTGCAGGAGGGGAGATTCCGCCTGAACCTCAGGAGGAATTTCCTGACAGTCAGGGCTGTCCGGCAGTGGAATGTGCTGCCACAGAGTGTGGTGGAGTCTCCTTCGTTGGAGGTTTTTAAGCGGAGGCTGGATGGCCACTTGTTGGGAGTGCTTTGAGGGTTTTCCTGCATGGCAGGGGGTTGGACTGGATGGCCCTTGCGGTCTCTTCCAACTCTACATTTCTATGATTCTATAATGCAATAGACATTTGAGCTGGGAAAGAAAGAGATTCTGCTCTGGCCAGGCCCACAGTAGCTGTGTGTGCTTGCATACAACAGGGCAAAGTAAACAGCAGCTGCCTCCAGAATTCTTCTCAACAGTGGCCATTTCCGCACTACAGTCTTATAGCGCAATTATTCCACTTTCAATATTCTATGGAATCCTGGGGTTTGCAGTTTAGGGAGGGGTCGGCAGGCCCCTCCTGAAACTGCAAACCCCAGGATTCCATAGGATATTGAAAGTGGAATAATTGTGCTACGAGACTGTAATGCGGAAATAAGTGTGATTTTGTTACTCTAGAGGAGAGAAAACAACATGGCTTATTTAAAGCTGCTCAGAGAAGCAAGAGCTAGATTGATACCCCAGCTATCCTGTAAGGCCCCGCTTTGGGGGTCCCTGATATTAGTATGGTTTGGATGGGCACCATACCTAATTGGCATCATATGTAATTGGCAACACACTTTAATTGGCACTAATATCAAATTCAAGCCTGAGAGGCGACAGAGAGGTCAAACCGAGCGAGGGAAAGAATTTGACTGTAAATAGGTCAACTCAAAACTTCCTCCAGGTAAGACTGAAGCATTTGTCAAGCAAATATACACCGTTCCTGTGGATAATAGGCTTAAATAGAAGCTGTCCCTTGTGTACCCGGATTCCTTCCTCGTTCCTCACAGCACCCACAACAGACAGCTATTACAGCACCCATCATGTCTTTGTCAATCAAGCACTAAGCCCACCAACAAGCGAAAAGACCCATTGTCCACAACAGATTCCCTATGCCTTGCGTCTGGAACCTTCACTGCCACAGGCTGTTTTCTGGGTGCAAATACCCCTGATTTCAGGATGCCCAGGGCAGTCTCTTGAAGGTCTACCCATCACTCTGTCCGTCTGGCTCCTGAATGAGGACTGTCCTTAGGTCCTGCCTAAGCCAAACCACATTTCTGCTCTTCACTACTCTTCGGGACTGGTAATTATAAATCCCCCCAAACCCCTCAGCCTCTCTATAACTTTTCCTCCCTTTCTCCTTCAGTCAACTCTTGTGTGAATGTGTGATTGTGTGTATCTTGTATGCATGCATGAGTGAATTCCCCCCAATAAAAACACATTTTTAGCTCACTTTTGAATCTTTGGCTGGCTTTTTTCCTGTGTGTGCCCGTAAACACTGGTAGGAAAGCTCTCGCTAAGTTGCTCCCCTCTCGCAAGCCTCCTCTTTGAGCTAATTAATTCCCCACTTTTGCAAGGAGGTATTTGGCATCACAGGGTGGTACCTAAGTTTTGGGGTAACAATCCAGACTGAGGTCCCTGTCACACTACAGAATTATAACACCAGGATTCCACTTTAGTTGCCATGACAGCATTCTATGAAATCCTGGGATTTGCAGTTAAGACAGGTGTACTTGGTTTTCTCAGCCAGAAAGCTCTAGCGCCTCACCAAACTGTAGATCCCACAATTTCATAGGATGCAGCAATGATAGTTAAAATGGAATCATAGTACAACAACTGTGTAGTTGGAAAGGGCCACTGAAATCCAACACCCTGTTAGTTAGACTGCATATGAGTACAGGCTTGCCTCAGTTAACAAAGCCTCTGGCAAAAAACTCCTTTATACAACCCCCCCAACCTCCCCATTTCCTTCTTGTCCTCTGTCTAACTGGATTTCTATTTAGCAGCATCAGTATTGGGAGGATGGTGAAAGAGGGCTGGAGCAATGCAGACTTTCTTTGTCAAGTTGTGGTAGTAGGTATCTGCAATAAGCAACGCTAGAAACACTTGAGCTGGGAAGGAAAGAGATTCTGGCCAGGCTGCTGTGTGTCCCTGCCTACAACAGAGCAAGGTAGACAGCAGCTGCCTCCAGAATCCCTTGCTGAGCATGCATGAAGAGCAAAACAGAGAGAAAAGGAGAGAACAGATAAATCTCGTTCCCAGCTACTCCCAGCATGTTAAAAAAAGATAAGTCTATACTTCTGGCCACTAAAATAGAGATTGTAAGAAAAGTGGGGGTGATGAAAGAAGAACTCATCCCTGGATGCATTTTGGAAGAAGCTTCCAGGAGGTTTCTAGAAGACGCAAGATGCATTTGTTTACTTCTGACCTGATTGCTTCCTTTCACATGTGCCTATTGTCAGTTTTAAATAAAATATTTGCTGAAAAATGATAGAATCATAGAACGATTGAGCTGAAAGAGACTATGGGGGCCCTGTCAAGTCCAACCCCCTTCTGACATGTGAGAAGACATAATCAAAGCATTCCTTTTGACAGATGGTCTTCCAGCCTCTGGTTAAAAACCTCCAAAGAAGGAGACTCCACCACACTGCACTGAGGCAGCAGATTCCACTGCTGGACAGCTCTGACCGTCAAGAAGTTCTTCCTGAGGTTCAGGTGGAATCTCCTTACCTGTAGTTTGAATCCATTGCTCCTTGTCTTAGGCCATTTCTGCACTAACCTGTTATAGCGCGATGATTCCACTTTCAACATCCTTGGGTATCCTGGGGTTTGCAGTTCCGGCTGGCCCCTCCCGAAACTGCAAACCCCAGGATACCCAAGGATGTTGAAAGTGGAATCATCGCGCTATAACAGGCTAGTGCGGAAATGGCTCTTGTCTCTGGAGCAGCAGAAACAGGCTTGCTCTATCCTTCATATGACATCCCTTCAAATATTTAAACATGGCTCTCATATCATCTCTCCACCTTTTCTTCTCCAGTCTAAACATACCTTGGTGCCACTTAGTTGCTTCTCATGGTTTCCAGACCTTCAACCATTTTAGTTGCCCTCCTCTGGACACCTTCCAGCTTGTCAATACCCTTCCTGAATTGTGGTGCCCAGAACCGGGCACAATATTCCATTTTGGCATTTTTTCCCCAATTTTTTTGTGGTGTAGGAAGCCCTCTTTATTCTATCTATGTTGCTTTTACCAAGTTTTTTGCCAAAGAAACCATGCCCAGGAACGCACCTCCTTTGCTAACGGAGGCATACAGGTACTCCAAATCCTGTGTGGATGGAGTTAAAGCCCCTCTATTTACCTCCCAAAGAAAGAGAGAGGAGGGCAGCGGCAGAGGTGGAGGAGTGTGTGCGTGGGAGAGATGTGCTAAGGCGGGAAAGGAAAGGATCCACCGAGTTTACAGTCAGGGACTGGGTGATCCTGCCAGCCCAGAATAAAGGGGAAAAAACATGTTTGCGTGTGTGGTTTTCAGAGATAGAGGAGGGTGTTTTTCTGGAAACTCTGAGCAGCCTGGAAAGGGGAATACTACAGGGAAAATGAATACTGCACGTTCTCAAACATGTCAGCAAAGGCATCTTGCATCCCCTGGCAATCTGCTTCTCATTAGCCCAACAAGGCTTAAACGGGGAAGAAGACGTGGGTTCTGTACCCACACAGGCAGGAGCTGGGCTTCATACAAAGGGGGCTGGGGGGAGAAATTTCTGTCCCAGTGTGCCAAATCTGTGGAACTGGCAATTGTAGAATCGTTGCATTGGAAGAGACCACAAGGGCCATCCAGTCCAGCTTCTTTCTGCCATGCAGGAAGACACAAACAAAGCACTCCCTTTGACAGACGGTTATCCAGACTCTATTAAAAAACAAAAAAAACAGAGAAGGAGACCTCCCCACACTCCATTAAGGCAGCAGCAGATTCCACTGTCCAACTGCTCTATGACTCTGTAATTCTACAATTCTAGGAACCTGGAGCCTTCTCTATAGGAGCATAGCACGCTGCCTTTTTTTTACACAGGCCCTTTATCCCTCTGACCCAATAGAGTCAATTCTGGCTGACTGTAGTGTCCCTCCAGGATTTCAGGCAGGACTTTGTCTTGGTCCTACCTAGAGAGGAGATTTCCCCCCACCCAAGGATCCACCAGTTCCAGCCTGCTCAACTTCTGGAACAAGATGACACTGGGAAAACAAGAAATGGACTTGTACACTTGGGGGTCCATCTAGTCCAATGCTACCAGTGGTTCTCCAGGATTTCACAAAGGATCTGCTCCTTGGGCTAAATGGCGATCCCTGGTATTTCTCCCTGGTGGTCTCTCATCCAAGGATTAACTAGGACCAACCTTCCATAGCATACAAAATCAGATGAGACTGGGAATACAGGGACAGAGGATACGTGTTCTGGGTGGTGTGTGGTGGAACCAGGCTCACCGGCATGAGTTTTACCTTCCAGAATGCCTGGCTGCTGATGGGCTTCCTCTCTGGCTTCCAGACAGTCTGCAGCTGTAAAACAGTATGCTTCAGCCTCACTAGGTGGTTAACATGTTCATTGCAGAAAAAGATGCTGTGTCTGTAGGAGAGGTTCCAGCTATACCTGAGGCCATTTCCGCACTACACTCCTACAGCTTAATTGTTCCACTTTCAACATCCTATGGAATCCTGGAGTTTGCAGTTTAGGGAGGGGCATTTAAATTCTCAGCCAGAGAGCTCTTTGGTCTCAGTGAACTACAAATCCCAGAATTCCACAGCATGTTGAAAGGGGAATGATAGCACTATTACAGTCTAGTGCAGAAATGGCCAGAAAAGAACATCAGGCGAGTTCAACATACTTCAACAAACTTTTTATTCACAACCAAACGATTTGCACATGTGAAATCAAACAACCAGGACAAGTAAGCCTTCCATAAGTGAACAAATACAATTTGAACCTTCTAGAGATCAAATAATGACTTCCAAAAGGCATCCAAGGATATATTTTTTCTTTCAACAACCTCTGCTTTTCTTATGGTTTCCCTTTTAGTGGATAAATTGATAGATCTCTATATGGCTGCCGTTAGGAGCTGAATGGGCTAGTCACAACTTTACGGGAAGAGAAAAAGGAGGAAATGCAACAAGTCCTATGGTATCTGATTTCGAGCCCATGTCATGGTTCAACAGAGATCTTAACCCAATTTTCTCAGATTCTTTATTTTTTAATGGTTGAGGCTGTGCAATTGATTTAGCCCAGTCCTGAACCTTCAAGCAAATATGGCTGATTCAGATCAACCTGTAATAGCTCCAAAGTGGATCCATTTGGAACAATTCAGTGTCAGAGCAAAACAGCAGTTCCCCAATGCAAATCCGTGCGGGAGAATGAGTAACAGGGATTCTTGAATATCAGTTTGGATTTGGGATCCATACTGATTCACTCTAGAGTGAATCAGACCCAGATACAATCTGCTGAATTGGAATCAGAGGCCCCATGTACAACCTTAGGGCTGAATCCAGTTGATTAATCCCAACCAGAGTGGACCTGTTGATTCCATTCTTGCATGATGCATCAATGTGTAAACAAATCCCATTAATCCAATAGGTCCATCTGAGCTGGGATTCAGAAGAAAATCTAGGGCCTGCTGTCTTTTTCCACAGCTAGCCCTCTGTTCCACCAATTTGCACAGATAAATGCAGAGCAGAATTGCTTGACCGAAGTCGTTTCTGTCCTCTCCACACTAGAGGGTGCCCAAACGTTGCTCAAACGAGGCGGGCGGTGTCACGGAGACGTTAAATGCCACCCACATTACCTACATGGAGCTTTTACACCACCTGTTTTGCTGTTGTCTCCACTCTTTCCTGCACTCGTGGACAGAGAAGCCGGTGCCAGGCGGCCGTGTAGCAATAATTGTTAACAGCTTGTCTACACGTCTTGGCATGGCCTCCGCCGGTGTTTTTTGGCTCTTGAAGCAAAACTGAGGCTCCTATATATTGTTTTCAAGGGCACATTCCACTAAAAACTGAGTTCGTAAACGCCTGTTGAATGCAAGGCTGCGAATTTCCGCCTCCAGGACGCAAGCATCTCTTCAGCTTTTGTTAAAACACCTTCTGAATGCTGGATAAGGTTAGCTAAGGCTGAATTTATCGTTGAGCCCTGAGGCCATAAACAGCCCAACCAAATTGGTGATTCCAGGATTTCGGAAAGTGATACGATGACTGCATTTGAGTGAGTGCTTTCCTGGGGTTGGATTTATTATCTTTCCCAAGACCAATATATGGTCTAACTCAGAGCGTGAGAAATTTACTTTTTGAGACTACAATTCCCAGAATCAATGGAACTTACATTACCGCTGACTTATCAAATTCTATTAATTCCATGGGTCTGCAACTAGCAATTGGATCCCTGTACCATCACAAAAAAAGTTTGGGATCTCTGCGCTGCGCCACCAACCTGCCTTGTCTTGTCTCTCAGATTTAAGCTCTTGTTGCTTATTTTACCTGGCTTTATCCTTCAGGTTTCTTTCTGAGGCCATTTCCGCACTAGGCTGTTACAGCGCGATGATTCCACTTGCAACCTCCTATGGAATCCTGGGGTTTGCAGTTTCGGGAGGGGCCAGCGAACCCCAGGATTCCATAGGAGGTTGCAAGTGGAATCATCGCGCTATAACAGCCTACTGCGGAAATGGCCTGAGTTTTTAACCTCATATTACTCTTTCATGTTGTATTGTCAAATACCAGTTTTAAGCATATTTTGTAAGCTAAAACAGATCAAAATGGCTGCATGAATGGTAGGTGCCTTTGGTTGGTGATATTACCCTGCTTGCTGGGGGTCCCTTAGGGGGATTCCCAACGCCTGTCACAATGATCATTTGTGGGGAAAATTAGCTCTGAACACTGCTGTAGCAATGCAAAGAGGGCAGGGTGATTAGGGATCTTGAGCCCAGCTTTACGGACTTGGATCACAGAGAATCAGGCTAACTGTTCAAATTTAAGTATTTTATTGAAAATCCATATAATCACTCAGCTGCATTCACTCCCACAAGCATACAAGGCTACAGAAATTTAGAAAGAGGTGAAAATTAAGAAAGAGAGAGAGATAAGGGCTTTGGGGTAATACTGTACCAATCCAGAAGTCTTCGTCCGGGAAAAGACAAGCGAAGAGCCCACCTCAGCCTCAGGGGGTGCGGCTGAGGGGGGCTTTCCACTGGCAGAAGCATTGTTTGCAAGTCTGGGAGAACTCCGAAATGGAGGAGAAAAAGGGGTTCTAGTTAGAGTGCTGAATACATCCTGCGACCAGATGGCTGCATTTTTATGAAAATGGATCTCAGCTTTGTAGTTCAAAGGAAATACAGCCAGCCATCCTTGTAGTTTCCTGCAGGATGACTATCTCGTCTGGGGATGCATGCCTCCAAAGTGTAACGTTCCTGGCTGTTTGAAATGTTACTTTGATCCCAGAGACCTCTTGTCTCCTGTTGGTGCTATTATTGCTGTAAATCCATTCAAATGGTCTGTGTGAACCATTTACGAGATTCGCCTAGGATGCGTGATGGGAAACAGGGCTACCCTTTGATATGTATCCATAGCTCTACTGCCTACGTGTCCTTCCAGTAGATCTCTATGGCTCACTATGTTTGATATAAAATAATTATGATCCCCAGGACATAGTATAGAGGTGGGCTAACAGTGACAGGGGAAAAAGCACGACACAGCTTAACCATGCCTGTAACTTTTCTTTTGGATAACTTTTATTTATTTGGAATTTACAGAGAGTTCCAGATCTCTGGAACTTCTATGAAAGAAGATATAAAGGATGTCTCTCCTTGGGAAATACAAGAATATGTAGAAATGCATGGGGAAAAGTGTTTTTAACATGGATGCCTGTTTGGATAGGTTGACTGTGTTATAGTGATTGCGTAAAATATCTAATTCCTTACCAATGTAAGTCTGTATGGCTGCCTCTTTGTGATGTTTTCTTTCATAAATATAATGTTGTAATATGGTGTAAGGTAGCCAATTCTTAAATAGAATAGATGTGCCTAGATTGAGATGATTGTGGTGTTCTAATCTTATCTCTTTTTATGATAGAGTTACTTGCTTGATAGATGAAAGGAATGCTGTGGACATAGTATATCTTGATTTAAGTAAGGCCTTTGACAAAGTTCCCCATGACATTCTTGCAAAGAAGCTAGTAAGATGTGGACTGGACAGGCCTACTGTCAGGTGGATTTGTAACTGGTTGGCTGACCGTACCCAAAGGGTGGTCTCCAATGGCAGATTCTCACCCTGGAGAGAAGTGACTAGCGGGGTGCCACAGGGTTCTGTCCTGGGCCCGGTGCTGTTCAATATCTTCATTAATGACTTGGATGAAGGAATAGAGGGCACGCTGATCAAATTTGCAGATGACACCAAATTGGGAGGGGTTGCTAATACGCCTGATGACAGGATCAAAATTCAAAAGGACCTGGACAGATTGGAGAGCTGGGCCAAGGCTAACAAAATGAATTTCAACAGAGAGAAATGTAAGGTCCTACACTTAGGCAGAAAAAATGGTATGCAGAAATATAGGATGGGGGACACGTGGCTGGCTAACAGTACGTGTGAAAGGGATCTAGGAGTCTTCATAGACCACAAGCTGAACATGAGTCAGCAGTGTGATGCGGCAGCCAAGAAGGCCAACGCAATTCTTGGTTGCATCAATAGGAGTATGGTGTCTAGATCGAGGGAGGTATTGGTACCACTTTATTCTGCATTGGTTAGACCTCATCTTGAATCCTGTGTCCAGTTCTGGGCACCCCAATTCAAGGATATGGATAAGCTGGAGCAGGTCCAGAGGAGGGCAACCAAAATGGTGAGGGGCCTGGAAGCCATGCCCTATGAGGACAGACTTAGAGAGCGGGGGATGTTTAGTCTGCAGAAGAGAAGGTGGAGAGGGGACATGATAGCCATGTTTAAATATTTGAAGGGATGTCATGTCGAGGAGGGAGTGGGCTTGTTTTCTCCTGCTCTTGAGACCAGGACAAGGAGCAATGGATGCAAGCTGCAGGAGGGGAGATTCCGCCTGAACCTCAGGAGGAATTTCCTGACAGTCAAGGCTGTCCGGCAGTGGAATGTGCTGCCACGGAGTGTGGTGGAGTCTCCTTCGTTGGAGGTTTTTAAGCGGAGGCTGGATGGCCACTTGTTGGGAGTGCTTTGAGGGTTTTCCTGCATGGCAGGGGGTTGGACTGGATGGCCCTTGCGGTCTCTTCCAACTCTACATTTCTATGATTCTATGATTCCTCAAAGCAAGAATGTTACTGTTTTGCTCATGTAAGTAGACTGATTTATTTTACCAGTCTGCATGTTTATTTCTCCATCTCAAGTATTCTGAAATTCCAAGACTTGATTTCTTAAGGCAAATATTGCAGTTTAAGACTACACCAATCTCCAGGAACCTGGAAGCTCGGGTGTCATGCCTACGTCCCAGGACCCAGACCGGGCCCTTCCCAGCAGCCCCAACATGGGCCCTTTTCACACGGTATTTTTTAAGCGAAAGGGCCCCTTGAGTATCGTGTAAATGTGGGGAGTGGTCTGCATGATGCACTCCCATTTACGTGACGCTCAAGAGCCTCATGCGCAGTGGATACGCATTTTTTTATTTTCGGCTTTTAGCCAAAAATGACATGCGCTCACGCATGGGTTGGGCGCCCCATGCACACTTACCTGCCATGCAAAGCTTCCTGAGTAGCGCCGGTCACGCTTCCTGCCCCAGCGCAGCCTACAACTCCCAGGCTGCACTGCGGAAGGAAGGGATGGGGCACAGGCGGGGTGCTCACGCGACGGAGACGCTGCTGCAGAACCCAAGCGGGAGGCTTGCGAGAGCCTTCCTCCCCAGGCTTCTTGCGTGAAGACTGCAACCCAGCTCCACGAAAGGGTAAGCTGTGGAAAGGTCCATGGACACATGAATAGACAGTAGTTACGGCAGCCAGTGTAGGTGGAAAAGGGAGAGCCCAGGAGTCTCGAGAGAGTTTATACAATAAGGACTCATTGATTAGGGTAGCAGCTGTGGAAGACTCTAAGCCTATATAAACAGGGCAGGAATGAGAAGAAGTTGTTGCAGGCAACCATTCCTATTAGTGGAAGAAACTCGACTTACATTCGGATTCCTTGCCCGTGCTCCAGGAAACCTTGACCTTTGCCTTGCATATGGACTTTGGTACAGGACTGTTGCTCTTGATTTACTGTGGACTCAGACTGCAAAAATGACAATCGGTAGTTTGCTAACAAACTTTGCTCGTGGCTGCTGCTAAGAGGCTCTAATTAGACAGTAAGTCTTGGCTGGCTGCCTGCACAGGAGACCAAGCCAGTGGATTCTCAGGAACTCAAAACAGATACAGACTAACAAATGGTGACAGATCTGCAAATCCCTCAGATAAACAGGGCCAGAGGAACCTGGTCTGTTTCACTTCATATATCCTTTTTTATGGTCTTTGAGAAAAGAGGGGTCTGGCACCTCTCTCATGCAATGACCCTCTGCCCTTCCATTTAATTCTCTGCCGCCAGTGTGAGCACATGGCCACTTAGACTTTATCACGTGATAGGTTTTTTGCACAATTGCACTGGCTTAATTCCATGTTTGATCGTTCCTTATCACACAACATTGTGACTCTCTCGTCCTTGCCTTGCTTTTCCATCATTACTGGCTCTCATCTTTTCCGTGATGGGGAAAAACCTGCTTGTGACTCCAACATCACTGCTGTTCAACGATTGCATCTTGGTGAGATTGTTTCATTCCACTGCAGTTCTGATACTGTGGCAGTCATGTGTTGTGAGTGTGAATGGCTCTCCTCTTCTCTCCACTCCCAACCCCAAGCCAGGTGAAGTCACTTCACTTCCAGTTGCTGGACAAAAGAGAAATCATGGTGCACATAAACAATTTTGTTTTTGCTTCGTTACCCAGTATATTTTTTTTAATGTCTGTGTTTTTCCATAATTGCAAAATTGCACTGCTGTAGTAGTCATCAGTGTGCTGCAATTACACAATTACAGCAGAACAAATTTTTTAAAAAAGAAATATGTACTGGGAACCAAAATTGTGCAGTTTTGGGAAACTAAATGCATAAATAAACGGTGTGCATATGCTACATTGGTGAGAAGAGGGGTAGGAAGGTGGGGTGAGCAAGGGACTGCAGAAGACTGATTGTGGAAACCTGCATCCCCAAAGCGGCCCCAAAGTGTTATTGCAGAGAAGGTGTGGAAGTGATTGTTTCCATACCAGTATGTTTCCATTTGCGTAACAATGTAAATGCTGTGAGACAACAGGCTGGTGTGATAAAGCCTCAACGGCTGGAGAAAGGCTGTGGAGGTGGCCAGAAAGCCCAGCTGTGTTCCTGCTAAAGAAGAAGACATCTTTCTGGCTCTCCTGGGGGTCTCCTCCCTCACTCTTTATACCCCACTCTCTCCCAACACTGGGGCTCAAGGGAGCTGGATGATGGATGATGTTGCCATGGATGATGTCAACTCTGTGCATTCAGCTGCAGAAATGCAGGTAGACGTGGCCCGGTCATCCCCTGTCCCTCCACTGAGTGGCCAGAGTAGAGGGATCACAGGCAGCATGGAGGAAGATGGCACATTTTGGGAGAGGAAGGGGGGTGGAACTCTGCCTGACAGAGCTTTGCACTTGGTTGACGCAGAACCTTAGTCTCAGTCGTTTACCGCTGTTCTGTGGCCTTTTCCACACTACATTGTTATAGCACTATTATTCCACTTGCAACCTCCTATGGAATCCTGGGGTTTGCAGTTTAGGGAGGGGCCTTTAGAATTCTCAGCCAGAGAGCTCTTGGCCTCAGGAAACTACAAAGCTCAGAATTCCACAGGAGGTTGAACAATAGCACTATAACAGAGTAGGGAGGAAATGGCCTATGTCAGCAGAAGTACAGAATCACAAATCATAGAGTTAGAAGAGACTCCAGGGGCCATTCAGTCCAACCCCATTCTGCCATGCAGGAACACATATCAAAGCCCTCCCTTTGACAAATGGCCATCTAGCCTCTGCTTAAAAACCTCCAAAGAAGGAGGAGACTCCACCACACTCCATGGAGGCAGCTTCTTCCACTGCCGGACAGCTCTGACCATCAGGAAGTTCTTCCTGAGGTTCAAGTGGAATCTCCCTTCCTGCAGGTTGAATCCATTGCTCCTTGTCCTGGTCTCTGGAGCAGCAGTAAACAAGCTGTTCCCTCCTCAACATGACATTCCTTCAAATATTTAAACATGGCTATCATGTCCCCTCTTAGCCTCCTCTTCTGCAGACAAAATATCCCCAGCTCCCTAAGTCACTCCTCCTAGGGCCTCATGGCTTTCAGACCCTTCACCTCCTGTAGCTGGACCATAGATCCAACAACTCAGCTAGGCCAACTTGATTTTGTCATGCAAGCAAGGTAAATCACCTCTGGAAGCCCACAGCAGATATAACTTCATGAGACTCTGAAGGCCCACAAGAGCAATGACCAACTCACAAGAAAGAGCTGCCTATTTCCCACTTGCCCCTCAGGACAAGAAAGGCTTTGGGGATGGAGAGCTGGAGTCCCTCCTGGTGAAGGGTGGCAATTGATGAATTTAGCAGCTGGAAATGGTGAACTTTTGGGCTGAAAGTTCATGCGATGAGCAGTGGGAGAGAGGAAAAAGGGGATTATTGATATGGAACGTCAAGCATTGCAGAACTACTTGAGTAGTATGTCACAGACTCACAGAGTTGCAGAACTATTGAGTAAAAAGGGACCCAAAGAGTTGTCTGCTTTAAATGTGGTATCCATCTTCACTTTGGAGTGTGGTTGTTCTAAACTGGGCCCACAGACCTAGGGGAGCAGCCCAGGTCGAGCCCATCTGAAGCAGAGGCCCATCAAAAACAACCTCACCTGCTTTGAGGTGACCAAGGCCATTTCCACACAAGACTGCTATAGTGCCATTATTCCACTTTCAACATCCTATGGAATCCTGGGGTTTGCAGTTCCTGGAGCAATAGCACTATAATAGTCTAGTGTGGAAATGGCCCAAGACACAAACGAGATATGTTGTTACTGACCTATTGACCAGGCAGAGAGAAAGATACCGCTGCTTGGAATATTTGGGCTGGCGTCTTCTTGGTTAGTCCCATCTAGAGTAGTCCCATTGGATCAATTGTTGAATGGATGAGTCAACGCAGAGGTAAATCTAACTGTTTCAGTGACAGTTCTCTAGTTTGGCTCAACTTTCTGTTCTACTGTGCTTTCAGAAATTGACTGTGATGGGTTTTTAATGGTGTGCTGCTCTGTTGATTTCAAATATTCTGTCTTTTAATGAATTTGAAATGGCTTTAACTTTGTAGAGTTAACTGTCTTTAACTGACTTTTAATGAATGTGAAATAGCTTTCTCTCTGCAGGTGGTTTAATTGTATTTTTGAAGCAATTAACAGAACTAAAAAAATATAAAATGAGAAAAATATTTCATCTTCCAAGTTCTTCCATTGCTCAAGATAAAACTGAGCTGGGATTTTAGAGCCTTACAAAGGCTTCTGCTTATGGCCACCTTTGCCACCCAGGCCATTTCTGCACTAGACTGTTATAGTGCTATTATTCTGCTTTCAACATCCAATGGAATCCTGGGGTTTGCAGTTTAGGGAGAGACTTTTGAGGATTCCATAAGATGCAGGATTCCATAGGATGTTGAAAGTGGAATAATAGCACTATAGAGCAGAAATGGTCCCAGTTTGAGGACTTCCTCCTGTTCCACACCTCTCGCTTCAAATGTGGGCCCCTTACTGATGCCCTTGTGGTTCGTGTACAAGACCTTATTCCTCTAAACCAAACCCACCATGGGGCACTCCCACCTGCCCTGCTCACCTGGGAAGCTTATAGTGAACCTTTACAGTATTTGGGATTTCCAGCTCTCTTATAAACCTGGGCAGGACCACTGTAGTCAATTTTTGCTGCAAGACTGCAGCTCCCTCCTGATGAGCTGAAGCAAAGGTTTGTCTGAACATATATTGGAAAAGCCGTTTGAAAATAGCCAAACAATTTGCAAATAGCCAAAGAACTTTGCAGGGCCATCCAATGCTTATATCTAGACTGAGGGAGCAGATGCATGTGAGGGAGGAAGGCAAATATCTAGTACTTCCTATAATGTCAAATTTCGGCAAAGAGCCATTTTAGTGTTGCAATAAAGACACCAAGCAGCCCTGCATAATGAATACAAGAGAGCTGTTGGTGTGTCCCTTCATCATAATGCCGAGTACATGAATGCAGGAACTTATTTATTTATGCATTTATTTCATTTATATGATGCCTTTCTCCCAGATTGGAACCCAGAAGAACTCAGGTTTCCTACACTCCCCAGTCAGATTGGGTTTACCCTCTGCTGTGCCACCTGACACCATCGCGTGGCCCCTATTCCTAGTTTTCATTTAAAGCAGATAAGTTTTTAGTACTTGCTGTTAATTGTTCTATGCCTGTGTTTATGACTTATGGTGACCCTAAGGGGGTTTCTTGGCCAGTGTGTCCACTGGCCATTTTCCAGCATTGCCTTCCTCTGAGGCTGAGAGAGTGAGACTTGCCCAACATCTCCCACTGGGTTTCTGTGTCTGGGCAGGGATTCAAACCCTGGTCCCCTAGAGTGCTGGTGCAACATTCAAACTACTTAGCCAGGTCGGCTCAGGGTTTTCTTGGCAAGATTTGTTCAGAGAGAGTTGTCATGGTCTTCCTCTGAGGATAAGAGAGTGTTGCTTGCCCAGGGTGTTCTTAAATTTCCTTTAGGAAATGAGATAACCACAATGCAAGGCAGCTCATTTTGGGTTGATTTAAAAGGTACATAATTGGCTAAGAAAAACTTATGATGCAGAGGTGGTGTAATTTTGGTTGCAGGGAGTACCATTTTTACTCATTTGAATGCCGCTGTCTGTTGGTCTTTAGTCTCCCTCTTCTGGATCTATTTAGTATGCAGCGGCCATGCCCCAGTCCCAAGACTCAGGCCCTTTTTGCACGTGGGGGGGCCGAAACGGGGCGGTGCACGCAGGGGTGGAGATTACCTGCTTGCGTTTTGCTCCGTCCCTGCTCCGTCCCTGTGGGGAGCGCGGTTCCGCCACTTCACATTTCGGCGGCGTTCGGCGGGGTTTACCCCCATGTGAAATGACCTCAGATGCAAGCGCAGGCAGGACTCTCCCCAACAGCTGCAACACAGGCGGATGAACTGGACAAGATTTACTGCAGCCCAGCGTAGAAGAGAAAGGGAGAGCTCCTGAGGCTCAGGCCATTTCCGCACTAAACCCCAGGATTCCATAGGATGTTGCAAGTGGAATCATAGCACTGTAACAGTCTAGTGAAGAAATGACCTCCGAGCACTTATATAGAGAAGATGCATTAATCAGGCAAACAGCTGGGGAGGCTGTTGGCTCATAAATACAGGAGAGGGGATCGGAAAAAACTGTTGCAGACAACTGTTACCAGTGGAAGCAATGCGTCCTTCGTTCAGATCTCTGATTTGTGTTCCTGGAAACCTTGACCCTCATTTTTTGTGCTGACTATGCTGCCTGATGCTCTTTCGGACTGACACTCAGAATTCATTACTGACTCGGACTGCTGAAACAACAAGTGGTAACTGTCTGACAAACTGTTGCAAACCTTGTCTCTGGCTGCTACAAAAGACTCTGAATCCTGACTGGCTGTCGGCACAGGACAGTCTCATGCAACACATTCTTGATGAGGCCCACGAGAAGAATGGCACCTTGGATGAAACAGAGAAGGCAGGAATACACCATCAAAGTACTCCTGAGAGACGGCCACCCATCCTCTCTTTAAAAACCTCCAAAGAAGGAGATGCTACTTATACTCCATTGAGTCAAACTGCTCTTGCCTTAAGGAAGTTCTTCCTAATGTTTAGGTGGAATCTCTTGTCCTGTAGGTTGTTGTGGGTTTTCTGGGCTTTGAGGCCATGTTCTATTAGTATTTTCTCCCGATGTTTCACCTGCATCTGTGGCTGGCATCTTCAGAGGAAACCCACAACAACCTATGGATTCCGGCAGTGAAAGCCTTCAACTTTACATCTTTTCCTGTAGTTTGAAGTCATTTCTCCATGCCCTAGTCTCTGGAGTTCAGAAAATAAGCTTGCCCCATCTTCCATATGACATCATTTAAAATAAGCATGACTCTCACTTCTCCTCTTAACAGTCTCTTCTGCAGACTAAAGTTCTTCAGCTCCCTAAGCCACTCCTCAGAGGGCTTCATAGTTTCCAGGCATTTTCTTAATTTGATCACCCTCCTCTGGATATGTTCCAATTTGTCAATATTCTTTCTGAATTGTGGTGCCCAGAACTGGACACCAGGTGAGGTCTGACCAAAGCAAAATAGAGTGGTACTATCACTTCCCTTGACCTAGACTCCTACTGCTGCAGCCTAGAATTGCATTGGCTTTTTCAGCTGCTGTATCACACGGTTAGCACATGTTCAGCTTGCGATCTACTAAGACTCTTAGATCCTTTTCACTTGTACTGTGCTCTAGCCAGGTGCCGCCCTTCTGTTTCCATCTTTCGGCATCGTGGGTACCCAAATGGGAGCTAGCTGCACCTCTGGCCCAATCCCACTAGGACTCATTTGATGTCTTCATCTTTGACTTTCTACATGGGTTAATAACATTCAGAAGCAACACCGCCAAGAGGAAAAATTATGCCCCCTCACCCACTCTTCACAAGATACAGAGGCTGCCTTTGAATGTCTTAACAACTACCTTGTAAATCAAAACAAATAGGAACGGAAGCCTCTTTCTGGTTTTGAGGTGGATGTGGCAGCTGTCCAGATGAAGAAGGACCACAGGGAGGGAAGGAGTTGGGTGTCTTCTGTCTTCTCAGAAGTCATGGAGTTCCACCTGTCTGATTTAAGTGGTTTTCCTCCCTCTGTGAAGCCGCCGCACATATATCTGGTCTCCTCTGAAGATAAGAGATTTCATATATAGAGAGCTAGGTGCTTCATTACAAGAACAACTCTCCTTAAATTGTGACTCTGTCATCTCTTGACAGCTTCCCATTAGGGGCCAATTACCTGTGACCGAGAAGGATGGAGGCCTGCTTGCCTGGATCATACAGGTGAGGTTTGGCTCCCCAAGAAGGCAGAATGGCTCTGCACATCTTCCGATAACCAAATCTTACTCATTGTCAAAACCAAAAGTTACCAAACCATTCTCTTTTCTCCACAGAAAGGATTTCCAACCTTTTAGAAATGTCTCCAGAAATTTTTCTGTAATCAAGCCAGATAATTTGTCCATTTCCACTAGATCAGTCAATTGCAACAACCATTCCTCCCGAGTAGGCAATACTGAATTCTGCCATCTTTTTGGGTACAACCGTCCTGCTGCTGTGGCCATAAGGCTTTAAACAGATATAAAGGAATCCAGTAGCACCTTTGAGACTAAGGCTGCTTCCGCACTAGCCTGTTATAGTGCTATTATTCCACTTTCAACCTCCTATGGAATCCTGGGGTTTGCCGTTTAGGGAGGGGCCTTTGAGGATGACCTTTGAGGCCCCTCCCTAAACTGCAAAGTGGAATAATGGCAGGCTAGTGTGGAAATGGCCTTTGTCACCCTTCTCTGGAGACATTCTAGTTTCTTGAAGTGCTTCTTAAATGATGGTGCCCAGAATCAGACGCAGCGTTCCGTCCGAGATCTGGAGCTGTGCTTTTCTAGCTAATGTTATACGTGTGACCTATTTCCAGCAACTGGAAGGATAACCTTTCTGGGACTACAGTTCCTACAATCCCCAGCCAACCTGGCCAGTGGCCTTTCAGCTGAAGGGGGGACAGCTTCTGGAAGCAGTACTCCGTTAAAGGGGGACATCTTCTAATGTGGGACTACTTTGTGTCTCAGGGTGACCTCAGCTCTTGGGGCCGGGCCCAGATCTGTTGAGAAAAAATGGCCACCTGCCAAGAACGTTTTTGAGACCAGCTCTGAGAGCGATTTCCATTTTTACAGGAACCCAGATTTCGAAAACTGGCCGGGAGGAGAAGCCCTGAGTGGATGGAAGGAGTGGGAAAAGAACTGTTTGTTTCTTCTCTGGGGGAGAGACAGGAAGTCAGTGGAGGAAAGAGCAGACAGGGAGGGCTGGTTGCCAGCCAGCTGCCTCTTCGGCTCTCTTTTTTGGGCCACAGGGAGAACAAATCTCCCCTTCGACAATTTCTTCCCTCACTTGTGGGTGCTTTCCTTTGCAAAGAGAGCGAAGACGGCTATTGCTCAGACCCCTGAGCCTTGTTTTCAAATTCATTTATTAAAATGCTTATGTCCAGCCCTGTATCTAAAGATCTTGACCAGCTGAAAACTATTTAAAACAGCAGCAATTGCTGAAAGCAGACTAAAGTATATTTTTTTAAAAAATCTGATGAATTAAGCCAAGACAGTTTAAAAGTCTGGGATGACTTAAAACCAAGCATGTGGGCAGATTTGGATGAAATCAATACCTCCCCAAGAAACCTGCAAGAAAAAAAGCCATGTTTTTACCTGGAAGCCAAATGACGCACCAAGTGGGAGCCTCTTCCACGGCGGAGAAGGGCCTGATCCCAAATCTTCTCACAAGGTCTTGCTCTCCTTAGGAAGATCCTACTGATGTTAAGAGCAGTTTGACAGTGGAATGTGCTGCCTGGGAGTGTGGTGGAGTCTCCTTCTTTGGTGGTTTTTATTTTTTTTTAATATTTTATTAAAGATTTTAATTAAAAATAAAAAAAAACCCTCCCCACTTCCAAACTTGTTTTCCAGTTGAATTCTGTGTGTATCCTTTCCATTCATACATAATTGTTGCTTAATCAAGGGATTTGTTACATCTTACATCGTTAGACAATTGCTTTGCTACCTTACTACCTTGTTACCTTGTTACATTATTATTTTACCTCGCTACGTTATTACATTGCATTCCTTACAATCTTGCTTTATTCTTACTTCTTTTCTTATACTATGTCTTTATCCAATCCAAAACTTCTCTCCATTCCCTTTCAAAGTTCTGGATAGGTTTATTTCTCAAAGAAAATGTTAACTTTTCTGTCTCTACCATATCCAGGACTTTTAATTTCCATTCTTGTAGATCAACATATTTCCTTTCTTTCCAATGTCGCGCATTAGATCCGCCTTGCAGCAGTTACCAGATATAACGGTGTCTTCTGATGACGTCCTATTTCTCTTTGTTGCCCAAACATATTTAACAGATAAAGTTCTGGCTTCATTTCAAAATTTACACAATAGATTCTTTGAATTTCATCCTGTATTTCCTTCCAGAATTTCCCTGCTATCTTACGAGACCACCACATATGATAAAATGTCTTCACCTTTTCATCTCATTTCCAGCATCTTGCTACCACAAATTATGCAGTCGAGTTTCCCGCATTTGGGGAAATCGCAGGGGTCAGCACGCCCGGAGTGCAATGGATGAGCCTCACCCTGGGAAAACCACCCTCATGATCATGGTATCTCCCCTGCCAGGTAAGTATTCTCTTTGGTGGTTTTTAAAGAGAGGCTGGATGGCTTTGACTATGTCTTCTTGCATGGCAGAAGTGGGTTGGACTGGATGGCCCTTGGGGTCTCTTCTAACTCTAGGATCCTTATGTCCAGCCCACACCAACCCTTATAAAATAAGATGTTTCTTCCTAAATTCAAGTCCCACCCTCAATTTATGTTCTGCTTCTGCTGTGAAGAAAAAGAAAAAGAATTGTCACCACTAAGGCCAGTCAATATTTTGATTTGGAAGAAGAAGAAATGCTGAGGGAAGGGACCCCCGCAACTCTCCAGATGTTGCAGAACCGCAGTTTCCATCAGCACCAGGTTAACCCTCCAACATTTCACAATGAAAACCTGGAGACCTGTGGCCAAGCAACATCTGGGTGTGGCCAAGATGACAAAAGTTATCAGTGAGGAAGGAGACATAAGCTGGTTGCTTTTGCCTGAGTCTACGGGCAAAGGCAAGGCAGTAGGATTTACGGCATGGGCTCGTGGGAATGTCCTCTGAGATTCGACATACACCGGCACAGGGGATTTTAAAGATTAATATTTAATTAAAACTAGAACTTTTCCTTTGGGGACTGATAGAAGTATAGTTGGAAAAGCAGCATGGAAGTTTGCTTCAGTATATAACCATGGCAGCAAGATTTTTGCGTGCTTAAAGATGGAAGAATTCGGCACTACCTACTATGGAGGAATGGCTGTTGAAACTGGCAAATTTAGCAGAAATGGACAAATTGTGTAGGTTGATTAGAGAAAGGTCATTAGTGACATTTCTTAGGGACTGGAAACCCCCTGTAGACTTTTTGAAAAGAAAAGAAAAGAAAAGAAAAGAAAAGAAAACAAAAGAAAAGAAAAGAAAATGGCTTGATAACTTTTGGTTTTGATAATTAGAAAGAAAGACAATTAGATTAGAAAGATAATTAGAAAGAAACAGGCCATCGAAAGGAGTAATATGTTGTCGTTTTTGAGACACATGTGTGAACAACTAGTGTATATATATAGAACCACTGAAAGGAAGATCAGAAATCACTTTTTTTTTTTGCTTTCTTTCATTTCTTTTTTCTTTGTCTTCTGTAATTTTTGCCTTTTTGTTGTATTGTAATTTAGATTTCTTTTTGTCTCTGATCTTTCTAGTTTCTAACACATTTTTTAAAAATTCCTAATTAATTTTTTTTTAAAAGGAACATCCTCTGAGTTAGGAAGAAATAATTGAAAGTGTTCAGTGGTGGATTCTCCTTCACTGATGTTTTCAAACAGATGCTGGGGCAGGATCACTTTTAAGGGATGCTTTAACTGGGGGTTTCCTGCACTGGCAGAAAGAGGTTGGGCTAGATGACTTTGGGGGATGCTCCTATGGGTCACCATACAGTCCGCCCAAAAGCATAGCACAATGAGAGGGAAGCAACCCTGACCTTATCCTGATCTGAGTGATCTTTCTCCCAGGCCGTGTCAGCTGTTACCAGCTGTCATTCTCCTGTCTTCTGAAGACTATAAAAATTACCAGGCAGGCCAAGGATAGTTAGAGTAGCAGAAAAGCAGGGGCACCTAATTTCTCCTTGTTTTCCCGGCTGCAAAATCAGGCTGTCCCCCACCCCCTGCCCCATGACCCCAGGGCTCAGAGTCTTTCTTTCTAGGGATGGCCACCGTGTAAGACTAGATGAGGAGGATGGCTGGAAGATCCAGCCAGGAGACAAAAAGCAGGACGTCCATGTTGGTGACGTGATAGACAAAGGCATAAAATGAGGATGCGTGGGACTGTCAGGTACTGGATAACCCACAAGCCACAAACTTCACTCTGAGGTAGACAGTAGTTTTTTATTTGTAGAAAATGCAGGCAACACAACACACTTCTTCTTCTTTTCTTTTTTTTTACCATTATCTTTATTGAGATATAAGTCATAATAAATAATAAATATAAATCATAATAAACAATAGCTTGCTTTCTATACTTCAAATACTTCATTTTTAAACACCAATTTCATTACATTTAGTTGTATGTATATATTTTCCATACTTTTATCTGAATTCTCTCTCCTTTTTTTTTGATATTCTAAAACTTGAGGGGAAAAAAGAAAAGAAAAGAAAAAACAAATACACAAAAAATATAATAATAATAATTACAATTTCCCTAACCCCCCCCAAAAAAGGAAAGAAACTCCCGTAAATCTGAACTCGTACCCTTACTGTCCAATAAAATAAAGGTCTCCACCTTTTTTTCCTCTGTACTTCCCTTCATTCCATTTTTTTCCCTTTTTTTTTGCATTTCTCCATATTTTACCACCGTTTCTATTAAATATTATATATACTCAATATTTGCCAAACCCCATTTTCTACTTAGGTACTTTGTTACCGGATCCCATTCTCGCAAAACATCGTCGGATTGCTCTTTAATTTTTATAGTGAGCTGGTCATTTTCTTTCATTTCTATTATTTTAACCATCCAGTATTCTATGGATGGCGGATCTTTATTTTTCCATTCTTTAGCTATAAGAATTCTAGCAGCTGTGATGAGGTATAAAAGAATCCTCCAATATTTCTTAAAAATGTTCATATCTATCATTTGAACCATATTTAATAGATATATTTCCGGTTTTAGAGAAATTTGTGTTTTAAATATTTCCATCAAGTGTTTATTCACCTCTTTCCAAAAGCTACTGATTTTTGCACATTTCCACCACATATGCATAAATGACCCTGCTTTCTCCTGACATCTCCAACATTGATTCTGACAACACACTTCTTCTGAAGCTACTGAGACTAAAGCAAACATGGAGCTCACACCTTATGCAGACACAATTCCAAATTTTAGGCACACAAAGCTGTGATTGCGGAGGATCATAAATCTAGCATCACCCCACTTATTCCAACAGTTCCCAGACCAGTATTTGGTTTCCACTTCTCATCCTTGAGGCAGGCACATATTTCCTGCCTCTTATCTTAGAAACACCAAGCTCTCAAAACACCCACTTTTGTTTCCTCCCACTCTGAGCTCCCCCCTCACCAGATGCATTGTAGCAATAGGCAGTAAAGCAGTTAATCAATTGGTACTTTGTAATAATACAGGGCCTTTTTGCGCTACACTGTTATAGTGCTACTGTTCCAGTTTCAACCTCCTATGGAATCCTGGGGTTTGCAGTCTAGGGAGGGACCTTTAGAATTCCCAACCAGACAGCTCTTTGGTCTCAAGAAAATACAAACCCCAAAATCCCACAGGAGGCTGGAAGTGGAATAATAGCAGTATAACACTGTAGGGCAGAAATGTCCTGTTTGTGTGCGTGTGCGCACATGCGCACGTGCGTCTATGTGGATGCAGGATGATGAAGCAGTTAGTTGCTTTCTAAGGTTGCCTCTGCCAGACAGTCTTCCCCTGGAGGCTCTCTACTTTTCCAGAAGTACGTGAGACCTGGAAAGGCCAGTCTAGACTCAAAAGAGATTAAAGACCAGGGCCATTTCCACACTACATTGATCCATTTTCAACCTCCTATGGAATCCTGGGGTTTGCAGTTGAGGGAGTGGAGTTGAGAATTCTCAGCTAGACAGCTCTTTGGCCTCCTCAGTAAACTACAAACCCCAGAATTCCCCAGGACGTTGAAAGTAGAATAATAGCACTACAACAGTGTAGTGTGGAAATGGCCTCAGACAGAGTCCAAACAGATAGATTGTTGTAATCATCAGTTAGCCCTGGATATTTTGTAGTGTTACAACGAAGCTTAGGGTATTCCTACACTGACTACAGTACACTATTTCAATTCCCATCCTGCAGTTCAACATATGAGAGGAGCTACGCATCCTGACATGGGCCATTTCCGCACTACCCTGTTATAGCGCTATGATTCCACTTTCAACATCCGGCCAGCCTAGCTATAACAGCCTAGTGCAGAAATGGGCATGGACAGAAAAGACCAGCATATGCATCCAAGGCAGGGGTGGGCAACAAGTGACCTGCAGGACACATGTGGCTCCCAAGGCCATTTTAGTAGCCTCCTCTGTGGTCAGACTCAGCTCACTATGTGAAGGGATGGATCACACAAGAAACTTAGGCTGTAGGTTACCAGCATATGTTTAATGGAACTGAAACTTATTTCCAGGATAGAGCAAGTAAGTCTCTGTGGCATCCCCTCCAACATTCCACCGACGAAAACTGGGATCCCCATGGCCAAGCAACACCAGAATTTGGTCAAGGTGGAAAAGTTCATTAATGGCAAGAACAGACAAGCCAGGAGAGGCTGCAGCAGACAGCTTCTGTCTGAGTCTACGGGTAAGACATACCCGTCAACATTTCACAGATAAAACTGGGGACACATGTGGCCAAGGAACATCGCAGCATGGTGGAAATGGCAAAAGTTACTCATGAGGAAGAGCACACAAGCTAGGAGAGGCTGTGTCATACTGGAGTTCATGCCAGCCTCCCAAGGTTGACTCTCATCCTTGAAAAAGGCTGGTAATTCCTCCAGCGTTACCAATTCTTGCTGCCACCACTCACTGAATTCTGAATTATCTGAACAGTACAGTGGGACTCTGCTCAGTGAATTGCCAATCCCTGTGTTTAAGGACCTTTCCTTCCCTCTCACCTCCCCCCTTCTGAGTGAGAGAAGTCCTATCTAGCGTGTGCCGAAGGATGGCGTGGGAATGGAGAGGAAACAGAGGTTTTACAGAAAAGCATTTATTCAAGGCATGCAAATAAACAAGACAATAATACACATGAGAGGCTCCCCCCTCCCAGGCACGCTTAGTTACAAGTAGTTACAAAAACAGATATAAAAGCACAGATACATTCTTTAGATCAGCCAACTCCAAAATAATAAACAGCCCTAACACGACTAACTATCTTATTCCTAGTTACTCACAATTAGGTTCACAGGCTTAGATGGTCTAAGAGAGAAGAGAGAGCCAGGAGGTGCGGCATGCTTGCCTGCAGCCTGCTACTGGCACAGATCCCATCTCTCAGATGTTCCTTTGTTCTTCTCTCCGCCATATGGCCTCCCAGAAATTTTATAACTTCTCCCTGGAAGCATCTCGAAGCATCCCGAAGATGCTCACCTCTTTCCTTTTTGATTGGTTAATTCTCACCCTGTGACCTGTGATGTTGACCCACACTAAAATGTAATCTAATCCCAACACCTCATTAACCCTTGGTTTACCTGAAGAGGGAAGTATCCCCCTTTAGCTAAGCTTAGATAATGGGAAGCCCCATTATCACAGGCTGCAGCAACTTGCTTTTGCCTGGGCCGCCTGGAAAGGGCATGACTGTTCTCTTCTCTCTCCATTTGAGTTAACTGAGTGCAAACTGTTTTTGCACACTGAGCTCAGTTTGCAGCAACTGGAGTAAATGGAGGCGAAAGGTGGAAGAGAGAGAAACGAGGGCATTTTAAAAGCAGCTGGAATGGTAAGATGGCAGTGTATTAATTGGGATGTTCCTCCAAATCAGGGTAGTTCAAAGGTATCTTGTGTGTTGACTGTGGCTGCTCCCACCATGAGGTGCTGAAATTAAAAAGAGGGAAGGAAAAGGAAGGAGTGGAGAGAAGATAGAAAGCTAGGAAGCAGCCATAGCAGTTTCCCGGTGTGCCCCCCACTACCTCTCTGTCCCAACAAGTACGTGTAACTCTTCGCATTTAGGCTTTTGGGGACTCACAGCCTGAGTCCTCCAACATCTTGGGCTCACCCAGCCAGGTAATTTTTATTTATCTTTTTACTGAAAATACAGCCAGTATAACCTGAGGATCTGGGATTGAACAAGCAGAAGTGCCACTGCTGCCGACTCAAAGGCAGAAGCAGGCAGCTGGTGGCAAAAAGAGAGAGATGGAAGAACTGTGAAATGGTGGAAGGCATGGGCTTGCACACAGAACTATGCTTTAATTTCTGGCATTTCACAGATCCTGTCTCACTCCAGCTTTGCATCTTGTGCAAAGCACAAGTAGCAAATGAATATTCAAGATAAGAAGTCTTAGGGCTTTATCACAATAGCAATAGCAGTTGCATTTCTATACCGCTTATCAGTGTGAAGCACTCCCTAAGCCGTTTACAATGTATTTAGCTAATTGCCCCCAACAAGCTGGGTGCTCATTTTACTGATCTATGGGAGGATGGAAGGCTGAGTCAACTTGGAGCGCAGCAGGATCGAACTCACAATGTTGTGGCTGCGGTACTGGCATTTAACCACTGTGCCACCAGGGCTCTCACAACCGCAGCAGGATAGTAGCGTCTTTGTCAGGGAATTATCACATGATGCTGTTCCTCTTCTTTTGTTCTCCTAGTGGGAGACTGCTTGAAAAGTGTTTATTTTACAAACACAGAAAAATCCGTTAATGTCCTCCATTGTAAAATAAGAGCTTTCCAAGTGGTCTCCCACCAGGAAAACAACAGAATAAGAATGAGGTCATGTAAGTCCCAGCCAAAGATGCCATTATCCTGCTGCAATTGCAATTTAATTGCTTGTGTGATAAGCTCTTCTGATTTCTAGACCACGGCCTCCATTTGGATTAATGACCGAAGCAAAGCCTAGATAATCTTCCACAATTCTGATGCCTTCATCCTCCATTTTAAGGTCATGCATGTTTCCTGCAATCATTACTTTTGTTTTCTTCATATTCAGCCATCAACCTGAATATTTTCCCCAAAGCATGGACCAAATAGAAAGGGCTTCTTTTGAAGGCAGAGTTAAGGGGGTCCTTGTTCTGTCAGGGTGTGAGTGACCCTCTCCTCATCTAGGCCACCATCTGCTCCCCTTTGCATTGTGGTGGGTGACTGGAAGAAGATGCCCTCTCCCAACCTCATAGCCAGAAATATCCCCAACTGTGAAAGGCAGTTTCGGAGGACAATCCTTTATGGAATCCCAGCTTGGCTCAGGGGTCAGCTCACTCCGGGGGGGGGAGCCTTGCTGTTCCCCCACAGCAAGCCCATCATCCTTGGACCTTCTCTTTTGTCTATCCTGCCCCCCCCAGTCTTTCCACTCTAAGGGTGCTTGCGATGCCCTGGAGGGGGGCAACCTAAGACACAATGAAGACCCAGAGTGCTGGGCCAGGGGGTGGACTAATAGTCAAGCACTGAAAATATGGGGTTGATGACTTCAAGGAGGCTGTCTGGTTGGGGGGCCCAGAAGGCTCCTTGCATCTGTGAATGGGGGCTCTGTGCCTCCTCCCAAGGAAGCTGAAAAGACCCATAGAGGGTCCCCTCAGCAGCTGCACAGGAGGGCCAGACCGGGGGCACTGGGGGAGGGGCAGGAATGAGAGAGACTGAGGGGAATTTGTATGAAAGAGACCCTCCTCTCAGTTCATTCCCTTAGCTGAAGAAGATGGTGGCTCTGTTTGAGTGTGAGAGGAAGAGACAGGGACATCAACCTTTCTTCCTTCTCACAGGCTGGAAAGTAATTTCCTCATTCTTGGACCTTTGTGCATTCTAGCACTTCGTGAACTGACTAACATATCGGCAGCGATAAGGGAGCCTTTCTACAAGTGTCAATTTTATATGCAGCGGGATTCGCTTCTGGTACACCTACAGCGGTGTGTGAACATTCATTCCCAGCTGTGATGGTGTGCTGAACGACACAGCATAGAAAAAAGGAAATCGGGTAATCTTGGCTTTGGGAAGTAACACATCTGAAGGAATTTCAAGTGGACATTGTCTCTGCATGTTTGCCGAGAAATCACAGCCTGTTGGACTTTATTAGCAGTTCAGATCATTATAATGAGATGACTTGCACAATACACATCTAATTTATTGTTGTTTTTGTGTGCCTTCAAGTCATTTACAACTTACGGTGACCCTAAGGCGACCATGTCTCGGGGTTTTCTTGGAAAGATTTGTTCAGAGGGGGTTTCCTACCTTTGCCTTCCTCTGAGGCTGAGAGAATGTGACTTCATGAGGTCACCCAATGGGTTTCCATGGCTCAGCAGGGATTCAAACCCTGTGTCCCAGTTCAGCACTCAAGCCACTCCACTTCACGGGCTCTTGCTCACCTAAACGCCAAGTGAAAGTACTGATTTCAGTTAACCTAGCCATCTATTTCTCCAACGATCAAACAGGAGACTTTTCTAGCAGGAAGGGGAACATCCCAGTCCCGTAAGAGACAGGTAAGGGACATACATGCTGGGTAATAAGGGATACCTGTTTATAATGAGGGACATCTGCCAGCCCTAAAAGGGATATGCTTTCTGGCCCTCAAATAAGGAACATCCCTGACAAGAAGGGATGTTGCCAGCACTAGCAGGAACAAGCCGTCTGGTCCTCAAAGCGGGGGCATCCTTTTATAACCAGAGATGCCTGGCGGCCCCAGCTATTTCTCCCCGAACGTTCAACCCACATGCCAGTCTGAGAAGCGGGAGGAAGGCCTGCCCTGCTCCTCTCCCTCCTTTCCCGGCCCGGCAGACCCAGCTGCTCCCGGGAAAGCTTCCCCCGAACCGCCTCCTTCCAAGGACTGCAGCGAAGGGGGGATGCAGTCACAGGTTTACCCAAGGAAAGCGACTCCCCGCAGCCCTCTCCCCCGCCTTGCCCCAAATTGAGCTGAGCGGCCCCACGGGCTGGGGCTTGCAGTTGGCGGAACCCGTGGGGAGGCGGCGAGGGCGAGGGGAGCCTCCGAAGGCCCAGCTGGGGGGCGAAGAGGGAGAGGAGGGAACCGGTCCCGGGACGTGAAAGCCCCCGGAGGGTGCGCGTGAGCCAGAGGCCCCTGAGGCCCCCGGGCTGGATCTGCTCCCTCCCTGCCCCCTCCCTCGCCCCCTGGGCACGTCCAGCCCGGCCCTGTCTGGGCATCGGGGGCGGGGCTGGCCCGCTCCCCCGGGTACAAAGAGGGCTGCTGTGCTGTTCTGCTCCTGGCCAGGGCTGGCCCTGCTGCGCGGCGCTTCTGGCAGGAGGGCAGGGGAGGGTGCGGGAGAGGGACGAAGGCGGGCGGGCGGGCGGCCTTTTAAAGCCCAGACAGCCTCCCACCCCCGGCCCAGCCCGGCTCCCCGCCGCCTTCCTTCCCCTCCCCTCCCCTCCCCTCCCCTCCCCTCCCCCGAGCGCCGCGGCTCCTCGGCCGGCTAGGCGCGCAAGGCTGGAGGCGCAGCCCGGGAGCGGAGCGCTGCCTGCGGCGGGGGCGAGCCTGCCAGCCCGGACCTGGCCCTCCCCGCCGGCCTCCGGTGGGTCGGCAGGAGGCGGAGAAGGCCCCCCCGCGCCTAGCCGCGCCGGTCTCCGGAGGGCTGGGAAGGCGGAGCGCGCCGGGGAGCCCCGAGCCGGAGGAGGAGGAGGAAGCCTGCCGGCCAGCGAGCGCCGCCGAGGGGCCGGGGGAGGCGCGCAGGGGGCTCTCCTCCTCCTGCCCCCCGCCCCCCGCATCGCTTCCCAGGGAGCCATGGTAATCGCCCCCGCAAGCCTCGGTCCCCCCCTCCCCGCTCTCCTGCCTTTGCTCTCCGCGCTCTTGCCCGGCCGGGTGGGGGGGGGCAGGAGAAAACTCTGGACAAAGCGGGGGGACTCCCCGGGTCCCCCTTTCTTCTTCAGTCCCCACCCCTCATCCTCTGGAGAAGGAAAAAGGGGCGCGGCAGGGAGATGCTGGATCCAGGGGAAAAGAAACCTTACCCAGGCAGTGGGGGGAGCGGGGGGAGCGGCTTAGCATTTCCTTATTCGTACTTCATACCTTTGTAGGCCGCCTTTCTCCCAAAGCGTCTAGGGCTAGGACCAGGGGTGGATTAGGGTTCAGATTCTGCTCGGCCGTGGAAACCCGCTTGGTGGCCTTGGGCAAGTCACACTCTCTCAGACTCGAAGGAAGGCAAGGGCGGCAGGCCTCCTCTGGGTAAGAAACCTTCCTCAGGATACCCCATAACAGGGTGGCTGTAGGTCAGAGTGGACTTGAAGGCACATCGCAAGGGGGATGAGTAGGTTGGGAGCTGAGCTGGGACTTCAAGAGACCAGGGTTCAAACCCCTGCTTAGCCATGGAAACCCACTGGGTGGCCTTGGGCAAGTCACACTCTCTCAGCCTCAGAGGATGGCCATAGTGACAGGCCTCCTGGCCAAGAGATCTGCCCAAGAAAGTCCCATGATAGGGTTGCCAACAGTAAACGTTGGCTTGAAGTAACAATAACAAATGGAAGGATTTGCCTAGAATACCGTGTCCTTACGTTGGTCTAATTCCTTTTGCCCAAGTGGTTGCACATTTTCTCAGCCCTGGTGGTGTCCAGAACACACTTGCACAAGTGGGTCCACCATGGAGAGTGGTTTTTTTTGAAGATTGGAAACTTTTGCACTTTTGCTAAGTGGAGATCTGTGCAAACCGTAACTAGGATGGGAGCTAGCTAATTTACACCAATTAATTTATTAGTTAAGGTAGACATTTGCTCATGTAAAGAGGCAAATTAACTACAATTGTTAAACTTAATTGATGGACATGATAGACAGCATTTTCTTAATTTCAGAATTCAGTTATTAGTGTCAACAAGAAAAGGGCGTTTGTTGTGGCAGATGAGAAATGGAATTTTCAAAAATTCATGCAAAGGTTTCCTTCTCTCCCAAGCTCACAGGACACAAGTGTGTGTAAAATCACCAAGTCCTTTCTTGTTCTTTCCTCTGGTGAGGGCTTCAGGGCAAACTTCTAACTAACAGAGATTGCATACAGGCACTGTATTTAAGCCCCCCCCGCCAATTCTAACACAAATTTCTTGCACTGAGATTTTTCAGGTAACTAACACCTTTTCCCTCCAACTTTCCCCTCTCTGGTGGGATGCTATAGCAAATTGTAAAAAGTGGTGAAACGAGGATTGCGTCTGCTTAAGATTCCACCTGCACAAGTAGTTGTGTGCAATGTTGCAACCACTGCAATGGTGTGAGCATGTGTTATGGGCCATTTTCGCACTAGCCCGTTATAGTGCTATTATTCCACTTTCAACATCTTATCGAATGCTGGGGTTTGCGGTTTAGGGAGGGGCCTCAAAGGCCTCACCTGATCTCAAAGGCCCCTCCCTAAACTGCAAACCCCAGCATTCCGTAGGATGTTGAAAGTGGAATCATAGCACTATAATGGGCTAATGCGGAAACGGCCATACTTTGCAAATGCTGAAGGGGATGGATCTTGACCCGTGTGTAAGATGGGGGTTGTCTCTGAAGAATGTGCAAGATGCAGAATAGACCATCTCTCTGCTGAGAGGTTTTTAGTGCAATTGTGGGGAAGGGTCTCTTGTCCTTTAGAACAAAAATGCTGTAGAATAAGGTTCACATTTCCAAAGCAGCCAGGGAAGTGAGAGGTGTTGGAAAGTGTGCTGTTATTGTAGCTGGAAGAGGGTGTTTAATCAGCTTTCTAGCAGTCCACAGGCACAGCTGGAAAAAAAGGTGGTGTGGGGGGGAAGGTTTGAAAGAGGGTGCAAAATGAAGCTGGAAAAGCAAGGAGCTTTTGGGAATCAGCAGGGGCAAAGCAGGAGCACCCCTGGCAGTCTGGGATGCACCGGAAGAAGCCATCTGTCACTCTGGCTCTGTTTTTAATAAAAAGAGGGAATTTGGTTAAAGGCTATTTGAATTCCTCAGGATTCTTCTTCAGACATGAAAATATGTACAGTAACAAAGCTCCTGTACAGCCGGTGTGGTATAGTGCTCGGTATGTTGAACTAGCATTCTGGGAGACTGGGGTTTGAATCCTTGCTTGGCTGTGAAAACCTACTGGGTAACCCTGGGCAAGTCACACTCTCTCAACCTCAGAAGAAATGTGGCTGAGAAAACCTCATGAAAGATTTGCCTTAGAGTTGCCAGAAGTCCAAAACAATTTGAATCATAGACTCATAGAGTTGGAAGAGACCCCGGGGGCCATCGAGTCCAACCTCCTGCCGTGCAGGAACACCCATCAAAGCATTCCCAACAGATGGCCATCCAGCCTCTCCTTAAAAACCTCCAAAGAAGGAGGAGACTCCACCACCCTCCACGGAGGCAGCCCTGACCATCAGGAAGTTCTTCCTGAGGTTGAAGCGGAGTATCCTTTCCTGCAGCTTGAATCCATTGCTCCTTGTCCTAGTCTCTGGAGCAGTGGAAAACAAGCCCGCTCCCTCCTTGACATGACATCTCTTCAAATATTTAAACACGGCAGACACCACCACCACCAACACCAACAGGAAACAACACTTCTTGTTTATTGTGCAGCACAGTATATTGGGTAGTAGCTGAGCCAAAACATCTTTCCTTGAAAAAATTGACATACTTCAGGCCCTTTTGTTAGGCTAGAAATTTGCTTTAATATTGATTGATAGCATGGGCAATTGTAGCTCACCAAACAACCTTGCTTTAGAATTGTTTATTCTGCTCCGCTCCTGTTTATAACCAGTATTTACAAGCAAAGGACACTGCTGTGGTGAAAGATGGCTTTGGGAATGACCCAGGATGTTGCCTGGAACAACACAGAGACCATTTCCGCACTAGACTGTTATAGCACTATGATTCCACTTGCAACATCCTATGGAATCCTGGGGTTTGCAGTTTAGGGAGGGGCCGAAACCCCAGGATTCCAGAGGATGTTGAAAGTGGAATAATAGCACTATAACAGTTTCGTATGGAAATGGTCACTGTTAGTCCCCTCTCTGCATTCTTCTCACTGTCAGGCAAAGACTTCCTTGTTTAAACGGGCTTTCAGCTGGTTGGGACAGTGCAATGTGTGTGCTGTTTTTTAAAATTTGCTTTTAATTGTTCCAAATGAATGTTTTCAACTAGGCTATTTAAAAAAAAATTGTTTTGTATTACAAATTGTTTTTAATGTCCTGCATAACCCACTTTGGGCCCCATATGAAAGAAAAGCAGGATAAGAATGAATTGATTAAAAATAAAGCGAATAAAAGTTCCGAGTACCTTGCAAAACTACAAATCTCAGGGTTCCTGAGGATGGAGCCATGGCAGTTGAAGTGGAATCAAAGTGCTATAATTATACAGTGTGGATGGGCCTTTTGACCGACCACCACCAGGTCGGAAGTGTTCATACCTTTGGGAATTAAATTGGTCCAAAGGAAAAACATCTGAACAGCTTGCATCAGCTAGTTTCACACAGGGGGGAAAAAATGAGCAATGCTTATAGATGTTTTTGCATGCAGTGGCTCCTCCACTTTTGTGCGGGTTCAGGATACAGAACCCTTGCAAAAATTGAAAAACCACAAATACTCCCCCCGCCATCTGAGTGAGCTAGAGAGGGAACATAGGTTCATGCTTTCCTATTCCCTTTCTGGGCTCTCCTCTCCCATTCATTTGCCTTTTGTAAGGGAATTTTGCCTTTTGTGGGTGTGGAAGACCCACACATGCCTGGGCAAAAGGTAATGGAATGGGGCAGGGAGAATACGGAGGGAGGGGAGGCAGACACAGGCCTTGCAAATAATCACGTTCATGAAGGTCAGACCCTTGAATGTGGAAGGGCACTGTGTGCATTTCTTTTTTGTTATTCCCCCCCCCCAAAAAAAAGATAGCAGGGCTAGTCAGTTTCAATCTAGAAGCAGAAGAGGGTCCCCTTCGCCTATAAAAGAGTGTGATGGCATATTATAATATTCACTGATTTATTTTGGCTTGATGGGTGAATTTTTTGCTTAGAACCCACTGATGTGCGGCCACCTTGCAGATTGACCAAACTCATTTGCCTAGTGGAATAGTTCATTTTGTGGAATTTGGAAGCCAAGCCTTATGAGGAATGGCTTATAGAAGTTGGGTGTGTTTAACTTGGAGAAAAGAGGACTGAGAGGTGATGAAATAGAGCCCTCTTTAAATCCAGGTCTCCTTCCCTGAGTGAAGTAGATGTGTTTCTGGGGAGCGTGCCTCTTCAGCAGCAAATCTGGTACTGGAGACAGAACTAACATGGAAAAAACAGGAGTAGGTTCCTGCACTGCAGAAAATGGAAGAGCAGTTTGACAAGTTTCAGCAAACTTTTTATCCCAAACTGACACTATGCACCTGTGACATGAAACAAGCAGTTCAGGTAAGCTTTGCGTAAGTCAACAAAGTCATTTTGAACTTTTTAGAGACCACTTGAAGGCTTCTTCCAAAAAATATTCAGGGATAATTCTTTTTCTTTCACCATTCTCCACTTTTCTTATGATTTCCATTTTGGTGGCCAAACTATGATTTTATGCTTCTAAGGCAGGTTTATCTGCTTTCCCTTTTTATTTTCTGTGTCTCTGTTCATAAATGTGCAGCAAGGGGTTCTGGAGGCAGCTGCTGTTTACTTTGCCTGTTGTAGGTGGGCAGACACAGATATAGTAGAATCAGAAATACCATAATTATGTTCTTTCCCAGCTCAGGCTTTATTTTAATGTTTACTGCAGCAGTGCTGCTGCAACCTAGCGTGGAAATTCTATGTTTCTCTAGCCTTCCACCATCCTCCCAATGCTGACACTGCTAAAAAAAATTCCAGCTAAATAGAGGAGGGGGAAGGGGGTTGATAAGGTATCAAAAGCTTATCTAGAAAAGGACTTCTTTGTCAGAGGCTTTTGTTAAGGAAGGAATGCCTGTATCTGGAGAGGGAGGGAGCTTGTTTTCTGCTCCTTCGTGGACTAGAACACAAATCGGTGGACTTAAATTGCAAGCAAAGAGATTCCACTTAAACATTAGGGAGAACCTCTTGACTCTATCAGCTGTTCAACAGTGAAGTAGACTTGCTTTGGAGGTCTCTAAAGAGAGGTTTGATAACCATATTTTGAGAATGCTGCAATGAGATGGGGTTGGACTAGATGACCCTTGGGGTACCTTCTGGCTCTTTGATGCTCTGGTTGAGTGTAACGACATTATCTGGTTCTTCATTGGGCCAGGATCCTCACTTTGTCTCAGGCAGCAGAGCTGCGAAGCTGAGGATTATTGTCTCTTGTTCTTTGCCCAGCCAGGGAGGCGTCGAGGGTTTTGGCCCTGTTGTGAGAGACCCCTCCGGCCATCAACAGGCCTACAGCAACCCCACAAAGCTCCCACTTCCCTGCCAGTGTGCAAGCTGGTCTCCCTCCTCTGCCTGGGGGGAGGCTCTTCTTTCTCACAAGGAGGAAGAAAGAGAGCCGCCCCGTCCCGTCTCCAGGAGAGGGAACACAAGTTTGGCACTGAGAGCGAGGAACTCCAGGGAGGCAGGCAGGGATCATTTGCAGCTGTTTGGAAAGAGGGTGTGTGGGAGTGGGAAACTCCTGTAAAACTGCCTCCCTCTCTGCCTCATCACAGACAGAAGAGGAGAGATCCAGAGGAAGCCGTAGATCTGCCTCTCCTTTCTGTTCCAAGCACACACACCCCTTCCTCACCCATTGCCTTGAAACTGCAATTGGAGCAGCAAATGGTGCAGGATCCAGGCCTCTCCCAGGAGACTTCTCTCTCTCTGTAATCATAGGATCCTGGAGTTGGAAGCGGCCCCCAGGACCATCCAGTCCAACCCCCTTCTGCCATGGATGAAGACACCATCAAAGCACTCCCTTTGACAGATGGTCTTCCAGGCTCCCTTTGAAAACCTCCAGAGAAGGAGGAGACTCCTCCACACTCCATGGAGGCAGTAATAGGTTCCACTGTATCTGAAGTACTCTTACCCTCAGGAAGTTCTTCCCAATGTTTAGATGGAACCTCTTTCCCTGTAGTTTGAAGCCATTGCGCCATGTCCCAGTCTCTGCAACAGCAGAAAACAAGATGGCCCCATCTTCCATAAGACATCCTTTCCAATATTTGAACCTGGCTGTCATGTCCCCTCTTAACCTTCTCTTCTACAGGCTGAACATCCCCAGTTCTCTAAGCGGCTTCTCAGAGGGCTTTGTGGTTTCCAGGGCTTTTTCCATTTTGGTTGCTGTCCTCTGGACATGGTCCAGCTTGTCAATATCTTTCCTGAGCTGTGGTGCCCAGAACTGGACACAGGATTCCAGCTGGAATAATGCTGCCTTTTCCTCTTTTTCTTTCTCTCTGAGATTCCTCTTCAAAAATCTCTGCCCATCCTTCGTGTAAATTACCCATTTAAACCAGGGGTGGACAACTGCAGCTGATGTGGGGACCCCTTTTCTGCCCTGGGGGACCACAGGCTGCCAGAAACAGAGGAAAAAGTTAGAAACAAAACTGAAGAAGGAAAGGTGGCCAGAAGCCCGTTCCCAGTGATGTAAAACAATAAAAAGTTGAAGTTAAACAGCGCTGTGGGGACAGGGTGGTAGCTGGAGAAGGGGGAGGGACAAAATGAGGGTACTGCTCCCCAATTAGAATTGTGAAACCCTCAAAATATTTTTCATTAGTCCCCATTAATCTCTACCATTGCAAAGAATGAGACACTGAAAATCATTTGCATCTAAAACTCTTCTGCATCCTTCTGTTTCTTCCATGCGTTATGTGCGTCTATCTGCTGTGTTCACTTTGCTACCCCTTTTCTTTGGATGCCCAAGCTTTTTTTCTAAATGTTTTTTAATTTCTAAATGTATGTTTTAAGTTACTGCAGTGCTTGAAATGTGGGATCTGAAGGAAAATTTCACTGGGGAGCAGAATTTTCACTGGGGTGTGTGTGGCACTGGCCTTGTTTCCAGACAGCTGCAGCTTAGGGCGTGGACACACGATCTATTTAAAAGGTGAATTGCCTCTCCTTTAGGTTTCCCAGGGAAGCAATTTAACCTTTTTCAACCAAGAAAAAGGACACCCTAGGGAACATGGAGGGATCAGGGCCACAAAAACACTTTTTGGGGCCATACTCACGAGACATCGCTCTTTCCGTGTCTTGTTAGACAGCTTGCCTTGCCAACAGGAAAAGAGCACTTCACGAAAATGAGAATAACCAGACTGGGGCAAGGTGGAGCCAAACAAGCTGACTTTGGAAGAGGCAGGCATTCCAAAGCAAAAGAGACGGTAAGGATGGGAATCAGGCGGCTGGAAGGTAAACCAGTGGAGACACTAGAACAGAAATGAGGGCAAGGCAAGAATGAAATATCTGTGCGGAGGTCAGGAGGCACGGCTAGCAATCCCAGGGAAATGGCCTGCAGCTTTAGCCACTTGGAATGAGGCAAACAGCAGCACAGGGAGAGAGAATTGTCTTTCACTAAGAGCTATTTGGCACAATCTCATAGAATCGTAGAGCTGGAAGAGACCCCAAGGGCCATCCAGTCCAACTTTATTCTGCTGTGCAGGAATACACAATCCAAGCGCTCCCTTTGGCAGGTGGCTATCCAACCTCTCTTTAAAAATCTTCTCCAAAGAAGGAAACTCTATCACACTCCAAGGAAGCGTATTCCACTGCCAAAGAACTGTTGCCCTTAGGAAGCTCTTTACGTGGAATCTCTTTTCCTTGTCTCTGGAGCAGCAGAAAATAAGCTTGCTCCATCTCTCATGAGATATCCCTTCAGCTATTGAAACATGGTCATCATGTCCCCTCTTAATTTTCTCTTCTCCCTCCCTAAAATAGAAATCCCATTATACCATAGGATGTTGCCATGGCAGTAAAAAAAAAAGTGGAATGAAGAGCTATCGTTGCATAGTGCGCATGGGCCCCAGGAGAGAAATTGGAAGACCTAGCTCTGCCCCAAGTACCCTTCTCATCCCTTTGGGGGAAGATGATTTTTCAGAACTTTCCCAGAAAGCCTCCAAAGGGCTGAATTTCAGCAGAAGCAGCAGTGGAAGCAACAGCTGGGATTTCCATTTGTCTGCAGGACAATTCCAGATGCCAAGAGTTTGACAACAAAGCAAGGGGACATCACAAGGCTGCTGATGAAATTTCCTAGGCTGGCACCGGTTTGGTTTTATGAGAAGCTCAAATGCTTTCTTGGAAAGCAACTGGTTGGATTTCAGCAATCTCTTCCAGATGCATTTTTCTCTAAATCTTGGTAGTTTGGGAATGTTCCTTTTTTTGTAGTACAGATCCCAGAATCTCTCAAACCAGCATGGGCTCACTCAGAAAGAACAGACCTCCCAACTAGGATGGCTTGGAGGATTCTGGGAGTATTAACTACAAAAAAGTCAATGCTTAATGCTTCTATTTCAAACTTTGATCGTTTTCTCATGCTTTCCAATTTGAAAAGGTTGCTCTCCCCCTACTTCCACAGCAGGCCTTGGAATCCTCCAGTTAGTGGATTTTGGGAGTTGTAGTCCCAAAGCATTCATGCTTTTCTTTCAAGCTGTGATGATTTTCTCATGCTTCGTAATATATATATTCTACTTCTTTAAAAGCCATCAGTCCCTCGTTGATTGGGGGATTTGGGGAGCTGGAATGCCCAAAAGATAGTACTTCTGTTGGAAGCGCTGATGATTTTCTCACACTTCCCTGTCCTCGTTTGAGATCTGGCCTCACTCCCTTCTCTGTCACATCAGACGTGCTGTGCCTGGGATGGTCTCCTGGCCTGTGCCGAGTCCTCTGGGTGGTCCCTTCAGGCTCCAGCGTGGGCTGGCGGGACAGAGCTCAGCAAACATCTTTTCATGTCGGGAAGCAAAATTTCGCAAGGGAGTGAAGGGGGGAAACAGTTCTGTTCTCTCTGAGCGAGGCTGGCTGGGCCTCCCGGCCCTGGGATGCGAGGGCGGAGGACTCGTTCAAGTTTGCTTATACTGGACTGATGTTCCAGGCGCCTCCAAGAGCCCTTGCTGGACAAAGAGGAGGCATGGAGCAACCTCCAAGAGTCAGATGTTTTCATCTTTGCATAAACAGAGCTTGGTTGGAGGGGGCTGTTGAGATTCTGAATTTATCACCTCATGCCGGAGCATTATTTTCACAATCTTGGAAGTTTGTGAATGAACTAGCCTCCTCCCAATGCAGTCTGGATGTACTGGACTACAACTCCCATTTTATGACTTATTGTCATTGCAACTCCCATCTTCCAGGGGATGATCTCCAAGGGGTACATGTCTGTGTGTGTGAGAGAGAGACTGTGTGACTTCTTCCTGCTATTGCAAGGGCATGGCCTATGGATGATAAATGGCCCCCTGAAACTTCTTTAGTGGCCCTTGAAGCCCCTGACACTCTGCAAAGCCCCCCTTTAAAAAAAATATTTGGGGAGCTGTTTCTGCTCCCAAATTACATGAAAGAGTCATTGTCCACCTGCAAAAATCATGGCTGATATTTTCCCACTTGTCAGAAGCATCAGAAAGCCACAAAATCAGCAGCAAATTGTCCCCAAATGGCTGAGGACTGGAGATGATGGGAGAGACTGCCTCTGCCCATCCTGAAGCTTTTATGGGCATAGGAGCCCTGTTGGAAAAGAAAGAAGGCAACTTCCCCATGATTAATTGCCTTTCTGTGGATGCTATTGCTTCTGTCTCTTTCACATTGCACAATTATAGTGCTGTTTTTCCACTTTAACTGCTGTGGCTTCCTCCTAGGGAATCCTGGGATATATAGTTTTTTAAAAGTATTCAGAACTTTCCACCAGAGGTGTCTAGGGCATCCCCAAACTACAGATCCCAGGATGCCATAGGATGGAGCCAAGGCAGAGAAATCAATGCTATAATTGTGTAATGTGGATGAGACCTCAGGATCAATTCCCACAACAGCGAGGCACATGGTAACCACTAGAAGAGCATGAGAAGCCTTTGAATGTGGGCTGTGGAGAGTCAGTTTTGTGCTCCTGCCATTGGGAGCAAGATCTGGCTTCCAGCGAGTGCAGCAGCTGAGGGAAGTGGGTGTGTTGAGTCTGGAGGAGAGAAGCTTAAAAGGCGACATGATAGCTATGTTTAAATTTTTGAAGGGACGTCATAGGGAGAATGGAGCAAGCCTGTTTTCTGCTGCTCTAGAGACTAGGACATGGAGTAATGGCTTCAGGCTGCAGCAAAAGAGGTTCCACCTAAACATTAGGAAGAACCTCCTGGCAGCAAGAGCAATTTGACAGGGGGATACGTATGTTGCTGCCTCAAGGGAACGTGGTGGAGTCTCCTTCTTTGGAGGTTTTTAAGTGGAGGCTGGATGGCCATCTGTCCTTGTTCATTAAAAATGTGCAACACAACTTACCCCTCTATATGACACTGAATGGAATCAAGCCCATGGGCTCAGGCGATAGCATAAATAAGCCTTTTTCCCAAATCCTCTCCTTCTGTTGTCTCTCTTTCTCTCCACGTGTTTGGACTTCTAATTCAGTGAGCAACCCGGCAGGGACACACTGAGCTAGTTTTCACCTCCACAACCCCTCTGCAGTCGGCATGGGTGTGTCAGGTGCTCCAGAGAGACATGATGCTACTTCTGGTGGCCGTTTTATGCCTATTTTTGACTAAAGCTGCTGCTGCTGCTGCTGCTGCTTCCTCCTCCTCCTCCCTTCCTCTTCCTCTTTCTGTTTCTTCTGCTTCTTCATTACGTGCCCTCAAAGTGACCCTGACTTCTGCCAACAGTAGCATGGGGTCAAGGGATTATTATCTGTCCCACCGAGGTGTATTTGACGGGTGTTCCTGCATAGCAGGGGGTTGGACTGGATGGCCCCTGGGGTCTCTTCCAGCTCTACGATTCTATGATCCTATGAGGCGGGCAGCCCTGTCCAAGCTGCACGCCTTTCCAGATCTGGGCCCACATGGTGGAACAGTTTTTCTTTGGACCTCTGGCTAGGGGAAGATCTCACCCACTTTCGTAAGGAATTGAAGATCTTCCTCTTTGATTTGCCAGTTTAGGCTGCTGAGCTGTGTCTGAGGATGCAGAGGTGGGTAGCGACTGGTGGTGGTGGTGGTGGTGGTGGGTGATTTCCCTTTATGCATATTTATAGGGTTATATTTTACTATCCATGTTGTTGACTCTATGGCCATTTCCGCACTAGACTGTTATAGCGCTATGATTCCACTTTCCACATCCTATGGAATCCTGGGGTTTGCAGTTTCGGGAGGAGCCTTTGAGGATGGCCTTTGAGCCCTCTCCCTAAACTACAAACCCCAGGATCCCATAGGATGTGGAAAGTGGAATCAGAGCGCTGTAACAGTCTAGTGCGGAAATGGCTTACATGTTGATCTTCTGCCCTTTGGTGAAAAGGGTGTTATAAATAAACGTTCTCATTCTTTGGGAGAGATTTCTTGGCAAGATTTATTATTCAGAGGGTTTTTTTTTTATCTCCGTTGTCTTCCTCTGGGGCCGAGAGAGTGTGATGTGCCCCTGGGCCAGTGGGGCTTTTGAGTTCTGATCTCCCAGAGTTGTAGCTCGTCGCTCAAACCACCGCACTATGCTTGTTCTCCTCTGCAAGTTGACTTTGAATTCTAGTGACCTGGGGTTTTGTTGGCAAAATTTGTCCAGAGGGGCTTTGCTATTGCTTTTCTCTTATGACGAGAGAGTGAGACTTGCTCACCCAGTGGGGTTCCCAGGACGGAGTGGAAATTTGAACCTTCGACTCCCAGTCCTAACTAAACTCTCAGTCTGCAACAGCATGCTGGCTGTTAGACGTAAAACCATTTACCAGGTGGGAAACCTTGGCAAGGTTTTTCCAGAGGGGGTTTATAGCGGCCTCTGAGGCTGAGAGAGTGTGACTTGCCCAAGGTCACCCAATAGATTTCCATAGGATTCAGTCATGGGTCTCCCAGAGTTCTAGTCCAACACTCAAACCACTACATTACGCTGACTGTCTTCGAACCACCCTAAAATAATTTTGTGCCATCAGAAAACTTGCCACCCGACCCCAATGGATGGCTCGTTATTCCAACTGCCGTTTCTTCTTTCCCACAATAGGACCCACAGTCTCTGGACGCCGCTGTGCAGACTACACTCTCTGGCCTCTTCCCTCCCTTTGAGGCCACGGCCCCGACAGTCCTCAGCCAGCTCTTCCGTGTCCTGGAGGCCAAATACCACGGGGACGGGCTATGCTGCCTCCTGGACTTTCTCGTCCCTTCCAAGCGCCTCCTGGAGCACGTGCGCCAGGCCGCCTGTGTAAGTACAACCAGAGTGGCAACGGCCTGTCTGAGGGTCGCGTAGGGCCCCTGGGACTCTATTTTGCAAGCCCTGGAGTCCCCAGCAGTATGAGGGATGCTGGTGGAATTCTTGGCCAAAACACCATCCCAAAACATCCAAATAAAAACATGATGTTTTGGGGTCTCTTTGAATCTTTCAATTTGGCAAACCCCTCAAAAATGTTCAGGAGTAAATTGTATTTCAGCCGACTCCTGGAGGTGGAAGTGACGTGACATCACTTCCAATCATGCCAGGAGAGATGGTCCTTCCTCCAGGCAGTGGGAGGGACATGAACGGAGTGATCTCTGACTACTGGAGTCTAAGGAAAAAGTCTGGCCTTCGGAGGGACACAGTGCAGTTTCCTGATGTTGGAAAATTCTGGCATTCTCCCTCCCTCCCCTCTTGTTCTAAGGCAAGTGGGGCTTAGCTAGCATAGAATTTATTTTTCTTTTGCATGTCAAAGCCTTCTGCCTTCTCACCTAAAGCCTCAGTCTTGTTCTTTGTATTATTTAAATGCATGGCTGTGGTAGCCAGGTGACCAGACCATATGACTCAGGATAGACCCTGGGGTCATTGGCCTGTCATAAAAGACCACACTTCTCAGACTTCTTTTTGTTTGCCATTTTTTGCTTCTATTTCCTTTCCTCTGACCGTGCTTCACCTCTCCAAGAAGAAGATGGTGAGTTAAGAATGAAGCCTTGATCTTTACCTGATCTTTTCATTTGCTAATTAGGATGTAGGTTCCCCAAAGCCATGAGTAAACTTTTCTAAGTTTGCAACCTGAATCTGCCTGCCTTGTTTTATTTTCTTAGTCAGTCTTAGTTCAAGGAAGCCACACAGAGACTGAGACATGCTTTTTCTCCTACTCTGCTAAAAGGAGACTGATTCCTAACAGTTTTAGCTTTCATAGAATTTCCCCCAAGAGGCTAACACCCTGGGAAAGTCTAACTCCCAATATATGAACGTTTAGGCCCATTTCGCACAGCATTTGCCACGCGAAAGGGCCCCTCGAGCATTGCATGAAGGTGAGGAGTGGTCCACACGACGCACTTACAATTGCGCAACGCTCCAGGGTCTGGCAGGCGTCGCTCACACACTTTTTCATTTTCAGCCTTAAGCCGAAAATGGTGCACGGTTGTGCATTGCTCTGGGGCCCCGCGTGCACTTGCCGTGCGTGCAGAGCTCCAGAGCCATCGTGCTCGTGCTTCCTGCCCCAGCGCAGCCTGACAGCAGATATACTGGATGTGGGGAGGCTGTGCTGTAGCGTGGAAGACTGGGGGCTCTCAAGTCAGTGGGATGGTGAATCTATTCCTGATTTTAGACTAAATTTGCACAAGGGATTGTCCGTGGTGCTGGACATATTTTGAGGAACAGAGTTAGAGTCTTAAAATCCTAGAGTTGGAAAAGACACCAAGGGTCATCCAGCTCAACCCGATTCTGCCATGCAGGGAGAGACAATTAAAGCACTCCTGACAGACGGCTTCCCAGCCTCTCTTTAAAAAGCTTCAAAAAAGGAGACTCCCAGGCAGCAAGGATAGCTCCTATACAGTTGAGGCCGAAAGCGAGAGCAAATTCACCCAAACATGGAGCCACCAACTGTCACAGCTTATGCCATTATTCATGGTTTTTCAGTGAGTTGTCCTAATGGAACATGAGGCTTTTCTCATTCATTCTGGGTGCACAGCAAGTGCTGATACGTGCTCATGTTCCCCAGATCTTAAAAGGAATGCATTACAAGTCAGTAGCTTGCTGTTAACGAGAGATACAACAACTTCAGGACAAGACATTCCTCCTAAACCTTGGGAAGAACAGTTCAAGAGTGGAATATGCTGCTGTCTGGGAATGTGATGGAGTCTCCTTCTTTGGAGGTTTTTAAATAAAGGCTGGATGGTCATCTGTCAGGAATGCTTTGAAGGTGTCTTCCTGCATGGCAGAAGGTGGTTGGACTGGATGGATCCTGGGGTCTCCTCCAACTCTAGGATTGTATGGTTCTATAAGTAACAGGAATGAATTGCTTTCAAAAGGTACTTTCTGGAGCTCTGATCTCTGGTCTCTCTCTGCCCATCAGGCCCCTTACATCAGCCGTGTGTTCCTCCATGAAGGCTGGCCATTGTGCCTTCATGAGAAAGTGGTGGTCCACCTGGGCCCACTGAACCCACTCCTCCTGCGTCCTGGCGACTTCTACCTGCAAGCAGAGCCCTGTGGGGATCAGTCGGCGTGCCTGGTGGTGAAGTGCCTCTCCAGGGATCTGACTTCTGTGGAGAAGATTCCTGTCCCTGAAGCCTCATGCTCTTTGCTCTTCACCAAGGAATGGCTGGAGGAAGTTAACCAGGACTTGGACAGGCCGGTGCTCCACACTTGCCTTGTGGCCACCGGGAATGGAATCGTCCCTATTACATGGAACAAAATAGTGACTCCGGAATTTGTCCACCTGCCCAAAGCAGGAGGCTTGGTGGAACGAGAAGATTCCTCAGACTACCTGGAGACTTATTCCTTGCTGAAAGGTGGTGCTGATAAAAGCCAGAGGACAACTCAAGGGAAGTATCCAGGCCTTATCAAGGTTGAACAAGGAACCTGGAAAAATTCCCCTCTTTTTGCCTTGCCAAGTCTGTGTGATATCATTAGTGAGAACCTGGAAGGGGAGTATGTGAACCTGCTGGGATTTTCAGAAGAAAAGAAACCGGATTTCTCTTCTCCTGCTAAGTCAGTGGCAGGATCTATGGTTCATCATCAACAACAGCCTCAGGGAGAAGAATCACCCAAGCTTGAGAAAGGACTTGTTTGTGTGAATGGAGAGAATGGACACGTGGAGGAAAGCTGGAGCTGTGGGAAAGGGCCAGACTCGGAGGAGGGTCCTTGCACACCATGCCTGAGGAGGAAGCTGAACCAGGACGCGAAGGTCCATGAGCTGAGATGCCGGTATCGTGACTCTTATGTGGCTGCCCTCAAAAACCCTGTCAGCTTCACTTCGGGGTTGATGGAAGCAATCTTGGAAGAGATGGACACGGCCCAACACGCCTCCCCCTCAGAAGGCCCGGAGGCTAAGCCTCCCGAAGGATCAGGCCAGGCGGTTCCCAGATTCCCCTCTGTGCATACAAACAAGGAAAGCAAGGCCGAGGAGGTTTCCAAGCAAAAGCCCTTGAAACTTCTGAAGTCTCCCGCAGAGTGTCCGCCTGCTGCTGGCAATAAATTCTCATTCTTGAAAGGATACCGCCATCCTCCTCTACCTCCTCCGGCTTCCTTGGGGGTCGGCTTGGGTGGGCCAGAGAAGGCTGCGAAGGGGCAGGAAGGGCCTCGGAAAAAGATTGTTTGCTCTCCCAAAGCGTCCCGAGCAAAGCCAGCAGCCTCAGGGAAAGGTAATCCTGTGGGGATGCACGTAGGAATGAGCAGAGGGGGAAAAATATTAAGAAGAAGCAGCAGTTATACCATGTTTCCCAAAGGCCTTCAGGATCTCTTAGGTCTGAATTCTGATTTTTTTCCCCCGCTAGAGTAAAATGTGGTGGGGTGAAGGTGGACATTTGGTCATCAGGGCCCTTCAGACACAGGTTGGAGGCTTGTTTTCTGCTGTTCCAGAGGTGAGGACAAGGAGCAATGGATTCAAGCTACAGGAAAGGAGATTCCACCTGAACCTCAGGAAGAACTTCCTGACGGTCAGAGCTGTGTGGCCATGGAATCTGCTGCTGCCTCCACGGAGTGTGGTGGAGTCTCCTCCTTCTTTGGAGGTTTTTAAGCAGAGGCTGGATGGCCATCTGTTGGGAATGCTTCGATGCAGTGTTCCTGCATGGCAGAAAGGGGCTGGACCAGATGGCCCCAGGGGTCTCTTCCAATTCTAAGATTCTGTGATTCTCCCCAGTCACTCTCAGAAAAGGTCCCATGAAACCAGGAAGGTGCTCTGAGTGGTGTGCAAACCACAGATGCCATGCAGTGAGGGTCACCAGATCTCACATCTCAGGGCCTGGCTCTGGGTCTCCAGTTTTCATGGGTCATCTCCAGGGGGAGGTGAGGGTGGAAATGGACCACTGTTGGAGAGCTCAGCTCCAGGCAAGAGAGAAGGGCTGGGTGCACATCTCCAGCTTAGCCATTAGAGCATCCTCTTGTTACCATCTGCAAGGTGTGAGCGATTATAGGTGGTGCAACTTGCAAAGACTCTCCAGGAGGTTGAGGTCTTTACTTATTTAGCTTCCTACTTCTCTCTCATTGGCAGTGGCACCACAGCTCATCTTCCACTCTGCTCTACGTCCACCTTTCGGTTAGGAACAAGTAGGCTACATTAAATCATGGAATCATAGATTCACAGAGTTGGAAGAGACCAGAAGGGCCATGCAGATGAAGTCATAGATCTGCCTCTCTTCTTCTTTCCAAACACATACACACATACCCCTCGTCCAGGAGGCTTCTCTCTCTCCAGTCGTAGAATCACAAAGCTGGAAGAGACCCCAAGGGCTATCCAGTCCAACTCCATTCTGGCATGCAGGAAGACACAATCCAAGCACTCTCCTTGACAAGTGGCTGCCTAGCCTCTCCTTAAAAACCTCCAAAGAGGTTCCTTATCACATCTCCCTTAGCAAGGAAGAAAGAATAATCCCTTCATTTCACCTTGCTCTGAGAACAGCCCCTTTTACTAATATTTCTGTCTTAATTTCCAAATGGGAACATGTATTCTGTGGATGTGCGTGTATGCTTGAATGATAATCTGTGAGCAACTATGGTTGGTACTTAATGCATAACATGTAACGACAACACTAGAGCCCGTCTCTACTTCTCACGTTTTGCTCTGGAAGGCTCAGGGCCTGGCATGACCCTGAAACGGCAATCCTACGTGCAGTGGTGGCTCATGAACTCTGCCGGTGGGGCTTTCTCACCCCCAAATGGTGGTGGTGGGGAGGCTGGCATCCCCCCTTCTTAGTCCATGAGCTTCTCTAGAATAGTATTACTCAAAGCGGTAGTCGCTGGACCAGCACCTGCCCCTGAGCCGTTGGCTACCATTCCCCCATCGGGTTGCCGGAGTGAAAACTGGAGAGGGCTCCTGTACCTTTAATAGTTGTCTAAAAGAGGGAATTTCAGCAAGTGTTGATTATCAGGTATCAGGTATCAAGTGACACCTGCTGAAAATCTCTCATCTACCTAACTGTGGAAATATACCCTCCAACTGTCTTGACTTGGCTAGGGCAATCCTAATTAATCCTCCAACTTTCCATTTTCTCAGCTGTTTTTAAAATGTCCCAGTTTCTCTCCATCTCCCACTTTCCCTCTTTGTCCTCAGCTTACTTCCACTGCTGCAAACTGAGTTCAAAAGGCAAAAGTCGCTTTCAATCCATTAACTTAGTACGGGGAGAAGAAAGGAGGGCTGCTTAGGGTTGCTGTAAGTCAGAAATCACTTGAAGGCACACATCAACCACACCAGTGTTAAAGGGGCAGGAGCTGTCTCTAGTTTTTACTTCTGGCAATTCTAGTTTCTGGAGAGTTTCCAGGAAAAAAAGAAGAGTAGTAACTGATTGGCACAAATATGGTGCCAGTCCCTGGCACATGGGGGAAAAAGATTGCTGGTGCACCACACCAGATAGCCTGAGAAGCATAGCTGTAGAAGACACAGAAGGTTTCATCCCTCTAATTCAGCAGTGGCAACTGTTGTGGGTTAAGGGGCCAATTTTATGCCCACAAGGTCATTCTGAGGCCACACAGTCTGTCAAAAATATTAAAAATAACCAAACCAAACCAAAAACAACCAAGCAGGAGAAGTAACATGTATAAGATGGGGGATACCTGGCTTAGCATTACTACATGTAAAAAGGGCATTGGGGTAACTGTTGATCATAAGCTGAACATGAGCCAGCAGTATGATGCTGCAGCAAAGAAGGCAAATAATTTTTTTGCATTAATGGAAGCGCAGGTTCCAAGTTGAGCAAAGTAACAGTTGCAGTATATTCTGTGCTGGTGAGGCCTCATCTGGATACTGCATTCAGTTCAGGGCACTACATTTTAAGAAGGATATAGACAAATTGGAACGGGTTCAGAGAAGGGCAACAAGGATTGTAAGAGAGATGCAAAAGAGACTCCACCTAAGCGTCAGGAAGAACTTCTTGATGGTAAGAGCAGTTGGAAAGTGGAATTGGTTGTTGTGTCAGTGGAGTGTGGTGGAGTCCCCTCCTTTGGAGGTTTCAAGGGAGAGGCTGGATGTCCATCTGTTGGGAGTGCTTTGACCATGTGTTCTTGCATGGCAGGAGGCTGGACTGGAGGGCCTTTGGGTTTCTTACAACTCTAAGATTCTACGACTAGGACTCTGGAAGAGGGGGGTCCAAATCCCCAGTCAGCTATGGGAACCTCCTAGGGGATGTTGGATAAGTCACTCTCTCTCAGCCTCAGAGGAAGGCAGTGGCAAACCTCCTGTGAACAAATCTTGCAAAGGAAACCCTACGACAGGATTGCCTCGGAGTTACTGTAAGTCAGAAACAACTTGAAGGCACACAGCTGCAACCACAACTTCCTGGCAGTTTTGGCTCTGTTCCCCCCAAAAAAATTCCCCTGAATTTTTCCCCTGAAAGTCTATGCTGGTTCCAAATTCTGTGAGGAGGATTGGAGAGGCACATCTGCTGCTGCCTGGGCTGGCTCTGTCTGCCTGCCGGTCCGATTCTGCCGCCGCCTCCTCCTCCTCCTCCTGCCTTTGTAGCACCAGAAAAGCTGTTCCAGGGAGGCCGTTAAGGAGATGAGCTGTAAACTGGCACGGGTCCAGTTCGGATCTAGCCTCTGCCCTGAACCCAGCAGGCCCGCTCAGACAAGCCCGTGCTCGCTCGCCTCCTCTCTCCCCTCTCTCGTTTGCAGAGGGCGCGCCTGACCACAGCTGCGAAATCACATTGTCGGACGAGAACCTCCGTGTTCACCAGCGGTCTGCCATGTAACATCAGTAGCTGCAGAACCAGGACACTGGTGGGGTCCTGAGGAACAGGAGGGAACTATGGCAACCTCTGACTGATGGCTGCCCACAGAGCTTGGAAAAGGTCCTTTTTTGGACTACGACACCCAGAATTCCCCAGCAAGCACACTGGCTGGGAGGATTCTGGGACCTGTGGTCCAAAAATGGACCCCCCCCCCCCGATCTTTGGCTGTTTGGCCTAGAATCATAGAATCCTAGATCTGGAAGAGACCAGAAGGACCATCCGGTACAACTCCAGTCTGCCGTGCAGGAAGGCACCATCAAAGCCTCCCAACATTTGGTCATCAAACCTTTATTTGAAAACCTCCAAAGAAGGAGACTGCAACACGTGCCATTGAGACAGCAGCCTATTCCACTGTCCAGCTGCTCTTACCATCAGGCAGTTCTTCCTAATGTTTTGGTGGAATCTCTTTTCCTGTAGTTTGAGGCCATTGCTCCGTGTCCTAGTGTCTGGAGCAGCAGAAAACAGGCTTGCTCCATCTTCCACATGACATCCCTTCAGATATTTAAACATGGCTATCACGTCACCTCTTCACCTTCTCTTCTCTAGGCTAAATCCACCCAGCTCCCTAAGCTGCTCCTCAGGGAGCTTCATGGTTTCCAGGTCTTTTACCATTTTGGTCGCCCTCCTCTGGACACATGCCAGGTTGTCACTATCTCTCCTCAAATGTGGTGCCCAGAACTGAACACAGGATTCCTCTAGGTGAGGTCTGAACAAAGCAACATAAAGTGGTACCATCACTTCCTTTACCTAGACACTATATTCCTACTGATGCAGCCTAGAATCACATTGGCTTTTTTAGTTGCCGCATCACACTGCTGACTCTTGGTCAGCCTGTGTTCTACTCAGACTCCTAGATCCCTTTCACATGTACTGTGGTGAAGTCAGGTGCCAACCTTCTCATAACTGTGCATTTCATTATTTCTGCCCAAGTGTAATACTGTACATTTCTCGCTGTTGAAATTCATTTTGTTAGAATCCACCACCTACAGGGACAAGCTTTCTTCCCTCCAAAGTGAACACAGCTCTTAAGCGTCAGAAATACAGGTTGAGTCTCTCTCTCATCTGGAAATCTGAAATCCGAAAAGGTCCAAAAACCAAAAGGTTTTGCTTCTAGTCACTCGCTTCTGCCGGCAAGGTTGTTTCTGCTGCACTCCTGCTTGTTCATTTCCCAGATCCTCAGTCTTTTTTCCAGCCTTGCATCGCTTACCGTGCACAATTAGCAAACAAAGAAGATGCAAGGCTGGAGAAAGAGGTGAGGATCTGTGAAATGATGGGAATCCAAGCTCGTTCGTTTGCAGGCTTCATGGAGATCTTCTCTGTCATACTGCAGCCTGCATGTCATTTCCAACTTATGGTGACCGTAAGGTGAACTTATCACAGGATTTCCTGGGGGCTGAGAGTGTGTGACCACCCAAGCTCAACCCGAAGGTTTCCCTGGCTGAGTGGGGAACTGACCCTCAAACCACTACCTTGTGCTGGCAGAAAGTTCTCAAATCCGAAATGCTTCTGGTCCCAAGAATTTCAGATAAGTGAGATTCAACCTGTATCTCTTTAGGGTTCAGCTAAATACTGCTCCCATTTTCGCTCCTGTCTTGCCTTCCAGAACAGTAGAGAACAAAGTGTAAGTTTTTATAAGGTTGTAAAATTGTTCATTTTTATAATTTTATATGTTTTTAATGTCCTTAATTATTTTAAAAATTTTTTTAACCTTTTTTGAAAACCACCTTGGGTCCCACTTTGGGAGAAAAGACAGCATATATATATACAATAAATAAACAAGTAAATAATTAAATAATTAAAACAAACGCTTTCCAGTCTTTCCCAGAACTACCTTTCAGAGGCCATTTCCGCACGAGTCTGTTATAGCGCAATGATTCCGCTTTCAACCTTCTATGGAATCCTGGGGTTTGCAGTTTCGGGAGGGGCCGGCCGGACTTGTGCAGAAACGGCCCGAGTTTTGAAGATCTCCCTCATGTCTCGACATAATGTTTTCTCCTCTAACTCCTGAACTCAACCCAGCTGCCTGACCGCTTCTTTGCGGGACTGGGTTTTAATGGCCCTTGAAGACATGGGGCTTTGCAAAGTAGGCAGGCCTGAGCTGGGGTGAGGCCAGATAGGTGTCTGGCACAGTCTCTTAATTGTCAACCTTTCTCCCTCTGTCCAGGTACCAGTCAGGCTGATGCAGGATTTTTGGAACATCCATCACCCAGGAGCGTAGAAGGCAGCACGGCCGGCTTTTCTAGCATCGATGCCCTGCTCAAAGAAGTGAACCCTGCAGGATCTGGCCCTTGGCGGGATCTGGCCAGCTGGGAGTCTCTGCATCCTGAGCTTTTATCTTCTGGAGTTGTGTGCCTGCCAGGTACCGTGAGCTGGGATGAAGGTCTGGGAACCAAGCCCTGTAAGGGATAGTTGGAGGAGCTGGGCATGTTCAGGCTGGAAGAGAAAAAGATTGAGAAGTGATACGATTTGTTGTTGTTGCTGTGTACTTTTCAATCTAGTTCTGTTTATAATGACCTCTTTGTAGGTTTTTTTTAGGCAAGATTTGGGAGTCTTTGATTGTGTGTTTCTGCAAGGCAGAATAGGGTTGGACTGGATGGCCCACGTGCTCTCTTCCAACTCTGTGATTCTGTGATTTATTCCAAGGAGATTTGCCACTGCCTTCCTTTGAGGCTGAGAGACTGCGACTTCTCTAAAGTTACCCAGTGGGTTGCAATGGCTGAGCAGAGATTTGAAACCTGGGCCATTTCCGCACTACACTCTTGTAGCGCGATGATTCCACTTTCAACATCCTGTGGAATCCTGGGGTCTGCAGCTTAGGGAGGGGCCAGCTAGCACTATAAGAACGTAGTGGGGAAATGGCCCTAGTCTCCTGTAGTCTGGCTTCAGCACTCAAATAACAGCACCGTGCTGGTTCTTAAATGTTTCTTTGGTAGGTGCTTGCCATTTCCTTCCTCTGAGGCTGAGAGAATGTGACTTGGCTAAGGTTATCCAGTGGGTTTCCAGGGCTGAGCATGGATTTAACCCTGGCCCATGGATGTGATATGTTGTTGTGTGCCTTCGAATAGTTCCTGGCTTATAGTGACCCCGAGGTGATGGGGTTTTCTGGGGCTGAGAGTGTGTGACACACTGAAGGTCACCCAGTGGGGTTTCCATGGCTGAACTCTGGTCTCCAGGGTTGTGGTCCAGTGTTCAAACCACTATGCCACGTTGGCTTTCTTGGGTATGATATAACCATCTTTAAATATTTGAAGGAATGTTAAGTGGAAGGGGGCAGGACATGAATCAGTGGATTCAAAATGATAGGAAAAGAGAGTAACTCAAGCATTGGGAAGAGCTTCCAGAGAGTAAGAGCTGTTTGGGACTTGAAGCACCTACCTGAGAAGGTGGTGGTCATTTTTAAACAAAGGAGGCTTCACCGTTGGAGGGTTTTAAACAGAGGTTGGATGGCCATCTCCCAGGGGTCATTTCTGCCCTGGCTAGGTTGCCCTTGGGATCCCTTGCAACTCATCGTCATGAGTCCGTAATTCTCTTGGCCACACTGATGTCCGCTTATAGAGTTCCCATTCATTTCAATAGGGCTTCAGCCTGAGAATGTCCTAGTGCGTTGGGTTGCAAGATGGTGCCCTGTCTGAGTATCAGAAAAGAAAACATGCAACAGAGGTGGAACAGCTTTGATCAGGAATGGGGAGGAAGTTCATACAAAAGTGCAGTGAATTATATGCACTCCTCCCTCCATATTTGTGGGTTTGACCTTTGCAAATTTGGTTATTCATGAGGTGCCTGCTTGCCTCCCCCCGGTTCATCCTCTCCCATTTCCCTGCCTTTTTAGCCGGCCGTGCTTGCCTTCCTTCCTTGCACCCATGCAAAAGGCAAGTCATGGAATCATAGAGTTGGAAGAGACCCCAGGGGCCTTCCAGTCCAACCCCCTGCTATACAGGAACACCCATCAAAGCATTCGCAACAGATGGCCATCCAGCCTCTGCTTAAAAACCTCCAAAGAAGGAGACTCCACCACACTCCACGGAGGCAGCAGATTCCACCGCTGGACAGCTCTGACTGTCAGGAAGTTCTTCCTGAGGTTCAAGTGGAATCTCCTTTCCTGCAGCTTGTATCCATTGCTCCTGGTCCTAGTCTCTGGAGTGGTAGAGAACAAGCCTGCTCCCTCCTCAACATGACAGTGAATGGGAATGGGAGGGGCAGCCCCATGCATGGAGAAGACACGCATACACTTTCTCTGGGTGTGGGGCTGCCCCATCCCTTTCCCTTGCCTTTTGCCCAGGAGCCTGGAAGGAAAGCAGCACATCCTGGGCAAAGTGCAAGCAATTTTGGGGCGGAGGAGGGGAGCCTTGGAAGGGAATGGGGGGAGTGCTCACTCAAAGGAGTATTGTAGTTGGAATATGTTTGACTGCTAGTAGTTTTACTAAATGTGTTGTAGCAGTGCCAGTGCAGGTGTGTTCCTGACAAGTATACACTTCTTTAAAAAAGAACTTTTGCAAGGGTTCTGCACCCCAAACCCTCGCAAAAGTTAAGGGGCCACTATATATTTCAACACAACCTGAGTTCCATTTCCCCAGTTCGACTGTGGAATCAACCTGTGGAACCCCGTCAGGCCAGGAAGTTCTTGAAGAACAGGGTGAGAATGCTGAGCTTAATCAGCCAAAGATGTCTCATTGTCTTGGCTTTCCTTCGGTTCCAGGCAGCACAGATAAACTGGGCAGACCCATCATCCAGATCACTACAAGTGGCCGAGAGTGGCACGGCCCCTGCTGCTCAGCCACGGAACTGCTGCGACTCCTCCTCTACTTCTGCTCCTTGCCCAGGTAAGCCAAGCTCCCCCCAGGGGGCTCCTTTGAACAGTGGTTCTCTGCTGTGGCACTTCCAGATGGGAGGCTGCTCCTAGTGCTTACTAACCAAAGACCCTCCGTGCAGTTGCTGGCCAGGATCCCACCTCATGCTTTTATGGCGTACTTTTGCGTTCACAAAGTGACCCAGTGGCTGTTGCACTCCTCTTTGCTGAATGCTGGCGTCATGCAGCCAATAGCGCTTCTTTCTTGTCCTGCTGTGCATTGGGGAATGAGCAAGGGCTGTTTTCTGCAATCCCAGGGAGTTGGGTGGTACGATGAAGGTGCTAAGAAATAATTGTACAGCATCCAAGAATGCACAACTGCACATGTAGTGGTTGCACTTGTGGAACTCCACTTGCACAGCTGTGAACTGAAAGCAGCTGTTGCACAACAGCCAGAAAAGTACAACTTCACACATAAGGGAACTGAGACGTCCATACAACACTGGTAGGATGCTGGCCATTAACTATTTTTTTGTTAATGGATTTTTTTTCTGTAGAAAATGAACAAAGATGAAATAAGCATGTGTGAAATTCAAGAAGGGTTGCAAATAGAATGGAGCAGCATCCCTGTGAAATTTTGGGGAATGAGGAAGGCCGGGGTGGGGGGAAGGCTAGTGGCTCTGAATCAGGGCTGGATTCTCATTGATTCAGCTGGTGGGGTGGCTCCGGGCCCCTCGCAGGCCTGAGGGCCCAACTGCTGAAGGGGAAAAGGTATCACTTGGTACCTCTGCTTCTCCCATAATTTCCTCAATCCCCTGTTGTTCTCCTGTTTTCTGTGTTACTAGGATAACTGAGTGAAAAAAGGAGGGAGTAGATGATGAGGATGATGAAGATGATGAGGATGGTGGAGGATAATAATAATAATGATAGTAATACTGGATGAGATCCTTGATCAGGAGATGAACTACAATCTTAATCAGGAGATGAACTACAGTAAAGCAGCTGCATCTATCTAGCTAGAATAGTAGAATCACAGAGTTGGAAGAGACCCCAGGGGCCATCGAGTCCAACCCCCTGTTTGCAGGAACCCACATCAAAGCACTCCCAACAGATGGCCCTCCAGCGTCTGCTTAAAAACCTCCAAAGAAGGAGGAGACTCCACCACAATCCACTGAGGTAGCAGATTCCACTGCCGGACAGCTCTGACCGTCAGGAAGTTCTTCCTGAGGCTCAGGTGGAATCTCCTTTCCTGCAGCTTGAATCCATTGCTCCTTGTCCTGGTCTCTGGAGCAGCAGAAAATAAGTCCACTCCCTCCTTGACATGACATCCCTTCCAATACTTAAACATGGCTATCATGTCCCCTCTTAACCTTCTCTTCTGCAGACTGAACATCCCCAGCTCCCTAAGCCGCTCCTCATAGGGCTTCATGGCTTCCAGCCCTTCGCTATTTTGGTCGCCGTCCTCTGGGCACACTCCAGCTTGTCAATATCCTTCTTGAACTGAGGAGCCCAGAACTGGACGTGGTATTCTGGATGAGATATATACCTCTCCCAGTGCCACCTGGCCCCCAAGCCTACCTTTTACCTTGTGCCACCTCCCCAACAGAGGTATTTCTGAGACCCTGAAGAAAGGCGTGGTGACTGATGACGCATCTAACCCTCTCCTGATAGCAGTGGATGCTGTGACAGGCAGTGGTGGGGACCCCAAGGGGTCCTCTTACAGCTGGGTATGGCAGCATGTCTTGCTCTCAGGAGAGGGCTGCAGCCATCGTTCCTCACCACCCTGCTCTCCAGCACCTTAGAGATTTCTCAGTTTGTGATGGCTCCATGCAATGCCTGCCAGCGTGAACTATGCCAGGCTTACAGCATCATAATTACTGAACAAATTGATAGCTAATATTGATTTATTTGTACATTTAATTTCTAACCCACCACTCCCTGAATAGATCACGCATGTGCAGAAAGGGGGTGGCAGGGTTTTTATTTGGGACTGCTTCAGTGGCCCCTGACCACTTTAACCCAGCCTGGACTCAGAGGTCAGTGGCGCGGCAAATTGCTTCTGTGTTTTAGTCTGAAGTACAAGGGGGTTATCCAAAGTCCTGAGCCCATTTGGGGGACATGAGCCAAAACTTTGGATAATGTCTTGAAGGTTTGGACAAAACCTCAGGGCAAATTTACTGTCATGCTGCCAGCAGCTAGTAGTCAGGATAGCAATTAACTGTTAAAAACATCTAATTAAGAAGCATACTCCTGGTCTTCCTTCACCTGTTTTCCACTGAGTCACTGACAATTATATTATGACTCTTTCATTTTGTTGTTGTTATGTACCATCAATTTGGCTTTGACTTTCGGAAACCCTCTAAGAGAAAGACCTCCTAAAGATGTTGTCATGGGTTGTTCAAGGGCCCACTCACGTTACACAATTATAACACTGTGATTGCACTTTAACTGCCATGGAAACATCCCATCAAATCCTGGGGCTTGCTGTTTAGGGAGGGGCACATAGAATTTCCAGCCAGAGAGCTCCAATGACTCGCCACACTACAAATCCCAGGATTCTGTAGGATGGAACCGTGGTGGCTAAAGAGGAACTGTAGTGCTGTATTTGTGTAGTATGAATGTGTAGTGTGTTGCAAACTGAGAACTGTGGCTTCTGTGATGGAGTCAATCCATCTGTAATGTGATTTTCCTTTTTCCTATTGCTCTCCACATTTGCCAGTTCTATCGCTTTTGCAAAAAGTCATGTCATCTCATGATATCTCCAAATGAAGAATGCCTAAGTTTAGCCATTTTGGATCCTAGAGAGAGTTCAGTTTTGATTTGCTCTTGGACCTATTTATTAGTCTTTTTTTTGGCAGGGGGGGAATCTTCTTCCTTGTTGTCTTCTGCAGGATTAAAGGCACAGCAGGGCATTTTTTTGAGCAGGTTCTGTAGCATTCTTCTCCAGTCCCACATTTCAAATGATTTGATTTTCTCCCTGTCACTTTTTTTTAATTATTTTTATTCCGCAGCGATGAAAGGGAAAGGAAAGGGGAAAAGAAAAAAGATAGATAGAAAAACAGAGACTTTCACATACTATCATGACATATATCCACATAACACATATATAACACACATTACGTTAAATATACACAAACACCAATCTGCACTAACAAGACTAAAGCACTAGAATAACAAATCTTCCACAATGCATTTCAAAACAACATCGACATAACAGTGTCACACACTAATGAAAATCAGTAATACGGTGACTAACAAACTAGTAAACGGACAATCTCTAGCACGCCAGGTCTTTCTCAATTATACAAATCTTTTAAGAACATCCCAGGCTTAGGGTCACACAAAACATCCAACAATTGACAGATAACTTCAAAAATGGCTTCCCCCACTGATGACAAAACAGCAGGAAGCTAATTTTCTCATCAATCCCCCTCCGAACTAAAGATGAGACTATATATATGTGTGTATATTTTCAACCTAGATAATAATCAATTTCACTTTCGATATATGTATATATGTGTGTGCGTGTGTGTGCGTGTGCGTGCGTGTATATATACATATACAATTAACGAAATACTTACAGAAATTTTCCTAGTTTTGTAATCGCAACGTAACCGTTTTCATGGGTAATTAACTGTAACAACCCTAACTAACCCCCATTCTCTATATTTCCTACTTTAAATCCCCTATCAGCTAATTTCTCAATCAAATTTTCCTCTTAATCGATCCCAATTGTGGTATATAGGTATTCCCACAATGGTTGCCAAATTTTTAGAAATTTACTATCTAGTCTATTTTCTATCATGCAAGTGAGCTTTTCTATCCCGGCAATTTCTGCCAGCTTCTCTAAGCATTCTGTCTCAAGTGGTGTTGACTCTTTTTTCCAATATCTAGCAAGAATAATTCTTGCCGCCGTGACTATATGCCAGATCACCCTGTCACTTTTCTTGAGTTTCTTCCTTTCCACAAAAGACTCTGGATGCCATTCCTCCTTTCTTGCACAAATTTTAGAATTGTTTTGGCAACCAGTTTGTCTGTCTGTCTGTCTGTCTGTCTGTCTGTCTGTCTTTCTTTCTTTCTTTCTTTCTTTCTTTCTTTCTTTCTTTCTTTCTTTCTTTCTTTCTTTCTTTCTCTGTTTCTTATTTCCATAGCTCCCCTCCACACTGGGAAACATTTTTGAATCTTTGGTGCCTTGTGGGTTACATGTGCTCTTTTTTATTTAATTAGCTTATATCTTGCTTTATCTTATTAGTGATGGATACAAAGAGGCTCAAACAATAAACACAGTGAACAGTATAAAATACAAATGCTGCTGCTGATAATGACGATAAATCCCATTGCACAGTTAATAAAGCATTACACATTCCCTTTCCAGCAAATAGCAACGCCAAAAACTGTGACTTCTGATTTGATTGATTTGGTGGAGCACCTTAAAAGAGTCCACTTTTAGAACATTTGCTTCCTGCCAGGGAATCTGTTGAAGCCATTTTGGATGAATCTTCATGTTAAACAAACAAAAAAAAGTCTGAATTTTTGGCACGCTGTCGGTGGTGAGATCATTCCAGGAGCTGGAGTGAATCAGGAACTGTGACTTCTGATTTGATTGATTTGGTGGAGCACTTTAAAAGATTCCACATTTAGAATAGCTACTTACTGCTAGGGAATCTGTTGAAACCATTTTGGACAAATCTTCATTTTAAATAAAACAAACAAACAAACAAAATTTTTTTTTTACGTGCTGTCTGTGCTGAGGTCAACCTGGAAGTTGGACTGAAGCACTGTTATAAGCTTCTCCATTCATTTGGTCTCAGCATGGCTGAATTTCTCCTACAGTGGTAGTGTATGGGTTGGTTAATCCATTTTGGGTTTTGGTATGAACTATAAAGGCACTGTCTGAGGGGCTTGAGCATATTTGGAGGACAGGGTTCTGTACATTGAAAAGAAACATAGAATCAAAAAGTTGGAAGAGACCCCAAGGACCATCTAGTCCAACCCCATTTTGCCCTGCAAGAAGACACAATCCAAGCACTCTGTTTGACAGATGGCCATCCAGCCTCTCTTTAAAAACCTCAAAGAAAGAGACTCCCCCACAATCCCAGGCAGCAGTGTATTCCGTTCTTACCATCTTACCATCAAGAAGTTCTACCTAAGGTTTAGGTGGAATCTCTCTTCTCTTGAAGTTTGAAGTCATTGCTCTATAGTGTCCTAGTCTCTGGAGCAGCAGAAAAACAGGCTTGCTCCATCTTCCATATGGCATCCCTTCAAATCTACATGGCTGTGGTGTCACCTCTTAAAACCTTCTCTTCTCCAGGCTCAATCTACCCAGCATCCTAAATTGCTCCTTGGAGGGCTTCATAGTTTCCAGGCCTTCTATCCTTTTGGTCGCCCTCCTCTGGACATGTTCCAGCTTGTCAATGTCTTGCCTGAACTGTGGTGCCCAGAACTAGTCACAGTATTCTAGGTGGGGTCTGACCAAAGTGGAATAGAATGGTGCTTTCACCTCCTTTGACCTAGACACTAGACTCCTGTTGATGCAGTCCAGAATCACGTTGGCTTTTTTTAGCTGCTGCACCACACTGCTGACTCACGTTTAGCTTGTGATCCACTAAGACTCCTAGATCCCTTTCACATGTAAGAATATCTGCTCTGAAGTTCAGACCAAAACCCTGAGTTGACCCCACTCCCCACAGGTGGAATCACAGAATCCAAGCGACACCAAGGACTGTTTAGTCCCATCTCTGCTTGTGTATGAATCCATATGGAAGCCATCAGGTGAAAAGAGAGGGGGGGTTGAAGTTATAGTTGTCCTGAAATACCTGAAAGGATGTCCTGTAGAAGATGGATGTCCTGTAGAAGATGGAGGGAGATAGCTTGTTTTCTGCCGCTCCAGAGACATGAGCCGCTGGATTCAAATGTAAGAACTGAGGTTCCACCTAAACATGAGGAAGAAGACTGTGAAAGTCACTTGATGATGGACTGAGGTGGGATGGCCTTCTTTGTCAGGAGTACTTTACCTCTATATTCCTCTGTATGGCCCTTGGGGTCTCTGTATTACCTCTGTATTTCTGCATGGTAGGCGGTTTGGCTAGATGCCTTTGAGATCCCTTCCAGTAGAACAACAGTTGTGCAAAGCCAGTAACTTGGACCATTTGAAACCCAGCTGGTCTTCCTTCTTCCAATTCTTCTGGTGATTGATTAGCTGGAAGAGGCACACCTTTTGGAAGGGGACTGCCAATTCTATACTCTCCTGCATGTTTCTATGTGACACATGGTTCGTGTTTACCCTTCCATTTGAATTTTGGAAGTTCTAGAAAAGGGGAGAATGAGAAAACTTGGAACAGAATGCAGACATTCTGCATGGGGCAGAAATGGTCAATTGCCTCAGTACAGGAACAGACCCAGGGTAGGACACCAACAGGACTCCAGCTCACCATGTGAGAGTCCAGCTGGGAGTCATTCCAATAGTTGGCCATTACCACACCTTTTTGCAGCCATTGGCCTTGTGGTGGGATAATGTTCCATGCAAGAACTTCCCATGTCCCTTGGCCTGCATCCTGAAGACATCTGGGGAAGGAGGTTTCATCCATCCAGATTTGGTACCTTTCCCAAGTCTGGCTGAACTCTCTCCCTGATTCCCTCCTTGGAATCTTCTCCTTCCAGCATTAAGAACAGAGCATCCAGGTTATTATGGATAATGAACAGAGGTGTAAATATGGGCTACTTCTTTACCGTATGACAGGTGGCCCCTCCCAAAACTGCAAACTGCAGGATTCCATAGGACGCTGAAAGTGGAATCATAGTGTTATAAAAGGCTAGTGCGGAAATGGCCCTCGAAACAGACTGAAGCACCAATGATGGAAGATTAGACTGTGAAGGTTGCTGAGTTAGCTCAAATTGCAAAACTAACATAGTTTTTTCTTTCTTCTCCCCCCTCCTTTTTAACAATAATGTAATTAAGGGTAACATTGGAAATTTATATCTTCTCTTTTGTTGTTGTTGTGGTTTTTCCTTGTTAATAGTTATTTATAACAGTTGAAAGATATTAGTTGATTGAAAGTAACTTTGACGAAGTTCGAAAAACATATAATTTCTGTTTAATGACTATGTTGTTTATGTGAATACTAATTTATGTGTTTATGTGAATACTAACATGGGTTTTAAAGGACAAACTGCATGAAGATGTTTTTGACAGACTGGAAACCTCTTATGGACTGTGTTAAGTGATAAAAAATCTAACAATGCAATAATCCGTGGTGCAGTGGTTTGAACATTGAACTATGACCCTGGAGAGCTGGGTTTGGTTCCACACTCGGCCATGGAAACCCACTTGGGTGACCTTGGGAACGTCACACACTCTCAGCCCCAGAAAATCCTGTGATAGGGTCACTATAAGTCAGAAATGACTTGAAGGCACACAACAGCAGCAACAACAACAAGTAGGATTACTTAGTTGACTCTGCAATGGTGGACTAATAGTGAGGTCATTTCTGCATTGCACTGTTATAGTGCTATGATTCCATTTCCAACTGTGGAATTCTGGGATTTGTAGTTTCCTGAGGCCAAAGAGCTCTCCATCTGAGAAATCTAAAGGCCCCTCCCTAAACTGCAAATCCCAGGATTCCACAGGACATTGAAAGTGGAATAATAACACTAGAACAGTGTAGTGTAGAAATAGCCTCAGATATGTTTTTCTTTTTAAACTTTTTTTCCCTAATAAATAAATAAAAAAACAGCATCCTTTTCTTCCAAGTCAGTTTGACAATCTTTTTTTCCACTCCGCAGGAAACAGTCAAGTGACACGGGTCTGATGGTGCTCATTGATGCTAGGAAAGACCCTCCTCTCCCCTCCCTCTCTGTGGCCCTGGGGGCCGTCCAGGTAATCCCAGGTGGGTGGGAAGCAGGGGGAAATCTTTACAGGGTACTGTATAAAATTTGGATCACTTGTAAATGGTTTAATTAGTCATTAATGCAGTCATTAATGAGATCCCACTAAATAGGGCAGGGTATGAATGTTCACCAACAGCCAGCCTGGTGTAGTGGGGGTTTGAGTGTTGGACTGGGACCTTGAGAGACAGAGTTCTGGCATGCCTCAGTCCCAAGACCCCAGTGCAAACACAGATGGGACCCTTCCCAACAGCCACAAGACAGGGACAGGATAATACTTACTGCAGCCCAGCATAGATGAGGAAGGGAGGGTCCAAAAATACTCAGAGCACTTATTTCAGGAAGTCTCATTAATCAGGCAACAGCTGGGGGAGGCTGCTGGCCAACAAATATCAGAGACAGGGTGAGGAGATGGCCATTGCAGGTAACTGCCATTTCTGGTGGAAGCAATGTGTTTGTCTTTTGAACCTTGGTTCATGTTCCTGGGAAATCTTGACCCTTGCTTTGTGTGCTGGTTGTGCTGCTGGATATTCCTTGAACTGATACCCTGAATTTATTGCTGACCTGGACTGCTGGAACAAGAACAGTAATTGATGGATAAGTTTCTGCAGACTTTGACTGTGGCTGCTGCTAATAGACTCTGTTTAAGGACTGGGAACTGTGGCTGGCTTTCTGAACAAGACAGGTTTGAATCCCCGCTTGGCCATGGGGAAAGTCTGGGTGACCTGGTGGAATCACACGTTCTCAGCCTCAGAGGAAGGCAACCCCCTTTGAACAGCTTCAGAGAAGACAATGACACGCCACCCCTTGGCAAATCAGAGTTCAGACTCCCACTCAGCCGTGGAAACCCACTGGGGAACCTTGGGAAAGTCGCACTCTCTCAGCCCTTCTTAGAGGAAGACAATGGCAAGCCTCCTCGGAATAAATCTGGACTGGAAAACACTAGGAGAGGGCTGACAGTTTAGAATCAACTTGGACAAATTTTGTGGTGGGAGATCCGCTCTGCCATTTGAGGTCTGGATTGCAGTTTGAAGCCTAGGAGTTTGTAGTATGAGGCCTGGCTTGTAGTTTGATGGTGTGTCATACACTCTCAGCCCCAGAAAACCCAGTGATAACTTCCCCTGGGGGTTGGCATAAGTCAGAAATGACTTGAAGGCACACAACAACCACAGTTTGTAATGTGTAAGGAGACAGTGCTGTGCATTCGGTTGCCAGAGTGAAAACTGGAGAGGGCTCCTGGACCTTTTTTTTTTTTTTAAATTGAAATTTATAATTGAAAATAAAAAAAAACAAATCCCCCACTTCCAAGCTTATTTTCCAGTTGAATCTGCTTGTTTCCATACCATTCATACATAATTACTACTTACTAAGAAGAAAAAGATTTCTTGCATTGCTACATCTTAAATTATTACATTGTTTCTTTATAACATTATTACTTTGTTATATCACTTTATTACCTTGTTGCTTTACTTTGGATACTTTCTTACTTTATTCCTTTCCCTTTCTTATTCTATGTCTTTATCCAGTTTAAAACCTCTCTCCATTCCCTTTCAAAGTTCTGGATAGGTTTATTTTTCAAGGAAAATGCTAACTTTTCTATCTCAACCTCATCCAAAACTTTGAATTTTCATTCTTCTAAGTCAACATATTTCTTCTCTTTCCAGGCCATTTCCGCACGACATTGTTAAAGTGCTGCTATTCCACTATCAACCTCCTATTGAATTCTGGGGTTTGTAGTTTAGGGAAGGGCACTTCAGATTCTCAGCCAAAGCGCTCTTTGGTCTCAGTAAACTACAAACCCCAGAATTCCACAGGGCATTGAAAGTGGAATAGCAGCAGTTTAACACTGTAGTGTGGAAATGGCGTGTTGTGCATATATCAATCTTGCAGCAGTTATCAAATATAACATTGTCTACTGGTGAGACCTTATTTCTCTTTGTTGCCCTAGTATATTTAACGAATAAAATTCTGGTTTCATTTCAAAGTGTAGATTATAAATTCTTTGAATTTCATCATGTACTTCCTTCCAAAAATTTTTCTGCTATCTTACAGGTCCACCATATATGGTAAAACGCGCCTGTCTTTTCATTACATTTCCAACATCTTATATTTCCATTTTTAGTTATTTTTTGCAGTCTCTCCAGTGTCATATAGCATCTGTGTAGCATTTTATAAAAGTTTTCTCTTAAGTTTAAGCTTGGTGTGAATTTCATATCTGTTTTCCAAACCTTCACCCATGTTTCCAGTTCAATTGGGTGTCCAACATTTTGTGCCCACCAAACCATATTATCTTTGGAGGGCTCCTGTGTACCTTGAATGGCTGTGCAGAAGAGGGCATTTTGACACCTGGGGAAACTTTGTCTCCTACACAACTGTTAAAAGCTGTAGGAGATGGGTCCTATTGTCAGCCTGTCAACCCTAGGGGTGCAGGAGTTTAACTCTTGGGCCAGGACTCCAGGAGACCAGAGTTCAAATCCCTTCTCATAAGAACAACAGTCATTACAAAGGGAACAAGAAGAAATTAAAGAAACGATGGTGAGATGGTCACAAAATATAGGACACTCAATAGATATTGAGAGTTGGAGAACGGTATGGAAAACAGATTTAAGATTTGCATTAAGTTTAAACTTAAGAGAAAATTATTATGAAATGTTGCATAGATGGTGCATGACAGCAGAGAGATTACAAAAAAATACAAAGAATGGGAATGCGAAATGTTGGAAGCGCGGAGAAAAAGAGGGAATGTTTTATCATATGTGATTGGACTTGCAAAAAGGCGAAGCAATTTTGGAAAGAAATACATGACGAAACTAAAAAAATATTCAAAATGAATTTTGAAATGATACCTGAATTATATTTATTGAATATAATAAAATCGAAGGCAGAAATTAGAAAGCACAAAAAAATAATGTTATATCTAGTTACAGCAGCTAGATTAACTTATGCTCAGCACTGGAAACAAGATATTAAAATAAATTTAAATGAATGGAAATTAAAGGCTATGGTTTTAATGATGGAGATGGAAAAATTGACAAATGTATTAAAGAAGAAATCTATTCAACAATTTGATAGAGAATGAAACAAAATAAAAGAGTGGCTTCAATTGTAAAGCTAGTGATTATAATAATATAATTTGAAAAAAAGAGGCAAAAATGTATTGATTGGTCAAAAGACAAGTTACAATTGTTATACCAAAGATTCTATGTGTAGTGGGTTGGTCTCCTTGTATTGTATTATATTGTACCTTTTGTTTGATTCAGCTGGGCAAAACTGGAGAAGAAAACTTGTTATGGGAGTTGGGGGGGACATTTAGAAGAAATGTTCCCATTTTATATCTTTTTTAGAATTTTTACTAAAAATATTCATAAAAAAAGAACAACAGACACTTAAGGCACATAGAAACAATAAATATTTTAATAAAGATAGAGGAATAAAAAGGCAATGTTTGTAAGGAATGTGTGCAGAGCTTGGAAATTTGGACTACAACTCTTGGAATCTCCTGGAGTTTCGCTCAGAAAGTAACTTTTTCAAGGCTACTGTGTGCTGGGTGGGTCAGAGCATGGAAAAGTTACCTTTCAGAATGCAGCTCCCAGGAATACAGGGGAAACTCTGAGGATTATGAAAGCTGTCCTCCGAAAAGTAACTTTTCTATGGGGAGATGGGTTTGCCTTTTCACCAACAGCTTCCTCAGCTCCAGGGCCCAAAACGCTAAGAGCTGTTCTTGCTTGCTTTCTTGTGGCCAGTGGCAGCTGGGAATTTCATGTCTGGTTTTTGTGTGGGAGGGAGGAGGCATGAATCTGTGCCGGGCTTTAGTCCGAAGTCCAGAACACTAACCTATGGTGCTAAAGCCATTTGAGGGTTTGGTGTTGTTAGTCACCCCCCCCCCCGAATTGGGACACAAAGCAGCTCACAATTTAAAGGAACAATACAATTTAAAACATGCAAAAAGTGAATATTAAAATAGAATTAAACTATTTACAGTATAGAAAAAATCACACAACAGTAAAAGAATAAAATGCATTTTAAAAAGATTTTAAAAGCTCTCGAAATAAATAATTAAAACACTACAATACCTCCTAGCGGACCTAGCCCATTCCTTAGAAACTTTCTGTATTAAAGCCATGGACCAGGACTCTACTTCCCCAGGTGAATGGCAGCCTTGAAGGAAGACAAGCAGAGGCAAGCACACCAGGGGCTAATCAGGCTGGGATGAGAGCCAGCTGGCTCCAGCCTTCTTAAGGAAGGCACAGGGCAGTAGCGCAATGCCAGAAACAGGTTGTGTGTTGCCAGCCTTTGCTTCTGTGTGCTATACAATTCCCTGCTCACTCTTCCTGGCTGTCTGAGCTTGCTGCCTGCTGGATTCCTGAATTCTTGGACTAACCTTGACTTTGTTCCTGCTCCACCTTGGACAGGCAAGCACTTCTGAACTGCTAGCTGTCTCTATTTGTCTGTTGACAGCCTCCTGCTGACTCTCCACTCTGTTGCCTGGCAAAAGACAACTGGCATCTGCAGCTCCTGCTTCCAGATGGACCAGAAGAAGGGGGCTGTTTTTGCCTCCCTGGGAAGGGAGTTCCAGAGTGTAGGGGCAGCCACTGAGAAGGCCCTCTCTTGTGTTCCCACCAACTGTACTTGCAACAGTGGGGGGACTGAGAGAAGGGCCTCTTCTGAGGGGCATGGAGCCTGGGGCAGTTCATACAGAGAGATATGGTCTACCAGATAGCCTGGGCCTGAGCCATGTAGGGTTTTATGAGTCATAACCAGCACTTTGAATTGTGACCAGAGACAATCTGGCAGCCAATGGAACTGTTTCAACAGGGGTTTAGTATGGTCTCTGTAACCTGCCCCAGTTCACAGTCTGGCTGCAGCTCTTTGGACCGGCTGAAGTCATGGATAACTCCTCTGAAGTTCAACAAAAACTCAGAACAGGCTCATCATCTTCCACTCATGTGGGAGTCCCCAAGTGCCATGGGGCTGGATGGAAGTGGTGGAGGTGGACAATGTGCCCAGCCCAGCCCCATAATGCCACGGTCTCTCTCTTCCTTGCAGAAAGCCATGCCTGGCTCCATCCACGCTGTCTTGCTTCTGGCAGAAAAGGAGGCCGCTTCGCATCTGGAAAAGTTGCCTGGCATACAGGTGAGTTGCAGAGCTGCAATAATACCTTTAAAAAGTAGCCCATCATTGTCACTCATTGCTTAAAAAATAATTTGTGTTGCTGATAGGTTTTATATTCTTTTTTTGTTCCTTTTCTTGGAAAGCTGAGGAAACCACTGGTTCAGCATCTTCACTGAAAACTGAAGGGGGACTTTCAGGAGTAGACAAAGTTGGGAGGAATTTTGGGAATACTGTGTCATCTTTAAATAAGAGATGGAGTTGTTTTAGTGTCAAGATCAGTAGAAAACAAGCTTGCTCCATCTTGTCTTGACTTCTCTTCACTCTATCCTATTATCTCTCAATCTTCCCTTTTCCAAGCTACACACACCCAGCTCCCTATGCCTTTCCTCATAGGGCTTGTAGTGTCCAGACCATTTACCCTCTTATTTACCTTCCTCCTTCTGCCTTCCAGCTCTATGCTTGTAGGAATGCTTTTCCATCATGAGCTAGCCCTCTTCTCGAGGGTGTTCTTGAAGCAGAGAAAGGTACGGGTGCCCCCAGCGGGTTATGGATTTTGTGTCACCTCTACATGCATAATGGTCGTGCATTTAATGCAGGGGTGGGCAACTCTGCAGGTCCCAAATGCCAATTTGCAGCCTCTGGGACCTTTGGGGGTTGCATGGTCTACGAAAAAGATGTGACCAGAAGATGTGACCAGAAGTTCACGTCTGAGCTGTCATCCTATTGGTGCTTTACACACACTCAAGTTCCCTACCAATGCAGTGGTTAAGAGGTGACACAATGGCCATGTTTTAATATTTGAAACAACCTTTCAATATTTGAAGGGATTTTCCACTGCTCCAGAGACTAGAACATTGTGGAGCAATGGCTTCAAACTACTGTACAGAAAAAGAGATTCCACCTAAGCCTTGGGAAGAACTTCCTAATGGGAACAGTTGTCCAGCAGTGGAATCTGCCGCCGCCTCCATGGAGTGTGGTGGAGTCTCCTCCTCCTTTGGAGGGTTTTTCGAAGAGAGTCTGGCTGGCCATCTGTCAGAGGGAGGGCTTGGATTATGTCTTCCTGCATGGCCGAAGGGGGCTGGACTGGAGGGCCCTTGGGGTCTCTTCCAACGTTAGGATTCTCTTGGCCATTGTTCAGTGTCCACATTCAGTTCACAGTTGCGTAAGTGTAATTGTACAAGAATAGCCATTTCATGTGCAGTTGGGCATTCTTGGATGCCCTCTGTGTACCCCATCATCCACTGGCCGTGTGGAAACAGCCACTGGGCATGATTCCTCATGCAACAAGGGGACAGTTAGTAGGTGTTTCAGCAGGTATGCAGTCAATTAATTCCTGAGTGTAGATTTATACCTTGCAAACTGAAATGTAGGATCTCAGCTCTATTTTTTTACAATATGATTATTTTATGATTTTTTTAATGCAGGGGACCCCTGCAAGCTATTTGAAAGGTGAATTGCTGATCCTGAACGATTCCAGTTGAGGGAGTTTGTCTTTTGCCCAAAAAGGAACAGCCTGAGGGCCTACAGGCCAAAAACAACAGCACTGAGGGGGGGGACACTCAAATGTAAAAGGATAAAAAGATGGAAAAGGACCACATCACAACACTGTATCTTAATAGGTCTTTTCCTCCACGCAAAGGCTCCTTTCACTTCCCACTTTCCAAACACTGACTCTTCCAAGGGCCCATTCACACTAGGTAATTTTAGCGCTATGACTCCATTTAAATTGTCATGGCTGACTCTTATGGAATCCTGGGATTTGTAGTTTGATGAGGTGCTAGAGCTCCCTGGTTGAGAATTCTAAATACCTCTCCCTGAACTGCAGTTCTCAAGATTCCACAGGATATTGCCATGGGAGATAAAATGCAATCGTAGTGCTACAATTTGTACAGTGTGAAAAGGCTGCTGGAGGCATATCTGTGTTGTCCGTCCCATGAGATGCCAGGTGCCTCCTTGGGCTGGTTCCACTTGGCTCCGTGCCTGTTGACAACAAAGCACCCAAAGTGGATCTAAACTCAAAGTGGATCTGAAAAAACTGGAGTAAGCACAGAAAGGACAGATTCAGCAACACACGGGATTACAGTGCATTTGGTGGCCAAGACCTTACACTGAGGTTGCATAGTACAAATCTCCAAGTGTAGAATTTTGCATTGCTCATACCACACAACAACCCTTGTGTTGAAAAGCAATGTTGCACAGCAGAACACACACCTGAACACACAACAGAACGCATAACTGAATGCACAACCAAGCGTGCAATTAATATGCGCAGTCTAATGAAGGCCACCCAATGCACAGTGTGATGGGCATCAGCGTGCACAGTAGCACTGGATGCGTAGCTCTGCTTTTGCAACCTTGACCTGAAGGTGGACAAAAATGCCCAACTGCTTCCATAAGGGAAGTTACTTATGTGGAAAACATCAAGAGGATTCCAGCTAAAGCAGAGGTAACTGGTGGTCCATAGCCTGGCGCTGGTCCTTGGGGCATTGGCTGCTGATCCATGGCAAGTTCGCAGGAAAGAAAGAAGCAAGTGTGGCCAATGGACACAAATATGGTACCAGCCCTTGGTACAGTGGGAGAGCACAAGTGCTGTTCCTCCACACCAGGTAGCCTGAGATGCTCTGGCCTAAAGGAAGTTGGGATGGAAAAGATGAAAATGTGAGTCTCTCCTCCTGCCTAGTCCCTCCCTCGCTCTGCCAGCAAGGCTGCAATCCCTGGTCCCAGTCCTCCCATTTCTCTCCATCTGAGCGGCCTCCCTTTGTCTTTCCAGCTCTAATCCTCTTTGCTCATTCTTCTTCTCTCCGGACAGTTAATTATGCAGATTCCGGTCCCCTAATAGACTGCCTGCCGTTGCCTAAGGCTAAGTGAGCTCTCTGCCAATTATGGCGCCGTGGGCCAGGCGCAGGCATTAAGATAATAATTCAGCACTTGAAAGGGTTGACTGCTCCTTTATTAATCCTGCTTGGCTTAATTAATATAATATGAAATATTAACGAGCCTGATTAACGGCCTGTGCTGCAAATGATTAAAATGCTCACAGTTCCCCCTGATGAGAAGCCCAGATGAGGCTTCAGTTGTTGCTTGGCATGGGTGATGGATTGCTGGAGAGGCAAGAAGCGAGAAAGCTCGCTCATATATATTTATATATGCATACACATCTTTCCCACTATACTGAAAGAAAACCGGCAAGTGGGGGAATCAGCTGGGCGGAAGTGTGGACTTTGCAGGAAAACTCAAGGCTGGTTTGGAAGGCTTAAACGCATTCCTGCACTGGAGGATGTCTGTGCCTGCAAAGGGCAACTTCTGTAATCTGGATTATGCAAATATGGAGATGTTGCATACATTTGCATCATTAGCACAGTTTATTCTGGTTTTGGCACCCCTGAAAATATTCTTAGGGTGCCTTTATATGCCACAGCCTTTTACAGCCATGTCTGTAAGAAAGTGTCACAGGTGTGTCGGCCCTGGCTGGCTCTGACCAGTGTTTCAGCTTTACGTAATTGTACATATTTTTTTGTACCCCCTGCTTCACCAGAGATGACTTCAGCTTCTCTTCTCCAGCAAACTAGACTGAAGTCACGCCTTTTCCAGATTGACCATTGAGTGTCATGTTGTGTCCCACCTGCAGGTGGAGCTGCTGAGCTCTCTGAAGGCTCTGACCCGATTCGTGGATGGGAGTCAGCTGACCCAGACCTTGGACGGCCAGTTCCCCTACTGCCACAACGAGTGGGTCCAGTACTTTCAGGTGCCTATTGCCATGGTGGTTAGAGCCTGGAAAAGTTTCTTTTTGAGACTATGGCCCTAGGATCCCCAGCCTGTGTGGGCAGTGGATTCTGGTAGTTGCAGTCCAGAAAGATAATTAACTTTTCCAAACCCTGTCATTAACCTTTCTTAGCCATGAGAAAGGTGTGTGTGCGTACGTGCTGTGGCAAACTGTAAAAGTAGTATCTATTGTCTATCTTTAAGTTCTTTCATGTACTGGTATTCCACATTTAACAATGATCCTTTCTTACAAAGGATTTTTGTGTTCTCTCAGGCCTCACTTTTTCTCCTCATCTTCTGTGCAGCTGGACTTTTTTTAGCAGCATTGACACTAGGAAAATGGTGAAGTGGGGACTGGAGAAGCACAAGCTTCAGCATTGGGTTGCCACAGTGTATTCTGCTGCAGACAAGGCAATAAAGCTTAAGTTTATTTAAGCAAGGTAAACAGCAGCTGCCCCTGGAATCCCCCAGTGAGCATAGGTGAACAGCAAAACAGAACGAAAATGGGGAGAGCAGATGAACTTCTCTCTGTGTCTACCCCAAGTCATGGTCTGGCCGCCAAAATGGAGATCATAAGAAAAGATGGAAGACAAAATCAAGCTTGAATGCATTTTGGAAGAAGCTTTCATGTGCTCTCTGAAAGATTCAAATGTTTTTGTTTATTTCTGCAAGGCTGTCTCTGACCCGGATGTTTCATTTCACATGGATAAAAATAATCTTTGAGAGTAGAAAGCTGTTTAACTGCTAGCCGCTGGCACCTTAATGTCCCCCTGTCTCCTTGATCCTCTTCTGTCTTGCTTTGCAGATTGTCCAGTGTATTGACATGTTTCTTGACACCCCCTCACCTGTTAGGGTTGCCAGTGTCCTCCTTGCCTGTAAGAATAAATAATTTCAGAAGTCTCCCACTTCATGGGGTTATGACAGTTTTGTGCTTTTTAATGATCATTTTTCACATTTGGGGACTTTTTTTGTACAAGAACATTTTTCTTGCAAAGTGATGTTGAAATGCACACATCCTTTTCATCAAACGATTTTTTTTTAAAAAAGAGTATTTTGTGTCCAGAACCCCACAGTATTCTGTGCAAAGACGTTGCTTTTCTAGAAAAAAAAGTTTTTTATATAATGTTTTTGTTTTGCAAAAGGTTTCCAAACACAAATATATTTCACAATAGTTGGCAGTTTTCTTGGTGGGCCACCTTAATGTGGCAAGAGACTTCTTTTTTTCCAATAAAGAATGGCAAATGTATGAGCCGTTTTTACAATCCTTTCCACCCAAGTGCCACAATTATCCGTTGCTGGTCATTGGCTTTATTTGACAGAACTCCTCTTTCCTTCCACCTCCCAGAAGTTGCACCACTTTGCAAATGATCTCACTAAGGCCTCGGAGCTACTACAGAGCACCATCAAGGAACTGGAGAGGGGCGACGTGCCAGAGACGCTACAGGTGAGCCATAGACCTCAGAGCTTGCAGACTGGACTTGTCAAATTTCATGTCCTGGATAACTTGCTCTCAAAACCTTTGCTCAGAGTTTCAACAGAAGCATTTCTTTAAAGAAAAACAAGCTACAGAAATGAAGATAGAATCATAGAGTTGGAAGAGACCCCAGGGGCCATCCAGTCCAACCCCCTGCTATGCAGGAACCTACATCAAAGCATTCCCAACAGATGGCCCTCCAGCCGCTGCTTAAAAACCTCCAAAGAAGGAGGAGACTCCACCACACTCCATGGAGGCAGCAGCAGATTCCACTGCTGGACAGCTCTGACTGTAAGGAAGTTCTTGCTGAGGTTCAGGTGGAATCTCCTTTCCTGCAGCTTGAATCCATTGCTCCTTGTCCTAGTTTCTGGAGCAGCAGAAAACAAGCCTGCAATGGCTACAGGTTTTATACCTTGTCTTACAAATTTAGGCGTGCACATCAATGATTGGTTAGAAATCTTAAGTGTCAAGTCACCCTACCATCACAGGCAGTTTTCCAAACTTTGTGTTATTTACATACCTTTCATCCTGGGAGCAAACACAAGTTCCTTTTTCTTTATCAGTGCATAGCTTGTTCTCATAACACCTTCTTGCTGCTTTGTACTTCCCTGCTTTTGATCTTCTTCCCTCTTGCCTGGATACAAAGTGACACTGAATATTACAGCAGTTAACCATTTGGAGTCTTGGGATACTTTAAGGAGTCCAACCGGATACATAGTTGCAGGTAGCAATTAGCAATGGATACACGATAGCACTTCAGCAAACCGTAGCCTTATTTAATCTAGCAGAGCTATTTTGTTGCCTATATTAATGCACCTGTGTAATAGGACCAGTGCATCTTGCAGTGGCTGTAAATCAGTGCTCCAGTGCCACAAAATCAACACATTCCTCCCAGGAACCGTCCATAGCTGCCTCCTGTGCTTTACTTTGAAGGACTGTTTCTTCAGCCTGGCCTGATCAGAACTGGGGAAATTTTGGACGCAGCAGGAGAAGAAGGGGAAAAGGTCAAACAATCAGACAAAAAGGTGGATATGATGATAAATAATATTAAGAAAAATATACAGAACACAAAATGATCAAAGTTAATTAAATATGACTGATAACCAACCAGGTGATAACAATACAGAGTTATACAAATATGAAACAGGAACATACCAAACACAAAGCCCTAGAAATGTATATATCCAAGGTATGACTCAAGCCAAAGAACATGAACCAACTAAAGCTTAGAGACAATGAAATATAACTTATTCCATACAATATAGCAAGTGGCGATGCACAGTAAACAATGGGATGAACCTAAATGTAGAAGTCCCTAATGTGACTCTGCAAGTGTAAATACTACTTGTTTTATCTGTCAGGTGCATCTTTGGAATCTGGAATATTGCATCCATGGCCTTTGGATGGCAATTGCTATTTTCTGCTAACTACTGATGAAAACTTAACTGAGATGGGTCCACATTCCTGGAAGTAGTTGTATGCATGCAGTGTTCCAGCATGGAATGGACCGTAATGTGTCCATGATTCTTTTATTCATAATAGGTTTTATTTTTTTTTCTTTCCACACTGACATTTATCTCATTTGACTCATCACATTTGGTATTATTCAGTTTCATGTTTGTATTACTTGGTATTGTATCACATGGTTGGTTGTCAATCATGTTTAATAACCTTTGGGTGTTTTGTGTTCTATATATTTTTCATAATATTATTTATTCTGATAGCCACCTTTTTTGTTTGATTGCTTGGATTTTTCTCCCTCTCCTGCTGTTTCCTAGTTATTGTTTTGCTCGTTTCGAGACCCTCCTGTGTTTCTCGTCTTAGAAATTTAAGAAACACCTTGGTGTCCGTGGGGGATTCTGGAAACTGATGCTCAAAAAAGGAACTTTTCCAAGCTCTGTGCGTCTCCAAATGATGGCATGTGGAGCTTTGCACCTTTGTTCAAGGAGGATTTGGAAGATAGAGCTCCTCCTATCTCTCATTTGCTCAGCACTTTGATGCCTCAAAGCAGAATTAAGGCCTTTATGTCATATTACACCTGCGAAAGGACAGACCACGTGCAAAACCGAGGGCTCAAGAAAATGTGCAATAGACCTGCATGCTGTAGCGTTGCATGGCCAACCCCTGGAGCTCCACATGAGCTGTTGTGAGCATGCAAAAAACTAATTGCAAAACATATCAAACCAAATCAACTCCACTGGAGAATATTGCTGTTTTTACAGATCCTCCCCTGATCCTCCCATTTCCGCACTAGTCTGTTATAATGCTATTATTCCACTTTCAATATCCTATGGAATCCTGGGGTTTGCGGTTGAGGGAGAGGCCTCAAAAGCCTCCAATTCCTCCTCTTCTCAAAGGCCTCTCCCTAAACTGCAAACCCCAGGATTCCATAGGATATTGAAAGTGGAATAATAGCACTATAACAGTCTAGTGCAGAGATGGCCTAAATGAGGCACTGTGTCCCTGGTCCCCCCTGTGTGGCCACAAGGTCAGCTGAAGGGAAGGAGTGGAGACTTGGATGAGGAAGCTCATCCCTCACGCTAGCCAGTAAGTGTGGAGCCTCAGTTGCCCTTTCCCACCCCCTCCTGCCTCCATCCACACGCGCCCTACATTTCTCCTACGTGCATGGCCATGTTGTGGAGTGTGGGGGTGCAAGCCAATCAAGAAGGCTCACTCACCGATGGCTGGCGGTCTCAGCCAGAGACGGGCTGACTTCTTCCCTTGGCTCCCCTGCCCCCTCCCACCCACCCATCCACACGTCCATCTGGGTAGCTGAGATTGTTTGGAATCTGTCCAGGAGGCCAGCTTTCTGTTTGTAACAACATAACAAGGTGTGTGTGTGTGTGTCCAAAACTGCTTTACTGAATGAAGCCCCCAAGGTCCACCTGGTTTTATTTCTCCCATTTTGTTTCTAAGACCAGCCAGAAAGAAACTTCTTGGGGCATCACTAGTAGGGCATGGAGACCAAATCCTGTCTCTGGCCATTTCCTCCCCAGCGGCCATTGTTCACAGGTAGACTTCTCAGAACATAGAGTTTTTATATTTGAGCTTTCATCTCCGACAACCGCAGACAGGGCTGCTCTCCTTCTAGATGTGTCTAACTCCTGCCGTCTTCACCCTGCAGGCAGTTCGGCAGCAGATGCAGCGTCACCGGCAGCTGATGCAGGAGGTTCTCTCCGATGCCCAGCTGGTGGGCTTGCAGAGGGAAGGTGGGGCCACGCTGGCCAGGCTGAGGAAGGAGGCAGCCCGACTCAGCTCCTCCCCTGATGTCCGGTAGGAAAGCAGAGAGCCCTGGCCTCAACATTAATTTGGGGAACGGTGGGAAAATGTCCATTCTTGAAAATCACTGTCTGCAGGCAGAGGCTACATCTTCAGCAACCTTTTGCAGCTTTGTCCCAGAAGCATGGCATCATTCTACTGCTGTGGTGGGCAAGTCTAAGGGTCTGGAGGCCAGTAGTCAATTCTTGGGACCAGCCACTGCCTGTATCCCACTCAAAACAAAGCTTGAAATCCAATTTTGGTCCCTTAAAAACATTGGCTGAGATTCTAGATCAGCTACTTAGTTACGCAATTAGTTATGTAGTTAAGTAGCATCTCCTGGCCTAACCTTCCCAGTCTTGATTTACAGGGTAGCAGCTGCTGTGAGCAACAGGACTCTGTTCTAGAATCATAGAATCCTAGCATTGGAAGAGACCCCCAGTCCAACCCCCGGTTTTCCAGGAACACCCATCAAAGCATTCCCAACAGATGTTCATCCAGCTTCTGCTTAAAAACCTCCAAAGGAGGAGGAGACTCCACCATACTCTATTGAGGCAGCAGCATATTTCACTGCTGGACAGCTCTGACCATGAGGGAGTTTTTCCTGAGGTTCAGGTGGAATCTCCTTTCCTGCAGCTTGGATCTGTTGCTCCTTCTCCTAGTCTCTGGAGCATCAGAAAACAAGCCCGCTCCGTCCTCAACATGGCATCCCTTCAAATATTTAAACATGGCTCTCATGTCCCCTCTTACCCTTCTCTTCTGCAGACTAAACATCCCCAGCTCCCTAAGCTGCTCCTCATAGGGCTTCATGGTTTCCAGACCCTCCACCATTTTGGTCGCCCTCCTCTGGACACGTTCCAGCTTGTCAATATCCTTCTTGAATTGAGGTGTCCAGAACTGGACACAGTTCTCGAAATTTAACCAATTCAGAATGGAGGAGATTGAGGTTTCCACCACTCCACCCATGAGCAATCTCTGGTGTGACAGTCAGAAGCAAGATCTCAGTTGCAATTCCTCCTCACACCAGAGATCACTCACTGGGAGGAGGATGGAAACATCAGCCTGCTGCACCCTGATTGACAGAAGAGCAGACCTTCGTTGCTCACAGCATCTGCTGCCCAGTAAAACAGGACCGGGGGACATTTGAAATCCCTATGTCTTCCCCATACCACTGAATAAGTAGGGATCATGAATATAAGTCACTTACAAATGTGTAGCTCTAGGTTATGCATTTGTAATGACAATTCTGAATTTCAGCCATCTTTTCTGAGCAAAAGCTGGTGCTGGAGACCTTGGCTGGCATGTTACTGAATTATGATAGCATAAGCTGGACTTGCACCCTCGCAATTTGCCTTTATGGTCATTGTGTAGGTCCGAATCCCCACCACAATGCTGGCCAAAATCTCCCCAAGGCTCATCTTTTAATGAATACAAACACAGCTGTTTCCATGTTCTCAAAGAGAGAGGGAATGACCCAGGACATGCCCAGCTGTGGTCTCACTTTTGTTATTTGCTTAGGATTTACACTCTGCTTTTCTCTCTGGATGAGATCCAAGGAGGCTTGTATCTGAATGCCCTGCAAGAACATCCAGGAGTCTATCCAGAGGGCTGTTGTAGCACATTCAGCTACTTGAAAATAGCTGGAGATGTTTTCTCACATACTTCCACCCCATAACAATGCAGAGATGGCCATGTGGTGGCGGTAGTGGTGGTGGGCTGTGCTACTTAACAGGGTGAGTTTTTTTGGGAGGTAGCATTCAGAGACATAGCTATGCATAGCTATGGACATAGCTGTGTGATAACATGTATGTCTCCTGCTGAAAGGTCACAGCTCTTTTTAAAAAAAGGGCAACCATACTTTCTGAAGCCTTCCAAGAAGGTCCTTTCCTTTCTTCTCAAATTAGAACCTTTTTTTGGGGAGAGGGGGAATGACCACATGTGACGTGAGGATACTTTGGATAAGTTTGCTTTCTGAACTACAGCTCACAAAATCTCTGAGCCAGTGGTTCTGTGACCTGTAGGCCAAAGAAAGAACTTTTCAAAATTCTGAGTAAAAGACTCCAACAGTGGCATTGTGTGAGCAGAGGCGCACTGGACATCTGTTCAGACAGTGGACAATACTAGTGATTTTCATGGGTGAGGAATGAAAACCTGAGCCAGAAGCAGTGGAGGAGACATCCAGGACTTTGGATCACGTGCCCTTTGGCAGCCAAGTACAACATGAAATAGATGCAATGACACAAGCCAGAGTTTCTCTGGGCCTTTTATGGCCAGGTCATGTGGCTGTGAGGAAGTTGTCCTTATGGGATGACTTCAGAACTGGTGCTCTGAGAGAAGGCCATGGATGTGGCCTTTCTGTTTTGTTTGTTTTTAAATCTCTCAGTTGGCTCTCCCAGAATGAGTTGGAAAGAATCTCCTTGACTTAATACCAGGAATCCCATCAGGAGCATCTTTCTCTAAATACAGAAACATCTGTCCACCCTCCTCAGTTCCTTCTTGATTTTCCCACACCCAGGCTGCAATCCAGCATGGCTCAGTGTAGTGTAGAGTTTTCTACATAAAAAAATCCACATGTTTTTTTGTGTGCAAAATAAGGCCTGAACTACAGATTGTTTGTTGTGTGCCTTCAAGTCATTTCTGACTTGTGGTGACCCTACAGCAACCCTAGCAGTTAGCAGTTACATTTCTATACCGTTTATCAGTGCAAAGCACTCCCTAGGTTTACAATGTGTTTAGCTAATTGCCCCCAACAAGCTGGGTACTCATTTTACCGACCTAGAGAAGGATGGAAAGCTGAGTCAACCTGGAGCCCGGCAGGGTTGAACCCAAAACCTTGTGGCCGCAGTACCGGCATTTAACCACTGCACCACCGAGGTTCTTATCCCCTATCATGAAGTTTTCTTGGCAAGCTATGTACGAAGAGTGTTTGCCTTTGCCTTACTCTGAGGCAGAGAGTGTGTGACTTGCCCAGGGTCACCCAGTGGGTTTCCACGGCTGAACAGAACTTGAACCCTGGTCTCCCAGAATAATAGGCCAAAGCTCAAACCAGTACACCACAGTGGATCTCACTTCTTAACATACCCTCCAACGTTTCACAGATGAAAATCAGGACGTGTGGCCAAGCGACATCAGAGTGTGGTCAAGATGGCAAAAGTCATGACTGTAATGAGAAAGAATAGAGGAGCTTGGTGAGGCTGTGGCAGTTTGCTTTTGCCTGAGCCAACTGGGAAGGGCTCTCTTCTCCCCTGCTGAGTTAGTGGACTGCAAAGTACTTTTGCCCTTTGAACTCAGTCAGAAGCAGTGGAATCAGAAAACTATGACTAGCCTTCAAAAACTGCACAGTTTTCACAAACAAAATGGAAAGGCCACATCCATGGCTAGTTTTCAAAAATGGTCTCCCAGCCAGGAGAACAGTGGTTGCATTTTCCATGCCTGCCTACAAGAGCTCAGTTTATGAAGACTTGCCTCCATAATGTAGATGGTGTATAAGGTTCCTTTCTTTCTTTTTCATACTTCCTTGCTAGGATGGGCATCGACCGGGCCTTGGCCCTCTACAGTCTGGTGGAGGACCAGGTTCACACCTTGGTCACCAAATCCAACAGCCGCTTGGAGCACCTGGAGTTCCTCTTGAAGATCCGAGAACTGGAAGGAGAGTTCAGCAAGGTGGGTGGGCCTTCCACGGCCAGGTGATGTTGGAGAGAATATTCCTTGATGTCCAACTTATCATCCATAAGGTTCATGAGTGGACGCGTTTCCATTACGTGCAATCCTGAGGCATTTAGATTCTGTTGTGATTTTTTTTTTTTAAAAAAGGACAAAGTCAATACATTTAAATACATTTACCCACATCAGTATCTCTGCGATTTTTATTATCTTGCCCACTGCCAGAAAATACCTGAGTTAAAAAGAAGGAAAAATCACCATGGTATCTTATCAAACCTTACAAAGTTTGGTTAGAAACATGACTCATTTGGTATTTCAAAAGATTGTTGTTTCGTGCCTTCCAGTCATTTTCAACTTATGACAACCCTAAGGCAACCCTATCATGGGGTTTTCTGGGGCTGAGAGTGTGTGACACATCTAGGGTCACATGGCTGAGCAAGGAATTGAACCTTGGTCTCCATGGTTGTAGTCCAGTGCTCAAAGCACTACACCATGGTGGCTCTCTCACACAAAAATGTATGTACATGTGTGCACATACACACATATTAGGAAAAGAGGAAGGCCACATTGTAGGTAAAAAGGAAGAAGGAAGGGGGAGGAAAAAGAAAGAGGAAGAAATGTGGCCACACCTTTAAGACTAACTGGTTTTGTTTTTGCATGAGCTTTCATGGATATAAACCCACTTCTTTGGATGCAGTTCAGAGTGATATCCAGGCCTCAGGTATAAAGCATCTTGAGGTATAAAATACAGTGGCCCCTGCACATTTGTGAGAGCTTGGGGAGCAGAACTCTTGTGAAACTGGAAAAAAAAGTGCGAGTAACTCCCCCCATGATCCCCCTCCCATTCCCCTCTGGAGCTCCCCCTCTTATTCACTTGCCTCTGGCCCCTCTTCTCCCGAGGGGAAGAAAAAAAGACAAATTTACTGCTACTTTGCTCTCAGATGGAGCACTGAGTTCTGGCATTCTAGCTACTTCTGGTCACCATCTTGAGAAAGGAGATTCCTCACGGGGGGAGCAGAGAGAGCCCCTGACCAATCAATGGCCATTACAGTGTGCAGCCATGTGACAGAGAGGACACACCTCCAGCAGTTGGGAGGGGGCTTTGCTCACCCCAAAAAGAAAAAAAATGTCCATTTTAAATGCCTGTCTTGCAAGCCTAAGGTGAGGAATCTAAGGGAATGGGGGGAGGAAAATGGAGGGCCTCATGAATAATCAAATTTGTGAAGGTCAAACCCACGAATGTGGAGGGAGGGCTGTGTAAAGCTTTGACGCCTGAGGCCTGGGTATCTCTTGGTACTGCATCCAAAGAAGTGGGTTTATATCCATGAAAGCTCATGGAAAAAAAAAAAAAAATTTAGTTAGCCTTAAAGGTGCTGTCACATTTCTTCTCCCTCCCCACTCCTTTTTATGCTGCAAGAGACTAAGGCCATTCCGCACTACACTGTTATGGTGGTATGATTCCACTTTCAACCTCCTGTGGAATTCTGGGGTTTGCAGTTTCCTGAAGCCCAAGAGCTCTCTGGCTGAGGATTCTAAAGGCCCCTCCCTAAACTGCAAACCCAGGATTCCACAGGAGGTTGAAAGTGGAATAATAGCACCATAACAGTGTAGTGCAGAAATGGCATAACGTGACAACTTCTTTGAAAGCTATCACATTACAGGTAGATTATTTCAATCAAGAACGCCATGGTGGCCCTGAGTTTCCAGGACCTGAATGGGGCTGCAGAAGACCTGGGGTTCCTGGAGGTCTCTTATTTGGAAATTCGCCATAAATCGAAGTCAACTTGATGGTAAATAATAACAACAAATAGGTTGGCCCTCAGTCCATCCATTGCAGAAATGGGTTTATCTCCCTGTCTGCAGAGTTCCTGCAGTTGAGTAGAACCGAGGTTTAAATATGCACAAAGCACTTCTTTACTCAAGGAGTGAAATCCAGTTATTAAGCAATTGTCTTCATGCCTCTTAATATTCAAAAAGTAGGCATAATATTCTATTTAATTTTAAAGGAATGCAAACAGCATGAAATGGGATTCCATCTTCACTTTCCAGGGTGCAATGCAGCCGTGTTTGTGAAATGTGTGACTGGGTGATAAAGCTTGATTGAATTCTGGTAGATTAGCAGATACATTTTGCTGCACTGATCTGGATCCACTTAAATTGTTGTTTTTATACAGTGAATTAAAAGCAGATGCCTGAAACTAATTACAGAAACTCAGGCAGGGGGAGAAAGTGATTTAAATGCTCAGGAATCCGAGGTTCTGAGAGTGCAGTGGCTGAAACAGGGATGGAAAGAATATTTTAAAAAACTGAGAAATGGTCAGAAAATGATGAGGAGAACCTGGGATAATGAGAATCTTTGCAGTCTGGGAAATATTCTGCACAAAATTTCCATTTTTTTAAAAAAGGGAACAGTGTATTCTGTGCAGGAAACAGTATTTTATCTAGAGAAAGTATTTCTTAAAATAACATTTTTCTGAAAAGAAAATGTTGCTTTTGTGAAGAAATATTCTTTTTTTGTGTGCATAAAATGCTGTTACCTGCACAGAAGAGACTGTTATCTACACAAAAATACACTTGTGAAATTTTATGCAGAGGAAATCCCGAACTGCAAATAGTCTTCTAAAACTGCAGGTTTCAAAGACTTCTCCCTGATGCAAAATGCTGAAATTGCTGATTGCTTCCTTCAAGAATGAAATTACTGAAGAATTAACGTCCCTTGGCTGAGATCTTGCATCAAGGTTGTGTCACACAAATCTCCACATGCAGAGTTGCACACTGAGTGTGCCGTGCAACCCCTGTATTGAATGTCAAACCTGAGCAACTGAACCAAGGGACCAAATGTGAAACTTAATGTGGAACCCAGTGCGCATGCGGAACCAAGCACAGTGCGCATTCATGCACATGTCTGTTTCGTGGCCTTGAACTGAATGCGGCTGTTCTTCATCAGACCAGCTGCTTCTGTAATGGAATGTAGGTCTACCTAAGACATCTACCCAATGGGTGCAGTGGCTCACCATGACTCTAAATGGAAGCCCTTCCTTCGTTGGGCCCCGGTTGCACAATTTGCAGCTAATGGCTTTGTGGAAAGACTGGGGTTGGAACTGGTGGTGTCTGTTTTGAGTAACCAAAATAGTAAAAGGCCTGGAAACCATGAAGCCCTCTGAGGAGCAACTTAGGGAGCAGGGGATGTTCAGCCTGGAGGTTAACAGAAGGTGAAGAAGGGACATGGTAGCCATGTTTAAATAGCTGAAAGGTTGTCCCATGGAAGATGGAGCAAGCCTGTTTTCTGCTGCTCCAGTGACTAGGACATGGAGCAATGGCTTCAAACCACAAGAAGAGAGATTCCACCAAAACATTAGGAAGAACTTCCTGATGGTAATAGCAGTTGGAGAGTGGAATATGCTGCTGCCTCAATGGAGTGTGGTGCAATCTGTTTCTTTGGAGGATTTTAAACAGAAGCTGGCTGGTCATCTGTTGGGAGTGCTTTGGTTGTGTATGGCAGAATGGGGTTGGACTGGATGGCCCTGGGGTCTCTTCCAACTCTGTGAGTCTTGAGACAGTGGGGCAGTAAATACGCTCTGCCTTTTAGTCCAGACTTCGACAGAGCTGTCCAAGGTGCCGATCTTGTTTTGGTCATGGTGGTAAACCTCCTTTTGTGTTTGTGTTAAGACCCAGAGCAGGATCGCTACCCCATTGCCATGGAAACAACCCATCATCCCTGGCCAAAAGTTGCTGCATTACTCATTTCCTAGATTGCACACTTGTCAAAAATAAGTCTGCATAATAAACCTCATTTCTAAGGTGACAAAAGAGGTACCTTCTTCATGTTTCCCTGTGCTTGGCAGGGGGAGAGGTCTTGTTAAATGTAGGCTGAGTCTTGCCTATTCAGAAAAGAGCTGGGAACCACAGGGACTAAAAATGGAACATTAAAAAACAAGGCTGGATTGCATGGAATGGGCTGCCAATAAGGACACCTCTTCATCTAGAAGTATTTTTTAAAAACCTTCCAACCCCTTTTTGTGTATTTGGTAAGCTCAGTGGTTATAACTGCATAATTTCCAAAATGGAATTGGGCATTTTCAACATGTTCATGTGTTTATTCTATTCTATTTACATGCCATCTTTCTATAGAAAGGTGCTGGCTATTCGAATTGTGATTGGTGTGCTGTTTTTTATATATATTTTCATTTTGTTTTAATTACTACTATTGTTTAATATGTGTTTTAACTTCTATATGTTATAGTTTTAACTATGTTTTCTTTTTAACCTATTGTAAGCCACTTTGGGTCTTTTCGAGGAGAAAAGTGGGATATGAATAATAATAATAACAACAACAACAATAATAATAGAGAAAGGCAGCCAATTTAAAAATGAGAAGTAATGATACATACGTTTTTTGAAAAATTAGTTAGATGCAGATTAGTTATCCCTTATCTGAAATACTTGTTTTGTATTTTTTAAAAATTTTTTGGAATACCTGTATTTACACCTGCATAAAATACCGTACTGTACGGGAGATCTCTGGGTATCCCAGGCACCAAGAAGCACCAAGCGCTGTGCTTGCGTTCCCACCGTTTCAGAGATGCCCTCCTCTTTCTCCAGCCTCGTGTCTCATTTGTTCGCTCCCTGTGTTGTGTATGAGACACAGAGCTGGAGAGAGACTGACGACGTGAGAGACGACCAAGCAGAACACCACGTTTTCCTCCTAAAGGCGGCAGTGGGTGCCTGGCAGCAAAAGAGTTTCAGTTTTTGTAGGTTTTTGGACTTTGGATTCTCAGATAAGAGACAGTCAAGCTGCATCACTGGCTTTTTTTAGCTGTCGCACCACACTCGTGCTCAGCTTGTGCTCTGCTAAGACTCTAAGGACCCTTTCATGTGAACTGTGCTTCTAGCCAGGTTTCGGCCATCCTATATCTGTGCATTCTACTTTTTTTCCTGCGCTTTGTTTTTATTTTTTATTTTTTTTGAGCAGAACTTAATGCAGAACCTCCCCATAGAGATATTCGATGTAAAACTGAAGGCTTTCACAGCAGGTTCGTATAGGGAGGCACGTTTTTTTCAATTGAGAGCATGGTTAAGGAACACAGACTTTTAGTTGTAAGTCGAAGGCTTTCACGGCCGGAATCCATAGGTTCTTGTGGGTTTTCCAAGCTTTGAAGCCATGTTCTATTAGTATTTGCTCCTGACGTTTCGCCTGCATCTGTGGCTGGCATCTTCAGAGGATCTGGTGGCACGGAAGTGAGACAGAGTCTATCTACTTGTGTAGTCCCCGGGTGGGAGGGAGCACTTTGCATGTGTTACAGTGGGCCTATTGTCAAATGAGATACCCCCCAGGATATGCATCACAGTGTGTTAAGTACATTAGCAACCCATTGTATTGTTCCCTGTAGAGCAGTGGTTCTCAGCCTGTGGGTCCCCAGATGTTCGTGGACTTCAGCTCCCAGAAGCCCTGAGCATTGACCATAGTGGCTGGGGCTTCTGGGAGCTGAAGTCCATGAACATCTGGGGACCCACAGGTTGAGAACCACTGCTGTAGAGGGACCTCCAGAGTCTGGGTGGTGTTCATTGGCATATTGTTGAGTCTTGAACACTAAAATCAAGACTCAAAAATGTGCCAATGAACACCACCCAGACTCTGGAGGTCCCTCTACAGGGAACAATACAACGGCTGGCTGGCTCATGTAATTAATGCACTGTTATACATATCCCTTGATTAACAATACAACCCTGGGGGAATATTTCATTTAACAATAGGCCTTCACACAGGCCAACTGTAACACACGCAAAGTGCTCCCTCCCACCCGGGGACTACACAAGTAGATAGACTCTGTTTCACTTCCATGCCACCAGATCCTCTGAAGATGCCAGCCACGGATGCAGGCGAAATGTCAGGAGAAAATACTAATAGCACACAGCCTCAAAGCCCAGAAAACCCACAACAACTTATGTATTCCAGGTGTGAAAGCCTTTGACTTTACATTTGGATAGAATTGTGCGTGTGTTACAGTTGGCCTGTGTGAAGGCCTATTGTTAAATGAAATATTCCCCCAGGGTTGTATTGTTAATCAAGGGATATGTATAACAGTGCATTAATTACATGAGCCAGCCAGCCGTTGTATTGTTCCCTGTAGAGGGACCTCCAGAGTCTGGGTGGTGTTCATTGGCACATTTTTGAGTCTTGATTTTAGTGTTCAAGACTCAACAATATGCCAATGAACACCACCCAGACTCTGGAGGTCCCTCTACAGCAGTGGTTCTCAACCTGTGGGTCCCCAGATGTTCATGGACTTCAGCTCCCAGAAGCCCCAGCCACTATGGTCAATGCTCAGGGCTTCTGGGAGCTGAAGTCCACGAACATCTGGGGACCCACAGGCTGAGAACCACTGCTCTACAGGGAACAATACAATGGGTTGCTAATGTACTTAACGCACTGTGATGCATATCCTGGGGGTATCTCATTTGACAATAGGCCCACTGTAACACATGCAAAGTGCTCCCTCCCACCCGGGGACTACACAAGTAGATAGACTCTGTCTCACTTCCAGGCCACCAGATCCTCTGAAGATGCCAGCCATGGATGCAGGGGAAACGTCAGGAGCAAATACTAATAGAACACGGCCTCAAAGCCCGGAGAACCCACAACAACCTATTAATGCGGAACGCTTACTGACATCACCAGGGGCTGTCCCAGCTCTTGAGTTTTGGCCTGGAAACCTTGGGGCCTGGGAGATGATCCTGAACTGACAGTCCCGGGGGTATTGCATCCTGCCTCTGCCTTGAGCCCTCGTGTGTCTCTTGCTACGCTCTTTGCTTCCTTGCACAGGTCAGTTTGTGGCTTGAAGAAGAAGGAGAACCAGAGCTCCGTGAGGTGGGGTCTGCAGAAGGCAGCCGGGAGACCACCAAAGAGGCCTACCGGAGGTTTAAGGAATTCTTCAAAGAGGCCACGGTAGGTTGGGAAATGAGATGACACTCCTCCCTGCAGGTAAAATCAGGCATCGCCACCATCTACATCAGGATGTGGGCAGCTTACAAATTAAAACACAATACATTCTGGGTTAAAGCATTCAAAAGGTCAGTGTCAGAATGGCATTAAACTATCAATAACCTTTAAAACATTTTGAAATTCACAGTTAAAATAATAGTGGCAGAGTTTTAAAACAGCACAGTTCAAAACAGTATGGCACTACCTCTGCTTGCTTTGAAAACTTTTGGTTCTCAAAAGCCTGTTGGAATGGTAAAAAAGTCTTTGCCTGGAGCAGAGGGACAGTAAGAAGGGGGGCATTGCGTGTTTAAGGCAAGTGTGCCTCTGTTGGCTTCCTCTGAGGCTGAGATGGTGGGACTTGCCCAAGGTCCCCCTGTAGGTTTCAGCAGCGGAGCAGAAGCGATTTGTAACCTGGTTTCCCAGAGTCCCAGACCAACAGTCAAACCACTACCTTAGGCTGCCTCTAGAAAATAAGGCTTTTTTTTTACAAGATTTATTATTCAGAGAAGATTTGCCCTTGCTTTCCTCTGAGGCTGAGACACTGTGACTTGTCCAAGGTCATCCAGTGGGTTTCTAAGGCTGACCAAGGATGTGAACCCCAGTCTCTCTCGAGCACTCAAACCACTACTCCGTGCTGCCTTCCTTCTCCTTCAGCACCACCTTTCAAATGAATTGATTCCCTCCGTGTCTGCTTTCTTCACTGTCCAGCTTTCACTCCTACATGTAGACACTGGAAATATCATGGCATGGATGATGGTGACTTCTGTATTCAATGATGTGTGTTTGCATTTTAGGATTTTATCTAGGTCTAACTATGGCTGTTTCTGCACTGGACTGTTATAGTGCTATTATTCCACTTTCCACATCCTATGGAATCCTGGGGTTTGCAGTTCAGGGAGGGGCCTCAAAGGCTATCCATGCACCTCAAAGGCCCCTCTTGAAACTGCAAACCCCAGGATTCCATAGGATGTGGAAAGTGGAATAATAGCACTATAACAGTCCAATGTGGAAATGGCCTATATTACGGGGAAATCTACCCAGTTAGTGCCAATCTGGAGAGGGGTTATAGCATTCTGTGAACCAGACAGGTGGCCAACGCACCCTCCCTGTTGTAATGGAGCTTTTAGTCTCTTCTTTCCTTCCTTAGGTCCACTACAACCACGGTCTCTCTCTGTCAAAGGAGGCAGCCAAGTTCCAGGGCTCCACCTTCCCTGAAATAGAGGCCTTTGAGGCAGCCAAGGCTGCTTTCCAGACAAAGCTGACCATTTTCTACATGGACATGGAGATGAAAGGGGCCGAGCTGGAGACCCTGCTGGATCTTCACAGGTTCTGCGACAAGGTGAACGGCCTAAATTCTCCCATGCATACAAAAAGCTGCAGCAAAATTGAAGCAAAACAACGGGGAGAGGAGGGCTGAGCAGAAAGAGTAGGGCGTGGAGCAAAGGAATGGGATCCCTGGAAAAGAAAGGTAGTAATACAGGTTGAGCCTCCCTTTTCTGGAAATCTGAAATCAAAAACCCTCCAAAAACTGAGACTTTTTCCAGCCGGCTGCCCACTTCTGCCTTCAAGGTGGCAGCTGTGGCATTCCTAGTCAAGGTGGAAGCGAATGGCTGGCAGGCTCTCTGAAGAGAGGATGGAGAGAGAGAAAGAGATGGGAAGGTGGAGAGTGAGACGTGAGGATCTGTGGAATGGTGGGAGGTGTGGATTCCCTCCATTTTACAGATCCTCCCATCTCTCTCCAGCCTCACATCTCATGCACAACACAAGCAACGCACAGATGAGACTCGAGGCTGGAAAGAGACGGCGAGCTGAGACAGAGAACAGGGACGCTGAGAAGAATTATAAATGGCCTGCCCTCTTCTCTGGCTCTGTTCTTCCTCTTTGCTTAGACAAAACCAGAATCCCGCTGGAGGATCAGAGGTTTTGGGGAATCAGTAGGCTTGGGTCTCATCTGCAAGATATCTCATTATGGACATACATGCAGATATAGGTATTGCAGAATAAAAAAAAAATAGACAAATAAAAATTAAATATTAAAAAAATAAAAAATGCAGAGCACTTCTGGTCCCAAGCATTCCAGATCAGGGAGCTCAATCTGTAATCTTATATGATCCAGGAACCCCAAGGGCCATCTGGTTCAACTCCCTTTTTCCAGTGGAGCAATCCATTGCTAAAGCATTCCCAAAAAATGCCCATCCAACCTCTGTTTAAAGACCTCTTGTGAAGGAAAGTCCACCACTTTCTGAGGCATACCATTCCACTATCAAACAGCTCTTTGGGTAAAGGAGTTCCTTGTAGTGTTTAGATGGGATATCTTTTTCCCCCAATATGAGTGCACAGGGTTGTATTCTAGACCCTGAAGCATCAGAAAACAAGCTCCTCCTTCTACATGACATCCCCTCAGATATTTAAAGATGGCATTAGGCAACAAATTTGTGGGAATATTTGGTATCTCTAGCAAGCAGAGTGCAGGGTAGACAGCACAGTGTGTGCTTGTGGTAGAAAACAGGAGAAAATACTCAGGATTCTCTCGTAAGATTAAAGAGGAAAAACTGACATATATTGTTTCAGGAAATCTATCTTGGGGTAGGTAGACAAAAGAAGATTACCTAAATTTCCATAGAAGCGCCCCTGAAAGGTGGCTCCCAGGTGTGGATGTAAGTCATCCTGAGGCAGGAGCTTGCTGGATGCTTGTCTGAGCTTCCCAGACAAAGGGAGACAAAGGACTTGCTAATTTTTGGAAGAAAGGGGATGTGGACCCTTCTGCAGGCAGGATAGAAGCAAAAAGAAACGGAGAGGTGAAACAAAAGGGCAGGCATGCTCTCTAGAGATCCTTCACACTCATCATGTTATACAAATATTGAGACCTCTTTGCTTCCAACAGTTGTTAGCCTGCTTCTTGCTTTCTAATGCCTCCCAAGTTCAGGGAGAATTGGACCCCAAATACTAGCTGATAGACAGAGGTCATGTTTATGGGCTTCCTTCCTGGAAAGTCCTTGGCTGGCCCCTGTGGGAAACGGGCTTCGAGGCCACGTGACTCGCATCGCTGCCTTCCCGGGGGGTTCGTGCATCCTTGGGTTGCGGAGTGGGGCGGGCAGGCAGAGAGGAGCTGCACGCCAAGCACACTGGCCCCATCATTTAGGACACTGGGAACTGCCCCTGCTTTGGACCATGGAAAAGGCAAGAAGTCTGGAAAACAATGTTAATCTTTGATCATTTCATTCATGTGACGAAACAGCCATTCAGGCCATCTGTCAAAGGGAGAGCTTTGGTGGTGTCTTCCTGCATGGCAGAAGGGGGTTGGACTAGATGGCTTTTGGGGGTCTCTTTCAACTCTAGGATTTTATTAATTTTATGATTCAATTTTTTTCTCTTTGCTGGGTGAAACTATAAGAGGTTTTGCTCACATGTTGTTCTTTTGCTTATTTTTCACATTTTGGGATTGTCTTTGAGGAAGATTTGTTTTGTGCAAAGACCCTTTTTTTGAACAAAAAGGTCCACATTTATTTTCTGCACCCAATTACAAGCCTCGTTTTCTGTAGAAAAAATGCTGTTTTTTTTTTTTTTACACAATCACATTTTTCCCCCAAAAATGAAATGAAAACAATATAGTGGCTGTTGGCACTCTCCCTCATCCCCAGTGGGTTGTTTTCTGAGGTGTACAGATACCTTTTTCTGTGAAGGATGAGTAATTTTGCCATTCTCTCTTTCCCGCGCTCTGCCCTACATGCCTAGTGCTAAGCTAAAGGCACAGGCGTAGAATAGAGTTATTGCATTGCGGTGATCTGCACACAAGTCAACTCCAACTTTTGGCGCCCCTCTCTTGGGTTTTCTTGCCGTGATTTGGTCACCTTTGCCTTCCTCTGAAGCTGAGAAAGTTAGAAGGAACTTCTTGACAGTAAGAGCTGTTTGACAACGGAACCAATTGCCTAGAGAGGTGGAAGGGTCCTCCTTCGGACTTCTACAAAAAGAGGCCGAACTGCTACCTGCTGGGGATGCTCCAGCTGGATTTCCTGCATTGAGTGGGAGGTCAGACTTGTTGAGAATTAGATTTTCCCAAGGCGTTAGCCTTTTTGAGGAAAATTCTATAAAAGCTAAAACTGTTAGTAATCAGCCTTTCTCATAGCAGAGTAGTAGAGAAAGTATGCCCCAATCTCTGTGTGGCTTCCCTGAACTGAAACTAAGAGCACAAAACAAGGCAGGCAGTTTCAGGTTACAGACTTAGAAAAGTTTACTAATGGTTTTTACATTCCCATATGCCTTGAGGAATCTACATCCTAAATAGCTAATGATTAGATTTGGTAAAACAGTAAATGCAAAGCAAGGTCAGAGAAAGAGAAGAAGCAAAAATGGAGAAGAGAGGAGAGAGGTCTGAGAAGGGGAGTGTTTTATAAGACTGGTGACCCTAGGTATTGTTCTGGGTCACATAGTCTCATCATCTGAACACCAGAAGCGTATATAACCGTGCATTTAAACGGCGCAAGGGCAGATAGTGAGACTTTAGGTGAGAAAGCAGAAGGCTTTGGCATTCAAAGGAAAAAGAAACTCTGTGCCATCTAAGCCTCGCTTACCCTAAAACAAGAGGGTCGGGGTGGGGGAGAGAATACTGGAATTTTCCAAACAGACTCAGTGGCCTGGTGCCCCTTCCAGTTCTATGATTCTATGATTCTAAGTGTCACTTGACCAGGGGATTCAAGTGGACATTCAGACCCTTCTCTCCTAACATCCTAGTCCGCTACAACGTCACACTGTCTCCTTACACATTGCTACCCATTAGGCATCAAACTAAAAGTCAGCCCTGAAACGGCAAACCAGACTTCACATTTCTGTGCCTTCAAGTTGACTCTTACTTATAGTGACCCGATCTTGGGGTTTCCTTGCCTACATTTATCAGAGGAAGCATGCTAATCCCTTCCTCTACTGCTGAGAGAGGGTGACTTGCCTTGGAGCCTGGGTGAACAGGGATTCAGAGTCTAGTCTCCTAGAGTCCAGTTACATCAATAGAGTCTGGTGTCTAGATCGAGGGAGGTACTGGTACCGCTCTACTCTGCTTTGGTTAGACCTCATCTTGAATCCTGTGTCCAGTTCTGGGCACCCCAATTCAAGAAGGACATGGTCAAGCTGGAGCAAGTCCAGAGGAGGGCGACCAAAATGGTGAGGGGCCTGGAAGCCATGCCTTATGAGGGTAGACTTAGAGAGCTGGGTATGTTTAGTCTGCAGAAGAGAAGGTTAAGAGGGGACATGATAGCCATGTTTAAATATTTGAAGGGATGCCATGTAGAGGAGGGAGAGGGCTTGTTTTCTGCTGCTCCAGAGACCAGGACGAGGAGCAATGGATTCAAGCTGCAGGAAAGGAGATTCCACCTGAGCCTCAGGAAGAACTTCCTGACGGTCAGGGCTGTCCAGCAGTGGCCTCGGAGTGTAGTGTAGTGGAGTCTCCTTCCTTGGAGGTTTTTAAGCAGAGGCTAGATGGCCATCTGTCGGGAGTGCTTTGAGGGTGTTCCTGCATGGCAGGGGGTTGGACTGGATGGCCCCTGGGGTCTCTTCCACCTCTACATTTCTATGATTCTATGATTCTATGACTGCACTGACACTGGCTTGCAGCATAGTGCTAGGGAGGTATGTAAGTGGGATGAGGAGCCCTGGCAGAAATGGTAGCAAGAAATATTTCAGATGGGATGAAAGGAATTATTTGCTTTGCAGCTGCAAGTAAGAACTGTTTCTCCTCTCTCTTCCACCCTCGCTTCCAGGTCACACAGTTTAACCTTGACTGCAAGCAGTGCCTGGCCCTCTCAGCATCCAAAGAGAATGATCCTGTGAACATGGATGCCCAGCGAGATGTAGAGGACTCTCTCCGTCGGCTCTCTGAGGAGTTTCCAGCTGAGAAGTTCCAGCAGATGAAGATCCAGGCCTCCAGCATGCGCAGTGGAAATGGCCTGGCGGTGTGGAGAGAAGCTCTGGAGAGGTGTCAAGAGGCCAAGCAGATCCTTGAGGATGCACTGGTGAGATTCAAGGAAGACCACGGACAAGAAAGAGAGAAGAACGGATCCTTCCATCGAGCTCCTGAAGTCCCTGGCTTGAGTGAAGGTCTTGGCTTGGGTGGAGGATCAGAGGAAACCGAAGAACAGGAGAAGCTGTCTAAGGGCAAAAGCAAGGATGAGGAATGTGGATTTGTGGACATCACTGATGTTGGTGACAATCTGTCAGATCCTGCACATGACAGTATAGGTGAGGATGTGAAGGAGAGTGAGGAGACCTATCTTGATTCTCTGGATCCTGTCTTGGGATGTGGGAGCCCAGAGGCTCAGGACTTTGATGCTGAGGCCTCAGAAAGCCTCTGCATTCCAGCTCAGAGCTTGCCCTCCACTCCTCCTGACTTCTCCTCTTATCCTAAGACTAAGCAGGCCTGGGCAACTTGTGAGAACCTGCCTTCCACCAAACAGCCTTCCGCATCCATGCCGGCACGAGGTCGAAGGAGCCGGAGGAAAGAAACAGCCCAATACTTCCAGCTCTCCAGACATGAGAGTTTTTCTTCTGAAGATGCAGATTCCCAGAACTCTGCTGAAGACACCCTGGGCTCCAGCACCACCACCTTGTCCATGGAGTCTCCAAGCTCCAAAGTGCCCTGGACTCAGGAGAAGCCTTTGGGCATTCTATATCTGGAGAACCACAATGCACACCAGCTTCCCAGTGCAGCCACACAATAAAACCTTGGAATTGAGGAGTTGAGGGTCCCAAGTTCCACTCTGTGCCTTTCCCATTGAGTTCTTTAGTGGTTGATATTTTTCCACAGCTCTTGTGGACTTTGGGCCAACATCCTACATTGCTCTTTTGTGGTGCACAGTGCTATGTGTTAGTTGTGTGATAGAGCCCTTATGTGTTCAGTGGCGTCATTGCTCAGCTGAACCAAGTCTCCAAAAGTGCAACTGAATGTATAGCCAAATGAGAGCGCTCATCCGTAGGCAAAAGTACAGGGGCTTTACTGTGCAATACAAAATGTGCACCCACACACCTTCCACATCCCTTCATCATTTGCATCCCATGCTCAGTGGCACCCCATGTGCAGTTCCACTTCTGCAACATCAAACTGAATGTGAATGTTTTGCATCAGACAAAAGATGTAAACTGCTTCCATTAGATGGGTGAGACACCCACAGGATTCCAGTCTGTATTTTGTTTTAAATTTTTTTAAGTGAGTTTTGTTGGCACCCTGCTGCATTATGCAGGACTGTTTGACTCTGTAGACAGCCATCATCTCATGTTGCTACTTGCACGTAGCAAAAGTTGCAGAGGAAAAAATGGCTTTTGGGTGGGAGATACAGTTCCGCTCTTTCTTTTTGGGTGGGAACAGGGCTTGAGAAAAGGAAGAGCGTAGAAGTTTACCTGTGAAAATCCCTGGAGCCTTTGCTTGCTGAGCATGTACTCCCTAGCCACTGAGCAATGCCGGTTATTTAAAGGTGCTTTCATTCCAGGGACATCCACCTTCTTCTCTGCAAAAGTTGAACCATTTAGGCCCTGTTCATCGGGGCATTTTGAACTGGAAACATTCTTGTATGCACAGTGCCTTTTCCTCCTTTCTCCATCACGTGGAACAGTCCTGTGAATTATATAACCTCCCTAGTGACTCCGCTGAAAGCAACAAGTCTTGTGTGAAATGCAACCAGTGGGACTCAGTTCTAACTCTGCTGTATTGCAGAATGTTCAGAAAACTTCCATTTTCCAACCATGTATCTTATCCCCTGTGGCCCAGGCTGCTGTGGGAATCTGTTCACAGGCTGATGAATCTGATGTGGGAAGTCACACACAAGAAGCTCACGGGGAGGCCTCAGGCAAAGATTTCTGCCTCACCTACCTCACAGGGTTGTTGTGAGGAGGAAGTAGGAGAGCCTAATAGGTAACCTGAAGCTCCATGCACAAAGGGAAATGGAACTGATATTAAAGGACACTGATCACAACACAAAAGGGGGGGGGATATTGTCTCATTCTAGGTTTCCTGCCCCAAAGGAAGAAGTCTAACTAATCCTTATGAAGCAATGACACAAAGCACCTTCTTGGTCGTAACGCATTTTACGATGGGCGTTGCTTTTCTGGGATATGTCAAGAGCGCTGAAGAGAACCATCCTGAGGCTTGTGGTTTTATGTGTGGGTGTGATGAAGACAATGTTTTAGTGAGGATGGAGGCCAGTACTTCTTTGCCCCGGCAGTATCCCATCATGTGAGTTTCTGACAATCTTTTCTCTCTCCTTTCTGGAGGAAGAGTGAGAGGTGCGTGAACGAATTTGTGCATGGCTCGACATATCTCTTAAACCAAAGGAGTATGTGGGTTTTAAAGAAAGACTGGACTAGAAATAGAGATAACAGCCAGTGTTAAATATCCAGGCATCCCCCAATGATCTGATGGGTTACGGACCGGAGCATGGTCAGAAAGTGGAATTGGTTTGAAAGTGGAACCCAGTCTTGGGTCAGTTCTTCTCCTCTTGCCTTCTTTCTGTAGGAAACATGAGGGGATTACGGAGGCTCGCTGAGTGAGCCTCCGTAATCCCCTCATGTTCTCTACAGAAAGAAGGCAAGAAGAGAAGAACTGGAGAAAGATTGGACCCTGCATTGAAAGAACAATACCTGTTTATAATTTGCAATGGCTGAAAGAGTGGAATGTCGAAAAACAAATCATTGAAAAGCAGAGGACATGCCCATGTTGACTGAAAACATGGTGGTTACTCCCAACTGAAATAGGCTGATGGAGAGCTGTCGTTGTGTATCCCTGCATGGCAGCAGGTTGGACTAGATGGCCCTTGGGGTTTCTTCCAGTACTGTGATGCTATGGAATCCATTGGGAAGCCAATATTTGGGTAAATCCCATTCATTTAATGGGTCTGCTCTGCGTGAGATTTAACTGTGGGATGCAGGCCATTATAAGATTGCCAGGGAGACCAAAGTACTCCTTGGATTATTCCATCTCTGTCTGAGATGGAAAGATACCTGTTCTCCTGTTCTGTCAGTGGATAAATATCTTGCTGCTGTAATTAAGGCTGATTTATCATCCCTTTGGTGGCTTTGCCAGCCTTCTGAGAGACAAGGGTCCACCGGGAGATGCTAATCTACAGCTCCCTCGTTTCCAGGATTGATTAACTCTCATTAATTCTTCTGGCCGTTCATGGAGAACAACAGCAGAGAGCGAACGTCAGTCCCAGTGGAGAAAGATGAAGTGTGAAAGAAAGCTGAGGGAGGGCAGATGATTTCTATGTCAGTGGAGCAGGAAATCTGCTCTGGTTTTAGTCCAAACTTTAAAGGAGCTGCCTACAGTGCTGAGTTCTACCCTCAAATCAGTTCAGCACCCTGGGGAGCTCCCTCAAAGTTTAGGGTAAAATTAAAAAAAGATGCCCCAGGTGCTGCACTAATTTGTGTATAGGACTCAGCCACTTGGACAGTTCATTTAAAGTTCAGACTAAAAGCCAGAGTGAACTCACTCCCCCCCCCCATTGAAACTGAAGTCGTCAGCCATGACTGCCATCTTTCCAGATGCTGAAGAATTATGTTGGGACAATGGAAGGGTGGCTACAGTGTCCAACCCTGGTCCTGGTCTGCTGCTCCTCATTCCATTCAAAAAAACGGAAGGTTTTCCAGCCAACTAATTTGCCTTACACAAATGCTGGGGTCCAAACTAGGCATGACATGGAGTTGAATATGCTTTGGTCAGACCCCAGCTGGAATCTTGTGTCCAGTTCTGGGCACCACAGTTCAGGAAGGATGTTGACAAGCATCCAGAGGAGGGTGACCAAAATGGTCAAAGGCCTGGAAACCATGAAGCCCTATGAGGAGCAGCTTAGGGATCTGGGGATGGTTAGCCTGGAGAAGAGAAGGTGAAGAGGGGACATGATAGCCATGTCTAAATGTTTGAAGGGATGCCATATGGGGGATGAAGCGAGCCTGATTTCTGCTGCTCCAGAAACTAGGACATAAAACAATGGCTTCAAGCTTCAGGAAAGAGATTCCACCCAAACATTAGGAAGAACTTCCTGATGGTAAGACCTGCTCAACGGTGGAATGCGCTGCTGCCTAGGAATGTGGTGGAGCCTTTTTCTTTGGAGCTTTTAAAGAGAGCCTGGATGACTATCTGTCAAAGGGAGGGCTCTGATTGTGTCTTCCTGCACAGCAGAAGGGGGTTGAACTGGATTTGGCCCCTGGGGTCTCTTCCCTCTAGAATTCTAAGTTGACTCTGACATATGGGGACTGCATCCTAGGGCTTTCTTGGCAAGATTTCTTCAGAGGAGCTTTGGCTCCGTTGCCTTCCTCTGGGCTGAGAGAGTATGACTTGCCCAGGGTCACCCAGTGGGTTTCCACAGCCAAGTGGGGATTTGAACCCTGTCCTCCCAGAGTCCTAGTTCAAAGCAGAAACCATTACGTCATGCTGGCTTATGACACAATATCTTATTTCCAGAAAGCAGCTCTTGAAGGCTGCACACAGAGACAGAAAAATAAGAGAAATGTTTTCCTTAAACCTTCAAGGCTAACAAAATGAATTTCAACAGAGAGAAATGTAAGGTCCTACACTTAGGCAGAAAAAATGGTATGCAGAAATATAGGATGGGGGACACGTGGCTGGCTAGCAGTACGTGTGAAAGGGATCTAGGAGTCTTCATAGACCACAAGTTGAACATGAGTCAGCAGTGTGATGCGGCAGCCAAGAAGGCCAACGCAATTCTTGGTTGCATCAAAAGGAGTATGGTGTCTAGATCGAGGGAGGTATTGGTACCACTTTATTCTGCATTGGTTAGACCTCATCTTGAATACTGTGTCCAGTTCTGGGCACCCCAATTCAAGAAGGATATGGATAAGCTGGAGCAGGTCCAGAGGAGGGCAACCAAAATGGTGAGGGGCCTGGAAGCCATGCCCTATGAGGACAGACTTAGAGAGCTGGGTATGTTTAGTCTGCAGAAGAGAAGGTTGAGAGGGGACATGATAGCCATGTTTAAATATTGGAAGGGGTGTCATGTCGAGGAGGGAGTGGGCTTGTTTTCTCCTGCTCTTGAGACCAGGACAAGGAGCAATGGATGCAAGCTGCAGGAGGGGAGATTCCGCCTGAACCTCAGGAGGAATTTCCTGACAGTCAGGGCTGTCCGGCAGTGGAATGTGCTGCCACAGAGTGTGGTGGAGTCTCCTTCGTTGGAGGTTTTTAAGCGGAGGCTGGATGGCCACTTGTTGGGAGTGCTTTGAGGGTTTTCCTGCATGGCGGGGGTTGGACTGGATGGCCCTTGTGGTCTCTTCCAACTCTACATTTCTATCATTCTATGATTCAAAAAGCAAGAAAATCTCCAAAACACACTCAAAATAACTAGCCTGTTCAAAGCCCTTCCCAATGCTTTCTTAAGCGTCTTGCAAAAGAATGAGCCAAATAGGTAAGAAAGACATGAATTTAAGTCATGAATTAAAAGACATTCCAAACCCCCTTGGGCAGGCAGTACTTTTATTGGGCAAACCAACCAAATATGCAGATATGGCCAACAAAAAAATGTGAGCAGGTTTTTATGGGCTTAAATCCTATCTTGGTCCCCCTGCTAGAGTAGATCCATGGAATCATTTGAGATGTACCTGGGTGTGGACTTATCATTCAGCAATTGAATCAGTCAGTATTTGGGACTAGCCACTCGTCCCCAGTAAGCAATTATAGCAGGATGATTCCACTTTAACCATCCTGGTTCCATCCTATGCAATTGTGGGATTTACATTTCAGGGATGGGTACTTTGAATTCTCAGTCAGAGTGTAGCTCTAGTGCCTTTCCAAACTACAGATCCCAGGATTCAGTGGGAAGCGAACATGGTAGTTAAAATGCAGTCATAGGGTTGTAAATGTGTAGTGCGAAAGGGCCCCAAGTTTTAGGCCAGTCTCCATATGTATATGCATATGTGTGTGTGTGTGTGTGTGTGTGTGTGTGTGTGTATTTTAATCAGGTTTCAGATCACACCTAGGACTGTTGCAACACAGATTGTGCCCACGATGCAGAATTATACAGTTGATTCCACTATTTTATTCTGGGATTCTTAGTTCTGTGAGGTATTTAGAATTCACTGCCACAGAGCTCTGGTGTCTCACCAAACTACAAATCCCAGGATTCCATAGGAATAGCAGTTAATGTGGGATCAAGCTGCTATAACTCTGCAGTGTGGATATGCTGCAGTTGTAGAAATGTAAAACTCAGTTGTCAATTCAGAGTTGTCTCCAGTTTATTTCAAAACATGCTGTTTATTTGATGGACAAGGGGAGAAAGTGAAGAGAAACACAAGAATTGTTCATATTAGCCGCAGCAAAGAACTGTAAGTGCATTTCTTATTAATGGCTGGTTTTCATAATGGGTACGATGGCATTGTGTTAATGCCTTGTTCTTCATGGTACTTTTTTTTCATTTTTTAAAAAATTCATGAAAAATGCCCCCCTCGGACTCAGATTTTCCTGCTCTCCCTGTCCCAAGCAATATTTCTGAAACAATGAATAAGAGGTACTCATTGTATATATGTGTATGTAAAATAACTGCTATTAACTTTCTTGACATTAAAGCATTTTAAAGTAACAGTGCTTTGCCTTGTTTTTGGTTTGTTTGTTTGTTTTCCCCAAAAGAAGAATAACAAGCAAGATTCTTAATTTGGGGCTCTGATGTGGCAACACTGGAGAGCAAGGGAACAAAAGGAAACTGGCAGCTTTGCAGCTTTTTGTATAAGTGAAGGGAAAGGTTTCCTTTTGCCCTCCGTGCAGATGTAACCCTGATCACTCCCTCCCCATAACTGGCACCGGAAGGTTTTAAAAAGAAATCTCATGACACTCGACTGTCTGCTAAATGCACTTGGTCGCTTGGCCTTTGCTCCAGTCTCTCTCCGCATCTCCATCTGTAAGCCAAGGATGGGAATCCTCTGACCCTCAATACTGTTGAACTGCAGGCTCCGTCGGTCTCTCAGCCAGCTGAACCAGAGATTGGTGGGAATTGCATAGACTCCATATGTCCCAGTTTGGCACGGGCAGCCCCCACTAATCCTCTGTCATCCCACTTTCTTGGCTGCCTTGAAAATATCCTGGTTTTCCCCGCCTCCTCCTTTCACTTTAGTCCTCCACTTATGTCAATTGCTGCAAACTGAGTTCAAGGTGCAAAAGTAGTCCATACTCAATTAGCATGGGGGAGAGGAGAGGTGGGGGACAGCCTTACCCTTATTAAATTCAGTACACACATGCCAGGGTTCCTCTGCTAAAAATAGATGTTTTGTGGGTTCTTCTTCATTAATAACCTTTGCCTGGTCTCAATTTTTGACCCACTTTGATGTGTCTTGGCCACGCATGGCTCCTGGTTTTCATCTGTGAAATGTTGGGGGCTATGGAGTTGCAGCCCAATAATGTCTTGGAGCGCCACAAGATTCGCTTACCTGCTTTATGTGCTAGAAATTCCGACACCTTGAGTTTGCTTCAGTTTTCTCCCAAAAAGAGAACCATGTGCTCCCATACATCAGCAGAGACCTGGTTATCAGCAGAGAGCATGCATCAGCAGACACCTGGATCTGGATTGCGAAGCAAGATTGATAGTGAGTTAGTCAGGGATCACCTAGCCAACCTAAACGAGTTCAAATTTGCAGGGCCTGAGGAGCTGCATCCCAAAGTACTGAAGGGGCTTGCTGATGCACTCTCTGAACGCCTCGCCGTCCTTTCTGAGAAATTTTGGAGAACAGGTGAAGTGCTAGAGGACTGGAAAAGGACAAACATTGTCCCTTGCATCTCAAAGGGCAAAAGAGAAGATCCTGGGAGCTACAGACCAGTCAGCCAGATCTCAATACCAGTAACAATATTAGAACAGATGATAAAGGAGTCTGTTTGCAAATATCTAGATGACAATGCAGTGATTAGTGGCAACCAGAATGAGTTTGTCAAGAACAAATCCTGCCAAACTAATCTTATCTCTTTGTTTTCAATTTCAATTGGATCACTGGTTTAGTAGATGGTGCAATGGATAGTAACTCTGTCAGATAGATCCAGAATTGCTTGGGAAACCATGTTCAAAGAGTCTTCAACAACAGTTGTGCTTCAAACTGGAGCGAAGTCTCAAGATGAGTGTCACAGGGTTCTGTCCTGGGGCCACACTCTTCAATATTTTTTTCAATGATTTAGATAATGGGTTAGATCCTAATCGAGGTTGCAGATGATACAGAACTAGAGGGAGTAGCTAACACACTGGAAGACAAAACAGAACAAAGAAGGACTTTAGTAAGCTAGAAAACTGGGCTGAAACTAATAGAATTAAATTCAACAGAGACAGGTGCAAAATTCTACATTTAGGCTGAAAAACTGAAGGCAGACTTACAGGATTGGGGATGCTTGGCTTCTGAGCAGCACATGTAAAAAGACGTTGGAAATATTGTTGATCTTAAGTTGAACATGAGCCAGGTGTGTGATGCTGCAGTGAAGAAGGCAAATAATATTTTCACCTTCAGTGGTAGAGCCATAGATTCTAAGACAAGGGAAGTAATAGTCCCACTATATTCTGGACTAGTCAGGCCTCATTTAGACTACTGTGTTCGGTTCTGGGCACCTCATTTTAAGAAGAATTATCTTCTTAAGCTGGAACAGGTTCAATGAAGGGCCACAAGGATCAAAAGGTATGGAAAACAAAACACATGAGGAGAAGCTGAAGGAGGTGACTGAAGGGTGATATGATTGCACTGCTTAAATACCCCAAGGACTGTTACAAAGAGAAAGGAGTAGGCCTGTTCTCTGCTGTCCCAGAGGGTAGGGACCAGATCGAACGGTTTTCAGCTACAGGAGGGTAGATTTTGATTGAACATTAGACGGAACCTCTTGACAGTGAGAATGGCTCAGCGATGGAACCAATTGCCTAGAGAGGTGGTGAGGTCTCTTTTCTTTCTTTCTTTCTTTCTTTCTTTCTTTCTTTCTTTCTTTCTTTCTTTCTTTCTTTCTTTCTTTCTCTTGATGTCTTCAAAGAAAGGCTGGACAGCTGCCTGCGAGAGATGCTTTACCTAGAGCATTCCTGAATGGAGGGTTGGACTCGACGGCCTTTGGGAGCCCCTTCCAATTCTAGGATTCTATATTCTACAGCTCAAAGGGTCAGTTTATCTCCTGTCTGTGAGGCAGGGAGAGAGGATGCTCGAGAGATCCAGGCAGCAAAGAATTACCAAGAATCTTTTTCTGTGGGTCACTCAGAGGACTGCTCTGGAAATAGAAGAGGCAGATCTACTAGTCCATCTGTCTTCTGGCTCTAACCTTCCTTTATTTGTAATAAGCCTGAACAAGGCGATTTCTTCCTGCAGAACCTCTCGTCCCTCGTTCCAAACAGCTGTGGATGATTTCTGCCTTCCTCAGCTGCGTGCCCTCTCACACACATTTCCTCTCTCTGTTTTCTTCCGCCTTCCAAACTTTTGTTCCCTTTACTAGAGACAAGGAGAGGAAGAGGAGAGACCAGCTTTCAGCCCGTGGAAAGCAGAACTAAGCACAGACTACAGTGCTGTGGTCAGCAACTTGGTGCAATTGGCCAATGTAAGTGCCAAGTGGAGCGAATCCATTTGTGCGAGTTTACAGCCCTGGGCCCCTTTCCACATGGCATAATTACAGCACGTTGATCTCACTCTAACTCTTGTGGCTCCCTCATAGTGAAGCCTAGGATCTGTAGTTTGGCTGAAGTTCTTAGAACTCGAACTACGGCACTAGAAGTTCCTGGCACTGAATTTTATATACCCACTTAGGTTGAACAACAGGGTTCAGGCAAATATATGTCAAGCAAAATAACTGTGGGTTGATTTTTTTGGCACCTTTTTTCCAGAGCAAATGATTCCCCTGCCCAAATATCTCCTGAAGTGCAGCAAAAAGTGTGCAAGAAGTTGCAGCATCCCACCCAACATAGAAAAATAAGGATTGTTGTACTTTGGACATATCATGAGAAGCCAGGACTCACTGGAAAAGGCAGTAGTGCTTGGAAAGGTAGAAGGCAGTAGGACAAGAGGCAGACCGCATTATGGACGGATAAATCCAATCCCCGGAGCCACGGCTCACCTGAGACTGCAAGACCTGAGTGGGGCTGTTGAAGACAGGGTGACTTACAGACATCTCATTCATAGGGTAGCCATAAGTTAAGATTGATTTGACAGTAGTTAACAACGAACAATTCGTTCTTGCACATAAGAATGAAATAAGTGGAGATTTATATTTCTGCTCAGAGCATGAAGCTCATTCAAGCAACAACTGCCTTATTTTGCCTGAAGAAAACACACGAAGCCCAAGCCAGGATATTTGCTCTGTAGGAACTTGCAGAACGGAGCAACCAGGGCAATTAGGATACTTCTGCTTTTCCTTTTCCTCAGCTTCCTGCCCTTTCCCATCAAAAAGTTTTGAAATCATCTAAGGGAAGAACTTTCCTCCCATTTCTCCTTTCTCTGCAAATGGAGGCAGATTTTGAAACCTGCTCCTAGGCAGCAGAAAGCAGAAGCAAAGCTGCTTTCTGGGCAGAGTGCCACGGGTGCCCCAGGGAGTCAGAAACAGATCACAGGAACACCAGAAGAGCTGCACAAGGACTGTCCAGTCCAACCCTGCCCCTCCTTTGGCCATGTAGGAATCCGCATGTGAAAGCACAGGAGAAGGTTGTTTCAAGACGGAGATGATCTCCTGTACAAGTTCCCTCAGCAACAGGCATTCATCTGTACCTAAGTACTATTTCTAGAATTCCACTCACCTAGGACCTACCATAACTGATCTGAACACTCTTTGTTCTTGTTGTTTGCTGACAATCAGCTTCTACTTATAGTGACCCTTTGAATGAAAGACCCCAAAGACTCTGGGACATCAGCTACCCTGATGAGGTCTTGCAAATTCAGGATGGTGGCAGTGGCTTCCGGTTGAATCAGTCCTGTAATGTGATCTCCCTCTTTTCCTGGCCAAACTGATTTTATCCAGATTGCACATGTCTTCTTATTGTTGCTAACTGCTGTCAAGTTGACTTTGGCTTACGGCAACCCTACAAATGAGGGCCTCCAGATCCCTCTACTATTAACCATCCTGCCCAGGTCTCACAGACTCAGGGATGTGTCTTCCTGGACTGAATCTATCTGTCTGTAATGCAGTCTCCTTCTTTTCCTCCTGCCTTCTACCTCACCGAGCATTATTGTCTTTCTAGGGAGTCATGTCTTCTCATGATATGGCCAAAGTACAACAGCCTGAGTTTAGTCATCTTGGCTTCTAGGGAGAGTTCGGACTTGATTTGGTCTCAGACCCATTCATTTGTCTTCTTAGCAGTCCAGGGTATCTGTTCAGCTCTTCTCCAGTGTCACGTTTGGTAGAATTGTTGTTGTTGTTGTTGTTGTTGTATGACTTCAAGTCATTTCTGATTTATGGCCACCCTAAGGTGAACCTATCATGACTTTTCTGGGGCTAAGAGTCTGTGATGTGCCCAAGGTCAGTCAGTGGGTTTCCGTGGCTGAGTGGGGAATTGAACTCTGGTCTCCAGAATCATAGTTCAGTGCTCAAATCATCACACCACCTTGGCTTTCATAGAATCATAGGGTTGGAAGAGACTTTGAGGTCCATCCAGTCCACCTCATTCTGCCATGCAGGAAGAGACCATCAAAGCACTCCTGACAGACAGACAGACTCTGTTTAAAAGCCTCCAAAGAAGGAGACTCCACCCAGGCAGCAGCAGTTCCATTGTCGAACTGCTTTTACCATCAGGAAGTTCCTCATCATGTTTTAGATAGAATCTCTTTTCCTGTAGTTTGAAGCCATTGTTGCATAGTATCCTAGTCTCTGGAGCAGCAGCAGCAAACAAACTTGTTCTATCCTCCATATGACATCCCTTCAAATGTTTAAGCATGGCTGCCACATCCCCCTTAACCTTCTCTTCTCCAGGCTGGACATACCTGGAGAGCAACACAGAGGTGAGAAAGACAAGAGAGGATGAAGCAGGCAAAGAGGAAGCTGGAAGGGGAATAAGGACAGAGGAGAACAAGGAGAGGACTGGAGACAGGTCTAGAAGGACCAGGGAGGGGTGGATGTAGGCAGAGGGAATTGGGAGAAGGGAGGAGGAATGGACAAGGTGGACATGACTAGATCAGAAGTAGGACTGTATGTGACTGTGAACAGAGTTGGAAGAGAGCTTGCAGGATGGAATATAAAAGAGGAAGGAAGGGCAGAAGAAGACTAGGAGGAAATAAAGGGGGATTGAGAGAGAGACAAGAACACCTGGGTGACATGAGGTATGGAAGTCAACTTAGGAGGGGTGGAAGACATCATGGAGGAGGAAGTCCACCTGGAGGAGATACAGGAGGAAAACTTTGAGGGTCCCCAAGAGAAGCAAGAAGAGTAGAAAGATCTTGGTGGACATGTGGAAGAGGAAAGGAAATGAGAAATTTCAATGGGAAAGAACAGAGAAGGAACAAAATCTCAAGAAGTGGGCTAGCAGCCAGGAGGGAGAGTTACTGAAAGAAGGCATAGGACTCGAAGGCTAGAGGAGCTTATATAAGTAGTTTTCAGTCTCAAGTCTGTTCAAGGAAGGGCATTTCCTTGGTCTTCGCATCATTTACTATTGGACTTGCTTGTTTTTCCTTTTCATATAAGGGTTTGTTGGTGGAATATGCCCCTTTGTTCTGTTTTGTGTTAAGCAAGTGACTTGCTGGAAATAAAGGCTGGTAACCAAAACCAACAATGGGATGGCCTCAAGAGTATGTCTGGAGAAATGGATTCCCCAGCCAGGGCTTGACCCAACAGCCTGCTGGGTGGGGACAGAGTCAGTGGTGTATCTAAACTAAACAGTGCCTAGGGCAAGTGCAGAAGTTGTGCCCTAACTTCTTACTCCTGCCCCAAAGCAGACATGCATATCAGAGCTCAGTACAATCCTCCCTCCACTGCAAAATTAAAGGGAAGGGGAAAAGCCCCATCTGAGCCCTCCTTTTGGCCCCTTGAGCTCCCCCTCCCTTTCCTATGCATTTTGCCCCAGGGTGGAGAACGCTTGCCAAGGCAAAATGGAAGGGAAGGGGGGTAGAGCAAGTCTTGCATGAATTCTCCAGGCTGGGGCAAAATGCACAGGAATGGGAAGGGAAACTCCGGATGGGGAAGGAAGGCTTATCAAATGGCAGGGCTTTTTTGTGCCCCCCTGACACTGGCACCCAGGGCATGTGCCCTACCTGGGGAGCTGTGTTTATCTTAGAGAAAAGAAGACTGAGAGACGACAAAATGGCCCTCCTGAAATACCTGAAGGGATGTCTAATTCCAAGGGTTTATGATTCTTCCACGTCAGACGAGTGTGTCTGCCACAGAAGTTTAAGATGCAACCGCTCTCTTGAGATCTAGAGCTGGGTATGCTCACTGCAAACCAAATTCAGCAATGACAACACATCAGAGCAATAAATCCATGTGAGTCACAGAGCACGCTGCCTGAAGCCACAGCCCCAGAGTTGGGTGCAGCCCCAGGCAGAGAAAAGCCACAGGGAAGCCCAGTGAGTGCAAACTGCACGTACAATCTAGGCTGATAATTGCACAACTGAGGGAAAACTCTCTTGCAGAAATATAAATACTCCTTCTGGCTTCCTCTTGTGGCTCATTCTCACTTCCTTTCCCCCTGAGCTGGAAGCAAACAGTTTGTTTCTTCAGCAGGGAGAAACATATCCAAAGATGTCTAAGGGCAGGGTCTCCCTGGGGTCTCTCCTCCTCTGTGTTTGCTGTTTGGCACTCCGCTCTGAGGGCACAAGCCCAGGGTTTGTGGGCAGGATCACCAGCAAAGGCCTGGATTATGGTAGGTGCACCTTTTCCTTTTGTCACCACCTGACTGCACTGGGGCGCGGGGGAAGAGAGAGAGAATCTTGCAGAGTTGAGGAACATGCAGAAAAGTGCTGCTGAAATGGTCAAAGAGCCACAGCCCTGCAAGGAAAGGGGACAAACTTTGGGGCTGTTTAGTTTTGAAAATAGGTTAGAAAGAGGAGATGCACTAGAGGTGTATAAAACTATGCACTGTGTGGATAAAGTGGGTTTGAAGAAGCTCTCTCTCATCCCGTGGTCTTCTTTGCAGGGCTGCATTAAAGTTTTAAGAGGTCCTAGGCATTCTTGTATTTGACTCCCCACCTCACCTTGATGTACCACTAGGGATGTTTCCGTAGACCCTAAAATTTCCATAGGCCCCCAGCACTGTGCCTGAAGTGCCTCGTGGACAAGGCAGTCCTGCTTCTCTGGTGATGCCAGAACCTCCACTGAAGCTGAACGATGGGAGACTCAGGGCAGTAGAAGGAAGAACTTACTTTCACAGCACATAGTTAAACTGTGGAACTTACTGCAACAGGATATAGTGATGGTTGCCAACCTGGATGGTTTGAAAAAGGAATTGAATAAATTCACAGAGACCAGGCCACCAGTTCTTATTGGTCAGGGTGGCTATATGTCATCTATGTGATACCTGTATCGGAGGCAGCTTATGCCTCCATGTTTCTGGGGAGTGGGAGATGAGGGGTGCGGTTGCATGCATGTCCTGCTGGGGGGCTCCCCATTGAGGCAACTGACTAGCTGCTGGGGGACAGCATTGTCTAATAGATGACCCTTTAGTTTCATCCAAGAGGGTGCTGCTTCCATCTATCCTCAGCAAGTTCCCAAGTGAAGGTGTTTATTGGTAGATCTCCCACAGTAATATGGATAAGTGATGGTCTTTAGGATAACTGCAGAACAAGGATGGTGACCCTTCCTTCCTTTTGTTTCTGGGGTGGACAAATGCCAGAGGCTAAGGGGCTGTACTTTGCCTGAACACAGACACAGACAGACAGACAGACACACACACACTGTTTTTGCCCCCAGATGCTCCCAAACACCACATGTAGAGTGTAGGAAGCCTTTTTGCCATGTTTTGGGGCCTCTCTTGGGACCACTGAGGCCCAAGAGAGGCCTTTTCAAACATAGGAAGTAGCTTCCAGGTTGTTGTGTGCCTTTGAGTCATTTGGTGACCTTAAAGTGAACCTATCACAGAGGGTGGTTTTTTTTTGGAGGGGGGCAAGATTCGTTCAGGGGCAATTTGGCATCCTACCAGGCTGAGAGGGAGTGCCTTGCCAAAGGTCACCCGGTGGGTTTGCACGCCTGAGTAGGGGTTCGGACCACTGGTCTCTAGATCATAATTTAGCCACTACACCATGCTGGCTTTCAGTGTAAAGTACAAAAATAGATTCTATTTAAGTAGGAAGGCAGGGAGATTACACATATCCATACATACATACACACACACACACACCACCTTTCTACTTATACAGGATCTAAGGTGGCTTCCAAAGACCACAATCTAAACCAGAATTGCCAGACTGAAAAGTAGAGAGGGTACCTGCACTCTTAAAGCAGAAGTGCATCTAAGGTGGGGCAAGTTGGGCATATGTCCCTGGTGCCAATACCAGGAGTGCACAAAAAAAGCAGCGCTGGAAGCAGGAGAGGATGGGGAGGAAGAAGAGGAGGTGGTGGTCCTGGAGGTAGGGACACAACTTCCACGCTTGCCCTAGGCGCTGTTTATACTAGATACGCCTCTGATTTAAAGGTCGTGTAGAAGAAGCAGGAATTTCAAAGAATGATAGAGTTGGAAGAGACCCCCAGGACCCTCCAGCCCAACCCCCTTCTGCCAGGCAGGAAGACACCATCCAAGCCCTCCCTTTGACAGGTGGCCACCCAGCCTCTCTTTAAAAACCTCCATAGAGGGAGGAGAGTCCACCACACTCCATTGAGGAAGCAACGGATTCCACTGTTGAACCACCAGGACATTTTTCCTAATTATTAGGTGGGTTCTCTTTTCTTGCCCTTTGAATCCATTGTAGTGCTTCATTTCACATGGGCATGCTGTTTATGTTGGGTAGCCTTCCATATTTAGTATGGGATAGTAGTTAGTGTGGAATATATAGTAGTAGTATTTAGCTGCTTGCTTGTAACCAAGAATGTGAACCAGAGACCGTTAGATAAACAACACCTGGAATTCAGCACTGATAAGAAATACCAGCCTGAGCTAGTTCCTCCAAGGTCTTTTTGCTGCCTGATTACTGTGGGAACAGTTTCTTTTGCTTATTATGTTTGGTCTCTGCAAATTGCTTCCAGTTCTATCACCGAAGTCTTGTACACGCATCACGCTCCTAATAAATCATGTATTAGCATTGGTAAATTTGTGCGTGTGATCTCGGTTCCTGACAGTTTAGCTTTGGAAAAAAAAATTCTGAAACATGTTGCACTGTTCCACTCTCCTTTTTGTGGTGTAGGAACCTATCCCTATTCTTTCCATGTTATTTCTGCCTCTGGGAGCAAGTCGAAGGCACCGCTGTCTGACATCAACGCTCTTCTTGCTTTCTTCCAGCCCGCCAGGAAGGGGTTGCTGTCCTGCAGCAAGAACTGGGCAAGATGAAGCTGCCGGATTTCTCCGGGTCCTTCCATGTCAAAGTTCTTGGAAATGTAGACTACAGTTTCTACAGGTGAGGGACTCCCACCCGGCAACACACAAGCTGCCGCTAAACGGTTGAATTTCTGCCTTGGGGCGCGCATTGTTTTGTGTGAAGAAATTTGGTGGGCGATTTAACTGTGGGGCCCATCCAGAGTGATAGAAAAGTCCCAGATTTTGTTCCTGTTCTTTCTGATTTTATATGGAGTTAAAATAAACCAGCCTAGGGAGGTGGCTCTGATTGTACTAGGAGCTGACAGAAGATATCCTGAGATCAACAAAATGTGTGTTGCGGATTTCCAAAATAAAATTGGAGAGAACAGCAGCAAAATCTGGGACTTTCTGGTCTTTTTAATAAGTGTGGATGTTCCTTCCTTCAAGAGTGTTTTGTGCAGCCAAATAGAATGGATTAGGGACAAATTTTATTTAAAAAAATTTTTTTTAACCAGTTTCAGAATCTGAAAATGATATTAGGTAAAGGTGAGTCAATGACAAAGCTTGCCCTCATGTTAATGCGGAATGAGCCTATATTCCACCAGGACCAAACTCATCTTATCTAATTTACCAACCAAATTATTCTGAAAGCTTAACATCATGGAACCATAGAGCTGGAAGGGGGCATAAAGTTGGTGGGACAGAGAAAAGAGCTTTCCCAGAAGATCTCGTACAAGGTGGCCCTTGAGGTGACCTGAACCTGAGCTGTAGAGGGCTTTCATTTAGTGGGTCTTACTTTGGCTGGAACCAGCCGTTAGAGCTGAGGCCCTTGAATGGTCCCATGTACCCCTTTTTCTACTCTAGAATATGTGAGTGGATACCTTCATCTGAACCGTATTGTATATATTATATGCACGTGTATATAAATTCTTGTATAAAAAGAGGAATATTTGTACAATTAATAAAAATATATGGAAAAAAGGATAAAAAATTCCCCACTCCCGTCCTTCCAACACACACAGAATTAGCAATAATTTTAAAATTAAAAGGGAGAGATTTAAACCTCTACCCCATGCAATGCCCTTTGATCTGAATGGGGGCCATATAGGCTTACTCCAGAGCAGTGGCACATTCTGGCTTCCCTACTAGTGAATTGGTGAATCTGCTCTGAGTTTTTGTCAGTTGTGAAGTTGTTCTTTAAAGCTCTGCCCCCTGAATAATTTCTGTAACTTGAATACCTATCTTCAAGTTCAGACTAAAACCTGGAGCAGCTATACTTTTGTCATTGACAGGGAAGTCACTGGCCGCCGCCACCACTGCTCTTGAATTGTTTTTTCGGCTCCAGGGGCTGCAGAGGGGATGTTGAAGCTCAATAGGGGTGCATCCCTGCTTTAGAGAAAGGACCACCCAGTGTCATGTCCTGGATAACTTGTTCTCACGAACCGCACTCGGAGCTTCAAGCAAACGAGTTTATCTGGAGAAAAGCAAGCAACGCGGCAACATCCCCCAAAGTTGCTGAGACTAAAGCATCTAAGATGGTTACAAGTAGTATACCTTATTGTACAAATTTAGGCCAGCACATCAAGGACTGGTTAAAAGCCATAAAGGTCAAGTCACGCCACCAGTACAAGCATTTCCCCGTATCTTTTGTTATTTACGTATCTTTCATCCTTGGAGCCAGACACGTGAGCGGGTTGAAATCTCGTACCCACCGTATCCGAAAGGGTTGGACACGGAGCTGGGATGACCTCCGAACCGGGTAGGGAGTGAGGCAGCAACACAAAATGCAAAGTATACAATACAATAAAACACAAAAAAGAGTTTCTTTGGCCAAAGGACCCTGCTGATAGAACTGGGTTCGGTCCAACCTACTAGCGGTAGTGATCCAGAAGGATACATTTATACCTCAAGCTTCACATTTTTGTACTGTTTTCTTGATAGTGAAAGCAGAATAAAACATATATCAGCAAGATTAACATTTCACTTAAGACTGACCACTTGTTATTTCTTATTTCCACACTACACTCTTATAGCGCGATTATTCCACTTTCAACATCCTATGGAATCCTGGGGTTTGCAGTTTTGGGGGCCCCTCCCGAAACTGCAAACCCCAGGATTCCATAGGATGTTGAAAGTGGAATAATCGCGCTATAAGAGTGTTGTGCGGAAATGGCCTTAACTCTTCCGTCAGCTGTCTGTATGACCACAACAGTGTGTAACTACCAAAATGTACACAAACAAGGCTATTACCGATGTAACAAATCACGCTACTGATGTAACATGTGTACTCCGGATTTCAGCAATAATACTTTCATACAGTACAGAACAAAGTTTAGTTAAACAGAAGAGCAGATGACCACTCTTTTTGTGAATTACATTAAGAAGAGGACAACTGGGAATCTTCTAACATCTCTCATGTGTGTTCTTTAAGCCAACAGACCAATGTCTCGTATCCTTATCTTTGTATAGTTTGTTCCCATAACACCTTCCTGCTACTCCTACTCCGTGTCTTCCCTTTGATCGTCTTCCCTCTTGCCTGAGACAAAGTGATATTTCCTACATGGCAGGGGGTTGGACTGGATGGCCCTTGCGGTCTCTTCCAACTCTACATTTCTATGATTCTATGATTGAACAGTGCAGCAGTTAGCCATTTGGAGCTTTGGGATTCTTGAGGGGTTCCAACTGGACACAGAGCTGCAGGTAGCTTTAAACAAGGGATATGCATTAGTACTTCAACCAACCATCCCCTATCTGATCTATCAAATCTATCCCATAACCTAAACTGCTGCGTATATGTGACAGGGCACCCACTTGAATTGCTGCTTTGAGAATCTGCCCATCAACGGCTAGAGCTAAAGACATTGTGGCCTTCTCAACCACAACGTCTTTCCTCACCTTGTCCTCTTTTCGCTCTCTCTCTCTCCCCACAGTTTGAATATCAACAGTTTCCAGCTGCCAAGTTCAGCAATAGCACCAGTCGCTGGTGTGGGTCTCCAGGTCTCCATCAGCAACGCCTATGCTGAATTGACGGGCGAGTGGAAGGTGAAGAAACGATGGTTGTGGGTATCACCTTGCTTCTTATCCTTTTGAAACCTTCCAAACTGGCATGGGCCACATAGATAGACTGATTGAGAGATGGGTTGCTATGCTGTCCTCCAGTGCTATTTAACCTATACAAGAAACTATTCGGAGAGGTCATCCAGAATTCTGGGGCCCAGTTGTGGGGTCCAATTCTGTCAGTAAGCAGATGACACTCAACTCCGTTACTCCTTTCCACCTCAATCCAAGGAAGATATTTTGGTCTTAAACTGGCTTCTGTCATCAGTAATGGACTGGATGAAGGCAAACAAATGGAGACTTAGGCCATTTCTGCCCTACACTGTTATAGTGCTATCATTCCAGTTTCAACCTCCTGTGGAATCCTGAGATTTGCAGTCTAAGGAGGAGCCTTTAGAATCTCAGCCAGAGAGCTCTTTGTCCTCAGGAAACTACAAACCCCAGAATTCCACAGGATATTGAAAGTGGAATAATAACACTATAATAGTGTAGGGCAGAAATGGAGTTAATCGAAACAAGACAGATGTGCTCCTGGTCAGTCGAAAGGCAGATCCAAGAATAGAGGTTCAGCCTGTTTTAGCTGTAGTTACATTTACACTGAAGATACAGGTCTGAAGTGTTGATGAGTTCCTGGAGTCATCCCTGAGCTTGACAGCTTAGGTCTCAGTGAAGGGCAGGAAAGCATTTACACAGTTAAGGCTTCTGCACCAGCTTCTCCCATTCCTTGAACTGGCAGATTTGGTCATGGTGACACATGCTGCAGTTGTACCCCTGCAACACATTCTACATGGGGCTCACTCTGAAGAGTGTTGGGGTACTTCAAGTCTTCCAAAGAGCTGCATCCAGATTGCTAACTGGAATGGCTACAGGAAACTTACAACTCCTTCTTCGCATCAGCTTTGCTGGCCACCAGTCTGTTTCTGGACACAGTTTGGTTCCAAGTTATTTGGAAGATGGTGTCTCCTTTTATGAGCCCTTTAGGGCTCTAATATCTTCAGGAGAGACCTTTCTCTCTGTCCTACCATCTTCTCTGCCTCATATGGTGGGAACAAAGGAAAGGGCCTTTTCAGGAGATACTCCCAGACTCTGGAACTCCTTTATGAAAGAGGTTAGACTGGCACCCTGCCTCAGTGAAGTGTGGTGGAGTCTCCTCCTTCTTTGGAGGTTTTTAAACAGAGGCTGGATGGCCATCTGTCAAAGGGAGGGCTTTGTCGGTGTCTTCCTGCTTGGCAGAAGGGGGTTGGACTGGGTGGTCCTTTGGGTGTCTTCCAGCTGTAGGATTCTAGAGACAACGAGTATCCACACCACAGCCTGAATCTGGTTGTTTCAACCATTGCTCTGTCTCTCCATAAAAGAAGAAGCAAGTTTAAATTCTTTGTTCTCTTCTGTTTCCAATCAGCAAGGACCATGGCTCCTTTGAGCTCAAGGTGGAGGGCCTTGCCATCTCAGTGGGCCTGAAGCTTGGCAGTGATACCACTGGGAGACCAACAGTCACTACCGCTGGCTGCAGTGCCCACATTTCTAATGTCCACGTGGAGATTTCTGGAGGGTTGAGGTGTGTTGATTTCTTCCCATAACTTGACTCAGGAGAGTTCCACTAGAAGTTGGAATGACTCATTACAAGAAAGAATGCTATGGAAGCAGTTGGACCTATTTGAGCTTTATTTGATTTGAGCTTGTTAAAGCAGAGTTGCCCATGTAGTACTATTATGCAGGGATGTGCATTGCATGGACCCATGTGCATGAATTGCACATGGTGCATGGAAGACAGGCATCGCACATGGATATGCACTTTACATCCCACATGCACAGGCGTGTTTGGCTACACATTTAGTTGTGCAATGTAACAATTCACTGAGATGCAATTCTTCACTAATTTTGTTGAAGGATATAAAAAGTCGTCTTAGGAATTTTCTTCCTGCTGTGGCAAAGTCTTTAAAAACTGGTTAGTTTTTAAAGACTATTTGGTGTTTTGGACATATGCTATGCAGAATTCTCATGCAGGTTTCTTTGTTCAGAAGACAGCAATTTCTACACAGAAAATAACGTTTTTGTACTGCACAGAAAATGCAGTTTTTGGTGTGTGGGGGGCCATGTGCAAATTTTGCATAAAATATGCCCCAAACTGCGATTCTTGTCAGTCCAGGATTCTTCATGTCAGGGTTACTCATCACTTGAGAAACATCCCTTTTTTGATTGTTTTGAATATTCCTCCCCTCCTTACAAGCTGGTGCAACCACCACATAACCCTAGGAGCGTAAATGTGCACTCCATTGCCTTACCATTGGATCTTGGCCAGTCCTGTGCTTTAGCATACAGTGCAACAACTAGGTTCTCCCCCATAGCATGTAGAACACATTTAGAATGACTTATTGCAGGGAGAATTTTACTATTTTCTTATGAGATGGTAAGAGGGGTGTGACAGAGTTTCCTCCCAAGCTGGCCCTGTGGTTCCAATCCTGGGTTCTTGTCACTTGCCCTTCCTGGATTGGGTACTTGGACTTCCAGGTGACCCCCTATTTTGGACTAGTGACTGTGCTGTTTTGGTGGGTTTGATGTTTCTACCAAGTTGATATGAATGGACAGAAACCACTGTGAAAAGAAACAAGAAGAAGTTTATTAAGAGACAAGTAAAAGATACACTAACCCTTAAACTACTAAATCATTTACAGCTCCCCAAAACCAGAGTCAGTCCTTTCTTCTCTCTGATTGTCCTGTCTCTACACCATCTGTTCCCCTCTTTAGAGCGGAGTTTTCCACACTTTTCATGTTGGTGACACACTTTTTAGACATGCATCATTTTGTGACTTAGGCCCTTTTCACATGGCATTTTCCATGCAAAAGGGTGCCTGGAGCATCATGCAATTGTGAGGAGCGATCTGCACAACGCATTTACAATCATGCGACGCTCCAGGGGCTGGCAGGAGCCGATCACTCACCTTTTCATTTTTGGCTAGAAGCCGAAAATGGTGCACAATTGCGCATTGCTTACGGGCCCCACGCACACTTACCTGGCATGCAGAGCCTCCGGAACTGCACCAGTCTCGCTTCCTGCCCCAGTGCAGCCTGGGAAACTCCCAGGCTGCGCTGCGGAAGGAAGAGGCAGGGCTCTCGTGCGAGCAGGCAGCTCGTGCAAAGCCGAAGGAGCCCGGACATGAAAGCCTCTCGCCAGAGGCTGCTCGCACAATCTCCACACCACAGCACCAGAAGAAAGTAAGGTGCGGAAAGGGCCATAGTAATTTAGTAATTCAGTAAGTGGAGGCAGCCCCTCCATCTGAGCCTGGCCTGCTGCTGCCACCACCCTCACTACAGTCTTCCTTGGTCTGGAGCGGGAGAGGCAGCAGGAGAGGCAGGCTTTCCATCTGGGCCTGGCCCACTGTCACCCTCTCTGGGGTCTTCCTCAGCCCAGGGTGGCAGCGGTGGGAGAGGCAGCACCTTCACCTATTACATTTGCACAGCACACCTACACACTGTAGCTGACACACTAAGGTATTGGAAAGCTCTGCTCTAGAGTCTGTCCCCCATCTTTGTAATCAGCCTATTTCCATCTGCCTTCTGACAAAGACAAGCCTCGGTTTTGTGACATTTCCTTCCCACAGACACCCCCCCCACTCTGCCTTCACAGCATTTCCTGAGTTGTGATTGGCTGCCTCCAGCCAACCTTGCCCAGCTCCTCCCTTCACAAGAGCTATGCCATTTTCTCTCCCCCCGCTTGGAAACAGTCCTATGCCCGAAGAGCTGAGGCTCCAACTTCATCTTGCTCCAGTCTAGTCTGATCTGTACTGCTCTTAATGATGCAGGACCCTTGCTTTCAGGTAAAGTTAGAAAAAAATCAAAAGAAAAAGAACTACCCCTCTTGCTACTCACAAAGTTTATGTTAAGTCCCCCTCTTCCCCAGAAGTGCTAGAGCAAGGAGTATAATGAGATTGCAAGGTCTTTCCTTGAGTCCCATGGAAACAGAAACAAGAACAAGAACGAGTTCTGTGCGGCACTTAATGAGCAGCAAAGGGCCCATCCAGGCTGATTAAGAAGTCTCAGATTTTGTTCCTATTCTTTCTGGTTTTATACTGGGTTAAAATAAACTGTCCTGGGGAGCCGGTATAAAAAGTCTTTGACCACAGCAGGCACTGATAGAATAAACAAAACAGGCATGGATCTCCAAAATAAAATCAGAAAGGACACGAACAAAATCTGGGATTTTCTGGTCTTCTGGTCCCCCTGTGTCCTTCTCCTGGTCCTCTGAAGGAACACTTTCCTCAAGATGGGTTGATGAGGCAGCCATGACGGCTGAGACACCTTAGGCCCATTGTGTGCAGAAACGATCTTCTTTGAGGGGAATGGAAGCACAAGAGACACCCACTTCCTCTCCCCTTACTTTCTCAGAACTCCCAATGGGACTTGTACTTTCCTTTATCTCCAAGAAGGCTAGAAAAGCTCTACGTTCAGCAATAGGATAATTGAAATGTAAGATCTGCCTGTGCTTCCCTCCCCTCCACAGCTGGCTTTACAATCTGTTCCACAGAAGCATTGAATCAGCCCTCAGAAGGACCATGGAAGACAAGGTAAGGCTGTTGTGGGGCTTTAGAGTTTCTTCAGAGAGTCAGTGGGGGTAGAGTCTGAGTGTTGCTAGGACTCCAGGAAAGCAGGATTCAGATCCTATTCATCTGTGGGAAAACCCTGGGTAACCTTGGGAAGCCATACCTTTCCAGGCTCAGAGAAGGGCAAGCATGACAACCCATGTCCGAATAAATCTGGCCGAGAAAACCCTAGAGGATGGTCACCGTAAGTCTGAGAACCAGCATGGAGTAGCCATTTGAGAGCTGTTCTAGGACTCTGGGAGACTAGGGTTGCAAGGATTCAGCTCTGGAAAGCCTCTGGGGAAGTCAGACTCCCTCTGCCTCAGAGGACGATGATGGCAAACCTCCTCTGAGGAAATCTTGCCGAGAAAACCCCATGATACTTTCGGCTTGGGGTCACCATAAGTCGAAACAACATAAGATGGAAACATCTTGAAGGCACACAACAACAAGGCAATTGACCCATCTTTCCTGTTCCTTTTCTGATATTTCTGGGTCTGTTTAGCCTGGAGAACATAGCCTATTCATGTCTAGCCAGACAGTGGCTGGCAGGGCACTGTAATGACTGGGAGGGAAAGAGGGATATAACTAAGTAAATTCACGGGCCCACGGGGATATTTTGGAAAGTCACAACAAGTTCATAGCAAGTTGCAGCTGTACTAGGTGAGCTGGAGATTTGCACCCAGCCCTCTTGCCCAAAGCTGAGCCCACCAAAACTGGAGAGTTTGCACTCTTGTCTCCTGCCTGGAGTTGACTCATAGAAATTGGAGACTCAGGGCCAGGAGCTGACAGCCCTATTTTCCACTCCAATGTAAATGCCCCTTTTTCTTCCACACTACGTACATGGCTGCTGAAATTCTTCTTCTGTAGTGGCCTGTTTATTTGTCCACCGTTGGTATTTCTGGAGCAGAAAAGAACCCGTGCAGCTGGGCGGAGGGGAGCCAGAGGACAATATTTCGGGCTTCCTTCTAAAGAGATGTATTGGGGTGGAGGCAGAGGAATCTATTTCTGGTCTGTGTTGGTTTTGCACCTGTTCACTTGTGACTCTGTTTCCTCCCATTTCCTGCATTTTGAGTGGAACTGAACAAATCTTTGCATTTGAATTGCAAAACATTTCCCCTGCAAAATGTTCACTTTTTGTATGCATGCATGGTGCTGAGAAGTGCATTAAAAGACCTCAGAGGAACTGAATTTCTTTCTGTCCATTTATCTAGTGCAGAGGTGGGGATCATAAATCCCTCCAGATGTTATTGAACTGCATCTCCTAGTATTCCCTGCTACTGAAGGCACTGGCTATGGTACTGCTGGGAGATGCAGTTCAAGAACATCTGTGTGTGGTGGAATCTCCTTCTTTGGAGGTTTTTAAGCAGAGGCTGGATGACCATCTGTCAGGAGTGCTTTGAGGGTGTTCCTGCATGACAGGAGGTTGGACTGGATGGCCCCGGGGTCTCTTCCAACTCTACATTTCTATGATTCTATGATTCCAACATCTGGAGGGCCACTTGATTTCCATCCCTGGTGTAGAGAATGCTCATTAGGTCCATTTGTTCAAACATGCAGATGGAAAAGGAGTCTCATTCAGCCTATCTACCTCCTCTTGTGGTTTCTTTTTATACACGTGCAAATCCTTGCAAAGTAAATACTGGGAGGGAAAGCTCTGCAGAGTTTATGGTTCCAGATCCAACATAGACTAAGCTGGCTGCAGCCTTCATATCTAATTCCAAAAGCCCTGCAATGTTCGTCTGGATTCAGCAAAACTACTCCTCTCTTTACAAGGGTTGTTGCTTTCCAAGTGCCCAGTTATGAAATCAGCAGCCCCACCAATGGGGCTTCAAAGTTCAGAAACTCTTTGAACTTGAAAAGATTTGGGCACTTTGCTATTTTAATGCCCATTGCACACCCTTCCATTTCACAGGTCTTTGTGACCTTAATTTAGTGGAGCATGTCGTTCAAAACAATGAGATTTTCTGTTCTCTGCAGAAGTCAACAAACAGGCAGCCCCTGCCAAGATTTTGCAGACAAGCTGCTAGCAATCATGGCTTCATGGCAACCTGGCAGTCTATACTGAATTGGAGGGTGGTGGTGGAGAAAGGACTGGAGACAATGGCAGAGAGGGATCCCTTGGAAAATCTGTGCTCTCTTTGGCACCATCCAGTGGATGATTAAGGTCTCTGAACAGAGGGACTGAAGCGGGTCAAGTAGAAATGCTACTGCACCTGTTTGAATGCAAGCGATAAAGTTTGGCTTCTTCATTTGAAGTTACAAAGTGTGTGCATGCACATGTGTATGTGCACGTGTGCGCGCGCGCACACACACACACACACACACTCTAAATAATATTTGTGTCTGTCTAGCATGAAGCCACAGGAACCTGTGATGGAAGAGTCATTTAGTCTCTCATGAAAGTCTCTATATTCTCATGTATGGAGATCATGATAGGACAGGCAAAACCTGGCAACTTAGGCCAAATCAGGTAGCACCATCATTCCACAGGCTGCCAATATACGTCGAAGGTGTGGGTTTTTTTGAAGATTTTCTGAGCACCAAAATGGCTTCCAGCCTCAGTCCTTGGTGAAACTGCTGCTGTTACATTACTATGTAGAGGAGCCAGAGAAGTGACCGATGTGCGTCTCTCACATTGTGCATCAAGGCACCAGCTAGGTTGCGCCAATGTGAGGTGGAGCCCGTGAGCCCCAGGACAGTCTTGTGAGTGTTCCACTAAATCTTCACAATTCACTAGCAGGGGGTTTTAGTGCTTCTGGTTCATAGCTAAGTATACTCAAAGTTATGTAACCTAGATTGTGATAGAGAATTCTGGCCAGATTACATTTCAGCAAAATTTATTACATTAAACTAGCTGTTGTTGTTGTGTTTTCACGTCATTTCCAACTTATGGTGACCCTAAGATAAAAGTATGAGGGAGTTTTCATGGCAAGATTTGTTCAGAGGGTATTTGCCTTTGCCCTCTTCTGAGAGTGTGTGATTGTCATATCCTGGATAATTTGTGCTCACAAACTTCCCTCAGAGCTAGAACAGAAGTGTTTATTTGGGGCAAGACAAACAAGACAGCAAACTTCCTGAGAAGTTGCTCAGACTGTCGCATACTGGATGGTTAAAGATTTTACACCTTGCCACACAGATGTAAGTGCGCATAGCACTGATTGGTGAAAGTCATTAGTGTCATCTCACCTTACCAGTACAGACACTTTCCTAGGCCCTCAGTTATTTACGTATCTTTTATCCTTGAAGCTAGAACAGGAACTTCTCTTTGCATTGCCAGTTCCCATAGCACCTTCCCAATACTTTTGCAAACTCTTTTGATTTTCTTCTCCCTGGCCCACAAACCAAAAGCCACTAACCATTTGGTGCGCTGGATTACCTAGAGGTTCCAAGAGATACGTTGCCCCTTTCCACAGCTTACGTTATTCCGCCTCCTCTCCCCTCTGTACCGTCTGCCACCGCAAATGCAGGAAGCGCGATGGCACCGCCTCTTCCTTCCGCAGCACAGCCAGGAACTGTCCCAGGCTGTACTGGGGCAGGAAGCACAGCCTTTGTGCTTCCGGGACCTCTGCACACCAGGTAAGTGTGGGCAGGTGGTGGGAGGGCTGTGCGATCACCAGTCATTGGCCCTTTTCGCATGGCATTTTCGATGCGAAAGGGCCCCTCGAGCGTCGCACACATGTAAGGAGCAGTCCACACGATGCACTCACATTTGCGTGACGTTCCAGGGCCTGGCAGGGACTGCTCATGCATTTTTTCATTTTCAGCTTGAAGCTGAAAATGGCGCGCTGCCACACATCGCTCCGGGGCCCCCCGTGCGCTTACCTTGCGTGCGGAGCCTCGGGAGCCAGACTGGTCGCGCTTCCTGTCTAGTGCAGCCTGGGAAGGTCCCAGGCTGCACTGCGAAAGGAAGAGGCAGGGCTCTTGCGTGAACAGGAAGCTCGTGCGGAGCTGAAGAAGCAGGGAAGCGAGAGCCTCTCTCCAGAGGCTGCTTGCGCGAGCACTGCACCCCAGCGCCAAAAATAGGTGAGTTGCAAAAAGGGCCATTGACAGGGAAAACCCATCAGTGATTTGCAGCGTGATTGTGCCACCTGGGGATGGGAGAAGGACGGGACTCAGACGATGACGTGCAGAACTATCTTCCGAGTCTCATCCTTCTCCTGTCCCCAGTGGAAAGGTCCTGAGGAAAGGGCCATAGCTGCAAATACCCACCGACAACTGATTCTTGGTGGTGCTTGAGCAAATTATAGCCGTATCTGATCTAGCAAAGCTGTTCCAATACATATACTATTCCACACCCAGCATGCTTATGACAGGAACCGTGCATCCTGACAGTGATGTACTTAAGGTCACCCAGTGGGTTGCTGTGACTGAACAGGGATTAAAAACTTGGTCTCCCAGAGTCCCAGTACACTACTCAAACCACTACCCCACGCTTGCTCTCTAGACTAATATTTATCAACAGTATGCCTCTGTTGTGCACCATCTCAGGTTGGATTGCAACCTAGAACCAGATGCGTCGACCAAATCTAAGAGATCTGGGTTGAATCAGTTCATGCCAAGGAAGTAACCTGGAAGGCCATACTGGTGTTCTACCCATCGTCTGCTTGGGAAAAGAGAGCCTTCTCTCTCTCCCCCCTCCGATGTCCCAGAGGTCCTTCATGAAGCGGAAAAACAATGGGCCAAATGCTGCTGCTAATCCCAGTTAGCACTGACCTGTTGAATTAATGTGATTAATTCAAGAGGTACAGGATCAGATTCAAAATTCAAGAAATCCTAAAGATGAAGATTGATTTAAATCCAGAACTTTTCTTATTAAGACCTTTTCATGTTTAACCAAAATGAAAATAAAAAGATCGGGAGACAACTCTATCATATGGTTATTGCAGCCAGAATAGACTTTGTGAAATATTGGAAATCAAGATGCATCCCCATAGAAAAAGAGTGAATGAAAAAAGTGATGGATGTAGCAGAAATGGATAAGCTTGCTCATGAGTTAGATGAGAAAGCCAACAGTAAATTTTCCAAAGATTGGGAGCCGTTTAAAGAATTCCTACAATTAATCACGAATTGGGGAATCGAATGTCAATAGATTTCATATTTGATTATTTCATAAATTGTCCTAAGTTTTTTTTTTTTAAAAAGAATTAATGTGATTTACCTCCATGTTGACTCACCATTCAACAAAGGAGTCAAAGGCCATTTCCACACTAGACGGTTATAGTGCTGTTATCCCACTTTCAACATCCTATGGAGTCCTGGGGTTTGCAGTTTAGGGAGGGGCCTCAAAGGCCATCCTCAAAGGCCTCTCCCTAAACTGCAAACCTCAGGATCCCTTGGAATGTTGAAAGTGGAATAATAGCACTATAACAGTCTAGTGTGGAAATGCCAAAAGTTTCTATGACAGTATGGGGTAACCACAAGAGGGATTAAGCTGTCGTTGTATCATATTTATTTGTATCCTGATTTTTCTCCTGTCTGAGATTCAAAGTGGCTGACCAAGATTAAAACAGAAACAGCTAAAAAAATCCAAAATATCTAGCTAACACCAAAGTTAAATATATAATTAAAACTACCAGTGGATATTAATTCACAACATAAGAATAATTCATCTAGATACAAAAGCAAGATTCTAAACAGGAGCCAAAGATGTGAGGACCTTTGAGGAATTGATTTGGCTTCTTCTAATTTCTAATTCTTCTAATTTCTTCTCTTTCTTCCAGATCTGTGAAGAGGTGAGGAGCTCCGTCAGCTCCCGGTTGCAGCCTTTACTGCAGTCTTTGCCAGGTAAGGAGAGGCAGCCCCCGAAACAGGTAAAGAGCTGAAGAGATTGAGAAGGAAGGGAGCGTCTGCCAGGCATTTGGGTGCTCCAAGCAACCTTGGCCATTTCTGCACGAGACTGTTATAGCGCGATGATTCCATTTTCAACCTCCTATGGAATCCTGGGGTTTACCGTTTCGGGAGGGGCCAGCTGGCCCCTCCCGAAACGGCAAACCCCAGGATTCCATAGGACGTTGAAAGTGGAATCATCGCGCTGTAACAGCCTAGTGCGGAAATGGCCCTTGTCTTCACTTCTGGTTCAGCGGGCCCTTCTGTCCTTACATTGTACTCACAGGCTGGGAAGGCGTGGGTGCCATTCTTCCTTCCCCTTCAGCCACTCACTGGGCCACATCACTTTTTGGCACTCTGGAAGGGGCATGGGGCCACTTCAGGCTGCCATTTTGGCTGGTTCTCAGCCATTTTTAGGTTTTTTTATTGCATGGGTCTCAGGAGGGTAAAGGAAGTAAACTGCCACACGTGCATCTCATTTTGGGATAATGTGGCCAGTTTTTCGATGAAAATATTGTCTTAGAATTGGGGCACAAAATTGGGTTTGGGGGCTTTGGGTGATTTCAAGAGGGTCTGAGGGGCTGTACTTTGGGGACCCAAGGGGCCACGCTTTGCCCACCCCTGCCCTATAACCTGTCCTGCCCCTTCGTTTGCGGCAAATCCAAGAACATCTCTGTTTTTCTTTGTCAAATATCATTTGTCACAGAATCCCCTCCACGCTGCCCTCTCACTTGTCTTTTTCTTCCTTTTTTCCCCCTCGCTAGTCACAGCACAAATTGACAAGATCTCTGGAATCGATTACTCCCTGGTTGAGCCTCCTGTTGCCACAAATAATTCTGTGGACTTGAAATTGAAGGTAAGAGAAAAGAGGGATTCAGGAGAGGAAGCGTTGCAGGTGATGCTTGATGTTGTTGTACATAAAAAAGGACATTCAGAAGACAAAATAGGGGAAGAGAAATAGTCTTTTATATATTCTAGTTAAAAGATAAAAATAGCGTATGGGTTCTTAATGTACAGAAGGTTCAAGGAGAACATGAGCAAGTTTGGCAAGTGAAAATACAAGATATACCAAAATGCAATACAATACCACAATGGAGCAGGATATGATACAAACTGCGGCAACAGCAAATCAGGAAGTGAAAGTTCACTAAGAGAATACTACTCTTATATAGAGTCTTTACAGCTGCTTCCAATGACAGTAGCAGCTGAAGGTGCTCTTTAACACCAGTAGACCAATTAACCCCATAATGACTAAAGTTGTAAGTCTAGTCAATTCTAACAGATGTCTCTTCTTGGAGACCTCTGGTCCTGCACCACCAGCAGATTCAAGAGAAGCAGATACTTGCCTGTTATCTTTATTACCTCCCTTTCTCTCTCAGCTGTCCTCCTCCCTCCCTAACCTGGGGGAATGGGCAAACTGGGTTCAGTGTAAGCAGGTCCAAGGCAATGGATACTGGGCTCCACTGGCTTGGGATGGTGAATCCACACTGGGTTTTATTGGAACTGCTCCCAGTTTGTATATACAGTTTGTCCCCAATATCTGTGTGGGGAAGGTACATTCATGGACCTATCATGGAGAATAAAAACATGCAAAATGGTGAACACTACTTTTTTCTTTTTTTATTTCTTTTTATTAAAAAATATAGTTGTCCATATTTGTAAATATCATACCTACTGTTCTTTAACATTTTATGTATATAGATAAAAGAAATTTTTTTTAAAAAATTATATATCCAGAAAAATACATTTACACATATCCATGATTCTTATAACACATTAATTCCTCCTCTTCAAATTATATATCACGTTTAACCTTGAAGTGTTACCATTACTTAGTATATTATTATAAATATTCTACAATTCTATATATACAAATTCAACTTCCTTCCATTCTCTTGTTTGGTTGATTAGCTATTCTTTATAGTTTCCTCTGAAACTTTCATCATTCTAGTGGCCTGCCTAATTACTTTTAATTTTATTGTGAACACTACTTTTTTCAACGAGATGAATGACCTAGGTACGGAGGCGAGTATGCAGCATGGAGAGGAGGCCCTTGAACTGGACAGAACTTTAGAATCTAAGAGAAAGAAGGCTTCGCAGCCATTATCTGTAGTCCAAAGTCAGCGCATAACTGATGAAAACATAAAAATTAACAACAATGTGAAGTCAAAAATTAATATTTTCTTGCCACATTTCAGCACAGGCAGGTGAAATTGGTCATTCAGATACAGGGGATGTACTGTATGGTTGTGAAAGCGCTACACTAAAGAATTCTGCCAGCAAGAAAATAAACATGTTTGAAATGTGCTGCTGGAGGAGAAATTTACAGTTACCATGGGCTCTCAAAAGGTGGAATAAGAGCCATCACGCTTGAACTCTCCCTAGAAGCCAAAACTACTAAACTGAGGCCATTTCCGCACTAGGCTGTTATAGTGCGATGATTCCACTTTCAACATCCTCTGGAATCCTGGGGTTCGGGAGCAGCCGGCCCCTCCCGAAACTGCAAACCCCAGGATTCCAGAGGATGTTGAAAGTGGAATCATCGTGCTATAACAGCCTAGTGTGGAAATGGCCTGAGTCTATCATACTTGGGACAAATCATGAGAAGATATGACTCATTAGAAAAGATGATAATGCTCAATAAAATGGAAGGCAGTAAGAAAACTGAGAAGGCACAGTATAGGTGGGTTAATTCCCTCCAGGAAGCTGTGGCTGCCCTGATTTTGCAAAACCTGAGCTGGGTAGTGGATGAGTGGGGCTCTTGGAAGTGTCTCCTTCATGGGCCCACCATAAGTCAAAGCTGCCTTGAGGGCAAATAGCAACAGCATTCCCAGTTCTACAGGTCCTGGGCACTGGTGGGATCTCAGCTGGCAGAAAATGACCAAGGGAGGCCTCTTGGGGTTGTGGAAATGAAAATGTAAACCCAGCATTCTTAAACAAAAGTGGATTCCATGTTTCCTACAAACCTGGAAAAAAAAACTTGTGGAAACTCAAACTTGAGCTTCTGTAGCCCTCCAACCCTCTTTGCACCTCATTTGTTTTATTTTTTAGAGACCTCCCCCATCCTGTAGGGACTGTGGAAGGCAATTTTGCCTTGTACCCCAAACTGCTGTTCAGAAAACCTTGTGTGGACCCAAAACAAGTCAGAGAGGCTCCAAAAACATGCCCAAATCCTCTCTCTTTGCCCCTAGCGGGGTATGCATGATGAAGAAGGATGTTTCAGCCAGTTCTTTTTTTTTAAAAAAAAATCAAAATGTTTGTTTCTGGGATAAGCAGGGAGGGAGGTGCAGCACTTTATCTGGTGGGGTGATGGGCACAGCCCCGTGTTCTGGAGTACTTGCCCAGCATTGCTGTAGACAGAAAATGGTTTGCTTCTAAAAACTAAAGGCGGTATAAGAAGAAAAACCCCTGCTGTCTACTGTGTTTCTCAGCCATTTCTTTCTGACTGTCTATCACCTTTCCCCAAATGGGTTTTGCAAAGTTTTTATATTGATACATCAAAATGTTTAGTAAGTATAGGGTACTTTTGCCTCTGCAGTCAGTTAACAAGTGAAGGTTTCCTTTTGTTTTTCAAAGAACTGCTTCTCAAGATACCAAGCCTGGGAATTTTGAGATACTGTTTTACATTTGGAAAATGGGGTACATTTGTGCAAAATACATTTCTGCAGTAGTTAAGGTATGGCCAGGATGAGGACACAGACGAAGTGATGGGAGCAACCAGGTTCAAAATTTGTGCAATAATAGTGTGTGAAGGAAAAAGTAGGGTGGGACTAGTTGGTTTGATACCATTCCACCAAGATTTGGAGTCTTTCATGCACGTCTTCCTTTGTCTTGCGTTTTCTCACTCCCCAGGGTGAATTCTTTTCCCTGGCCCATCGTTCTCCTGCCCCTTTCCCATCACCTCCCTTGGATTTCCCTGTGGATCACGACCGCATGGTGTACTTTGGCCTCTCCACTTACTTCTTCAATACGGCTGGCAACGTCTACTATGGGGCAGGAGCTATGAACTTCATCATCACCGATGACATGGTAAAGGGGGGAGGGGGGCAGGGTTGTGAAGGGCCATCATCCTACATCATCCCTGCCCAAGAGAGTTCTCCTCCTTTGGCCCTGGCCCTGCACACAATTCTCCCTATCTTCTCAAGATGTCTGGTTGCATTTAATGTTAAAGGTGATAAGTAATTCACAAGAGTATAATCCTGGGGCATCTCTAGACATGCAACCACACGTCTTCCAAACCATAATTATTCATTCATCCAACAACTGTGTCCAGGTTTTGAAAATAGGGAAAGAAGAGGAAAATTTGGAGGACCACACTGGAATTCTTTCACTCTGCTTTCAGCCATTTTACATATCATATTAAATCGTTCCCTAAATGCCTCTTTTCTCCCCCCATTGTAGGTTCCCAAGGAGGTCAAAATCCGCCTGAACACTTCTTCCTTTGGAGCCTTCGTTCCACAGGTGAGGAACCCTTGGCCTACACCTACTTTCATTCCAGATTCCAGCATTCAGATCTGAGGATGTGCAATGGGATGCCCCTCTGCCCATCCTCCCCTTGGCACTACATGGGCGTGGGGGGAATGACTTGTCCAGTGGACAGACTGACATCAGCATTCCCCTTCCACTTTGGAATTTCAGGGTGCTTACATGTCAGGAGAAGAGGCAAGTGGCTTCATAATCCTGTAATTATTTGCTGCCAAGTTCGCTTTGACTTTCGGCAACCCTATGGAGGAGACACCTCCAAGTCCCGTTATTGTCAACCACCCTACTAAGGTCTTGCAAAGTCATGGCTTCCTTGATTAAGTCCATCAACCTGAAATTCAGTCTTCCTCTTTTCCTACTGCCTTCTATCTCACCAAGCATTATTGTCTTTCCCAGTAAATCATATGGCCAAAGTACGACAGCCTCAGTTTAGTCATCTTTGCTTCTGGTGAGAGTTCAGGCCTGGTTTGCTCTAAAACTCCATCATTTTATTTTATTTTTTGGTCAGTCCAGGGTACCCATAAAACTCTCCTCCAGCACCACATTTCAAAGGAGTCAATTCTCTTCCTATAAGCTTTCTTTACTGTCCAGCTGTTAACTATGCATGGAATTAGAAATACAATGGCACGGATCATGAGCTCTATGTCTTTGCATTAAAAAAAAAAAATTGGTTTATGCATTTCCAAACTCCAGAAGGAAGATCCTCATATCACATACACTTTGTATGTTGTTGTGTGCCTTTAAGTGGTTTCTGGCTTATGGCTGTCCTAAGGCAAACCTATCACAGAGTTTTCTTGTCAAATTTCTTCCATGGGGGTTTCCTTTTCCTTCCTCTGAGGCTGAGAAAGAGTCACCCAGTGGGTTTCCATGGCCAAGTGGAAATTTGAATCCTGGTGTCTAGAGTCATAATCCAGTGCTCAAACCATTACACCACTCTGCCTCTCTTATACTCTAGGCACATTCTTGAGTAGACTTTACATTGTTTCTATATTAAGGTACATAATTACTATAACATTTTATATGGATATCAGTATACCATGATATGTTTGAGACCTACATTTCTTGCCCTGTACGGAGCATATTAAACACAAACACTTCTACTATAGCCATTTCCGCACTAGGCTGTTATAGCGCGATGATTCCACCTGCAACATCCTATGGAATCCTGGGGTTTGCAGTTTTGGGAGGTGCTGGCCAGCTCCTCCCTAAACTGCAAACCCCAGGATTCCATAGGATGTTGAAAGTGGAATCATCGCGCTGTTACAGCCTAGTGCGGAAATGGCCTAAGTCAGCGTAATGGTAACCATGGAATGATTCTCTCTGGGCCTTTCCGCACTAGACTGTTATAATGCTATCATTCCACTTTCAACCTTCTGTGGAATCCTGGGACTTGCAGTTTAGGGAGAGGCGTTGAGAATTTTCAGCTACAGAACTCTTTGGCCTCAGGAAACTACAAACTCCCCTCCAGAATTGCACGGGCTGCCGAAAGTGGAATAATAGCACTGTAACGGTGTAGGGCGGAACGGCCCTTAGTTAACCAGCACTGCAAAGTCTGATGAACAGCTTTGACAACAACATAACGAGGCAGCCTTGGGAGTCTGTGGGGCTGCTCCGTCTCTAACTGGAGAGGGTTGGTTTTTAGTACCCTGGTTGGCATGTGGCATGTTTGACCTTCATCCAATAAGTGTATGAATCATAGAATCAAGGAGACCCCAGGGGCCATCCTGTCCAGCCCCCTTCTGCTATGCAGGAACACCCATCAAAGCGTTCCCAACAGATGACCATCCAGCCTCTGCTTAAAAACCTCCAAAGAAGGAGACTCCACCACACTGAGCCTTTGTGCACCTCAGTACAGGCAGACCTCAGTTAATGAAGTTAATAAGGAATTTCTTTTTTGCAAAGTCTTTTTACATCTACCCAGCCCTCTTTTCCTTCCCATCTTCCCGATAGCTGGACAATTTTTAGCAGGATGGTGAGGGAGGGCTGGAGAAACACAAACTTGACAGTGCCAAGGTTGCGGCAGCATCCCTGGAGTAAATAATGCAATAAAGTTTGAACTGGGAAAGGTTGGGTTTCTGTTCTACCTGATCCTATTGTAACAGTATGTGCCTCCCTGCAACAGTCAAGGTAAAAAGCAGCAGCTTTCAGAATCTCTTACTGAGCGTGGTGTGAGCAGCATAACAGAGAAAAGGAGAGTGCAGAGAAGCTGGCCTCACCAGCTCCAGACAGCATGCTGAATGAGCGTAGGTCTAGAAGTCCGAACACCAAAATGGAAATCATAAGGAAACTGGAGACTGGTGAAGGAAAAAAAAAAAATTTCTGGACGTATTTTGGAAGAATTTTTCAAGTGGTCTCTAGAAAGTTCAGAATGTTTTTCTTTACTTCTGCGAGGCTTACCTGACCTTTTGCATCCCTGTGTGGTTAGTTTTGCATTGCTGAAACGCATTGAACTGCCCTTCTTGTTTTGTGGAGTAGGAACTTGTCCCTATTCTTTCTATCTTATTTCTGCTTCTGGTTCCAAAGTTTTTGTTAAAGGAGTCATGCCCAGGAAACACACTGACTTCATTAGCTGAAGTAGACGTATAGTAGAGGCCACTCTTTTGCTCTGGCTACCTGCCCTCAAGCGTAATTAAGGCTTTGTGGTGGAGATGGCTTGCTCCTGGATATGTTCGCATCTTTTCCTCCTATTTGGAAGGTTTTCAGTGGAGGTTGGATGGCCATCTTTCTACTGGCTATGAGCTATAAAGCCCTCTCTGGCTTGGGTCCAGGCTGTCTGAAAGAACATATCTCATTCTCTTTCCTTGGAGCTCTTTCAAGTTGGATGACCATGTTTGGGGAGTGCTTTAGTTGTATATTCCTGACCTGGGAGGGAGTTGGAGTAGATGACCTTTGTGGTTGCTGCCAGCGCTATGCTCCTACAAGACACCAGTCTTCTGCATTTGTTCATGTTAATGCTATCTTTGAACCTTTCCACTCTATGGCCTTTTCCGCACGTTACCTTATCACAGAGGTGGGGGGTGCCGTTCGCGCAAGCAGGTTCTTGTGCAAGGCGCTCTCTTCGCTGCTCCTTCGTCCCGCAGCTGGCTTCCTGGTCTCACGACTGCCCTGCCCCTTCCTTCTGCAGTGCAGCCTGGGAGCTGTAGGCTGCACTGGGGGAAGAAGTGCAAGCGGTGCACCTGGGACGACGTACCGCAGCGCAGGTAAGTGTGCGTGGGCCCTGGGAGCCTTGCGCGACCACGCACCATTTTCGGCTTAAAGCCGAAAATGAAAAGGTGCGTGCGCGGTTCGCGTTAGGCTCGTGAGCGTCGCATAAATGGGAGTGCGTTGTATGGGAGTGTGTCAAGGGGCCCTCTCGCAAAAGAAACTGCATGCGAAAAGGCCCTATACTGGTATAGTGCTATTATTCCACTTTTAACATTCTGTGGAATTCTGGGCTTTGTAGTATTTACTGAGGCCAAAGAGCTGTCTGGCTGAGAATTCCCAATGCCACTCCCTAAACTACAAACCCCAGGATTCCATAGAAGGTTGGAAGGGGAATAATAGCACTATAACAGTTTAGGGTGGAAAAAGCCCTTTGTTTCTAGTTAGCGGGCTATTGGGCCAGAAAGCTGTGTTACTCCGTTTCTCTGAAAAGAAATAATACCTCAGACAGAATTCTGTTAGAGACATATGCATGCAGAAGGCCATTTCCTCACTAGCCTGTTATAGCGCGATGATTCCACTTTCACTTTCTGGCCAGCCCCTCCCGAAACTGCAAACCCCAGGATTCCAGAGGATGTTGAAAGTGGAATCATCGCGCTGTAGCAGGCTAGTGCGGAAATGGCCTAAGTCATGCTATGCACATGGGGCCGGAGAGTCACCACGGTGAAATGGACATTTTCTGCTGACAGTAAAAGAAGCAGAGTTGCACGGCCAGCATGTTCATCAGTGTGTTGTCTTTGCAAGTTGCACAAGGTGCATTATGTGTTATGCTTGCGTATGCTGTAGTGTGCATTGTGCATCATGCATTGTGCAATGGCATCAACTCATTGCTACGTGTTGTTCACTGTTGCTATTGTGCACAGCAGTTGCATAGGGCTCACGTAGCATGTTTCCATGTGCGGTGGTGTTGCATTGATGCCTACGTTCACTTTCATCTTTCAGTGTGCAACGGCTTCTAACTCTAGTCCAACCCATTTTGCTTTGAACAGCTGATCTCCAAGGCCTGAAACTGGCAAAACATAGCAAGTAGCTTATTATATCCCTGCCGTTGACTCTGTCCTATCTGGAAATGGCCAGATGGAAGAGAAATCCTTAACGGAAGCTGGGCAGAATCTGAGCAGTCACATTCTTAGAAAAACCGACATATAAACTCCAAATGGCTGAAGGCTTAGTAATGAAGAAACATTGTCAGATATCTGGCAAGCTTCTATTTTATTCATAAATGAGGATTCTTCACCATCTGGTCCACCAGCTCATCATATTAAGTACTGGGAAAATGCTCTTTTGAGTGGTTTTAATTTGACTGGCTGCATATGGTGGAAATATTCGTTACTTTTCATCTGCCTGAAAATTCCTCGTTGCTGTCATTACAATCAGGATGGGGCTTTTGGGTATTTAGATCTGTGAACTAATTGTTAATATCTACTGACTGTCATTTGTAAACTTGTTTATTTCGCATCTCTTTTTTTCTCACCACTATTTGTTCTTTTATTTTCATTTGAAAAATTTTAAGCATAGAAAGGACAGAGTGCCTCTGGTCTCAAAATTTTGGAAAGGTGAGGGTAGTGGAATGGTTGAAATAAGATTTTAAAAGCAAGGCAAAAAATACTTCTCAGGGAATCAGGTCTTGAAGAGAGTACAAGTCCTGATCCTGTTGGTTATTCCCAACTAGAGGAGACACATTGCATTACTTGCTGAATGCTAAGTCAACATACTTGCAAATAGAATGTAGTTCAATGTGTATTTCTGTACCTTCAAGTTGCCTGTTGGCTTATGGTGACCCCATGGATTTCATAGGGTTTTCTTAGGCAAGGAATCATCAGAAGTGGTTTTGCCAGTTCCTTCCTCTGAAATACAGCCTATAGCACCTGGTATGTTCTGGCAGTCTCCCATCCAAGTACTAACCAGTTGCTTAGCTTCTAAGATCAGATGGGATCTGGTGCCTTGAGGGTATTTCGGTCTCTTTCTGTGTACGTGCCTTCAAGGTGACTTATGGCAACCCATGAATTTCATAAAGTTTTCTGAGGCAAGGAATGCTCAGAGGTGTTTTGCCAGTTCCTTCCTCTGAAACAGAGCTAATAGCACCTGGTCTTAACTGGCCGCCTCCTATCCAAGTACTAATGAGTCTACTCTAAATGGAACAAGCTTTATGAGGAATGATTCAAGGAGTTGGGTATGTTTAGCTTGGAGAAGAAAAGGCTGAGAAATATCTGAAGGGATGCCATGTAGAAGATGGAGCGAGCTTCTTTTCTGCTACCCCAGAGAGTAGAACACGAACAAACGAGTTCAGTTAGAAGAAAAGAGATTGCAGTGAAATTAGAAAGAACTTCTTTACTGTAAGAACTGGCTGGCAGTGGAATAGACTGTCTTGAAGAGTGATGGCCTCACCAACTTTGGAGATCTTCAAACGGAGGTTGGATGGGCATCTCTCAGCAGTGCTTTAGTTGTGTGTTCCTGCATAGCAAGGCCTGGACCAAATGGACCTTGCTGCTTCCTCCAGTTCCAAGATTCTCTGATTTCCGAATAGACTAACAATTGGATGCAGATCAGCCTCAACTGGCTATGTAAACATGTCTTCTTTGCTCTTCACCCCCAGATGGAAAAACTGTACCCCAACATGCTGATGAACCTCAAGGTTTCACCTTCTTCTGCACCATCGCTGACCATTACACCTGAAATTCTGTCAGTGAGTCCTGTGGTTGACGTCCAAGCCTTTGCAGTTCTCCCCAACTCTACTCTGGCTCCTCTCTTTGTGATTGCTGCGGTAAGTTCAGCCCTTGCATCACTGCCAAATGTCAACAGCATCTACTTTTTGGTAATTGCCTTCCCAGCTGCCCATTGCTCTGAATTTCCTCCATCTTCATCTGTCTCTTTAACACTGATCCAAGGACGAATATTTCTACCTCTTTCCATCTTTCTTCCCAGCCGTTGCTTTCTTACTGCTGTAAATACTCACCTTTTCATAGAATCATAGAAATGTAGAGTTGGAAAAGACCACAAGGGCCATCCAGTCCAATCCCCTGCTTTGCAGGAAACCCTCAAAGCCCTCCCGACAAGTGGCCATCCAGCCGCCGCTTAAAAACTTCCAAGGAAGGAGACTCCACCACACTCCGTGGCAGCACATTCCACTGCCAGACAGCCCTGACCGTCAGGAAATTCCTCCTGAGGTTCAGGCGGAATCTCCCCTCCTGCAGCTTGCATCCATTGCTCCTTGTCCTGGTCTCAAGAGCAGGAGAAAACAAGCCCACTCCCTCCTCGACATGACATCCCTTCAAATATTTAAACATGGCTATCATGTCCCCTCTCCACCTTCTCTTCTGCAGACTAAACATACCCAGCTCTCTAAGTCTGTCCTCATAGGGCATGGCTTTCATTTCATTTCTCCATTCCTTTCAGATGCTTCCTAGATTTCTAATACTTTTGCAAAGCACCATCATCTTTATTTATATCCTCACTCTCCCCGCCAAAAAAAAAGTTGTTTTTTCCATGTATAAAACAATTTCAAACTATTTGGCATGTATTTAAAAAGCTGTGGATTTGCCTGTGTCTCTTTCCTTCCAGTCCACCACTATTTCGGCTAAAGTTGCTGTCAATTCCACCAAGATCACCGGCTCCCTAAAACTTGGCAGGTGAGTGGTAGTTCAGAGATTCTCCACATTGGTACTGTGATACTTTCACACCAAAAATAAATAAATCTTCGTCTTCCTGAGCAGTGGCAGCAAATATTGTTGCTTGGACTTTACTGTGAAGACACACTTGGCTTACAGGTTGCTTACACACGCACTGTGAATAGGGATGCAATTCAAGAGAGAGAGAGAGTAATTTTTTTCCCCTTTGCAAGAGAGCCATTTCCATACTAAACTGTTATAGTGCTATTATTCCACTTTCAACACGTCCTTTGGAATTCTGGGGTTTATAGTTTCCTGAGGCCCAAGAGCTCTCTGGCTGAGAAGTCTGAAGGCCCCTCCCTGAACTGCAAACCCCAGGATTCCCATAGGAGGTTGAAAGTGGAATAATAGCACTATAACAGGCTAGTGCAGAAATGACTGAAGTCTTTCCAAACCATGCACTTTTCAAAGACTATTCGCAATTCAGGACTTATTCTGCACAAAATTCACACATGCTTGTTTTATGGAGGAAGCAGCATTTTCTGTATGGAAAATAATATTTCAACACAGAAATATTATTTCCTGCATAGAAAGTGCTGTTTTCTGTACAGAAAATGTTGTTTCTTGTCCCAATCAACCACATGCAGAATTTGTGCAGAATAAATCCTAAACTGTGAAAATTATAGTCAGTTCAGGATTCTTCTTGATATGTGAAAATATATTTTCAATATTTTTTTTTGGAAGTTATTGGATACTTTTTCCAGTCCTAGCTGTGAGCTGTCGGTTTTACCACGCAATGAGTTTGCTGGGTTATTATTTATTTCTCTGTTGTATTTCATCAAGACCCGCCATCTAGTCCTGCTATTAGCTTGCTGCACTGACTTGTCCCAGCTCATCTTCTACAATTCTTTTTTTAAAATGCACTTTTTTATTCCTCTGTAGACTACAGCTGTCCTTGAAGCATTCAGATGTCGGGACCTTCTCAGTAAGAGCTTTTGGGTATCTCGAACTGTGTGATCCTGAGCTTGCCTTGAGTCCTCTGCAGAGATCCTGAACTCAGAGCCTGAGATTCACGTTCCCAGTCCGAATAATGAATGGCCCAGGGACACCTTTTCTTTTCCCACCAGTCCCATTCTCCCCCAGCTCCTTTCTCGGTGAGCTGAGGGTACACATAAATGTCCCCTCAATCCTTCTGGTGGGTCCTGCTCATCGGCTGGAAATTGCTCAAGCAGGACCATTAACATCCCTGTACATGTTGCTTTAGAAGTCAAAGAACAACAAAACAGTTCCCTGCCCTCAGGCTTACAGTCCAATTAAGACATGAGACAAAAGGAAAAGGGGATGGCGGTGTGGGAAGGGATTGTGTCCAGGAGATACGGCCTCTTCTCCTCTCCCTCTGAGATCAGGACCGTGGCATTTGGGAAGGACGGAAGATCTTTCATCTGCTTCTGCCCCTAGGCATGGTGGAGCTGTCCCTGCCTCTTCTTCTCTCCCTCCGAGGCCAGGGAAGTGGCATAATAGACCCAGGCATAAATCAGAGTGCTAGTGATGACCTATAAAGCCCTGCCTGGCTTGGGCCCAGACTATCTGAATGACCATATTTCCCTCAAATTTTAAGATCCTTGTGGAAGGTTTCCTCTCAGCCCCACCACCGTTGCAGGAATGTACGGTCAGGATGCACAAGAGGGCTGGCCTTCTTGGCTTCTGCTCCCCCTTGTGGGATTTCCTTCCCTGGAGGGTTAGCTCAGCCCCTCGGTGATCGCTTTGCACCAGCAGGCAAGAACTTTTAATTAAATGATCCTTTGATCCTTATCTCTTTCACTGAGTGTAGCAGAAGAGTCTTTTGATGGCCCATGCTGTACCTTTATCTTGCTGTTTATATATACTTTAAACGGTTTAAATATTTTAAGGCAATTATTTAACATTTTTCTTTTCCAAAACCTCTGGACCATATATTTTTTAACTGTATTTTGTTTGTGTCTTATATTGCAAGCCACCTTGGGTTCCATAATGGAAGAAAGGTAGACTTAAAATAAAATAATATAAAATACAAATTGATGTACAAGCCAAGACAGATGGGGGGGGGCCTCTGGATGTGGATGTGCAGCTAGTGCAAATCCCAGCAGTTTGACTGTTGACTGGGGCCATTTCCACACTAGGCTGCTATAGTGCTATTATTCCACTTTAAACCTCCTATGGAATCCTGGGGTTTGCAGTTTAGGGAGAGGCCTTTGAGGATGGCCTTTGACGTCCCTCCCTAAACTGCAAACCCCAGGATTCCATAGGATGTCGAAAGTGGAATAATGGCACTATAACAGCCTAGTGCGGAAATGGCCTGGGACCCCATCTGGACATCATAATGGCAGCCTTAAAGGAATGCATTGGTAGCCAATACATTTCCAATCTGAAACCAAGGTGCTTGTGGTGATACTTAAAACCCTAAACAGCTTGGGACATCAATACCGGAGGGAGGATCTCTCCCTATATGTGCCTGAAGGAATACTGAAGTCAGCTGGGGGCCCTGCCTGCAGGGTGAGAGGGTTGGAGTATTTTTGCGTCCCTCTCAAACTTCTAATTTTGTTTTCCCAATTCCCTCCCAATGCCCAGGTGCAGTTACTGCAAGCCCTCATGAACTATTATGCTTCAAGCATTCTTCTCCCGCAGATTAACGGTAAGGATTGTGGTGCAAAGTGCTTTATTAGAACTATTATTTCATCCCAACAGCTCTTGAAAGCACACCTCTGTGATGCTTGTATCATAGAAGAGGGATAAGTCTAGGCCAGAGGAGATGAGTAGCTTTTGTTTGGTTCCCAGAAAGTCTCTGGCCAAAGAAGGGAGCCAAATATCTCATCTGTTTAAGTGTTAAAAAAAAATATATCGAATTTTTATATCCTGCCATCTTTCTAAAAATCTTGGAGTGGCATACAATAAAATCAACTTGCTATCTTACAACAGTGTTAACAATAGAACAATTTTAAAAGGATAAAAACATATGAAACAAAACATTTAGTAGACATGACTAAGGATGAAGTATATGCTCTTGGATGGCAGAAGAGGCTTTTCCCTTTGCATCTGAAAGGAAGAAAGGAAATTGGCAGCAAAGAGAGGCTAACACAGAGGCCAAAGAAAGGACAGAGGCCCTTTTCACACGCAACTTTGAATGCAAAATGGCCACGGGAGCAAAGTGGAATCACGAAGACGGTTCTGCTTGACGTTCTCACGATTGCATGTCACTCCTCCAGCAATCCCGTGGCAATTGCGCATTATATCATTTTCAGCTCTTTGCCAAAAATGATGCGCAACTGCGCATTCTTCCCATGTCCCTCCTGCACTTACCTGGCATGTGGAACCTCAGGAAGCGCAATGGCCGCACTTCCTCCCCCAGTGCAGCCGGGGGTACCCGGCTGCGCTGCCAAAGGAAAGGGCGGAGCTATTGCGCTTCCTTCTGTCCAGCACGGAGCTGGTGCAGAGGGAAGCGTAGGGGATGCGATTCCCTCCCAGAAGAGGCTTTTCACGCGAACCCCTCGTGTGACACCAGCGGCACCAAGTAAGGTGTGAAAAAGGCCAGAAGGAGGAGTGAAAAAGATGCTGTTTCAGTGCCAGGGGAGAGCATACAATCTTAGGGTTAGGGATATGAGAAAGGGATATGGTCTGTTTTTCACATTGTGGGCCTTGTTTCCTAAACGTGAGCCCAATAACATGGGAGAATTGGCATGGGACATGGGACCACACACACTCCAGGGCCAAGGTTTCCATGTGGACAGAATAAAATCCAGCCTTGGCTTGTTTGCCCAACTGATGTACCTGGTGGCAAACTCAATTTTTCTAACCTCTGCAACTATTACCAGCTTTTCCAAGTGTTGGCCACAATCCTGTGTGGCTCAGAGTACCATAGTAGTTCCACATGCAGAACTATGCTATGCTGAGCCATTTACCACCCTCTGGACTTCTTCTAGCACTGCTGAAGCCAGGTTTGTAGAAGAGTCTATTTCTGTCTCCGTAGCCAGACACAGAATGATGACATCATCCACTGGGGTCTGCCAGGGTCCCCTGGAAGTCTCAATGGATGATGTCTTCATTTCATGTCTGGCTGCAGGGACATAGCTAGGCATCTCTCTGATTTTCTTCCTGCTCTCCACCAGCTTTTCATAGCTGTGGGGGTGAGGCTTCAGCATTTGTGGTGGTGGTGGCAGCAGTCTTTGACTGCTGCAGAGACAGGAAGGGAATACCAACTTTGACAGTAACCAAAAACAGCCATACGCAGCCATAAAGTTACTTATGCCTGTGTGTGCCCCTAACAAAATGTCAGTCGCGACTTCAAAGTGGTGCTGGTGGTCCACCCTCTCCTTTCAGTTGCCGGAATTCTTCACCACCCCTAACTGCTCCACCATTTTGCCCCTCCCTTTTTCCCCACCTCCACGGGCTCCTCTGGTTTACAGCACTGCTTTCTTAGTGTGCCTTCGCTAGTGTCCTGGACGGCCTCTGGCTGCGGATGAATTTGGAGCAAAACCAGAAAGTGCTCATCCTGTCCCCAAATGGAAGGAGCAGTGCGATTCTTGGGGCAGAAGGCGGAACCTGGCATTCTGAAGGGTCCAGGGACCCCACAAAAGCAGAAACAGACGTGTTAGGGGGAATCCACACTTCTCATGCAAGCAAGAGGCCTGGTGAACGTTTGCAGTCCTGAGCAGGGACAGCTTCTGGGACCCTAACCCTTTTGTTTTGCGGGGAGGCCGTGGGTCGTTGTGTTTAAACCAAGGTTCCAGTTCTTATGACTGCACAGATAACTGGGAAACTGGGGGCCGTCAGTGGCTATGAGGAGAACCCTCCATGTTCTGAAGAGCCAACAATGATGTAAGTAAAACCATTAGCTGAGATCCTGCGTCAGAGTTGCATAGCATCGACGTCCACATGTGGAGTTAAGCACTAATTGTGCTACTCAACCCTTGTGTTGAAGGACAGCGTCGCGCAAGGGAACGCACTGCCACACGTGCAATTGAGTGCACACCCAAATGCTGATCCATGCGCAGGGGCCTGAACATTTGCTTGTGCGGTGACACTGCAGGCACAACTCCACTTCTGCAATGGAACCGAACGCAGCAGACCAAAATATCCAGCAGTTTCCATAGAGAAATGTACCCATGGGCAAGATACTCCCAGGATTCTGGCCATACTAAATGCTTTTCCTGTGCATTCTATGTTCGGAGCACAGAGTTGGGCCGTTCTTATGGCAGAACTTGGCCTGGAGGCTCATAAAGTCCTGCCATGGGCAAAGAAGGGTACAACTCTGACAGAAGGCTGCCATTTCTCGCCGGGCGCTCATCGGGCCAGTCCTACTGCTGCTCTCCATGACTTGACTGAATTTTATTTTCCAGCACGACTGGCTGAGGGATTCCCCCTTCCTCTCCTGGATCACCTCCAGTTTTACAGTCCTGTCCTCCAGCCTCACCAGGTGGGTGGTTCAGGGGCACTTCTGGCAACAGAACTGCGGCTGATCAGGGAAATTTCTACAATGCTGCTGCCAAGATCGGAGTGCAGGAAGATTCCCTGGAAAAAAAAATCTCAGGCCCACAGAATATTACAGCAACATTGCAAAGCAAGCTGGGGGGGGGGGAGAGGCCCCAAAGATTTCCCTTAAAAATCAGTAGTGGGCAAACTGTTTGTTCTCTAGAACTCTTAATCAGGTCAGGGGTATAAAATGTTAAGTTACCAGAGAAGAAAGAAAAACAGTCCAAATATCAACCAAATTGTTGTGAGCCTAAGATTTGTACTTAATTAAGGATCACATTAGAGAGTATGTGTAGTGAGTGAGTGAGTGTGTGTATATGTAGATGAGGTGCTCCCTGAAATGGAGAAGGGGGTTTATTCGTCATAGCACATGATTTTCCTCACTTACACATCTTGCATTTAGCATGTTTTGAGGTTTGGTTTTTTTTTTTTTGGTAGTAGAGTAAGCATTAATATGTTAACTGATGAATGTTAACAAACCTATGATATTATTAATATGTATATTAGTGAGTTAGGAGGGTTTTTATTTTATTTTCTTGTTGGTCAAAAGGAGATGGTTCTAAACTTTTACCTTTCCGATTATCCTGCAGGACTTCTTGCTCTTTGGAGCAGATGTTCAGTACAGCTAGTGCTGAAGATGGAGAAGGCTGAGAAATGATTGCAAGAGATAGAATGAAGAATATTGCTCTCCTCTCCAGTGCTGTTCCTTCTTTGAGAGCTTTTGAAATGAACAAAGGGACTCCTGCCTGCTGACTTGGTCTGTCTCCCTCCCTCCCTTTTCTCTTGCAATCTGCTACTTGGCTCAAATGTGTCTTCCATGATATCTGGGTACAACTACAAGCCCTGAAGAAAGGAGGAAGTGGCTATCCATATAGTTTTGCTTCTAATTGAATCTGCTGCAATTGGCACCAGAATTGGTGAAGGTGGAAAGAGGGTCTGTTGGGCTCTTGGACCTTCCACAATCTACCATTTTGTGTGTGAGATTCAGAGGTGGGTGAGAACTGACCTGCAGGGCAACCGTTCAGGAGACTGGTTAACACAGGTCCCTTCTGCAGGTCCCAGGTCCATTGCCTGCACTCCGTCCTTAAGAAAGGTCTCTCTATATCTGCCAGTTACTTCAGTTTAACCTGATCTCTGAAACCAACATTTGCTCTCCTTCCAATGCTGCCCAGATCAGAGAATGGACAAGTTACTTTTTCTACTACTACAATGCCAGGCTCCCCAGGCACCACGGCCAAAATGGAGTCTCTTTAAGCTGCAGTCCAAAAATGTAATTTTTCCAAGCTCTGGTCCAGCTCCAAATCCCATGAAGAAATTACTTTCTCCAGTAACTCCATAAAAATTTAGGCCATGCTGATGAATTGAGGATCTGAGAAATGCATTTCTATCTCATATCCTGATAGATCAGAATCTGAACAGGATAGAAGCCCAGAGTTCAGCACTCATACCATCAAATATAGAAGATACCAGGTGATTGTTGTGCTGGGATCACTTTCCACCCAACTAACATTCCCACCCAAATGTTTAGATTATCTGCCCAAGCTAGGTATCAAAACTGGCTTCCCACAGACTCTTTCCAGACTCCTTGCTATCAGAAGGGAGAAAGAGACATGTGGGGTGTGACTTTAGCCATGAGAGATTGTTTTTCTGGAAGAAAAGTCCCTGAACCTAAGGCACATGATTCCAAAGAGGTACAAGCATTTTGCAAAGTTAGCCCAACCAAAGCCATATTAGTGCCTTCTTGCCCTTCCGTGGTTCACGAGGAGAAAGTCAAATAAAGAAAGCTCGAAACAAAGATTTTTTTTAAAAAAGAAATTATCTTTCAAAATAAATGGAAAGATGCACGGTGTTCATCAAATGGCTGTGGTGTATATCACTGGTGACACAACCAATGTTTAATCCAAGGGCTTGTGTGCTCTGTAGAATCTGGAGAGACGTGTTTGGCTGCTCTGGAGATGCACCTTTGCAGCCCCCATTTGCAGAACACGAACTGATGGCGCATCACTTCCTGTCACCTGCCTGGGCATTCTAGAGGTTGGGGGGCTGTTTGGGGGTGGACAGCACCTGAAACAGCAAGAAACAGCAGCACAAAGCAGCGTCTACACCTTATTTTCCCTGTTTGTGTGTGTGTGTGTGTGTGTGTGAGTGAGTGCGTGTGTGTGTCAGGCCCTTTTCGCACCTTACCTTTTCATGCTGCTGGGTTGGGGTTTTCGCGTGAGAAGGCTTGGGAGGAACGCTCTTGCAAGCCTCCTGCTTCAGCTCTGCAGCTCCTTCCTGCTCGCACGAGCACCCCGCCTGCACCCCGCCCCTTCCTTCCGCAGTGCAGCCTGGGAGTTGGAGGCTGCGCTGGGGCAGGAAGCACGACTGGTGCGGCTCAGGAGGCTTCGCATGGCAGGTGAGTACACACCAGGCCTCTGAGCGATACATGAGCACACGGCATTTTCGGCTTCGAGCTGAAAATGAAAAGGGGAGTGCCCGCTTTGCGTCAGGCTCTTGAGCATCGCGTAAATGTGAGTGCGTCATGCAGACCGCTCCTCACACTTATGTGACGCTCAAGGGGCCCTTTCGCTTCCAAAACACCGTGCGAAAAGGGCCTTTGTCAGGGCATTTGAGGACATTCAAAGGGTGGCACTGGGGTCACCCCAAGGGTCACAGGCAGTCCATTGGCCGCACAGTTCCCAGCCCTGGTGTAAGCCATTTGTTGCTTATAATATCCCTGCACCCTTGTCCCACATAGCACAAACCACAACAGAGGCTGAGGTAGCAATGTCCCAGTGATAAAAGGACATTTGGCTCACCTAGGACAAAAAAGAAATGTATGGATTTCACTTACATGCAGCGAACAAGGGGTGCAGTCATATACAACTATTTGTACATCAGACTGGAAAACTTGTTCACACTCAACTTTCTGCTTGAGGAAGAATTCTATGGAGGCTAAAAGCATGTGTGCTACACTGAATCCTTTCTACTTTCTAGGAGTCCCCAAAACATACAAACCTTTGCCATCTACTTAGCTGATGTAAACCCTGTCTTCCTCAATCCTTCATCTAGCCAGGGACTTCCAAGTTTCCATAATGGGCTCTTTGGCCTTTTTTGCCTTTGGAGAAAACCTCTTGCAAAATCTCTGTTACATTCCTGTTGTTGTTTTGTTGTTGTGTGCCTTCCAAGTTATTTCTGACTGATGGAAACCCTAAGGCGACCCTTTCATGAGGTTTTCTTGGCAAGATTTCTTCAAACTGGGCCTGCCATTGTCTTCCCCTGAGGCTGAGAGGGTATGAGTTGGCCAAGGTCATCCAGTGGGTTTCCATGGCTAAGCAGGGACCTGAATCCTGATCTTCCCAAGTCCTAGACCGACTGGTCTTCATCTTAGCTGGAACCTCTTTCCTTCCATTTAAATCCATTGATTCTCATTCTGGTTTCTGAAGCAGCAGAAAACAAGCTTGCTCCTCCATCTTCTACATGGACATGTCTTCAGATATTTGAAGATGGCTGTCTCATGTTAGGGCTCAGTCTCCTCCAGACTCAATATACCCATCCTCCTAAGCCGTTCCCCACAAGGCTTGGTTTCCAGATCTTTGATCATGTTGGTTATCTTCGTCTGGACGTGTTCCATCTTGTCAATATCCTTCTTTATGCACTATTTCAGGTGAGGTCTGACCAAAGCAGAATAGAGTAGGACTCTTGGACACCACTCATTTAGATGGAGCTCAGAATTGCATTGTCCTCTTTTTGACCATTGCCTGATGCCAGAAAGGCCAGATAAAGGGAACTGGGACCACAAAGCAAGGAGAGCTTCTCCTTTGTGCACATGTCTGAGCTATCCCAGTAGCTCAGGCATAGAAATCAAATACACAAATAGAAGAATGGAGGAGAAATCACCAATAAGTCAACTAGGGGATGGAATAATATTGTGTCTCATTTGAGCCCATGTGGTATGGTGGTCTGAGTATTGAGCTAGAACTCCAGGAGTCCTTGCTCAGCCAAGGAAACCCATTGAATAGCCACGAGTGGGCAAGTCACACTTTCTCAGCCTCAGAGGAAGACAGTGGTGGCAGGCTTCTTCTGAAGAAATCTGGCATCGGATAAGGCTGCCATAAGCAGAAATCAATTTTCTGGTGCATAACAATGGAGACAGCATGAAGTAATGTTCTGAGTATTGCACTAGGGCCCCTTCTGCACAGGGTTATTAACGTGGGTCAATGTGTTTTGGCACGGAGCTGTTCTGCATGTGAGAGCGAATTAGGTTCACTTTATTTACCATCCTTCCGCACGTAATCCCAAATTAATGCAACCCCATGTGGTGGGAAAGCGCGCTATTTGAAAACCAGAAAAAATCCAAAACAACTTTCAAGATTGAGCAGTTTTGGACTTTTGCAGCGGTGCAGATACGTACGTTTGCACCGATGCGAATTGGTGGGCAGCAGAGGGTGGGCTGTGGGCGTACTCACCTTCTTCAGCTGTCCCCACCCACCAAAGGACAGGCACGCGCCATTTTTTGTTTTGTTCAGCAAACTTTAGGAAGTGGAGTAACCGGACAGGCATGTTAAGAGGAGAGAGCTGTTTTCTTGTTAATGTTTTACCATATTTGCCGGCATTAGACACACTGCCCCATAAGAGCACCCTGTTTTTGGACTGTATTATTTGGGGAAAAAGTATTTTAGTACTCTGTTCCCGGTTCCTGTCCTATCTGCTTGGGTGGGGGGACCTCCCTGCCCAGGCAGAAAGAAGAGTGTGTGTGTGTGTGTGTAAGAAGCTCTATCCCCCCATTCCTCTGCTCCTCGCGAGGAAACTTTCCTGCCGAGGTTGGAAGGGGAGGGAGGAAGGGAGTGTGTGTGTGTGTGTAAGTGTAAGAAGCTCCTTCCCCCATTCCTATCTGCGGCAGGATCATGCTGGTGGCGGGGAGAGATGAGCGGGGAGTGCGAGATCACTCTCCCAACTTTGCTCTGACAGGTGACCTGCCTTGCAGGGGGGGAGTTATCATATTCGCACCCCATTTTCAGAAGGCTTTTTTGGGGGGGGAAAGTGTCTCTTATACAGTGGCAAATATGTACCTACATAGAATCATAGAAATGTAGAGTTGGAAGAGACCACAAGGGCCATCCAGTCCAACCCCCTGCCATACAGGAAAACCCTCAAAGCACTCCTGACAAGTGGCCATCCAGCCTCCGCTTAAAAACCTCCAAAGAAGGAGACATAGGTACATACCCAAAGGAGAAAAAAAAAAATAAACCGATCACAGCTGCTGGGGGGGGGATGAGGGGAGTAGTGGGAGTGGACTCTTCCAAAATAGTATGGATGCATGAACTGGCACTCCTCTGAATCAAATGAAACACACCGAGGAGCTGTGTGGAAGCAAATGAGGGAAAGCCCGTATTATTTGGATCTGATAAGACACCGTAAGAAACCACGTGTACCGCTTCATGCGCCTCGTATGGAAAGGGCCTAGGACTTTGAGAGGCCTGGGTTTGAATCCCTGCTCGGGTGTAGAAACCCACTGGGTGATTTTGGGCAAGTCTCACACTCCCTCAGCCTTAGAGGAAGGCAGCAGCAAGCTTCCTCTGAATAAAGCAGGCCAAGAATACTCAACTTCTTGTAATTTGAATCCATCAGTTCAAGCCTCACCCTCTAGAACACCTGAAAACAGACTCATCTCATTTTCCACCTGACCAGTGTAAGGTCAGAACTCTCTACACCAGTGGTTCTCAACCTGTGGGTCCCCAGATGTTTGTGGACTTCAGCTCCCAGAAGCCCCAGCCACTATGGTCAATGCTCAGGGCTTCTGGGAGCTGAAGTCCAAAAACATCTGGGGACCCACAGGTTGAGAACCACTGCTCTACATGAATCTGTAGTTGGTTTTGCAATACTGTATCCCAAAACTCTCTGGCTGCGTATGTCAGGGAATCGTTATTTTACGAATAATGCTCCCCTGGTATCTGACCCTTGGCAGAATATTCCTGGAAGGAAAAAAAATAGCACTGAAGCAGGTTAATTTTATCTATTCTGGGCTTCTCCCAGAATTAGGCAATACTGGATTTCAGTGATCAAGGAAACCGGTAAAATATGCCTCATCAGCCTGATATTGTTGTGTTATGCTAAAAAAAGTGAAGATCCTGGAAGGAGAATTTATTTGCTGCGAATGCTCTTCCTGCCACGTGGCTTTCTTCCATTGAAGACTAGATTCTTTGTCCACTGAGTGCAGATAACACAATTAAATTGTGGTCAGAGTATGAGAGGGTAGATGAAAGTGCAATAACTTTATTGAGAATTGGAGCTTGTTAATTACTGGAACAGTAACAATCATAATTCACCTTGGTAAATATGTTTTGTCAGACAATCTGAAAGAGCAAATGTTGACAGAAGAGAAGAGGAAGTCATTATTCTTCCTGTTAGGGGACATGAGTTTATACGGTCAGTTTAACCCAACTGTATATTGCCAATACATCTTTCAATTTCCCCCTTTATTCTTCAGCTGCGTTTGCAACAGTGCGTTATGTGGTTGAGAGCACAGCCTTTTGGAATGAGGGGCACTTGCCACAGGTACCTGAGCAAGGCACAGAATGCCACTGCAAAGTTCAAAAGAAGCACAAGGAGAGTTTAATGTTATGCTTGGGATAAGCAAGAGGTCACACTGCAGATGGGACTACATTCCCCCAAAGGCACATGTTTGCAGTTTGGATGTACTTCTAGGCACAGCTTTGCACCTTGGAGGCCTAGGTTTCTGCAGTGGCCAGGAGAGCTTTTGCTTGCACACCAACTGTATACTTATCTTGAGAAGTAGGATCTGGCCACGGTGGTACATGCCTTTGCTATATTCCATTTCAACTACTGTAATGAGCTCTACTTGGGGTGGCCTTTCAAGCGTTTTCAGAAACGTCTGCTTCTCTAAAGAGCTGCGGCCAGACTGTTAACTGGGGCAGGTTTCAGAGACCATACTGTGCCCCTGTTGAAACCGTTCCACTGGCTGCCAGTATCAGGAGAAGCCCTTCTCTCAGTCCCACCACCATCACAAGCACGGTTGGTGGGGATGGAAGAGAGACCCTTCTCAGTGGCTGCCCCTAAACTGCCTCAATACCAGTTAGGAGGCAAATCTGGCTAAAGACCTGGCAGGTTGATGCATGTTCAAAACAAAACTTGTCATGTGCACCATTTACTGGAAGCAAATGGCTTGGAGATTTCCTGGACACCATATTAGTGGAGATGAAGGACAAGAAAAAAGCATTGCCTTCTCCTCACAAAAAAGAGAATAGGGAGTCCTTTTGTCAGGTCCAGTCCTTCTTTTGTTCCTCTAGCTTTACTAATGGGTCTTTTTGCCCAAGAGAAAACAGGTGTGGCAGATTGTAGTATGAGCATAGATACCTATCCCAGCAGCAGTCAGATGCCGAACTTCTGCAGAAACAACAGCAATAATGCCATCAGTGGCAATACTACTTCAGGAAAGCAAGGAAGAAAATTACCACAATCCTGACTATCCTATGGTAAGAATGAGAGGAAGACTATAAGCTTTCTTCCGCATTTGGGAGGAGGCAACAATGGGCCAGTGGGTTTTGACCACATTAAAAGAAGGTCGCCTCATAGACTTCATGTGTTACCCTTACAAATTCTTTATTGCTTCCCCAAGGTGCAGGAAACCAGAAAAACATCAGCTGATGCTCAAGGTGATTCACCGTTTGATAGGGAAGTGGTATGAAGGGTTCTTATTCCATCTTTTTTATTGTTCTCAAAATGAGCAAATCATGGTGAGCTGTCCTAGACCATAAGAGGGTCGACAGACTTGACAATCTTGGAGGCTTTGCAACTCCGGGATTTTCTTGTGTCCCTCAAATGTTAACAGAAGCCTATTTGCATATTCTGATCCACCTTCTTCATAGCAAATATTTCTGCTTTGCATGCTAGAGGCACCACTACCAATACAAGGCACTACTGTTCAAACCATCATCCTCCCCAAGGGTGTTCACCAGGGTGATTGTAGCTCTGGTGGCACATCTACGACAATGGGCCCTACATGCATACATGTGTACCCATATCTTGACGATGTCTGATCAGATTTTCCTCCTTCCCACAGGCACACAAAGATGTCTTTGCTTCCCTAGCCAGACATGACTGGAAGATCCCCCTCATTCCATTGCAGCAGTTTTAAGACCTGGGACCAATTATAGATACATCATGAGGAAGAGTCTATCTGATTGAAAAGAGGGTAAGATCTATTCAGGACATCATCAAATTAGTATGTCGTTCTGGCACCTCAGACCTTCCATTGCTGGCACACTTGCAGGGATTGATTATTTCAGCGATAGACACCATGTTGTGGGCATGATTTCATGCCAGGACTTTGCAAAGGTTTCTGTTCCCATATCAGAAACAAACTGCTCAGATGAAACATCTCTCCCTGCATCTACCAAAGAAGGTCAGGCTGTTGTTCCAATGGCAGTTGTTGACAGCTGTGCTGAAAGGATGTCCAATTTGGGTGCTACCAGAACTATAAATAATGATAGATGCAAGCATGAGGTGATGTGGAGCAGTGTTTGGCTCATTATGCATAAAGAAGGTGGGAACAACAGGACCAGATAGACTCTTCCTCATGAGGTATCTACAGCATAAATTGCCTAGAGTTGAAAGCCATAAAGCTGTTCCTGCTGATGTTATATCAAAAGACATGGACCAGTCCTAATCAAAACAAACAGTGTGACAGCAAAGGCACATGTGAACCATGAGGAGGGACTCAGTCAAGATCCTGCATGGAGGGAGCAATGAAGTTGATGTCTTGGGCAGAAGTGAACCACCAGGCATTAAGAGAGGATCACATAAAAGCGGATTAGCTGAGCAGGACAGATGTGGACCAGATGAAATGGCACCTGTACCCAGAAGTATTCACACTGATAGTGGATCAGTTCAGGATGGCAGAGATGGACCTCTTTGCTTCTCTGGTCAACAGTTAAATGGCAAGATTCTCCTCAACATTTCACTCTCAGGAAGTAGAGAACATAAAGGCACTAAATGTGGACTGGCCAAGGCTTAATGCCTTCCTACCAACAGCAATAATTGCCAGGTGCTTGAGAAAATAAATAAGAAAAGGCAGAATTAACACTAGTGGCCACACATTGGCCAAGGGGGTCATGATTATCCAAGGTACTGGGACTCTCCACAGAACATTTCAAAATCCCAATCAGACAGGATTTAACTGACTCAAGGCAAAATTTGTCATTTGGATCCAGAGTTGCTCAACCCACACACGTGGAGATTGGAAGGAACGTCTTACCGAAAGTGACACCAAAGATGGCTGAGATGATAAAGCATTTTAGACACCACAAGAAGAATTTACAAATATGTTTCTCATGCATTCTTAAGGTGGACCAGAAGGAAAGGCCTCTGTCGGAAGTTGGTAACAACAGCTTGGGTTCCCCCCCCACAAGACAATCTGTCTCAGGAACCAAATTCACACACACAAATATAACAGTGCAAATACACTATTTATTAGGAGTGTGATACATAGTACAGGACTTCAGTGAGCGAACTGGAGGCAATTAGCAAAATCCAAAACATTAAAAGCAAAGAGTTTCTCATCCCGCTCGCAAGAGACCTTGGAATTCTGGTTTAGCCTGGCAGCGCTTATCACTACATTCCTAGCTTTGTTTATCTCATGGTCTCTGGTTCTCATACCTTGTTACAAGCAAGCTGCTAATTAACTCCTACTACATGTTCCATAACTAAAATATGGAGGGCTACCCGACAATCTGGATAAGGGTTTCTGATCGAAAACCCTTGAAAGACAAGTCATGGTAGTTATTTCAGCATTACCTGTGATGCACCCAAGATTTCATCACACCAATTATGTCAAATGCTTTCTTAGAGCAGCCATGTTAATCAAGCCTATCATCATTCATAGGTATCCCATCTAGGATCTACATACAGTTTTGGCATCTCTAACAAAGAATCTCAGTTCTTGACTTGGAAGGTCCTTTTTCTGGTGGTGATAAAATTGTCTAGGAGGGTGTCAGAACTGAGAGCTCTCTCATTGAGGGAAGAGCTGTGTATCTTTCCTCAAGATTCTGTGGTGTTAAGAATGGACCCCACTTTTATGCCAAAGGTCAACCTGACATTTCACACTGCCCAAGGAACTATTTTGTCATCATTGTGTCCTCAACTGCTGAAAGATCTAGAAAACTCATGGCATATATTAGATATAAGGGGGGGCACATCAAATTTATGTCAAACGTACTTAACAGTTGGTTTCTGATCAGATGTTAGTCTCTTTCCAGTCATCCTCAATGGGAAAGAAAGTCTTCATGCCAATTTTGACAAGGTGGATTAAGGAACGTATAATGGCGTGTTACAAGATGTCAGCGTCTTTGCTGCTGAAGGTGGTTGTCGCTCACGCTATTTGTAGTGCCACTACCTCAGCAGCTCTTGCAATGAATGCTCCTATATTACACATTTGTAGAGCAGCAACTTGGTCTTCTCCTTTGACCTTTGCACACCATTACTGGCTGCATGCATTTGAGTCAACAGAACCATCCTTTGGTAGACATGTCTTGCAGTTTTATTTTCCAAATAGATGTTTCCTTTTGTCAATTCACCAACACTTTGGTCAGGAAGCTTTGGTATCTTCCATGACATGATGTTTCCCCTCCACCCCTGGAAAAAGAACATTGGTCATACCTGTGAGGTACTTCTTTTAAATGGTGGAGGTAGAAGCATTCCTTCCCACCCTGAATGTTCAGGTCCTTGGGGAGGATTCAGATAATAAGTTAGATCTTATGGGATTCTGATTTAAACCTCCATTTCTCTACTGCACTTACCTTTATTTCTGAGTGATTCCATAACTTATTGTAGCTTTTTGGCTGGAATGTGAACTGAGGGACAGTTGGGATTGTTCCTTTTGCTAACTGTTCCCTCCAAGCCTACTCTCTACCTACTGGAGGGATGATAAGGAGCAACCCATGATAGGATGTTTCTGCCTCCACTGCTTAAAAGAAACATCTCACCAGTAAGGCCATGTTCCTATTTCATTTTTATGTGCAAGGATAAATTGTTTGTTATTAACTGCTGTCATGTCAAATTTGACTTATGGTGACCTCATGAATGAGGGACCTCTGAGTCTTTGTAGTGAGTCATGTCTTCTTGTGATATGGCCAGAATACAGTCTCTTGGCTTCTAGGGGATGTTCAGGCTTGATTTGATTCATTTGTCTTTTCAGCAGTACACAGAATCTGTAGGACTTTCTCCAGAATCACATATCAAGTGAGTTGGTTTCCTTCCTATCAGCTTTTTTTCACTGTCCACTTTCATAACCAAATACAGACATCAGAAATACTATAGATTGGATTATTCTGACTTCGGTATGCAGTGGTGACCAATATGAACAAAGATCTGGAAATCATCTCGTATGAGGAATGAGTTGGGGAACTGGGGGTGTTTAGCTTGGAGGGGAGTGAGAGGTGATGCAATAGCCATCTTGAAATATCTGAAGGGGTGTCTAATTCTAAGATTTTATAGTTCTGACATGGCAGAAGTGTGTGTGTGTGCACCACAGAAATTCAAGGTGCAACAACTTTTTCTGAGATCTAGAGCTGGGCGTGCTCACTGCAAACAAAATGCAGGAATGACAATTCGTCGGAACATTTAATCCATGCTGTCAATCATGGAACACATTGCCGGAAGCCAAGCCCCTGAATTGGGCACAGCCCCAGGCAAAGAAAAGCCCCAGGGGCACCCTGATAATTGCACAACTGGAGGAAAATCCTCTTGTGGGAATATAAATATTCCCTCCGGATTCTTCTTGCAGCTCATTCTCACTTCCTTTCCCCCTGAGCTGGAAGCAAACACTTTGTTTCTTCTGCAGGGAGAAATATATTTTAGGGCTCCAAGGATGCCTAGGGGTAGGATGTCCCTGACGTCTCTCCTTCTCTACGTTTCCTGTTTGGCGCTCCACTCCGAGGGCACAAGCCCTGGGTTCATGGCCAGGATCACTGACAAAGGCCTGGATTATGGTAGGTACCTGGTTTCCTCTCGTCACTGCCTCACTGCACCTGAAAAAGAGAGGATCTTTTTTTTTAAAAAAAAGATTTTTTTAAAAAAATTCAGAGATTTAAATTACAGAGATTTAAAAAAGGAAAAGATAGAAAACTCAGATACAATACAATAAAACAGAAATTAAAAAGTGTAAAGAAAGAATAGAGAATGAAAAAGAAAAGAAGAAGAGGAAAAGGAGACTTCTAATTTCCTTTTGCTGTTATAACTGCATATTGTTATTTATACCGCTTTCTCTAATACTGCAACAAATTCCCATCTTGGATAACCTACTCTTTCTAATCATCAAAACGGTAAGTTACAAGGTCAGTTTCTTTACCGTTTGTTTTGTTTGTAAAAAGTCAATAAAGGGATTCCCCCAGCCTTTCAGAAATGTCACCAATGACCTCCCTCTAATCAAACTCATCAATTTGTCCATTTCTGCTAAATCTATCAGTTTCAGCAAACATTCCTCCATAATGGATAGTGTTGACTTCATCTGTGCAGACAACAGCCCGCTATTTCCACCTATACATTCATCAATTCCAAAAGAAAAAGTTCTGATTCTAAATGGATATTTATCTTTAAAATTGTCTGCATCGGTGAATATATCTGAACCTCTTTTTAAAAAGCTTTTTCATATGTCCAGCATACGTGGTGAAAAATCACATTTCCAACGTACATTGAATACACCTTTATACATTCTAGACAATTTCTCTGGTATCATATACCAATGATACATCATTTTATAAAAATTCTCTTTAAGACCATAACATAATGTAAATGTCAACCCCTTTGTCCACTTATTTTCCCATTAGATCCATCTGTATAACCGAAGTTCTTGGCCCATTTTATCAAGCGCTCTTTACCTTGTTCTGTCACAGGTTGAGAAGCATGATGGGACCTGTTGTTACTCCTGGCTTCATTTTTTCCCACCACTAGAGGGTGAGAACGCAAAGGGGAGAGTTTGGAAATTCTCCTTGCATATGTGGATGATCTATGCTTGGTCAGTGCTACACAAAAACAAGTGCACGTGTTTGAGGAAGAGCTGGGGAAAAGGTTTCAGGTGAAAAACCTAGGCCCAGTACAGAGCTTTCTTGGAATTGAAGTACAGAGAACTGAGAAAAGGTAGTCTGCTGTGTCAGAAACGAAAGATTGTGAAATTGTTAGAATTGTGTCAAATGTCTGACTGCAAACCGGTACAAACTCCAATGGTGCCAGGTTTTTTGAAAAATACCTGTGAGGAATTATTTCCTGATATACACCTATATCAGTCTGTCATTGGGAGCCTTTTGTACTTAGCTGGTACTAGCCGGCCTGATATTGCTTTAAGTGTCAACATTCTGGGCAGAGCGTGTGCTAAGCCAACCCAGTATCATTGGCAGGGTGTGAAAAGGGTACTCAGGTACCTAAAGGGTTCCCTTGATTATTGCCTAAGCGTTTGTCCTGATCAGATGCCAAACCTTGTCTGTTCATCAGACAGTGATTTCGCTGAGGATACTGTGGACCGCAAAAGCACAACTGGTTTTCTTGTCAAATACAGTGGTGTAGCAATCGACTGGAAGGCTAAAAAACAGTCTTGTCTTGCTTTATCAACTGCAGAGGCAGAGTTTGTGAGCCTATCTGCGCTCTGTACTGAGTTGGTTTGGTTCTTGCAGTTGCTACAAGACCTGCATGTGTCTGTGCCATTACCAATACAAATATGTTGTGATTCACAAGCCTGCATTCAAATGGCAGTGTCTGACTGGGTGTCTTCACGATCAAAACACATTGACATCAAATTTCACAATGTGAAACAATATGTACAAGAAGGAAAAGTGTCCCTTACCTATGTGTCTTCAGAAGAAAACGTGGCTGATGTGTTTACCAAGCCACTTCCTGCTAATGCATTTGGTCAGCACGTTAGCAAACTGGGGTTGATGGAGTCTCCAATGCAAGGTAGCTGAAAATATTTCGCAAGGAGTAGGGGAGTGTCACAGGTTGAGAAGCATGATGGGACCTGTTGTTACTCCTGGCTTCATTTTTTCCCACCACTAGAGGGTGAGAACGCAAAGCTGCTTGTAGTTGTTTAGTCTAGCTGCCCATGTGAAACCTAAACGTATTCAAGGTCTTCTGCTGCGTGTAGCCGCAACATTGTCATGGTTAAGGGAACGCCTTGTTATTGAATATGTATACTTAAAAACACGGCTTTTGAACAGGCTGTGCCTTTTTCTTGTTTCCTTTCCCTTTCTGCTCTGGACGAGGAGATGGCTCGCTGCGCTGTAACTTAATAGTCTGCTACTTGATCTATTGCCCGCAATAAAGACTGTTAGCCTGCTGCCTCGTGTTGGCTGTGATGTTTTTCCTATTGATGGTAATGCCCCTGGCGGGTTTTTTCAACATGTTCTTCTTCCATCTCAGATTTCAACAAAAGTTTATACATTTTAACAATTAATATTCTTCATCTGTACACAGCTGCCTTTCAAATTCTGACTTATTTTGTTCAAAACCATAGATCTTTTAATCCATTTTAAGTCTTTCTGATAAACAATAAGTAATAAAACCATTTGAAAACTATATCCCTCTGCTCCTAATTGCTTTCACGATTTAATTTTATATTCCCCTTGATAAATCTCCAGGAGGTCTTGATACATTAGCCATCTTTCTTTACCTATTGTTTGTCTGCTATAAAAAGCTTCTTGCGCTGAGACCATAATGGCATTTTTGGGACCAACCTGAGTTTATTCTTCCCAACAGTGACAAATTTAGTTTCGCCCATCTTAACATATCCTTCATAATTTCATTCCACGTCTTCACATAAGTATTTTGAAGCAACATGCAATTCATATTCATCATAGTAATGCCTAAGTCTTTAACTTTCTTCTTAATTTTGAAACCAGTTTTGTCCATCAATTCAACTTGATATTCTATACTCATTTTTCTTTAACATCTTTGCCTTTTGATTAATGATCTTAAAACCTGACAGCATCCTCGTCTTTTTCCTTTTTGAATCTCACAAGGTTTTTTTAAATTCTCCATTAACAATTATTTGTGCTTTCTTCTGAGGTATAGACCAGTTTAACCCATGTAATATAATTATATTCAAAGTTCATATCTTCCATAGCTCTAAGCAGAGAAGCCCACCTGAACTTGTAAAATGTCTTTTTTGCATCTAAAAAAAACCAGTCCATAAACCTTGCTTCTCATTATGTTATTCTGATCTTCCAAAATGTCCAAAACATTTCTAACATTATCTTCTAATTGTCTTTTAGGTAAATATCCAGATTGGTCCCCATGAGTAAATTCCTGCAAAATTAGTTTCAATCTTTCAGCTAAGATCATTGTAAACAACTTATTGTCATTATTCAATAATGATCTAGGTCTGTAATTTTTTGTTGATCTCAAAACTTGATCCTCTTTAGGTATTAATGCTATATTAGCCTTTTTCCAACTATCACAGATCTTTCCATTCTGCAAAATAGTTCATCATTTATTGTAAAGGTAATAAAAGTTCATCCTGAAAACATTTGTAACAAAGAGCCAACAAACTGTCTGGCCCAGGTACGTTTCCTGTTTCAGTCTTTTTCACAACATCACAAATTTCCTTTACCATTCATCATCTGTCTCTGATTTTCTGTAATCACTGATAAATTCTGCTTACCCAAGTAACCATCCACTCTTTCTGGAAAAATCTCTTGATGTTTATATAGCAAAGATTAATATCAGCGAAATGTTTCTTGTATACTTCCATTATTTGCAGGTCCTCCATCTTGTAATGTAATATCACTTTCTTAATCACTTTTTTAACATCACAGATTTGCCCCCATCTTCCATATGACATCCCTTCAAATATTTAAACATGGCTATCATGTCACCTCTTAACCTTCTGTTCTCTAGGCTAGACATACCTAGCTCCCTATTCTGCTCCACACGGTGCATAGTTTCCACGTCTTTTACTGTTTTGGTTGCGCTCCTCTGGACACGTTGCAGCTTGCCAGTGTCCTTCTTCAATGTGATGCCCAGAACTGGACATGGTGCTCCAAGTGGGTTCTGGCCAAAGCAGAATAGAATGCTCCTATACCTCTCCCTCACCTAGACCCTATAATCCTATTGATGCAACCCAGAATCACATTGACTTTTTTAGTTGCTGTATCACACCGTTGACTCATGTTCGGCTTGTGGTCTACTGAGAGTCTTAGATCCCTAGGATTTCTAGTCTTCCTTGGTACGAAGTAACCACTGCTGCAATTCCCTCTTCTATACAACTTTTAAAGGTACCAGCGTCCTCTCCAGTTTTCACTGGCAACCCTATCAGGAGTGAAGGAAGTGTGGCCCATCGTCCGCGGGCAGTCTTCAAATCCCATTTTCACAGCCCTGAGTCCCTTGTCAGTTCCCTGAACTGCCACCTTGGACTCCCCTTGAAGAATTCAGTGTGATCTTTGAGGGATTTTTGCTCCAAAAAACACACCCAAAGACCACAAAATATGCCAAACACTTTTCCTTCTTTTTCAACTGTGTGCACGTGTGTGTACGTGGCTTTAAGTCACTATATATCAGCAAAAATGGCAACCGTAAATTATACCATGTCAGTTCCTTTCACCGTTTTGGTCAATATATGGTTGAAGTTATTCAGCCACATCCAGCCATATTTTTAGAGGACAGATGGGTGGGTATGGCCTGTCGGCATTGTGAGGGGACATTGGCCCCCACGTCCCATGCAGTTACTTACCCCTGCTCTAGACCAGTGGTTCTCAACCTGTGGGTCCCCAGATGTTTGTGGACTTCAGCTCCCAGAAGCCCCAGCCACTATGGTCAATGCTCAGGGCTTCTGGGAGCTGAAGTCCAAAAACATCTGGGGACCCACAGGTTGAGAACCACTGCTCTAGACAGAGTAAAGCAGCTGCCTCAGGTGGTGGACTGAGGCCATCCCCCCAGGTTGCCTAGCGTAGCTCGGTTTCAGCTCCCTAGGCAAGCCTCTTGCCCTCGGATGAGGTCAAGGGTTCTCTCCTGTTGCCAGTGGATTGAATCTGCTGCAGATCTCGGGTGCCAGGTTGCAGCAGCGTGCCTGCAGTAAACGATGCAACAAAAGCTTCGGCTGGGAGAGGGTGGGATTCTCCTGAAGCCAATTCAGTTGCAGCTGTGTGTGGACTGCCTGCAGGGGGCAAGGTAAATGGCAGCTATCTCTGGAAGCCCTGACTGAAGATTCATAAACAGCAGAACAGAAGGAAAGAGGGAAATCAAATTAGTCTCCCTTACCAGTTATTCCCAACAAGTTAAAACAGTGCAAATCTCTGAGTTCATCCATGAAAACTGAAATTATAAGAAAAGAGAAGGCTGCTGGGGGGAAAGTAAGCCCTGGATGCATTTTGAAAGAAGCCTTCAAATAGCCCTTAGAACAGAGCTTTCCAAACTGTGTGTCGTGACACGTTCGTGTGTCAGCTGCAGGAGTGTCATGCGAATGTAATGGGTGGAGGGGCTGCTTCTCCCGCTGCAACGGCAGGCCAGGCCCAGGTGAAGGGGCTGACTCTGCCACCGCCCCGGGGCCAAGGAAGATCCCCCTGAGGGTGGCAGCAGCAATGGGCCAGGCCATGGTGGAGGGGCTCCCTCTCCTGCCGCCACTGCCCTGGGCCAAGGAAGACCCCAGCGAGGGTGAGGGCGGAGGTGGCAGGCCAGGCTCAGGTGGAAGAGATGCCTCCACTTTCTGAATTACTTACTGAATTGCTGTGTTGCAAAATGATGCCTGTCTAAAAAGTGTGTCACCAACCCAGAAAGTTTGGAAAGCTCTGCGTTAGAAGGTTTGAACTGTTTACATATGCCAGGCTTGCCAGACCTGGGTGTTTCATTTCACACAGGCATACTGTTTCGTTTTGAAAAAAAAAAAGTTTGCTGAAACAAAGTTTGCACTGTTCTCTTCCTCTTTCTTGCAGTGTAGGACCCTATCCCTATTCTTTGCTTTTTCTGCCTCTGGTAGCCAAGTTTCTGTTAGAGAAAGAATGTCCAGGAACACATCTACTGCATTAGCTGAAGTATAGCTGTACTAAAAAGCTGGATCCCTTGTTTCCATCTTGAAGGTAATGTACTCTGAGATCTTCTTGTTCTTCTTGTTTTCTTCCAGCTTGCAGGAAAGGTGTTGCTGTCTTGCAGCGAGAATTGAACAACCTAAAGCTGCCTGATTTCTCTGGGTCCTTCCAAGTCAAAGTTTTTGGAAACATAGACTACAGTTTCTACAGGTGAGAGACTCCAACTGGCAACACACCAGCTCTTGCTAACAGTTGAATCTTTTGTGGGCAATATAACTGTGGGGCCCATCCAGACTGATAGAAAAGTCCCAGATTTTCTTCCTGTTCTTTCCAATTTTATAAAATAAACCAACCTGGGGAACTGGTCTTAAAGGCTCTGGTTGTTCTGGGAGCTGACAGAAAATATCCTGAGATAAACAAAGCATGTGTGAGGCTCTCCAGAACAAAATCAGAGAGGGGAGAAGCAAAATCTGGGGCTTTCTGGTCTTTTTTGAATAAGTCTAGATTGTGCCCTCATGACTGTTTTGTGAAGCAAATAAAATGATTTGGAGACAAAGTCAGTCCTGAAGAAAGAATCTGACGGTGATACTAGGTAATGACAACCATGCAAAGCAACAACACAGCTTGCCCTCATGTTAAGCCAGAATGACCGCATAGTTCGCCAGGACCAAACTTGTCCTATCTAGTTGGCCAAGCAAAACACTCTGGAAGCCTAGCATCACGGACCCATAGTGTTGGAAGGGGCTGTAAGGATGGTGGGACAGAAAAGAGGGCTTCCCTGGAAAATCTCAAGACACAAGTAGGGTCGTAGAGGGAGGCCTTTCAGATGGCCTGGACCGGAGCTGTACAGGGCAGTGGCATAGGGACGGGGGGCAATGGGGGCGGCTGCCCCAGCGGCAACGTTTTGGGGGTGTCCCGGCCCATAGGCATGCCCTGCGTGCCCTGGCCATGCCCCCTGCAGAGTGGCCATGCCTCTCGCACCGTAGCCCCCCTCCCACCGCCCCCACACTCAAAGCCCCGCCACTGGTAGAGGGCTTTCATTCATTTCATTCATTATTTCATTCATTCATTATTTTGGCCTCTCCTCAGCTGCAGGGGCCAAGGCACAAAGGGGCTGTGCCTGGCTGCTCTTCTCTCCTGTTGTTGCCGGAATAATGCAATAAATAAAAACTAAGTAAGAAGATATTTATAGCAGCATGGTCAGCGTTTACCATATTGGGTAGCTCGCCTGTAGCAGCCAGAAACCAGACACGCCTAGTCCTCCACAACAGCCCAGGGGGGACAATTTCTCCAACTCTGGGGGCTGCACAGGGAGCGTTGAAGCTCCGCAATGGTGCATCCCTCTTTTAGAGAAAGGATCACCCAATTGAATTGCTGCTCTTTTTTTTTTAAATATTAAACAAAAAAAGTTTATACATAGAAAACAACATAAAGGACCTCTTATCCCAACATTAAACAACAAGACACAAACATATCACAAAAAATAACACACCATAGTCAACTACAAAACAAATCTAAAATTAAGCACAATACTAGGGACAATATCAGCTATCTTCCAACTTCTCAGTTGATGGTTGTAACTTAAAATAGGAAATCAACTTCTTCTAAGTTAAATATAAATTTAATAGGAGAGTAAAATAACTACTTAATCACTTTATACTGCTTTGTACCGTTAAAAATACACGTTTGCTATTAATGTCTAGATTTTTACCTTTCCTATCAGATAATTCACTTTATCTCTATTTGCATTTAAATCTTAAATCTAAAAGAACCATCCTAAACATTCTTAGCAAAATTTAAAAATGTTTCACAATTTTTTCTATTTTCAGCCATGGAACCATTTTTTTTTTAACATTACCGTTAACTCGTCCATTTCCAGTAAGTCTAAAAGCTTCATCATCCATTCTTTTTGCACTGGTATCTTTGCTTCTTTCCATTTCTTCACAAACAGAAGTCTTGCTGCTGCAGTCATATACTGAAAAAGTCTCTCATCAAAACAGTCTATTTTATCTTCCAACATGCCTAGTAAGCACATCTCTGGCATCAATTTTAATTTAGCTTTCAAAATGTCCTCCATCGAAGAGTGAATCATAGTCTAGAATTTTTTTTATTTTCTTTTTTTTGCTTTTTCACAGATCCACCACATATGATAAAATGTTCCTTGTTTTTTGCATTTCCAACAAATGTTTGGTGAACCATTATACATGTTTGATAGTTTTTCAGGTGTAAGATACCATCTGTACCTCATTTTATAAAAGTTCTCTCTTAAGTCATAGCTCAGTGTGAATTTCAAACTTTTTGTCCACACTTTTCCCCACTGTTCTAAAGCTATATTGAGCCCCACATTTTGGGCCCATTAAATCATCAGTCCTTAAATTTATTCATCCTCTGTTTCAATTTTCAACAAATATTTACATATTTTACCAATTAAGTGATCATCATCTGTTCATAACAATGTTTCAAATTCTGATTTAGAAGTTTCAGAACCAAACAGGTTTTTATCCATCTTAACCCATCATATTTCTACATTTCCACCAAATATGAGAGAAAGTTCCCTTATGTTTATTACATTTCTAACACTTATCATTTATACTGTTATATATTCTAGCCAGCTTACTAGGAGTCATATACCATTTATATACTGTTTTGTAGAAGTTTTCTTTAAGGTCGTTATATGAAAATTTCAATTCCCTCATCCACATTTCCTCTCATTGTCACTCCAATATTGCCCCCTATAAATTGCAGCCAATGTATCATGCACGTCTTTATTTGTTCATCCTTCATTTCAGATATCAACATCTTTTAAACTTTGGCAATTAAATGGGTCTCCTCCATACATATCAACTTTCCAAAATCAGTCTTCCCTTCCTCAAAATCATATTTAGCCTTGTCTTCCTTAAATCTTTCCCTCAACTGAAAATATACCAGCCACTGAATTTTATGACCTACCTCCTCTAAACCCAATATTTGCTTGATATCCCATTCACCTGATCTCCCTATCAAGAAGTCTCTATACCTAATAAATTTTAACTGCCCTCCCCAATTTCTTTTCCGTAGAATGCTTCCTGTGGGGATAACCAGCCTGGGGTCCTTAATATTTCTCCCAAATTTCAATTAATGATCTTCTTATTACATGATTTTAAAACCAGCATTAATCTTAGCATTCCCATTCCAGAGTTAGACGTGCCATCCCATTTTCAACTCATGACCCTCCAACTCTAACAGCCTTTTCTTTTCTGATATGATCCACTCTTTTAACCAAACCAAACAAGAGGCCTCATAACCTAATCTTAGCATCTATCAATGATTTCCACTTAGTTCTTCATTTTTCCCCCTGCCCATAGAAATTTCCTTATCTCTCTGTGCCAGTTTTAGGGAGCGGAATTGAGAAGATCACTGGTATTGTTTGGAAGAGGTACATCAACTGGGGCAATGCCACCATTTTAATAACTGATATCCTGCCTATGAATGACAAATTTAAGCCCTTCCATTTGATTAAACCCTTTCTAATTTTTCTCCAGGTTTTTAAGTAATTGTTATGAAACAGCTTTTTTTTTTCTGTCATCAATGTTATACTCAAGTATTTAACCTTTTTTACTATTTTAAATCCTGTTTCTTTTTGTGTTTTTTCGTGTTCTTTTTGTTTTCTTCTTCTTGTTCAACCTGAATGTCTTCCCTCACCTTGTCCTCTTTTTTCCTCTCTCTTCCTACAGACTGAATATTCCTGATTTCCAGCTGCCTAGTTCAGTAATAGCACCAGTTCCTGGCATGGGCCTCAAGGTCTCCATTAACAACGCTTTCACTAGGTTGACGGGCGAGTGGAGTGTGAAGAAGTGGTGGTTGTGAGTACACGCTTTCTTCCTCCTCCTCTTCCTCCTTCTCCATCTTCCTCTTCTTCTTCTCCTCCATCTTCTTCTTCTTCTCCTCCATCATCATCATCTTCTCCTCCTCCCCCTCCTTCTCCCCCTCTTCCTCCTCCTCCTCTTCCTCCAACTTTCTCTTCTTCTTCTCCATCTTCTTCTTCTCTCCATCATCATCCTCATCCTCATCCTCATCCTCATCCTCATCCTCATCCTCATCCTCATCATCTTCTCCTTCTCCTTCTCCTTCTCCTTCTCCTTCTCCTTCATCTCCTCCTCCTTCTCCTCCTTCTTTTTGAACCCCGCCAAGTGGCACGGGCAACGTAAGTTGATTGATTGAGAAATCGATTGCTATGCTGCCTTCCAGTGGTATTTTTCATATACCTGAAACCACTGGGAAAGGTCATCCAGAATTCTGGGGTCCAGTTCTGTCAGTATGCAGATGGCACTCAGCTCTGTTACTCCTTTCCACCTCAATCCAAGGAAGATGTTTTGGTCTTAAACTCACACCTACCATCAGTAATGAAATGGATGAAGGGCGAGAGAGGACAAGATGGCGTAGCGGGCAGTCGTCACCTTGCACAGCTGCGAGATTGACGACTGGCGTCCGAGATCGTTTGCCTGTTTCGAGTAGGAAGAAACGGGGCAATCTAATCCCTTGGGAAAGGGAATTTGTGGGGCTACAAGTTCAACTGGGTTCGGCATTTGATCCCCAGGAAAACTTCAATGTGGAGTGGGGTACGAAAACAGCCGATGGGTTACGGAGCCACCAGATCTCGGGCAGCCACTGCATCGTGGTAAGGCTATGCCATGAATTGTTAAACAAATAGAGCCAGAGTATGTTATGCAAAGGTATGGCAAGAGAGACAGCCCCCAAGGCTTGAAGACTGGTTGATAAAATTATTTGATATTGCAGAGGCAGACATTGTCATAGGGTCCTTGGAAGACAAAGGAAAAAGGAAAATTGTTGATAGATGGAAATTAATCTCTCTTATTTGGGAAGATTATTGGGGTAAAACGCGGTAACTTCTTTGGAATAGACAAGATACATTGGTTGTAACAGGTATAAAGAAGTTCTTTTTTTTACTGGATCGGAAAATAAGTGTATAAAAGATAAAAATGGAGATAAGGAATACAAGGAATGTATTGTAAGGTAATGTAAGATAATGAAGGAATAGGAAGGTGTATTTGAAAAATAGAATGAGACATATAGGTTAAAAGGTTGAGTAGCTATCTAAACTTAAGACTTAGAACTAAATATAACATATAATATAATGTAATGTAATGTTGAACAACTTGAAACACTATAAATAATACTTATAACATAAATGTTATAACAAAATGTTATAATTATGTTATAGTCAAATCGATTGTCAATCTATATGCTGCTTTATCGACTATACTATTCATTATGTCACCATGTTATCTGTGAAATTTAGAAGAAACTAACAGATAAGGAAGCATGTGCTAACTGAGTTTCGGAAAAAGGGGGGTACTAGAGGGTGGGGGGATTATATTAGGTATTAGGGATGTATTTTTTTTGTACTTAGTGTATGATGGGTTTGGGTTAATGGTTTAGTTAGTTGTGTATCGTTAGGTTATGTCTATGCTCGTATTATTTGTAAATGTATTATTGTAATCATTATTTGTAAGTGTATCATTGTATCATTTGTTTGTGTTTGCTTAATAAAATTTAATAAAAAAAGAAAGAAGAAGAAGAAATGGATGAAAGCAAACCAACGAGACAAGATAGACATGCTCCTGGTCAGTCAAAAGGCAGATCAAGGAACAGGGATTTGGCCTGTTTTAGATGGAGTTACATTCCCCCTGAAAACACAGGTCTGCAGCTTTGGTGTGCTGGACCATTTCTGCACTACATTGTTATAGTGCTATTATTCCACTTTCAACACCCTGTGGAATTCTGGGGTTTGTAGTTTCCTGAGGCCAAAGAGCTCTCTAGGTGAGAATTCTAAAAGCTCCTCCCTAAACTTCAAACCCCAGGATTCCACAGGATGTTGAAAGCGGAATAATAGCACTATAATAGCCTAGTGCAGAAATGGCCCTGGATTCATCCCTGAGGTTGACAGCCTAGGTCTCAGTGAAGGCCAGGAACTCTTTTACACAGATCAGGCTTGCGCACCAACTTCCCCCATTCCTTGAACTGACCGATCTGGCCATGGTGACACATACCTCATGTTGCATTACTGCAACACATTCTACGTGGGGCTGCTTCTGTGTTGGGAAACTTCAAGTCTTCCACAGAGCTGCATCCAGATTGCTAACTGGGGCTGGCTACAGGGAGCATACAGCCCCCTTGCTGCAACAGCTCCACTGACTGCTGGTCTGTTTCTGAGCACAGTTCAGAGCGTTCGCGATGACCTATAAAGCCCTGTAGGGCTTGGATCCAGACTATTTGAAAGACAGTGTCTCCCTTTATGAGCTCTTTAGAGCCCTAAGGTCTAGCTGGGCTGCCCCACCCCCCTGGGCTGTGAACTTATGTCAGTGGTTCTCAACCTGTGGGTCCCCAGATGTTTTTGGACTTCAGCTCCCAGAAGCCCCAGCCACTATGGTCAATGCTCAGGGCTTCTGGGAGCTGAAGTCCACAAACATCTGGGGACCCACAGGTTGAGAACCACTGCCTTATGTGGTCTCCGTGGTCCTTGTTAATTGCCCTTCAGTGCAGCTGTCTCCCTTCTCTTCATTACTGGTCAGCTCTGCAGCCAAAAGTTTCTGCAGTTTGGGAGAGGGAGCAGAGGAGGAGGTAGGAAGCGAGCAGGGCCTTCCCTGCTGTGGCACCCTGGTTGTGGAATCCCCTCTGCTTGGAGGCTAGATTGGCACCAACACTAGCATCATTTTGCTTATCTCTCCTATCCTCTTTATGAGAAAATACAGTGGGCCCTCGAACAATACACTGGTGTGTGGTTCCAAAATCTGTGTATGCTTACATCCTGTTATACAATGGTGTAGTAAAATGGTGTCCCTTATATAAAATGATGAACAGCTCAATAAGTGCCAGAGATAGCCGGCGGGTCGGTGAAGCAGCAGGAGGCTACAGCAGGGTATGTCTATACGTCAGCGTAGTACTTGTCATGCAGCAAAATCAAGGTTTGCTTTTTGGATTATTTTTCAACATTTTTGAGCTGTGGTTGGTTGAATCCATGGATGCACTACAGGGGACCAACAGTAAATATAAGTGCTTCTTATTCTTACAAGAGAGTTCCAAGTAACTGCTACCACTGTTAGCAAAAGCTGTCAATTGCACAAGCCCATTGCATTATGCAGGAAGAAATACACAATATACACACCTATTTTCCCCCTCTGTGTTTTGTGGTTTGAGGGGAAAACAATGAGTGTCCATGCTTCAGGCTGAAGCTGGATGGTTCAACCATTGTTCCCTCTCTCCAATTAGAAAAGAAGCAATTACCAATGCTCTGTTGTCTTGTGTTTCTAACCAGCAAGGACCGTGGCTCCTTTGACCTTAGGGTGGAAGGCCTTGCTATCTCAGTGGGCTTGAAGCTGGGAAGAGATGCCACCGGGAGACCAACAGCCACTACCTCTGACTGCAGCGCCCACATTTCTAATGTCCGTGTGCACATTTCAGGAGGATGGAGGTATGTTTACTTTCTTCCCGTAGCTTGAGTCAAGAAAGTCCTTCCTAGAAGTTGGAATAATTCATTACAAGTAACAATGCTTTGGAAACAACTGGACATTTTTGTCCTGTATTTGCTTCAAGGGTGTTAAAGCAGAGTTGCCTACGTAGTGCCATTATGCAGGGATGTTCATTATGTGCACCCACGTGCATGAACTGCAAATTGTACACACAGACAAACATCACGCATGGTTGTTCACTGCACATCCCATCTGCAGAGACACATTTGGCTACACGTTTGATTACACAGTGTCACAACTTGCTGGGGATGCAATTCTTTGCTAAATTTTGTTCTTCATAGGATCATAGTATCCTAGAACTGGAAGACACCCCGAGGGCCATCCAGCCCAACCCCATTCAGACATGTAGTAATACATAATCAAAGTATTCCCAACAGATGACCATCCGGCCTCTGTTTAAAAAACTTCAAAGACTCTACCACCGTCCCAGGTAGCAGCATATTCTACTGTCAAACTGCTCTTACCCTTAGGAAGTTCTTCCTGATGTTTAGGTGGAATCTCTTATCCTGTAGTTTGAAGCCATGGCTCCATAGTGTCCTAGTCTCTGGAGCATCAGAAAACAAGCTTGCCTCATCTTCCATATGACATCCCTACAAATATTTAAACATAGCTATCATGTCCCCCTCTTAACCTTCTCTTCTCCAGGCTAAATATAGCCACCTCCCTAAACCTCTCCTCATATGGCTTTATGGTTTCCACGCCTTTTAACATTTTGGTTGCCCTCCTTTGGACACATTCCAGATTGTCAATATCCTTCTTGAACTATGGTGTCCAGAACTTTGCACAGTATTCCAGGTGAGGTCTGGCCAAAGCAGAATTGAGCGGTACTATTACTTCCCTTGATGTACACACTATACTCCAATTGAGGCAGCCTAGAATTGCATTAGTGTTTTTAGCTGCTACATCATGTTGTTGACTCATGTTCAGCTTATAGTATGCTAAGACTCCTAGATCTGTTTCACATGTACTGTGGTCAAGCCAGGTGTCATCCATCTTACATCTGTGCATTTCATTTTTTCCCCAAGTGTAATACCTTACACTTCTCCCTGTTGAGACTCGTTTTGGCCCAGCTCTCCAATCTGTCAAGGTCATTTTGAATATTGACCCCACCCTCTGGCATATTAGCAACCCCTCCCAATTTGGTGTCATCTGCAAATTTGATCAGCATGTCCTCCACTCCTTCATCCAAGTCATTGATGAAGATGCTGAATAGCTCTGGGCCCAAGACAGAGCCCTGTGACCCCCCACCAGTCACTTCTCTCCAGGATGAAAAGCAACCATGGGTGAGGAGCACCCTTAGGGTTTGGCCAGTCAACCAATTACAAATCCACCTGACAGTAGCTCTGTCCAGACTGCATTTTACTAGCTTCTTTGCAAGAATATCAGAGGGGACCTTATCAAAGGGCTTAATGAAGTCAAGACATGCTATGTCTGCAGCTTTCCCTTCATCTACCAAGGCAGCAACTCTCTCTCTCTCTCTCTGTCTCTCTCTCTCTCGATGAAGAGAGAGAGAGATAAGATTGGTCTGGTATGACTTATTCTTGAAAAATCCCTGTTAATTTTTAGTGATCACGGCATTCCTTTCTAAGTGCTTACAGGCTGTCTGTTCAATGATCTACTCCAGGATCTTTCCTGGTACTGATGTCAGGCTGACTGGGCAGTAATTGTGTGGGTCCTTTTTCTCCCCCTTTTTGAAAACAGGAACACTATTTGCCCTGCTCCAGTCTGCTGGCGCTTCTTCTCCAGGAATTCTCAGTTGGGACATGATCAAAGAGGGTTACTTTTATAAATTGATGGCCCAGATTCTTGCTTACTCTTGACTCCAGGATTCCTTTTATCTGCACCATGAGGGAAGGTCCAGGGCTAAGACAAATCGTACTCAGAGGGGCAGGCTGCCTACTTCTACCCCCCTCCCAATGAAAATAACTGGCACTCAGGCCATTTCAGGATGGCTCTCACAGTTTGTTACGTAGGCATACTCTCCAACTGTCCTAATTTGTCATGGATTAATCCATTAATCCTTTGTTGTCCCATTTTCCCAGCTGCTTTCCAAGTGTCTTGGTTTTTCTCTTTCCTCCCACTTCCACCCTTTGTCCTAAGGTTAAGTTATCCATAAATGAACAACAACAACAAAACATTAAAAGAGGAAAAAAGAAATACATCAACAAAATGGCACACACTGTGAAACTCCTTTGTAGGGAGTTCCTTAAAACCTGGTGAAATAGACAAGTTTTTGCCTGCTCAAAAAGTACATCAAGGAAGGAGCTATATTAGCTTCCTCCTTTGTCCTTCCACTAGTCTTCTGGACCACCACGTTTCTCAGGACTGGTTGAAGAGGCAGCCATGACAGGTGAGACAGCTCAGGCCCATAATGGGCAGACATGTTCTTCTTCAGCTGTGCCCCAGTGAGGGGAACGGAAGCACGAGCGAACTGCACTTCCTCTCCCTTTATTTTCTCAGAACTCCTGATGGGCCTTGTAGTTTCTTTTATCTCCAGGAAGGCTAGAAAAGCTCTACTTTCGACAATAAACTGACTGAAGTCTAAGACCTGCCTGTATTTCTCTTCCCCCCACAGTTGGCTGTACAATCTTTTCCGCAGAAACATCGAATCTGCCCTCCGAAGGACTATGGAAGGCAAGGTAAGGAGGCCATTGTGGGGCTTTAGAGTTTCTTGGGAGAGCCAGGGTGGTGGTAGGCTAGGACTTCAGGAAAGCAGGGTTCAGATCCCATTCAGCTGTGGAAAAACCCCTGGGTAACTTTGGGGAAGCCATACTCTTCGAGGCTCAGAGAAGGGCGAGGATGACAACCAGTGTCTGAATAAATCTGGCTGAGAAAACCCTCAAGGAAGGTCACCACAAGTCTGACAGCCAGCAAGGGATAGTCATTTGGAAGCTGTTCTAGGACTCTGAGAGACCAGGGCTCGAAGGATTCAGCTCTGGAAAGCAGCCGGGAAAGTGACACTCTCTCAGAGGAAGTTGATGATAAACCTTCTCTGAAGAAATCTTGCCAAGAAAAGCCCATGATACTTCTGCCTTGGGATCACCATAAGTCAGAAATGACTTGTAGAGGCACAACAAAAACAACAATTAGTTTAATGGAATAAATTTTGTTCAAATTTAATTTGTCCCGGAATCCTCTATCCCAGTCTATATTATGTAACTTTACATATACTTGGCTATGTAGTAGAGGTGCTAAAAAACCCTTAAACATGCAGACTGAATGGTATTCTCACTTAATATCTCTAACTCCTCCTGTTCCTCTTCATGTCCAGGCTGTTTGCCACATGCAAATCCTTGCAGAACAAATACTGGGAGCAAAAGCTCTGCAGGGTTTTTCGTTCCACCTGCAGCACAGACTAAGCTGGCTGAGGACTTCATATCTCCTTCCAAAAGCCCTGCAGTTTTTGTCTGGACTCAGCTGAACCACTCCTCTCTTTACAAGGGTTGCTGCTCTCCCTGTGCCCAGTTATGGAATCAGCAGCCTTACCAATGATCCCAGGGTGTCAAAGTTCAGGAGTTCTGTGACCCTGAGAAGATTTGGACATCCTGCTATGTTAATGTCTGTTGGACATTAACAGGTCTTAATGGCCTTAATTCAGTGGAGCATGTCCTTCAAAACAATTGGATGTTCTGTGGGAATTAGAATCAGGCATAGAGTGTCTGTATCCAGCAAAGGGCTGCTTTTATGTTATTACATAGAGGAGCCAGAGAAGTTACTGATGTGCATCAAGGCACTGGCTGATTGTGCCAATGTGCAATAGTAGAGCTCACTACAAATCAGGATAGTCTTTCTAGGCAAGTTTTGTTCAGAGGGGATTTGTATTTGCCTTCCTCTGAGGCTGAGAAGAGAGTGTCTTGCCCACAGTCACCCAGTGGGTTTCCATGGCTGCACTGGTCCTAGTTCAGCACTCAAACTGGTACACAACACTGTCTCTCTAAACTTATTATACTAAAGACCAACGTTTATCAGCAGTATGGCTCCATTGTGTACAATCCCAGGTTGGACTGGAGCTTAAAACTAGATGTGAGTATCAGTCAAATCTATGAGACCTGGGTTTGGATAAGTACTCACCAGTGAGATAAGCTGGAAGGCCATGCTGGTGTTTCCACTCTTCACCTAGACCAGTGGTTCTCAACCTGTGGGTCCCCAGATGTTTGTGGACTTCAGCTCCCAGAAGCCCTGAGTATTGACCATAGTGGCTGGGGCTTCTGGGAGCTGAAGTCCACAAACATCTGGGGACCCACAGGTTGAGAACCACTGACCTAGGCAGAAGAGAGAGCCTTCTCTGTTTTCACTCTCTGATCTCTCTGATGTTGCAGAGTTCCTTCAAAGAGCAGAAAAAGAATAGCCCTAGTGCTGCTGCTAGTCCCACATTCACCCATTGAATTAATGTGATTTATCTCTATGTTGACTCACCATTCAACAATGGATTCAAAGTTTCTATCTATGATAGTACAAGAGGGATCAAGTTGTTGTATTATATTGTTGTTGTATTATATTTCTTTATGTTCTGAGTTTGCTCCTGTCTGGGACTCAAGGTGACTTACCAAGATGTGAAGGCCCTTTCAGGTAGGAATTTCTTCAGCTGATTTTAATTTCTTCTCTTTCTCTTTCTCCCAGATCTGTGAAGTGGTGCGGAGATTTGTCAGCTCCAAAGTGCAGCCTTTTCTGCAATCTTCACCAGGTAAGGAGAAGCAGCCTGGGGACAGGAGAGGAATTAAAGCGATTGAGAAGGAAGGGAGCATCCACTAAACAGATGGGTGCTCCAGGCTCAACTTCTGGTCCAGCTGGCTCCTCTGAATTGTACTCAAAGCCTAGGAGCTTTGGCTGGAATCTTGTTGCTGTGGGTGGCACAGATCAGTGCTTCTTGCTAATCTCTCAGACTAGTCCTCCAAGTCCTTTGGATTCCTGGAATCCCTGACAATGGGCCAAGTTGACATCCAACCCACCTGGAAGACCAGAGCTTGAGAGCCACTCACATAGATGGCAGTGTCAGGAGGAACAAGACCATGAAGGAAGGGTGAGCCCTGAAGAAACAGGTGGCTCAGAGCTAACACACATCTGGTCTGGCTTCCCCTCCCCATGGCTGCAGAATCCTGGTCAAAGTGCAGCCACCAGTCTATGCACCAGCAGGATTGTGGCCTCTGCCATCTGTTCTTCCATTGGGCTCATCTTCTGGTGTGTTTGTCCCCCATTTGTTATCTAACACAACTTGAGATGGACAAGCGGGGTGTCTCTCTTTCTTCCTCTTGTCTAGAACTTGGATGGATGGTTCAACTAAAGCAACTAGTTGGAGGGGGTGGGCGCCACGTTTCCATCCCTCCTCTTCTGCCACTCATTGTGCTGCACCGTCACATTTGGCCACAATGGAAAGGGCAATGTATCACCTCAAGCTGCCAGTTTGGCCAGGTTTCAGAGATTTTTGGTGAGGCTTATTTGCATTTGGTTTGGGAATGATATGCCCAATTTGGGCATGGAAAAATTGTCTAAACATTGGTGCACAAAATTGGGTCTGGCGGCTTTGGGGGATTTCAGGGGAGCCTAGGAGGCTCACTTTGGGGACCCCAGAGGCCACAGTTTACCCACCCCTGCCCTAGGGCCTGTCCTGCCCAGTTGCTGGTGGCAAATCCAGGAGCATCTCTGATTTCCTTTGTCAAATATCCTTTGTCACAGAATCCGCTCCACTCTCACTTTGTCTTCTTTTTTCTCTTTTGCTAGTCACAGCAAAAATTGACAAGATCGCTGGAATCAATTACTCCCTGATTAAGCCTCCTGTTGTTACAAATAATTTTGTGGACCTGAAACTGAAGGTAAGATAAAGGAGGGAGCCAGGAGAGGAAGTGTTTGGAATGATGAATCCACATTGGGATTTATTGGAGCTATTTTGTATGGTTGTGAAAGCTGGACACTGAAGAATGCTGCCAGCAAGACAATAAATGTGTTTGAAATGTGGTGCTGAAAGAGAATACAGGTACCATAGGTTGCCACAAAAACAAATGAATGGTTCAAGTGCAAATCAAGCTGACCTCTCCCTAGAAGCCAAGATAACTAAACTGAGGCTGTCATACTTTGAGCATATCATGAGAAGATATGACTCATTAGAAAAAACAGTAATGTTCAGTAAAAAGGAAGGCAGTAGGAAAAGTTGGCAGGCACACTGTAAATGGATTAATTGCATCAAAGAAACTATGATTGCCCTGATTTTGCAAAACCCAAACAGGGCAGTGGATGAGCAGGGCTCTTGGACATCTCTCCTTCATGGGGTCACCATAAGTCAAGGTGACTTGATGGCAAATAACAACACCACTCCTAGTTTTACAGGTGCTGAACCCTCTTCCAAAAGCCAGATTTTGAAGGCCTTGGATTGCTTCCATCTAATGGTTTATTAAAGTTGGAGAAGCTCCTGTTGAACACAGCGTAAATTGACTATCCCAATGCCACAAACTCCTTGGCTGAAACTGGGGCAAAAAATCCCCACCTGTGCAGTGACAGGATTTGGGCTGGCATCAACTGACCAAAGGCTGTATCACACTACACTCTTATAGCGCTATTATTCCACTTTAACTGCCCGGGCAATATTGCATGGAATCATGGGATTTGCAGTTTAAGAAGAGGCGTTTAGAATTCTCAGCCAGAGAGCTCACCAAACCACAAACCCCCGAAGTCCACAGTGTGCTGCCAGGGCAGTTAAAGTGGAACAGTAGTGCTGTAGCCGTGTAGTGTGATAAGGCCCCTAGAGAAGGATCTTGGGGTTGTGGAAATGAAAATCTCAACCTTAGAGAGAGGTCAGCTTGATTTGCACGTGAATTCCATGTTTCCTACTAATCTGGAAAGAAAAAGCTTGTTGAAACTTGACCTTGGACTTCTGTATGTTCCAATCCTCCCTGCAACTCATTTTTTTTTTAAAATTTCAGTGACCCTCCCCATCCTCTAGTGCAGTGGTTCTCAACCTGTGGGTCCCCAGATGTTTGTGGACTTCCGCTCCCAGAAGCCCTGAGCATTGACCATAGTGGCTGGGGCTTCTGGGAGCTGCAGTCCACAAACATCTGGGGACCCACAGGTCGAGAACCACTGCTCTAGTGGACATGGGAGGCAATTTTCCCTGTGCCCAAAACAAATCAGAGAGGCTTCCAAACGTGTCCAGTTCTCTCTCACTGTCCTACAAGGGGATGTGCGTGATAAAGGCAGATTTCTTTCAGCCAGTTTTTTTTTTGAAAAGTCAAAATATTTGTGACTGGGATAGGTGGGGGAGTGAGGGGCAGCTCTTTCAGACTGATGTGGTGGTGGGTGCGGCCCCCAAATTTGGGGTAGTTCCAGCTTTGCTGTAGTTTGAAAATGGTTTGCTTCTGACAACACAAGGCAGTGTAAGAAGGAAAGCCTCTGTTGCCATTTTCAATTTTTATTAATTAAACACACCAAAAATAAAGTCAGCACATGCATATCTCATGTTTTACAAATTTCCCCTTTAAAATAAATATTTGTCTATTGTGCTTCTAGCCATTCCTTTCCTTTTTTAAAAAATTAAGAATTTCTCAGATGCGATACAAAATTTAAACAAAGCAGCAGAGAAAGAAAGCAAAGCAGAGGCAGAAAATTTAAAAAAGGATGGAAAATACCTACTGAAATAGAAGAAGAAATAGAGATGATTTCCAACCTTGTTTTCAATACCTATATGGCTATACATTGGGTAGTCCTGCCCCACTCTCTAAAAACTTTAATCGTACACTTCCTCTGCAATCCAACTCGCATTAATTCTCAAAAGCAACCATTGCTAAATCAATGACCAGCAATTGCGTCACCCTCCTGCCGCGCGCCCACACTCACCTTGTCTACGAAAGTCCTGGAAGCGCCCTGCCGTCATCATCACCAGACGCCACCGGGACAGAGCTAAACTGTGGAAAGGGCCAACGTTTCCTTTTGTTTTTCAAATAACTGCTCTTAAAATATTAGGACGGGGAGTTGTTTTTTTTTTATCATTTTATTAAAGTTTCAAAACAAATAAAAACGTACATTTCTTGTTGTTATTTCACTTGCAGTATCATTTGATTCTTCCAAACTAATTCAGATTTCATCTTCAATGATTTTTCATAGTTTTCTCACCTATACTGCTTTACCCTCTTTTATATCGGTACGTTGCATTTCATTTTCCATATCAAGCTTCATGATATCAATACATCAATACATCTCTTCACCATTTACTTTTACATAATACCACGAATTAATGACTTCGTATAAAGACCTCCCCGCCCGCCTCGACAATTTGCCATTCCTTCTGAATTTCATCATCTGATTTCACTTTCAGTCTCTGTGATACTATATCAGCACCCTTATTTTCCATAAAAGTCCCCCACCATTGTTCAACTGTAGGTATTATCTGCATTTTCCATACCTTTGCATATTCAATATGTGCTGTCGTTATCGTATACAATACTATTCTCCAATGTTTCTTCATAATCGTATTTTCAACTAAATCTGTCATATTCAGTAAACACATTTCAGGAATCATAGGAATCTGCAACTTCAGTATTTCACATATCTTTTTATGTATCTCAGACCAATATTTCTTTGCCTTTGGACACGTCCACCACATGTGATTTGTCATGCCAACTTCTTTTAAGTATTTCCAACAAAGCCCAGTACCTGTTTTATACATCTTTTGTAATTTATCCGGCGTCAGATACCATCTATAAAATATCTTATAGTAGTTCTCTTTTACATTCTGGGCAACAGTAAATTTATTTGTCTTTTTCCAACTCTGCTAGGACTGGGAGTTTTGAGATATAGTTTTGCCTTTTGAAAATGGTGGTGGATTTGTGAGGGAACACATTTCAGCAGTAGTTAAAGTATGGCCAGAATGATGACATGGGGGAAGTGATGAGGACAACCAGGCTCAAAATTCATGCAATAATGAGACTTCTGGGTTGGAAGTGCACCAGGTGACACTTTAATGAGTCCCACTAAGGCAGTGGTTCTCAACCTGTGGGTCCCCAGATGTTTGTGGACTTCAGCTCCCAGAAGCCCCAGCCACTATGGTCAATGCTCAGGGCTTCTGGGAGCTGAAGTCCAAAAACATCTGGGGACCCACAGGTTGAGAACCCCTGCACTGAGGGAACATTGTACTCCATGTGGTTGATGTCATTTGGGTCCAAGAAACTGGCAAGAACTGTCTCCAAGGTACAGGAGACTCAAAGCTGTCCTTACTTTTAGTCCTTTTTAGTTTCATTTAGCTTGGTGTAGTTTAGTCTATGTAGGGTAGTGGTCGGTTAGTTGTTCAAATTTGTGTGTTTGTCTATTGTATGCTTTTGTAATCATCTGTATGTTGTTTTATATACTCAATATATGTTTTAATAAAAAATATAAAAAGAAATTCATGTAATAATATCACGTGAAGAAGAAAAGGTGTGGAACCAGTTGGTTTGAGACCATTCCACCAAGATTTGGAGTCTTTCATGCACGTCTTCCTTTGTCTTGCGTTTTCTCACTCCCCAGGGTGAATTCTTTTCCCTGGCCCATCGTTCTCCTGCCCCTTTCCCATCACCTCCCTTGGATTTCCCTGTGGATCACGACCGCATGGTATACTTTGGCCTCTCCACTTACTTCTTCAATACGGCTGGCAACGTCTACTATGGGGCAGGAGCTATGAACTTCATCATCACCGATGACATGGTAAAGGGGGGAGGGGGGCAGGGTTGTGAAGGGTCATCATCCTACATCATCCTTGCCCAAGAGAGTTCTCTTCCTCTGGCCCTGGCCCTGGCCCTGCACAAACAACTTCCTGTCTTCTCAGGATAGTGACATTTAATGTTAAAGATGATAAGTAATTCACAAGAGTATAATCCTGGGGCATCTCTAAACATGCAACTAGCCATCTTCCAAACCATAATTGTTCATATATCCCACAACTGTGTCCAGGCTTTGACAGAAGGTAGGAGAAGTAGAAATATGGGGGAACCTCATTGGAACTCTTTTCGCCTGCTTTCAGCAGTTTTACACATCATATTAAATCATTTCCTAAATGCCTCTTTCCCCCGCCACATTGTAGGTTCCCAAGGAGTTCGAAAGTGATCTGAACACCACTACCTTTGGAGCCTTCATTCCACAGGTGAGGAACTCTTGGCCTAAATCTCCTTTCATTCCAGATTCCAGTGCTGAGATCTGGGAGCCGTGTTGACTGGATGCCATTCTCTGCATCCTCTCCTGGGCACTACGCGGGCATTGGTGTGGGGGGTGACTTGTCCATAGTACAATAGCCTTAGCCTACAATATCTGCCATTGACTCTGTCCTATCTGGAAATGGGTAGATGGAGGAGAAATTCCTGATGGAGGCTGGACAGAATCTCAGCAGTCGCATTCTTAGAAAAACCAACATATAAACTCCAAATGGCTGATGGCTTAGTAACGAAGAAACATTTTCAGATATCTGGCAAGCTTCTATTTTATTCATAAATGAGGATTCTTCACCGTCTGGTCCACCAGCTCATCATATTAAGTACTGGGAAAATGCTCTTTTGAGTGGTTTTAATTTGACTGGCTGCACATGGAGGAAATTTTCGTTACTTTTCATCTGCCTGAAAATTCTTCGTTGCTGTTATTATAATCAGGATGGGCTTTGGAATATTTAGACTTGTGATCTAATTGTTAATTTGTAAACTTGTTCATTTCTCTTCCTTTTTTAAAACCATCATTTGTTCTTTTATTTTCACTTTGAAAAATGTTAAGCATGGAAAGGAAATGGAGTCCCAGTTCTCAAGATTTTTGGAAAGGTTAGGCTAATGGATAGACTGATGTAAGCATTTTAAAACTGAGGAAGAAATATTTCACAAGGAACCAGGTCTCCAAGAAACTGAAGGTCCGAATCCTGTAGGTTAGTCCCAACTAGAGTAGACCTATTGAATTGCTTGTTTTGTTATTTATTTATTTAATACTTGTTGAATGCTGAGTCCACATATATGCATGTATCATGGGTTCAATGGGTCAACTCTAAATAGACCAAGCCCTATAAGGAATGACTGAGAGACCTGAGTAAGTTTAGCTTGGAGGAGAAAAGGCTAAGAGGTGATATGATAGCCATCCTTAAATATCTGAAGGGATGCCATGTAGAAGATGGAGCAAGCTTGTTTTTTTCGGGGGGGGGGGTTTGGCTACCCCAGAGGCATGTCAAGGCATTCAGTGTGAGTGTGGCGTGGCAGAAAAAGTTTTTCTACATGGATGGCAGGAATGAGGTGACCTCGAGTGCAGCTGCAAGAATGCTTTGGCTAGCCTCAGAAGGTCTTGCCTCGTCAACATGAGAAGGTTGCCTGCAGTAAATGTGACCGGATTACCCTATAGCAGTGGTTCTCAACCTGTGGGTCCCCGGATGTTTGTGGACTTCAGCTCCCAGAAACCCCAACCACTATGGTCAATGCTCAGAGCTTCTGGGAGCCGAAGTCCAAAAACATCTGGGGACCCACAGGTTGAGAACCACTGCCCTATAGGTTCTGGGGTGACGTTAAGCCCTTAAAAAGGCTGTGTATGGCACTGTATTTTACCATTCAGGTCAACCCTGGTAGTCATGCTGCTCTGCTGACTGATTTATGGACTGCATCTAGACATGCTACTGGTTTGTATGCTGATTTATTGTCTTACTTATTGCTTCTTGGTGTACTGTCAGAAGCCCCAACTTTAACCTCAGTGTGCTTAACTAAATAAATAGCCCTGAGCTTATCTTTATGAATCTCCAGAACTGATTTTGGCTTGCCCGGAGTCACTTGGTTGCAGCTGGACTTTGCTGCCTTGTCAACAATCTGCACATGCTCTGAGGATCTACCCTGACAAACAAACCAATGAGTTCAATTAGAAGAAAAGAGATTCCACTGAATATTAGGAAGAATTTAATTATTGTAAGGACTGACTGGCAGTGGAATAGACTTGAAGGATGATGGACTAGCTGGCTTTGGATATCTTCAAACAGATCTCAGGAGCTATGTGTTCCTGCATACCAAGGGTTGGACCACATGGACCTTGCAACCCCTCTGATTCTCAGGTCCTGTGATTTCAGAACAGAATAACAGTGGGATGCAGGTCAAAGTCAACTGACTACATAACATGTCTTCCTTGCTCTTCAATTCCAGGTGGAAGAACTGTACCCCAACATGCTGATGAGCCTCAAGGTTTTACCTTCTTCTGCACCATCGCTGACCATTACACCTGAAGTTCTATCACTGAGTCCTGTGGTTGACGTCCAAGCCTTTGCAGTCCTCCCCAACTCTACCCTGGCTCCTCTCTTCGTGATTGCTGCGGTAAGTTCAGCCCCTGCATCACTGCCAAATGCCAACAGCATCTATTTATTTGTTTTATTTTATTCATTGTATTTATAAGCTGCCTTTTCTCCCAGCTTCCAAAAAGTTTTTTTTAAAAAAATTAAAACTATTAAAAGCATTAAAGACCTATAAAATGATAAAAACCTACAACAATTTTTAAAAACTTATTTTACTTACTTACTTATTTTATTTTAAAAATAAAAAGCTCCCAATTTCTTATTTGTCTGAGTATCTAATTCATCTAGTATATTTAATAAGTAAATTTCTGGCATCATGGTAAATTGGATATGGAATTTTTTTTCTATGTTTTTATGTATGTCTCCAATATTTTTGTGCTTTTGGGCAGGTCCACCACATGTGACATGTTGTTCCATTCTGTGCGCCACACTTCCAACTACCTGGTCCAGCCTTGTATGTTCTTTGAAGTTTTTCTGGAGTCATATACCATCTGTGGAATATTTTAAAGGGGTTTTAAGAAAGTATACATTAAAGTTGCTGAAAAGATTACTTAGAAGTTAAGGTTCTGGAGCAAATGATATTCAAAGACAATTGTAGAAGTACATTGATATATGATAATATCTAAGAAAATACTAAGATTTTAGGTGGAAATGCTGGAAGATAAAGAAAATACAGTAAATCTACATGTGTAAAAACTGATCGAAAAATTGTTTTAAAGAATTTATGTTTTGTATAAAAATGATAATAAATAAATAAATAAATAAATAAATAAATAGCTAGCTCCCCTGCTCACACCTTAAAAGCCTGCTTGAAATGTTTTTGTCTGCTGGCAAAAGGAAAGCAGGGAGGGGGCAAGCCTAGTTTCCCATGAAAAACAGTTCCAGGGGGTGGGAGCAGCCACTGAGAAGGCCCTGTCTCCCATGTGAGCCTAGGATGGTGGTGGGACTGAAAGAAAGCCTTCCCCCGCAGATCTTAGGGCTCTGGAAGGTCTGTGTAGGGAAATACGGTCTTTCAAATCTACAGTTCTAATTGCCTTCCCAACTGCCCATTGCTCTGAATTTCCTCCATCTTCATTTGTTTCTTTAACACTCATCTAAGGATGAATATTTCTACCTTTTTCCATCTTTCTTCCCAGCTATTTCTTTCTTACTGCTGTAAATACTCACCTTTTCATTTCTCCATTCCTTTCAGACGTTTCCTAGATTTCTAATACTTTTGCAAAGCACCGTCATCTTTATTTATATCCTCACTCCCCCCTGCCAAAAAAACCCTCATTTTTTTCCATGTATAAAACAATTTCAAACTATTTGGCGTGAATTTAAAAAGCTGTGGATTTACTTGCAAGGAAGCTTCAACCTGTGTCTTTTTCCTTCCAGTCCACCACTATTTCTGCTAAAGTTGCCGTCAACGCCGCCAAGATCACTGCATCTCTGAAACTTGATGGGTGAGTGATAGTGCGAACCTTCTCCACATTGGTACTGGACCACCTTCACAAGAAAGTGAATACATCTCTGTCCTCTTGATCAGGGCACCAAATATTGTTGCTTGGACTTTACCATGAAAATACACTTGGTTTACAGCTTGCTTATGTGTGTCCTGTGAAAAGGGATGTAATTCATCACTAAGTTTCTTTGCAAAGGAAACAATGAGTAACTTTATAATTTTCTTCCCTCTCCAAGGATGTCTTTCAAAACTACGCAGTTTGCAAAGGCTGTTCTCAATTTAGGATTTACTCTGTGGAAAATTGTTTGCCATGCCAATCAACCACATGCGAAATTTGCACAGAATAAATCCAGAACTGCGAAAATTATGGTCAGTCTAGGATTCATCTTGCCAGGGTTTCTTAACATGCAATGTCAAATTTTTGAATATTTTTGAATATTTCCAATCCTGGTGTGTGAACTGTCAGTCTTACCACATTATGGGATTGTTAGTTGTTATTTCTCTGTCATTTTTCATTGAGACCCGCCATCTAGTCCTGTCATTAGATTGCTCCACTGGTTTGTCACAACATGTCTTCTTTATACTCCTTTTAAAAAAATGCACTTTTTTTTTTATTCCCTTGTAGACTGCAGCTATCCTTGAAGCATTCAGATGTTGGGACCTTCTCAGTAAGAGTTTTTGGGTATCTTGAACTATGTGATTCTGTGGTTGCACTAAGTCCCCTGCAGGGATTCTGCACTCAGAGCCCGAGATTCACGTTGCCAGTCCAAATAATGACATCCCTTCAAATATTTAAACATGGCTATCATGTCCCGTCTCCACCTTCTCTTCTGCAGACTAAACATACCCAGCTCTCTAAGTCTGTCCTCAAGCCATGCCCTATGAGGACAGACTTAGAGAGCTGGGTATGTTTAGTCTGCAGAAGAGAAGGTGGAGAGGAGACATGATAGCCATGTTTAAATATTTGAAGGGATGTCATGTCGAGGAGGGAGGGGGCTTGTTTTCTGCTGCTCCAGAGACCAGGACAAGGAGCAATGGATGCAAGCTGCAGGAGGGGAGATTCCGCCTGAACCTCAGGAGGAATTTCCTGACGGTCAGGGCTGTCCGGCAGTGGAATGTGCTGCCATGGAGTGTGGTGGAGTCTCCTTCGTTGGAGGTTTTTAAGCGGAGGCTGGATGGCCACTTGTCGGGAGTGCTTTGAGGGTTTTCCTGCATGGCAGGGGGTTGGACTGGATAGCCCCTGTGGTCTCTTCCAACTCTACATTTCTAGGATTCTAGGATTCTATAATGAATGGGCCAGGAACACTTTTTCTGTCTCCACTAGCCTCATTCTCCACTGGTGGGCACACATAAATGTCCCCTCAATCCTTTTGGTGGGTCCTACTTATTGGCTGGAAATTGCTCAAGTAGGATTTCCATTGTTATCATAATTTATTTATATAGCGCTATCACTATACATGACATGTTACAAGTAAACGAACAACAAAACAATAACCTGTCCTCAGGCTTACAATCTATTTAAAACATGACAGAAAAGGGAAAGGGAAAGGCAATGTGGGAGGAGATTACATCCTGCGGACACACTTTGTCTTCTCTTCTCCCTCTGAGGCCAGGGCAGAGGCAGCTGGGATGGAAGGAGGGCCTCTCGTCTGCTTCTGGGCATAGACATGTTGGAGCTGTGCCTCTTCTTCCCTCCCTCCGAGGCCAGGGCAATGGTATCGTAGACCCAGGCATAAATCAAACTGCTGTGCATGACCTATAAAGCGCTGCCTGGTTGGGTCCAGACTATCGGAAAGACCACCTGTCCCTGCATGAGTCTGCTCGAATTTTGAGATCCTTGGGGAAGGTTCCCTCTCAGTCCCGTTGCCATCACAGGCATGTTTGGTAAGGACACAAAAGAGGGCCTTCTTGGTGGCTGCTCCTCCTTGTGGAACTTCCTTCTCTGGGAAGGTAGGGTGGCCTAACATCCTCATCTGGTCCCTTTTCACCAACAGGCAAAACTTGTCATTAAACGGTCCTTATCTCTTTGGCCATTTCCACACTACACTGTTATAGTGCTATCATTCCACTTTCTTTTTTTCATTATTATTTTTATAAAAAAAAATAATAATAAAAAGATTGATTAAATAGATTCACAGGCTTGTTTACATAATTCGGGATTTTCATACATACATGTATACCTCTTTGATTTATTTTTGCGTTAAGAAGCTATACAATTACATTTTTGACCTCCCTGCCCAATACTTGGTCTAATATCTTCCAGCTAACGTTCTACAAATGAAATTCCCATATATTCCACCTTTTCTCTATTAAGTACACCTTTTCTTGCACTTTCTTTGCTTCCAACAAAAACATATTTAAACATCAAGTCCTTATAAAATAAAGTAATACCTTAATTTAACCGTATATCTTTTCTCGATTTTCCATAATCTCTCAGTTTATTGTATTTGTTTCCTATAAAAAGTCGAAATAATTCTAAATCTCAAAACAAAACAAAAAACAAAACAAAACCATGATTCCACTTTCAACCTCCTGTGGAATCCTGGGGTTTGCAGTTTAGGGAGGGACCTTTAGAATTCTCAGCCAGAGAGCTCTTTGGCCTCAGGAAACTACAAATCCCAGAATTCCAAAACGCTGAGAGTGGAATAATAGCACTGTGACAGTGTAGGGCAGAAAAGACCTTTCACTGAATGTAACAGAAGAGTCGTTTGATGGGCTGTGCTGTACCTTATCTTTTGGTTTATGTATACTTAAAATGGTTAAAATATTTTAATGCGATTGTGTTTTTAATGTTTTTCTTTTTAAAAAATGTCCGTACCATATATTTGTTTTGTTTTAATCTTATACTGCAAGCTGCTTTGGGTCCCATACTGGGAGAAAGGTGGAATCGAGCATACCTCGATTTCAGTATGGCCTTTGACAAAGTTCCCCTTGACATTCTTGCAAAGAAACTAGTAAAATGCGGGCTGGACAGGGCTACTGTTAGTTGGATTTGTAATTGGTTGACTGACCGAACCCAAAGAGTGATCACGAATGGCTGCTTCTCGTCCTGGAGAGAAGTGACTAGCGGGGGGCCACAGGGTTCTGTCCTGGGCCCGGTGCTGTTCAATATTTATATCAATGACTTGGATGAAGGAAGAGAGGGCATGCTCATCAAATTCGCAGATGACCCCAAATTGGGAGGGGTTGCTAATACGCCAGAGGACAGGATCAAAATTCAAAATGACCTGGACAGATTGGAGAGCTGGGCCAAGGCTAACAAAATGAAATTCAACAGGGAGAAGTGTAAGGTCCTACACTTGGGTAGAAAAAATGGTATGCAGAAATATAGGATGGGGGACACGTGGCTGGGTAGCAGTACGTGTGAAAGGGATCTAGGAGTCTTCATAGACCACAAGCTGAACATGAGTCAGCAGTGTGATGCGGCAGCCAAGAAAGCCAACGCAGTTCTCGACTGCATCAACAGGAGTCTGGTGTCTAGATGGAGGGAGGTACTGGTACCACTCTACTCTGCTTTGGTTAGACCTCATCTTGAATCCTGTGTCCAGTTCTGGGCACCCCAATACAAGAAGGACATGGTCAAGCTGGAGCAAGTCCAGAGGAGGGCGACCAAAATGATGAGAGGTCTGGAAGTCATGCCCTATGAAGACAGACTTAGAGAGCTGGGTATGTTTAGTCTGCAGAAGAGAAGGTCAAGAGGAGACATGATAGCCATGTTTAACTATTTGAAGGGATGCCATGTAGAGGAGGGAGAGGGCTTGTTTTCTGCTGCTCCAGAGACCAGGACAAGGAGCAATGGATTCAAGCTGCATGAAAGGAGATTCCACTTGAACCTCAGGAAGAACTTCCTGACGGTCAGGGCTGTCTGACAGTGGAATCTGCTGCCTCGGAGTGTGGTGGAGTCTCCTTCCTTGGAGGTTTTTAAGCAGAGGCTAGATGGCCATCTGTCGGGAGTGCTTTGAGGGTGTTCCTGCATGGCTGAAGGGGATTGGACTGGATGGCCCCTGGGGTCTCTTCCAACTCTACATTTCTATGATTCTATTAAAAAATAAAATAACATAAAATAAAAACTGATCTGCAAGTCAGTGCAGATGTTTGGAGCCTATGGATATAGATATGCAGATAGTACAAAACGCAGCAGTTTCACTGTTGACTGGAATATCATTCAGACACCATAATGGCAGAAGAATGCACTGGTTGTGAATCCAAGGTGCTTGTGGTGATACTTAAAGCCCTAAAGCGTCCCTCTCAGACTTCTAATCTTGTTTTCCCAATTCCCTCCCAATGCCCAGGTGCAGTTACTGCAAGCCCTCATGAACTATTATGCTTCAGACATTCTTCTCCCTCAGATTAACGGTAAGGATTGTGGTGCAAAGTGCTTTATTAAGACCGTTCTCTCATCGCAACAGCTCTCCGGAGCACACATCAGAGTGGAGACATGAGTAGCTTTTGTTTGACTTTCCAGAAAGACACTGGCCAAAGAATGGAGCCAAATGTCATATCTGTTTATGTGTTAATTTTTGTTTAAGTTAAATCCTGCCCTCTTTCTAAAAATCTCAGAATGGCATATAATAAAATCAACTTGCTACCTAAAAACAATGTAAACAATAAAACAATTTTGAAAGGATAAAAGCATATTAAAGCAATCAGTAGACATGACTAAGGATGCATCATATGCTCTTTGTTGGTAGAAGAGGCTTCTCCATTAGCTTCTGAAAGAAGGATTCTAACACAAGCTAACACAGAAGCCATGGAGAGGACAGAGAAAGTAACAGAAAATATGGCATCTCAGTGCCAGGGAACAACACACAGTCTTAGAGTTAGGGATATGAGAAGGGAATATGCCAAGCATTGGCCCCAGTCATGCATAGCCCACAGTAGCACATGCAGTTCCACATGCGGAGCTATGCTATGCTAGCACCCTCTGGACCTCTTGTAGGACTGCTAAAAACCCCTCCCTGTGGGGTTTGCAGACACATCTGGCTATGTCTCCATAGCCAAACACAAACTGATGACATCTTCTATTAAGATTATTACCAGGCCATACACCCTTACACCTTGACATGGTTTAATTGGCGAAAAATGATTTAACAGGCGAAGTATATTAATTGGCATAAATATAATGTACCCTGATGTGACTGAGTGGCCAAACTGGACAAGAGGAAGAAGCTGGCCAAACACGTGTGCTGCAAATGAAGTCAAAAGACACCTCTAGGCATAGCCAGGTCATAGTCAGGAAATCACCAGGAAATTCCAGTGATAATAGGCTTGCTGTCAGGGACTGAACTCACACACGCAGATAGTACAGTGTGTAAACATTATTTATTTGGAGTGCGATACATTGTACAGTGAGAGGACTAAGAGCAATTAGCAAATTCAAATGCATAAAATCCCAAGAGGTTTCCCTCCCTCTTGCAAGAGACCTTGAAGCGATGAGAGCCTGGCAGTGCTTATCAGTGCATTCCTAGCTTTTGTTTATCTAACGGTCTCTGGTTCCCATACCTTTGTTTCAAGCAAGCAGCTATCTTAAAACCTACTACATATCCCATTACTATAATATGGAGGGCATCCCAACACTTGCAGTCAGTCTTGACAATCCAACCTTTTAGTCAATAGTGTCTGGAAGATTCCCACAAGATGGTTGATTGTCTTAACTCCTTTTCTTCTGACCAAGCAAATCTTTTTTTTTGTCCTAAACCTGTCTCAGAAAAACCAAGCTATCAGGATAGCCATTAGCCCTTTGTCACCTAACGCCAAGACTATTGGCCTGTTCTGGACCTCACTGTCCACTCTGCAAACCTCATTGTTTATTTGACTGAAGAGCCATTCACATCCTTGCCTTCCAGGCAGAAATCAGGTATATAAGCCTTTGTTTTTGGCCAGTCAACTTGCAAGTACACTGATAACTGGTTGCCCCTTTGTTGCTCAGATTCCTGACTGTGTACTGTCCTTAGATGTGAGTCTAAGCCACATCACTGCTTCTTCACTGCTCTTCTAGATTGATAGATGTCAGCCACTACACCCTGAGATACTGCTATCTGAAACTTTCCTCCCTTTCCTTCAGTTAGTCCTGTGTGACTGCATGACTGATTTCAATTCCCCAATAAAACACTATTAAGCTTACTTGTGAATCTCTGGCTGGTTCTTCCCTGCAGAAGTACTGGTAAACATAGGTGTAAAAGATCTTGTTAGGTTACCTCCCTCTTGTAGGCCTCCTATTTTGACCTAATAATTCCCCACCTTTTCATGGAGGTATTGGCATCATGGGTGGACCCTAAGTCACCCACATTTTGGGGTAACAAAGTCTGCTAGGGTCCTCTGGAGGTCTCAGCAGATGATGTTTTTATTTCACAATTGACTACAGGGTCATAGCCAGGTGATTCTGTGATCTTCTGCTTTCTTCCAGACATGAAATAGCTGTGCTGGTCTATCGTATGTGGGAGTGGGGGGCTTTGGTTTCTGTAGAGGAAGGAAGGGAATACCAGCTTCGACAGCAAGCCAAAATAGACATAAGCAGCCATAAAGTTACGTGCCCCTAACAAAATGTCAGTCGCGACTTCAAAGTGGTGCTGGTGGTCCACCCTCTCCTTTCAGTTGCCGGAATTCTTCACCACCCCTAACTGCTCCACCATTTTGCCCCTCCCTTTTTCCCCACCTCCACGGGCTCCTCTGGTTTACAGCACTGCTTTCTTAGTGTGCCTTCACTAGTGTCCTGGACGGCCTCTGGCTGCGGATGAATTTGGAGCAAAACCAGAAAGTGCTCATCCTGTCCCCAAATGGAAGGAGCAGTGCGATTCTTGGGGCAGAAGGCGGAACCTGGCATTCTGAAGGGTCCAGGGACCCCACAAAAGCAGAAACAGACGTGTTAGGGGGAATCCACACTTCTCATGCAAGCAAGAGGCCTGGTGAACGTTTGCAGTCCTGAGCAGGGACAGCTTCTGGGACCCTAACCCTTTTGTTTTGCGGGGAGGCCGTGGGTCGTTGTGTTTAAACCAAGGTTCCAGTTCTTATGACTGCACAGATAACTGGGAAACTGGGGGCCGTCAGTGGCTATGAGGAGAACCCTCCATGTTCTGAAGAGCCAACAATGATGTAAGTAAAACCATTAGCTGAGATCCTGCGTCAGAGTTGCATAGCATCGACGTCCACATGTGGAGTTAAGCACTAATTGTGCTACTCAACCCTTGTGTTGAAAGACAGCGTCGCGCAAGGGAACGCACTGCCACACGTGCAATTGAGTGCACACCCAAATGCTGATCCATGCGCAGGGGCCTGAACATTTGCTTGTGCGGTGACACTGCAGGCACAACTCCACTTCTGCAATGGAACCGAACGCAGCAGACCAAAATATCCAGCAGTTTCCATAGAGAAATGTACCCATGGGCAAGATACTCCCAGGATTCTGGCCATACTAAATGCTTTTCCTGTGCATTCTATGTTCGGAGCACAGAGTTGGGCCGTTCTTATGGCAGAACTTGGCCTGGAGGCTCATAAAGTCCTGCCATGGGCAAAGAAGGGTACAACTCTGACAGAAGGCTGCCATTTCTCGCCGGGCGCTCATCGGGCCAGTCCTACTGCTGCTCTCCATGACTTGACTGAATTTTATTTTCCAGCACGACTGGCTGAGGGATTCCCCCTTCCTCTCCTGGATCACCTCCAGTTTTACAGTCCTGTCCTCCAGCCTCACCAGGTGGGTGGTTCAGGGGCACTTCTGGCAACAGAACTGCGGCTGATCAGGGAAATTTCTACAATGCTGCTGCCAAGATCGGAGTGCAGGAAGATTCCCTGGAAAAAAAAATCTCAGGCCCACAGAATATTACAGCAACATTGCAAAGCAAGCTGGGAGGGGAAAAAAGAAGGCCCACAGATACCCCATGAAAAATTATTACTGACTGCTTTGGCTTTAATAGAAATCACAGAGTCCTTCACAAATAAAATTTGCAATTGGGCAGTACAGGTGAGGGGTATAAAATGTTAAGGTATGGGAGAAAAAACAAAAGCAGTACAAAAATCAACAAAATTATTGTAACCCTAAAATCTATTCTGAATTTAGGGTCACATCAGAGGGTATATGTAAGATGTCTGTATGTGTGTGTTTTTGTATGTGTAGATAGATAGATCTGGTGCTTCCTGAAATGGAGAAGGGGGTTTATTCGTCATAGCACATGATTTTCCTCATTTACAGCGTCTTTCTTTCTTTCTTTCTTTCTTTCTTTCTTTCTTTCTTTCTTTCTTTCTTTCTTTCTTTCTTTCTGCCTGCCTGCCTGCCTGCCTGCCTGCCTGCCTGCCTGCCTGCCTGCCTTCTTCCTTTTTTTCTTTTCTCTTCTTTTTGACTGGTAAAGTGAGTATTAATATCCCAACTGATGAATGTTAACAAACTGATAATGTTATTAGCATGTATGTTAGTGAGTTAGGAGGATTTCGATTTTCTTTCCTTATTGATCATATGGAGATTTTTCTAAATTTTGGACTTTCTGTTTATCCTTGCAGGATTTCCTTCTCTTTGGAGCAGATGTTCAGTACAGCAAGTGGTGAAGATGGAGAAGACAGAAAGAATGTCTGTCTGGGATAGAATGAAGAATATTGTTCTCCTCTCCAGTTCTGCTCCTTTTTCTGGGGCTTTTAATATGAATGAAGGGACCTTGCCTGATTTGGTCTTCTTCCTTCTTTCGCTTTCTCTTGCGATCTACCACTCAGCTCAAATGTGTCTACCATGACTTCTGGGTATAACTACAAGCCCTGCAGAAAGAAGGAACTGGCTATCCAAGTGGTTTTGCTTCTAACTGAGGCCCTTTCTGCAGGATGTCGTTGTCCCACATTGGGGACGGGAGAAAGACGGGACCCAGGCAGCGCCTTCGCACGATGTCATCTGTATCCCATCATTCTCCCGTCCCCCGGTGGCATGATCATGCTGGAAATCGTTGATGGGTTTTACCCATCAATGACCAGCGATCATGCGGCCCTCCCACCACCCTCCCACATGTCCCTGAGCTGCAGAGGGTCAGGAAGGGCAATGGCTGTGTTTTCTGCCCCAGGACAGCGTGGGACATTGCCCAGGCGTGCTGCAGAAGGAAGAGGCATGGCCATCGCGCCTTCTTCATTTCTGCAGGCAGCCGGTGCAGAGGGGAGGGCTCCAGTCACGCTCCCCTGCCAGGAGAGGCTCTACTGGGATCCCTGTGGGGTGCCGCTGAGACCCAGTAATGTATAAAAAGGGCCCGAGTCTGCTGTAATTGGCACCGGAATTGCTGAAGGTGGAAACAGGCTCTGTTGGGCTCTTGGGCTTTCCACAATCTTCCATTTCGTATGTTAAATTCAGGGCTGCATGAGAGCTGACCTACAGAGCAATTGGTTAATGCAGGTCCCTTCTGCAGCTCCCAGCAATGTTGCCTGTACTCTATTCTTAGGAAAGGTCTTTTTGTATTTTCCAGTTACTTCAGATGTACCCGATCCCTGAAACCAACATTTGCTCTCCTTTCAGTGCTGCCCAGATCAGAGGATGGACAAGTTACTTTTTTGGACTACTACTAAGCCTCTACAACCCAAGCCAGCGTGGCCAAAAGGGGGTCTCTATGAGCTGTAGTCCAAAAATGATGTTTTTCCAAGATCTCGTCAAGCTCCAAATACCATAAGGGAATTACTTTCCCTAGTTGAATCAAGGGAAAATTAGAAAGCCATGCTGATGAATCAAGGATCCAAGAAATGCATTTTTGTCCCATATCCTGACAGATCAGAATCTGAACAGAATAGAAGTCCTAAGTTCAGCACTCATACGTTCTAATATGCCAGAAAGGGTCTAATTTCTTGGACTAATTTATGAAGAGATTCCAACTTAAACCCATATATCCAACTAAAAAATCCAATCATGGCTGGTTTGATATCCAATGTGTTTCTCAGAAACATGTTTTAGCAAGAGCTATAAGAAAACTAAGATGGGAAGACTCTTAAGAAAATTATATACATTTTCAAAGAGAGTATAAAAATTTATTCATTTACTATTCATTCTTGCTGCCCTGACTGGGAACCAGTAATACCCAATGAAATTAATATTCTGATTGTTTCTATGCCTATTTTAAAAAGCCCCTGGAGAACTATGCTCCCTGGAGAACTTTTTGGTCAAATTCTCATTGGTAGTTTCTAGTCCTTGCTTCACTTTTTACTTATGTAAATCAACACAGGTAAATCCCTCAGAGGTAGGGAGTGAGCATGGTTGCCCCTATTCATAAAAAAGCTTCCAAGGATGATCAGAAGAATTTTAGGCCTATTAGCTTATTGAGTATTGTGTCTAAATTATATTCAAAATATTCATTGGGTAGGTTGGAGTTGTGAGCTACTGAGAATGCTATTAATGCAGAAGAACAAGCAGGTTTTAGGAAGGGTAAATCTACAATAGACCAATGTTTTATCCTTCATCCTATGTGGATCTTTTGTGGATCTTAGCTCTGCCTTTGATCTCATTGATAGAGAAAGTCTCTGGCAAAAGTTAGCCACCACTAACATAGATAGACCCTAACATAGACCCTTTTTAATCCAATCATTGCATACTAATATTTCCCTCAAAGTTGGACTTGGGGCAAATGGATTATTATCTGATAATATTGTGACAGGTAGGGGAGTTTGACAGGGATGCCTTTTGGCTCACTTTTTATTTAATTTTTACATAAATGATATTGCTAAAGAACTGATTGGATTAGAAGACTTTCCAGTTTCCATTCAGGATGTCAAACTTTCAGTTCTTCTGTATGCTGGTGATATTGTTTTCATTTCTTCCACCTTGGTTGGAATGCGGAGACTTTTAAAGAAGTTGAACACTTTTTGTTTGAAAGAGGTTAATAGTAAACCACTCTAAAACTAAAGTGGTGGTTTTGGGAAAGAAGAGAAAATCACACAGTTGGAGATTAAATACAAAACCCATAGACCAACAATCCTATTTTAAATATCTGGGTTAGAGTTTTAATTCAAAATTGTCCTGGAAAGCTCACTTCCATATAATTATGTTGAAATCCTCCATTTCGTTAATTCTTCATTGAGGTTTTATAGATTCGGTGGGGGAAACTTGGTTGCTCCTAAGGTGGAGGTCTTTCAGAAGAAAATTGTTCCATAGTTATTGCATGGTGCAGAGATCTGGAGATACAGTAACACTTTCCCTCTAGAATCTGTGCAAAATACTTTCTTGAAATCTCTGCTGGGTATTCTGAAAGGTATACCTGTATCGCTTTTAAGAGCTGAAACTGGGCTAATCTGGGGCTGAAACTGGGCTAATCTGGGCAAGCATGTGGCATTATTCTTATGTTGGTTGAAACTGGCTAGTATGAGTGACACCCAGCTTCCCCCAGAAATGCTTTCTAGAGCAATTGCAATCCCCCTCCCAAAGCTGTGGGACAAATTCAGTTAGGAGGATACTCCACCATTGTGGGATTAATACAGAAGCTCTACTAACTTGTTCTTCCAACAGCGTGAAACAACTGGTTAAACAAAATATCGATCTTGCTTTTAAATAGGGGGACCTTCATATACTCTCCCAAACATTATCCATTATATAAGGCATCTTTTGGAATGGAGCAGTATATAATATAATATAATATAATATAATATAATATAATATAATATAATATAATATAATATAATATAATAATAAGATATAAGATATAATAATATTCCTGTTCACCAAAGACTTTGCATTTGTGAGACAGAGGAAGTAGAGGACATCCAACATTGTCTGTTACAATGCCTTCTATATACATCCCCTAGATAAAAGTTTCTTAATAATATTCTCCAGTCTTTTTCCAGTTGACCTCCCCTTGAGCAGCTTTATATCCTTTTGGCCACTAGTTATGTATATATCACTGCTATGGTTGCAAAATTTGCAAGTTAAGATTTAAACTTTAAAATCATTCATAGGAATGAATGATAGCAGGGCAATGAAGGTTCCCTACCCAGGAGTTTCAGATTGCACATTAACACAACTTTATACTGTTGCATTGCATTTTTATATTTCCTGTATTACTTGATTATTATCTGCATTTTATTTTAAATTCTAGCTGTTATGTTTTTTATTTGATTGTACTTTTACTTTAATTAAATTGAATTGTGATGGCTTATAGCTCTAAGCAATAAAGAAAAACATTCATTCAACATTCTAATATAGAAAGTGCCAGGTGATTCATGTGCTGAGGTCACTTTCCACCCAACTAACATTCCCGCCCAGATATTTAGATTATCTACCCAAGCTAGGTATCAAAAGTGGCCTTCCGGAGACTCTTTCCAGACTCCTTGCTATCAGAAGGGAGAATGAGACGCTGTGAGGTGTGACTTTAGCTGTGGGAGAGCTTGATTTTCTGGAAGTAAAGTCCCTGAACCTAAGGAACACGATTCCAAAGAGATACAAGCATTTTGCAAAGCTAGCCCAACCAAAGCCATATTAATGCTTTCTTGCTCTTCAGTAGTTCATGAGTAGAAAGCAAGATAAAGAAAGTTCAAAACAAATTATCTTTCAAAATAAATGGAAAGATACACAATGTTCATCAAATGGTCCTAAACCACCTGATCGTAATCTCAAGTGGGATGTCTTTCTTTCAGTTTAAAACCATTGGTTCTCATTCTGGTTTCTGAAGCAGCAGAAAACAAGTTTGATATATCTTCTACATGGACATGTCTTCAGATATTTAAGGATGGCTGTCATGTCAGTATGTAGTCTTCTCCAAACTCAACATACCCATCCCCCTAAGCTGTTCCCCACAAGGTTTGGTTTCCACACCTTTAATCATCTTGATCGCCTTCCTCTGGACATGCTCCATTATGTCAATATCGTTCTTGAACTGTGGTTCCTGAATTGGACACAGTATCTCAGGTGAGGTCTGACCAAAGCAGAATAGGATGGGACTCTTGCTTCCATCCATCTGGCACTACTCATTTAGATGGAGCTTAGAACCACATTGTCCTCTTTTTGACCATTGCTTGACATCAGGAAGGCTGGATTAAGGGAATTGGGAGCTTGAGGCAGAAAGAGCTTCTTGTTTGTGCACATGTCTGGGCTGTTCTAGCAGCCAAGCATAGAATTCTACTATATAAAAGTCAAATTTTTTGAGTGATTGGCTATGTAATGCGAGAAGATCTCATATAATTGGCTGTGAAGGTTCTATGGAATCCTGGGATTGGCAGTTCAGGGAGAGGCCTTTAGAATTCTCAACCAGAGAGCTCTAGAATAGGCCAGTTGCTCCATAGTAACTCCATAGATGAGGCCTAGCAGCAAGGAGGAGGACAGTATATTCCCTCAGAAACTGAGCCCTCTGTATGTTAGCAACTCTGAATACAGATTGGATTGGGGAATATGGGGAAAGTTACAGGTACTGGAATAGGCAAGTTGCTATGGAGATGAGGCCTAGCAGCAAGGAGGAGGACAGTGTATTCCCTCAGGAACTCAAACTGTGTATGTAAATAACTCTGAATACAGATTGGATTGGGAAATATGGGGAAAAGTTACAGGCAGTGGAGAAGACAGCTTGATGAGTTCTTAAGAGGAAAATAAAATCCCAGGCAACACTGAGTAAATACGCTAGTTAAATACATAAATAGAGAAATGGAGGGGGAAAGAACCAATAAATCAACTAGGGGCTAGAGTGATATTGTGTCTTATTGGAGCACACGTGGTACAGTCGTCTGCATGTTGGACCAGAACTCCAAGAGTCCTTGCTAAGCCAAGGAAACCCACTGAGTGGACCTGGGCAAGTCGCACTTCCACAGCCTCAGAGGAAGGCAGTGGTGGCAAGCTTCCTCTGAAGAAATCTGAACTAGGGTAGGGCCACCATAAATAAAAGTCACTTTGCAGGCATATAACAATGGAACCAGGGTGACGTAATGCTCTTGAGTGCAGGACTAGGACTTTTCATTTGGAGTTTGAATCCTTACTCAGGCACAGAAACCCACTGGGTACCCCTGGGAAAGTCATACTCTCTCAGCCTCAGAGGAAAGCAATGGCAAACTTCCTCTGAATAAAGCTGGCCAAGAATGCTCTGTGACAGGGTTGCCATCAGGCAGAGTTGACCTGGGGGCGAAGAGCAACAATAACCTGTTGGAATCCCGTTTTGACCTTGATACTTGAAGGAGTGCTTCTCTTTACATATATGTGTGCCTGGGGACGGGGTGTCTGCAGGAGGGACCCTCCTCTGCGTCCCAGCAATGGGGACAGAACAGTGTGGGAGAACATGGGAGCAGGGCCTTCTTGGCTGTTGCACCCCAATCCCAGCATGCCCTCCCTCCCTGCCCCTGGAGTCTGATTGGAGCCAATACTGGCTTCTTTCTGGTACCCATGTAAGTCATGGCTTTTGTAAAGCATTTGGGACTCAGTTTACTGTTGAACAGGGACTAAAGTTTACAGGAGCCCCCTCACCTTTTGACGGTCTGCTTTTTGACAACCTGCTTTTTCTGCCCTTTCCACTTCCAACCAGAACCCATATATTTGATGCATGGTCCACTCTTTCGACCATGGAGGTTCCAGTTGTAATTGAAAGGGGTCAAAAGAATGGATTGTCAAAAAGCAACCACGGATCGTTTTTCTCTCTCAATCAACTTGGCACCATCTTATCGTTCAGTCTGTACACAGAGAGTAAGTTGCGACAAAAAGCAGCACGTGGTCACAAATACTGCATAAGAGATGGACTCTGCCCAATTTTTAACAGACGCACCACAAACACAATCTGAAGGAAAAGATGGCACCCAGTCAATCAACTTCTGCATTTTGACGATATCTGCTTTTTGACAGTGCTCTGCTCCCTGCCCTGTTGACTAGATGAGGGGTGCCTTTAATTAGAATCTTTCCTTTCTTGTAATTTGGATCCATTAGTTCAAGCTTTAGCCCCCAGAGCACCTGAACTCATCCCATTTTCCAACTGGCAAATGTAGGGTCAGAAATCTGTACATGAATCTGTAGCTGGTTTTGGAATAATATATCCCAAAACTCTCTGACTGCATATGTCAAGGAATTGTCATTTTACAATTGGGATCTGATCCTGGTATCTGGTATCTGACCCTTGGCAGAATATTCCTGGAAGAAAAAAAAAAGAGTGTTGGCACTGTTGGCAGGCTAATGCAGATGGATTCTGCCTATTCTGGGCTTCTCCCAAAATTAACCCATACTGGATTTGGGTGATCAAGGAAACTGGTAACAGACTGCGTTCTGTCCCTTGATCCTTTTATTGTGCTGTGTTTAAAAAGTGGTTTTGCCTGAAGATCATAGATTGAGGATTTATTTGCTGTGGATGCTCTTGCTGTCAAGGGGCTTTCTTCCATTCAAGGCTGGACCCTTTGTGCACTGAGTGCAGATAACGTGATTAAGTTGTGGTTAGAATATGGGAAGGCAGATGGAAGTGCAATAACCTTACTGAGACCTGGAGCTCATTAATTACCGGAACAGTAAGAATCATAATTCACCTTGGTAAATACATTACATTAGACCAGTGGTTCTCAACCTGTGGGTCCCCAGATGTTCGTGGACTTCAGCTCCCAGAAGCCCTGAGCATTGACCATAGCGGCTGGGGCTTCTGGGAGCTGAAGTCCATGAACATCTGGGGACCCACAGGTTGAGAACCACTGCATTAGACACACTAAAACAGCAAATGTTGACAGAAGGGGGTGCTGTTATTATGATTCATAGGGGATGTGAGGTTGTGCTGTCAGATTGGCAGCCTGCAGACTCAACTGTGTATTGCTTTCCAATACCACTTTCATCTTTGACTGTGGCCCTTTCCGCACAAGGCGAGTGAATCGCTCCGTGCCGTTACTTACCGGCTCTTCTTGGGTCCAAAGCAACGCGCGCTGTCCCTTGAGCCCTTCCGCAGGGCTCCTCTATTGGTGCACGGTGAACCGGAGCAGTGTGAGGTCTGTAGATCCGCACTGCTCCGGCTCAAAATGGCGGCTTCCGGTGTCTTCGTGGGAGTGGACCAACCGTTGAGGCTGGCCACGCTCACAGCCTACCCTCCGCTGATCGCAGGCTTGCGTTGGTGCGAGTCTGCGCATCTGCACAATAGGAACACAATGGCGCATCCCAGAAAATGTAAAGACCTGATTTTTCTGGTCTTTGTTTAGCGCAGGGGAGGACCACTTGGGGGCGGGTTGGATTGGACTGAGGTGTGGAACTAAGTTAAATAGTCCGCACCTAGTCCGATCCAAGGTGCGGACGAACTCCGTGCCAGGATGCCTTGACCCGTTTTAACTGCCTCGGCCGGAAAGGGCCTGTGTTTGCAACGGCGTGTTGAAAGTATGGCCCCTTGGTTAGGATTGACTAGAATCATAGAATCATAGAGCTGAAAGAGACCCTAAGGGCCATTGAGTCCAACCCTGTGCTATTCAAGAACACCCATCAAAGCATTCCTAACAGATGGCCATCCAGCCTCTGCTTAAAAACCTCCAAAGAAGAAGGAGACTCCAACACACTCCATGGAGGCAGCAGCCTATTCCACTGCCGGACAGCTCTGACCAACAGGAAGTTCTTCCTGAGGTTCAGGTGGAATCTCCCCTCCTGCAGCTTGAATCCATTGCTCCTTGTCCTGGTCTCTGGAGCAGCAGAAAACAAGCCCTCTCCCTCCTCTACATGGCATCCCTTCAAATTTTAAACATGGCTATCATGTCCCCTCTTAACCTTCTCTTCTGCAGACTAAACATACCCAGCTCTCTAAGTCTGTCTTCATAAGGCATGGCTTCCAGGCCTCTCACCATTTTGGTCACCCTCCTCTGGACTTGCTCCAGCTTGACCATGTCCTTCTTGAATTGGGGTGCCCAGAACTGGACACAGGATTCAAGATGAGGTCTAACCAAAGCAGAGTAGAGCGGTACCAGAACTCCCTTGATCTAGACATCATACTCCTGTTGATGCAGCCGAGAATTGCATTAGCTTTCTTGGCTGCGACATCACACTATCACACCGCTAACTCATGTTCAGCTTGTGGTCTATGAAGACTCCTAGATCCCTTTCACATGTACTGCTATTCAGCCACGTGTTCCCCATCCTATATTTCTGTATTCCATTTTTTCTACCTAAGTGTAGGACCTTACACTTCTCTCTGTTGAATTTCATTTTGTTAGCCTTGGCCCAGCTCTCCAGTCTGTCCGGGTCCTTTTGAATTTTGATCCTGTCCTCTGGCATATTAGCAACCCCTCCCAGTTTGGTGTCATCTGCAAATTTGATGAGCATGCCCTCTATTCCTTCATCCAAGTCTTTGATGAAGATATTGAACAGCACTGGGTCCAGGACAGAACCCCGTGGCACCCCGCTAGTCACTTCTCTCCAGGATGAAAAGCAGCCATTCGTGATCACTCTTTGGGTTCGGTCGGTCAACCAATTACAAATCCAACTAGCAGTAGCCCTGTCCAGCCCACATTTTACTAGTTTCTTTGCAAGAATGTCATGGGGAAATTTGTCAAAGGCCTTACTGAAATCGAGGTATGCTACATCCACAGCATTCCTTTCATCTATCAAGCTAGTAACTCTATCATAAAAAGAGATAAAATTAGTCTGGCATGACTTATTTTTGAGAAATCCATGTTGACTTCTCGTGATTACCGCCTTGCTTTCTAAGTGACTAGAAACTGACTGCTTAACGATCTGCTCCAGGATCTTTCCGGGTACTGATGTCAGGCTGACTGGGCGGTAATTATTTGGGTCCTCTTTTTTTCCCTTCTTGAAGATAGGGACAACATTTGCTCTCTTCCAGTCTGCTGGAACTTCTCCTGTCCTCCAAGATTTCTCAAAGATTATAGCAAGTGGTTCCGAAATGACCTCTGCCAGCTCTTTTAATATCCTAGGATGCAATTCATCTGGCCCTGGAGACTTGAATGTCCTAGTCTCTGGAGTGGTAAAGAACAAGCCTGCTCCCTCCTCAACATGACATCCCTTCAAATATTTAAATATGGTTATCATGTCCCTTCTTAACCTTCTCTTCTGCAGACTAAACATCCCCAGATCCCTAAGCTGTTCTTCATAGGGCTTCATGGCTTCCAGACCCTCCACCATTTTGGTCGCCCTCCTCTGGATACGTTCCAGCTTGTCAATATCCTTCTTGAATTGAGGTGTCCAGAACTGGACACAGGATTCCAAATGAGGCCTAACCAATGCAGACTGACTAAAATATCAGTCTACCCTTGTTTCCCAGGTATATAGACAACACATCTAAGATTGGGTCCTGAATCAGGCTGGGAAGGAGTCACACACAGACACAGACACCCAATTACTTTTTGCCAAGAGGGAACATCTTCTCAACCTCTGCTGTCAGCTTGGCTGCAACAGTAGTCTGATCAGGCAGACGAAACTTTATTGAAACATCAGGATTTTTATAGAGCTTCCAAAGGAAGAGAAAATGCATACAAGCTGCTTATTATAAACACAGAAAACAGATCATTCTAACATTTTTCTGTAAACAAATGCATGTTCTCAGTGAGTTATCTGGTTGACTTTTGACACATTTCTGCAAGAAGGCTTGGACCATTTCTGCACTGCACTGTTCTACTGCTATTATTCCACTTTCAACCTCCTGTGGAATCCTGGGGTCTGCAGTTCACTGAGGTCCAAGAGCTCTCTGGCTGGGAACTCTAAAGGCCCCTCCCTCAACTGCAAACCCCAGGAGGATTCCACAGGGCGTTGAAAGTGGAATAATAGCACTAGAACACTGTAGTGTGGAAATGGCCTTAAATGGCATTGTTCTTTTAAATGGTAAACCCCTTTGAGTCTTAATTTTGGGGAAAAAGTGGGATATCCCCAAATAAATATATATAAGTATACAATATAATGATGTAATAACAATGTAATAGGATAAATAATATGATCATAATATAATGTTAATATTAATATCAATGATAGTCACCAAGAAAATGAAATCCATTAGTCCACGAATGGCTTTGTCTCACCTTGATCTCCATCAGTTCTGTTCTGGTACAACATCTGTGATTAACAGCAATAGTATAGCTATAAACATAGAATCCTAGAGTTGGAAGAGACCCAGGGGCCATCCAGTCCAACCCCCTGCTATGCAGGAACACCCATCAAAGCACTCCCAACAGATGGCCATCCAGCCTCTGCTTAAAAACGTCCAAAGGAGGAGGAGACTCCACCACACTCCATGGAGGCAGCAGCAGATTCCACTGCTGGACAGCCCTGACCGTCAGGAAGTTCTTCCTGAGGCTCAAGCGGAATCTCCTTTCCTGCAGCTTGAATCCATTGCTCCTTGTCCTAACCTCTGGAGCAGCGGAAAACAGGCCCACTCCTTCCTTGGCATGACATCCCTTCCAATATTTAAACATGGCTGTCATGAGGCCCCAATTCTTGTCAGTCGTCACATGTTGTTACGGAAGCTTTTTTCACCCAGTGTTTGTTTTGGTCCTTGCTCGAGGCCCCAGTCCTGATATCTAAATCCAGGATAAAAAAAAAATGAAATAAAGGGAAAAAGAAGAAGAGGACATAGAAGACACAGAAAGGAGTAGATAAAAAGAAGAAACATTTCACAAGGAGAGTTACAGTGTTGGGAAATGTGCTCCTCTTGCTCTTGAGGGATTTACTGTCTTTGGGTTACAATAAGCAGTTGGTTTGAATGGAACTTTTTAGCTGTTGCTGCCTTATTTTTATGTTGCCGTGAATAAAACCATATAACTGTCCCTTTTTGTAAAAAGAGAAGGGGAAGAGACTGGACTTGATGGGATGCACCACAGCCATCCTCTTATACAGGCCATCTTTAGAACATGCAACAATAGGCAATTTGATGGTGGTTCAGACTTTGCTTCTTCTAGTTTCTATTTCCACTCCGTTTCTTTCTGGTCGGTGCAAATCAGGTTTATTTCCTTGTTGCTTCTTCTACCTTCTAGAAAATGAAATTGTCAGCAAGGCAACTGAGGAAATGGCCAGTCCTTAATTCCCCCCATCCTCTGCCTGCCAGATTTTGACTTCCAACAGATATCAGGCTTGTTGAAGTCTCATGTTGCAATGATCTTTCACTCTTTCATTTTTGGGATGTTTTGTAATTTGGTCAACTTGAGCAAGCGGGGAGAAAAACAGTCTTCATTCTGGCTCAGAGGTCTATTGCAGATGTCACTGTTATTTCAGGCCATTTCCACACTAGCCTGTTATTGCGCGATGATTCCACTTTCAACATCCTCTGGAATCCTGGGGTTTGCAGTTTCGGGAGGGGCCGGCCGGCCCCTCCCAAAACTGCAAACTCCAGGATTCCAGAGGATGTTGAAAGTGGAATCATCGCGCTATAACAGGCTAGTGCGGAAATGGCCTCACTATCCTCTAATTTTTACCCCAGTTTTCCAAACCTGCCTTCTGTGCTCCATATCATGGATCTTGTTGCAGGTGTACACCCCTGGAATGATTCTAAGGGTTTGATCAGTCTCACGCGAACTCATTTTAAGGATTTGCCAAAATGAAACAGGGTCACAGGTGCAACAAAATGAACATGCCCAGGCAGCAAATAAGTGCAGAAATAACAAATAAAGGCAAAGAGAGCTCACGTGTGCCTTCGCCTCATCAAAGCAAGTGCAGGGAAAACGTGCCTCTTTCAGGAGGCAAGAATGGAGGCATTAGTGAAACGAAGGCAGCAGTTTATTTATTGAAATGCCAGTCCAGATGCCAGCGTTTGGACGAAGCAAGCTGGCACTGAAGCAAACCTACACATTGCAAGGTATAGAAGTTCTGGAAAGTCTACCTGACAAGAGAATACAACAGCATATAGCAAATCTTAGGCAGATATTGGAAATATATTAGCCAGTCATTGAACACCAGTCATTTACTCATAAGGGAAAATACTAAGCAAGAACAAAATAAAACTTGATAATGCGCTGCATTTGTGGATAATCTGCTAAAAGTTCACCTGGGATTATTTTAGTGGGGGCAGGGTCAAGTGATTTCGGTGGGGGGTGTCTGTGGATGAGCTTCAGGGGCTGGAGAAATTGGGGGCAGGGGTCTCACTTTCTCTGTCCCTGGATTAATAGGTTTCTAACCCTGGTAAAACTGGTTACTAAGTGTAAGGTCCTACACTTAGGTAGAAAAAACGGAATACAGAAATATAGGATGGGGGACAAGCGGCTGGATAGCAGTACATATGAAAGGGATCTAGGAGTCTTCATAGACCACAAGCTGAACATGAGTCAGCAGTGTGATGCGACAGCCGAGAAAGCCAATGCAATTCTCGACTGCATCAATAGGAGTATGGTGTCTAGATCGAGGGAGGTACTGGTACCACTCTACACTGCTTTGATTAAACCTCATCTTGAATACTGTGTCCAGTTCTGGGCACCACAATTCAAGAAGGACCTGGTCAAGCTGGAGCAAGTCCAGAGGAGGGTGACCAAAGGGTGAGGGTCCTGGAAGCCATGCCCTATGAGGACAGACTTGAGAGCTGGGTATGTTTCGTCTGCAGAAGAGAATGTTAAGAGGGGACATGAGAGTCATGTTTAAATATCTGAAGGGATGCCATGTAGAGGAAGGAGAGGGCTTGTTCTCTACCGCTCCAGAGACTAGCACAAGGAGCAATGGATTAAAGCTGCAGGAAAGGAGATTCCACCTGAACCTCAGGAAGAACTTCCTGATGGTCAGGGCTGTCCGGCAGTGGAACATGCTGCCTCGGAGTGTGGTTGAGTTTCCTTCCTTGGAGGTTTTTAAGCAGAGGCTGGATGGCCATCTGTCGGGAGTGCTTTGAGGGTGTTCCTGCATGGCAGGGGGTTGGACTGGATGGCCCCTGGGGTCTCTTCCAACTCTACATTTCTATGATTCACAAGTGCAAAAGAAAGTCATGATGCCTGAGCCCCACCAACCAGTAAAATTTATTTATTTATTTTTATTTAACAACATTAAAAAAACGTACATTTATAGCAATGACTACAGTAATACAGTTTCCATTTTTGTTTACTGTGTTCTTCTCTGGAAGAGCTTGGGGAATATGTTATGTTTATTTACCACTTCTCGTTTTAACCTTAGAACAACTCTGTGAGGTAGGTTATGGGCTGAGAGAAACTGGCCCAAGATAATCCCAGTGTCAGGATTTGAACTGAAGCCCCCTGGCCGAGTACTACGGCCCCGTATCCCCCTGAACTTTTCGCCCTGGCCCGTCACTCTCGCACCGCGGTTGTGGACATCTGGGAGCTATATCTGGTTGGCCGCTGCTGGAAACAGGAGGCAAAGCGACGCGAGCCAACATGATCTGTGATCCCACAACCACTCTTTACAAGAGAAACAGCTTTCTTTTACCTTTTACATGGAAAGATGAAAGAAGAATGAGAGAGTTGAGTAGCTCTTTCTTCTGGCTGCTGAGAATTTTTTCTCTTGCACCCATTTTCTCATTCTCTTTTTTTTAGGGAAACGTGATGTGCTTATGGTGGAAAAGGTGTCGTCTTCAGGGGGAAGCGCTATATGCTGAACAGATCCAGAAGAGGGAGACGTGAGACCAATAAACTGCCCTTCGGCTCATTCTGGTTGCAGCATTCAAATTAGAGATTAAATTTCTGTGTAAGAACAAATACGGAGCCACCTCTTTTTAATCAAGTATGGAGCGTTTTAGCTGGCAAATCCTATAGAAACTGACCTGTGTTCTCCTGAGACACCGACATTGAAGGTGCCACCTGAACCTTAGGAAGAACTTCCTGACAGTGGGATCCATTGCTGCCTGGAAGTGTGGTAGAGTCTCCTTCTTTGGAGGTTTTTAAGCAGAGGCTGGATGGCCGTCTGTCAAAGAGAGGGCTTTGGTTGTGTCTTCCTGCACGGCAGAAGGGGGTTGGACTGGAGGGCCCTGGGGGTCTCTTCTCACTCCATAATTCTATGGGTCTATGATTCTAAGGCCATTTCCACACTATACTCTTATAGTGCTGATATTCCATTTTCAACCTTCTGTGGAATTCTGGGGTTTGTAGTTTCCTGAGGCCCAAGAGCTCTCTGGCTGGGATTTCTAAATGCCCCTCCCTAAACTGCAAACCCCAGGACTCCATAGGAGGTTGAAAGTGGAATAATAGCACTCTAACAGGGTAGTGTGGAAATGGCCTAAGACAAGGCAGTATTATCCCAAGTGTGCTGAGCATTTTCCCTTTAAGGGAAAGCCACCTAAATATCTAAGGTACTAGTTCCCATATGAATTTGGAAGCTAAGCAAGGTCAGCCCTGGTTAGTACTTGGATGGGAGACCTCCATGGAATACCAGGTTCTGTAGGCAATATTTCAGAGGAGAGAACTGGCAAAACCAGCTCTGAGGACTCCTTGCCTAAGAAAACTTGACAAAGCCAAGGTGGACTAGGACTCTAGGAGACCAGAGTCTTCCCTTGATCTTGACGCTATACTCCTGTTGATGCAGCCCAGAATCGCACTGGCTTTTTTGGCTGCCGCATCGCACTGTTGACTCCTGTTCAGCTTGTGGTCCATGAAGACTCTGAGATCCCTTGCACGAGTACTGTTTTCAAGTCAGGTATCACCCATCCTATATCTGTGCATTTCATTCTTTCTTCCCAAGTGCAGCACCATACATTTTTCCCCTGTTAAAATACATTTTGTTAGTTTTGGCCCAGTTCTCTAATCTGCCAAGGTCATTTTGAATTCTTATCCTGTCCTCTGGGGTATAAGCTATCCCTCCTAATTTATAGGGCCTCTCTCAAAAGATCTCAAAACACTGGCAGGTTCCTATGGAAAAATACAGACTTGCCCATATGGCATTGGCATATGGCAACAGCAAGCCCTCTGTAAGAAATCTGCCATGAAAATGGAAGGACAGGTTTGCCTTAGGGCAGCCATAAGTTAGAAATGACTTGAAGGAACACAACAGCAGCAGCAGCAGCAGCAGCAGCAACAACAAGGAAAATCCTATGAAATTCATAGGGTCACTGTATTTCCAGAGGCAATGAAGGTATAAACACACATGCCAAAAATTTTAGGGTTGTGGAATGTGGTTTACAGTATCACAGAATTCTAGGCCATTTCCGCACGGTGTCATCATCCTGTGATGAGGACATGTTGACAGCGGGTTCTGAGTCATGCTGTCATAGAATCATAGAATCCTAGAGTTGGAAGAGACCCAGGGGCCCTCCAGTCCAGCCCCCTGCTATGCAGGAACTCCCATCAAAGCATTCCCAACAGATGGCCATCCAGCCTCTGCTTAAAAACCTCCAAGGAAGGAGACTCCACCACACTCCATGGAGGCAGCAGCAGATTCCACTGCCGGACAGCCCTGACTGTCAGGAAGTTCCTTCTGAGGTTCAGGTGGAATCTCCCTTCCTGCAGCTTGAATCCATTGCTCCTTGTCTTAGTCTCTGGAGCAGCAGAAAACAAGCCCTCTCCTTCCTCGACATGGCATCCCTTCAAATATTTAAACATGGCTCTCATGTCCCCTCTTAACTCTCTCTTTTGCAGACTAAACATCTCCAGCTCCCTAAGCCGTTCCTCATAGGGCTTTATGGCTTCCAGACTCTTCACCATTTTGGTTGCCCTCCTCTGGACACATTCCAGCTTGTTGATATCCTTCTTGAATTGAGGTGCCCAGAACTGGACACAGGATTCCAAATGAGGCCTAACCAATGCAGAATAGAGTGGTACCATTTCCTCCCTCGATCTAAACACCATACTCCTATTGATGCAACCAAGAATTGTGTTGCCTTTGTTGGCTGCTGCATCACGCTGATGATTCAGGTTCAGCTTGCGATCTACAAGACTCCTAGATCCTTTCACATGACATTGTTGTGGTCCCACTGCCAACCTGTCTCCTCCCATCACAAATGCAGGATATTCCATTAATGGACAAAAAATCTGTTAATGCCCCACAATCACGCAATGCTCCTGTCACCACCAGCCATGTGGAATGGGAGGAAGCGCGATGTAGGTGTTTCCTTCCCCGGTGCAGCACGAAAAAGAGGATGGCTGAGTTGTGGAAGGAAGGCATGAGTTGCTTGCTCTCCCTTCCGCAGGGAACTGGCTGGGTGCGGAGGGAAATGTTTGCATCGTGACCCCATCCTGGCTAAGGTGCTGCTGGGATCGTGACAGGATGACTACGGGAACCAGTAAAGTGCGGAAATGGCCCTGGAATCATAGAAGGACAGAGTTGGAAGAGATCCCCAGCCCAACCTCGTTCTGCCATCCAGTCCAACCTTGTTCTGCCATGCAGCAGAGTTGTTGTTGTTGTTGTTAATGTGTCTTCAAGTAGTTTCTGAGCTATAGAAACTCTAAGGTGACTCTATCATGGGGTTTTCTGGGGCTGAGAGTGTGTGTGATACACCCAAGGATACCCAGTGGGCTTTGATGGCTGAGCAGGGAATCAAAGTGTCATCATCCAAGGCTCAAACCACTAGGCAATGCTGGCTCTGATAAGCACAGTACACACCACCAAAAGATCCTTTGGCCACATGAGTACCACTCTATTCTGCATTGGTTAGGCCTCATTTGGAATCCTGTGTCCAGTTCTGGGCACCCCAATTCAAGAAGGACATGGTCAAGCTGGAGCAAGTCCAGAGGAGGGCAGTCAAAATGGTGAGGGGCCTGGAAGCCATGCCCTATGAGGATAGAGCTGGGTATGTTTAGTCTGCAGAAGAGAAGGTTAAGAGGGGACGTGATAGCCATGTTTAACTATTTGAAGGGATGCCATGTAGAGGAGGGAGAGGGCTTGTTTTCTGCTGCTCCAGAGACCAGGACAAGGAGCAATGGATTCAAGCTGCAGGAAAGGAGATTCCACCTGAACCTCAGGAAGAACTTCCTGACGGTCAGGGCTGTCCGGCCATGGAATCTGCCGCCGCCTCCATGGAGTGTGTTGGAGTCTCCTTCCTTGGAGGTTTTTAAGCAGAGGCTGGATGGTCATCTCTTGGAAGTCCTTTGATGGGTGTTTTCTGCATGGGAGAAGGAGGTTGTACTGGATCGCCCGTGTGGTCCCTTCCATCTCTAGGATTCTACAATTCTGAGTTAAGCGGCCAAGTCCTGTCTAAATGGAAAAGACTTTTGCTTGGTAGAACCTGGGAGCTCAGTGGGAGGGAGTTCCACAGGTCTGCTCACCTGTTCTAATCAAACATCCCAGGGGTGGGGAGGAGAGCTGGAATAAAGGCCCTCATCTAGCTTTCTCGCAAGACTGAGTGAATCAGGTTAGAAGCTGCTGGGCTGAAGATTTTCTTAGAAGTAAAAGGGACCAACACATGCGTCACATAATCCGTGGGAGGAAACAATGCAAAGGCCAGATACTGTCATCATGTGGTGGAGGCATAGGAAACTGTGCCATGATGTTGTGGAGGCACAGAGAAATTTTTGAAGCTTTTTGAGTATTTCTCATGAAAATGCCAGTGACAAAATTGATTTGCAACAGCATGTAGAAAAACTATTGAAAGGTCGAAGGAATCTTGAATAGACGCAGTCTGATATCTGTTGTGATTTGGGTTTGCATGACAAATATTTCATTCCTGAAACAGATATTTCCTGGTTTTCTTGAAAGTCAGACTGTTGTAGAAGTTAAGCAACTGATAGTTGATAGCTCTCCCTCTTTCAAGAGGAAATTAGTCAGACTTTAGTTGTGGTTTGGGTTCGCAAGAAAAATGTTTCACCTGTGAAATGACGATCCTCTGTTTTTTCTTGGATGTCTGATTGTTGCAGAAGCCAAGCAGCTGATAGCTCTTCCACAAAGAGAAAGGCCATTACAGGAGTACATCAAAAAATCCAACTGAATACAGTCAGTCTGAGTGCTGCTTTGGCACATCTGACATTTGATAGATACATTTGCCTGGCACATGAAAATGACTGCAGGCATTTTCTCAGAGGCAAGGAAAATTGGGAAAACTGGGTGAGTGACGAGAGAACACCGATGCTGGAAAAGAAACCACACCTGGAAATGTCTAAAGCAGAGATGGACTTGCTTTTGACCTTGGAGTATATTTACTTACAAGTACTATATTTCATGGTGGAAAGCTCTGTAAACAGCGCATGGGTCTGGGCTGGGGCAGAAATGAGGGCATTACCTCCCTCAAATAAGAATTCTGCCCCCCATCCCATTTTCCTTCAGTTCTCTGTCTGGAACGTGTGGTCCTCTCAACTGGATAGAACATTTACCTGCTGTAATCACCACCAGCCCCATAGCCATTTGGTCGCTGGTGGGCAGTGGGGGAATTGGAGACCTTCTCAGAAATCATGTAAATGCATGACACCCTTTACACTGCAGCAAATTTGTATTTGAGAGCCAGGATAGTGTAGTAGTTTAGCTGTTGTACTACAATAGTGGAGATCAGGACCCATTCTGCACTGGACTGTTATAGCGCATCATTCCACTTGCAACATCCTATGGACCTGGGGTTTGCAGTTTAGGGAGAGGCCTCAAAGGCTCCTCCCTAAACTGCAAACCTCAGGATTCCATAGGACGTTGAAAGTGGAATAATCATGCTATAAGAGCGTAGTGCAGAAATGGCCAGTGAGTCTGGACCAAGGGAAAGAGAGATGTAGTGCAGACGTAGTACACTTCTGCCTCTGGAATCTCTACCCTACATTCTGCAATTGCAGGATTTCATCCCGTATGTCCAGTTTCCTTTCCAGTTTTCCAACTGCACAATTTTGCTTTTCAGACTACACAAAGTACACTCTTTGTATCCAGCCACATGCTAGAATGCCCCTGCAAAGATGGTCACAGGGGTCAGGTTACTTTAGCTTTTTTCTTATGAAGAAGGCTTGCAGTTTTATTCTCTGCATGGTGGTGATACAGTCGTGAGATTCCATTTTCTTACTTTTGCAACTAAATGTGGAATGCCAGGCATTCAGTTTCAAGTGCAGAGATTCGTCTGCACACCTTCGGTAGCTCCAAAAGCCAACTCCATGATCCCACACATTTAGACTGTTACAGTAGTTGGTGAAATGCCATTAACACACTACAAAGAAGGCTTCTCATAGTTCCCCTCCTCGCTGTGAGCTTATGGTATCACCTCAAAGAAACATCAGCTTTTTAAAAGTATTATCAAAAGTTTTGAACGCAGTGCAAGTAATGCCAGCTGCCAAACTTCTTTTCTTTCTTTTTCTTGTGAACTAACATCTCAGAGTCATGCTAGCTTGGTGTACTTGCTTGTTTATCAATTAAATTGAAACCTTCCCTTTTCCTGGAAAATTGGGAGTGTATCACTGTGGTAGAAGGAAGATTAGTTCAAGTTGTGTTGGGGCCAAAAGAGACAGTTACAAAACAGATGAAAATTGTAACTGAAAGTGAATTCTGGCTTTGACTTTGTAATTTCACCCTCCATGCTTGGTTTTGGGCAAGGTGGTGGTGGTGTTTAAAGGTAAATGTATTAGAAGAATGTGGGAGGCAAAGTCTGGTGTGGCAGCTAAAAAAGGCCAATGTGATTCTAGGCTGCTTCAATAGAAGTCTAGCGTCTGAGCAGATAGAAGGGATTATACCACTCTATTCTGCTTTGGTCCTCCACCTGGAGGAATACTATGTCCAATTCTGGGCACCCCAGTTGAGGAAGGATATCGACAAGCTGGAGCATGTCCAGAGGACAACCAAAACGGTTGAAGGCCTGGAAACTATGAAGCCCTATGAGGAGTGGCTTAGGGAGCTGGGTGTATTTAGCCTGGAGAAGAGAAGGTTCAGAGGGGACATGAAAGCTGTGTTTAAATATTGGAAAGGGTATCACATGGAAGAAGGGACAAGCTTGTTTTCTGTTGCTCCAGAGACTAGGGCCCTTTCCGCAGCTTCCTTTTTTTTGGTGCTGGGGTGCGGGGATCGTGCGAGCAGCCTCCAGCAAGAGGCTCTCACATCCCTGCTGCTTCAGCTCCGCACGAGCTGCCTGCTCCTGAGCAGGTAGTGCAAGAGCCCCGCCTGGAGTTTCCCAGGCTGCTCTGGGGCAGGAAGCGTGACCGCCATGGCTCCGGAGGCCCTGCATGCACGGCAAGTGTGCACGGGGCCCTGGAGCAATGTGCGATCATGCACCATTTTCAGCCGAAAGCCAAAAATGAAAAAGTGCGTGAGCAACGCCTGCCTTACCCTGGAGAGTTGCGCGATTGTGAGTGCGTTGTTCAGATTGCTCCTTACAATCATGCGACGCTCCAGGCGCCCTTTCTCATGGGAAATGCCATGCAAAAAGGGCCTAGGGCACTACAGAGCAATGGCTTCAAACTACAGGAAAAGAGTTTTCACTTAAACATTAGGAAGAACTTCCTGACAGTAAGAGCAATTCAGCAGTGGAATATGTTGCTGCCTGGGAGGGCGATGTGTCAGAAATTAAAGTTTCCCAGGGTGTGAGCCCTTTGGGGGAAACTCTATGAAAGCTAAAACTGTTAGGAATCAGGCTTCTTTTAGCAGAGTTGCAAAAAAAGCACGTCCCAATCTCTGTGTGGCTTCCCTGAACCAAGACTGACTTAGAAAGCAAAACAAGGCAGGCAATTTCAGGTTACAAACTTAGAAAAATTTGCTAATGAATTTTACAATCACATATGCATTGGAGAGCCTAGATCCTAACTAATTAACCAAAAGATTAGCTAAGATAGCTTCATTCTTAACTCACCATCTTCTTGGTGGAGAGGTGAAGCATGGTCAGAGCAAAGGAAGTGGAAGCAAAATGGTAAAGAGGGAAAAGAGAAAGCAGCATGATCTTTGACGCAAGACCAATGACCCCAGGTCAATGACCCAGTTACCATAGCCATATATTTAAATAACACAAAGAGAAAGATTGAGGCTTTAAGTGAGAAGGAAGAAGGCTTTGACATGCAAAAGAAAAAGAAACTCTAAGCTAGCTAAGCCCCACTTGCCCTAGAACAAGAGAAAGGAGGAAAGAATGCCAGAATTTTCCAACATGATGGAGTCTTCTCCTTTAGAGGTTTCTAAACAGAGGCTGGATGGCCAACTGTTGAGAGTGTTCTGATTGTGTGTTCCTGCATGGTAGAATGGGGTTGGATGGGATGGCTTTTGGGGTCTCTTCCAGCTCTGTGATTCTGTGAAATTTGGTAAGGATGTTGGATGGGTTGAAGGGCAAGTCTGGGCAGCCTCTGGTGGGCATCAAGTAGCCTGCAATCTGCACATTCCTCATTCCTGCACCAAATAGTGCAAAAGGTGCCTCTTTATTTGCTAGAAGAGACAGAGCAGTGGAGGAGGAAGACATCCAGGCCAGACCCACATATTTGCCTCACGCAACCGCTCCTCCGCCTGCCCCATCCACCATCAGAAGGCAGAAGTAACTCCCGCCAGCTCCATTAGGCAGCTTGGATGTGCATCCAAAGCAGCCTGCATCCCAAAGTTCCCCAGCTCATTTAGAGGCAGCTGGTGTTGCCAGGGCTGGCTCTGTGGAATGCCAAGCACATTGCTGGCATTTCGGAATGCTACTTATCTGGGATCAAGAGAGATTCGGGCTTCCTGGCAAGCCTCAGACTCTGATGTTGGGCCAAGCTTACTTTTGCATCCAATTATCTGGTTAACCCATATTCTCCCCGAATGCTTGGGGCCAGGGCCTGAGTGCTGAGTGGCCCAACCAGACACGTGGCACACTGTCAGGAGAGTCAAGCGATCAGCTAACACTGTGTATTCCCCCCTGCAAGGGCAGCAGATGGTTGCAGATGTTTGGGACCACAGAATTGTTGGTTGTTCTGCATAGTACGATAGGCGAGCTTTCTGGTTTACATTTTTCCCCCTGCTTGAATCTTCCTTTTAAGTTTTTGTACAGGTCTTTAAGTCACCTGTCGACTTACAGTGACACCATTAATTTCATAGCATTTTCACAGGCCAGGAATACTCAGAGGTGGTTTTACTAGTTTCTTTTTCTGAAATACAGTGGTCACTCCACATTTGTGAGGGTTTGGGGCACAGAACTCTTGTGAAAGTGGAAAACCCATGAATAAACTGCCCCTGTGATCCCCGCATTTCTTCGTCTCTGGCCTTGGCATTGTGGTGTCGGGGAGGGAACAAGGTAAAAGGCTTATTGGTACTTTCCCCTCAGATGGAGAAAAGCAGAGTGCTGAGTTCTGGCATTCCAGCTACTTCTGTGCACCGTCTTGAGAAAGGGGATTCCTCCCAGATGGGAGGGGTAGGAGAAAAGAGCGCACCTGACCAATCAGCAGCCATTGCACAGCAGGATGTGCAACCACATGAGAGAGAGGACATACCCCCAGCAGCGTGTGGGAGGGGGCTTGGGTCACCCAAAAGGAAAAAAAAGCAACCTTCATTTTAAGCACGAGCCTTAGCAACCTGGGGTGAGGAATGAGAGGAGAAGAATCGGGGGAGGGAGGCAAGCACATGCCTCGTGAATAATCAAATATGTGAAGGTCAAACCCACGATTATGGAGGGAGGACCTTACATACATAAATGGGCCACAGGCTGGTTTATAAATAAATATAAAAAACATAAACTTCAAAAGTGAGCCTAAAGATTGACCAATGACATGATGCTTCATTTTTGCCCCTTGAAAATATTTCTAAAAGTTACGCGTTATATTTTCGTCATCTTTAATATGTTTAAAGTCCCCTTTTTATTGTTTTAAATTAAGGTTTTTAATTATGTTTGTTTATTAAACTTTTCCATGATCCTTAGTTTTAACTGTACTTTGTTTTAAATTATATTGAAAGCTGCCTTGGGTTCCATCTGGAGGAGAAAGGCAGGATAGAATTTGCATAAATAAATCATGAATTAGAAAATACTTTTCAGTTTTCAGAAGAGGGTATCCAGGGTTGTTCCCAAATTAGCACAAAACTACAGAATCTATCATACCATCAGTTACGTAAATAGAGAAAAAAGCATATCTGAGGTGAACGTAGACATGTGGCCCTAGGGAGACTGCATTTAAATCTGGTAGGAACACTGGTGTGGGGGGACATATTTTTTAAAAGTCCTCATGGTGATTATTTTGACCTCTGCGACTGAGAAACGCTGCATTAAGGGAGGCAAGCTGCGCGATAAATGAGGCAACAGCGGTTGGTGATGCTCTTAACAGGCATCCCAGGAAGAAAGAAATGAGCCAGCCATTGAATGCTGCCCTTGCTTTCGGCCCCCCAGGCTTAAGATCCGGGAAAGGGAGGGAAAGGGAGAGGAAAGGAAAGAAACTTCTTGACTGGTGCTGTAAGCATGAGACCTCTCCTTCAAGGGCGGTCTCTCTAGTTCTTCATGAGAAGGCAGCGTTCAATGGCATTGCCAGAACATGTCAGACCCAGAACTAAGGACACCCTACAGCAGTGGTTCTCAACCTGTGGGTCCCCAGATGTTCGTGGACTTCAGCTCCCAGAAGCCCCAGCCACTATGGTCAATGCTCAGGGCTTCTGGGAGCTGAAGTCCAAAAACATCTGGGGACCCACAGGTTGAGAAGCACTGCTCTACAGGGTTACAGTGCTGTTATTCCCCCTTCAACCTCCTATGGAATCCTGGGGTTTGTAGTTTAGGGAGGGGCCTTGAGAATTCTCAACCAGAAAGCTCTTTGGCCTCAGGAAACTACAAACCCCAGAATTCCACAGGAGGTTGAAAGGGGAATAATAGCACTATAACAGCGCAGTGTGGAAATGACCTAGGTATCATAGTATCATAAAGCTGGAAGGGGCCAGCAGGTAGCTTTCTAGATCCTTTTGGAAGACGTCCAGACCGCCCCCCCCCGTAGGGAACAGGTTTCATTGCCCAACTGCTTTTGCTGTCAAGAGCTTCCATCAAAACCTCCCCCCTGTAACTTCCTGAATATGATTTTCCGTCTAGGAGTTAGCATTCTTTTACCTCCTCCTTTGCACCCACATATCAGCATCCTGAGAGCCAGCGCGGTGCAGTGTTTGAGCCCTGGACTTCATCTCTGGGGTCAACCATGGAAACTGATTGGTTGACCTTGGGCAAGTCACACTCTCTCAGCCACAGGGGAGGGCAAAGGCACACCCCTCTGAACAAAGCTTGCCAAGGACACCTCATGATAGGTTGCTCCCAAAAATGCACACAGAGGCCAGAATCTGTTTGGTGGATGGTAACGGAATAACCCCCAGCTAAGGGCTTTTCGGCCCTACACTGTTATAGTGCTGTGATTCCACTTTCAACATCCTGTGGAAGGAATTCTGGGGTTTGCAGTTTCGGGAGGGGCCTTTAGAAGTCTCAGCCAGAAAGCTCTTTGGCCTCAGGAGGAATAATAGCACTAGAACGGGGTAGGGTGGAAAGCTCCTAAGCCATTGTCAGTGAGTCCCATTGTCAGGGAGATGCCAGTGATGTAGACTCAAGTCGACTGACTTGGACTCAAGCCAGATTTAAGTCACTTCAGTTGCTCAGCTCAGGTCATTTCCGCATTAGCCTGTTACAGCACTATTATTCCACTTTCAACATCCTATGGAATCCTGGGGTTTGCATCCTATGGAATCCTGGGGTTTGCCAGTCGGCCCCTCCCTAAACTGCAAACCCCAGGATTCCATAGGATGTTGAAAGTAGAATTGTTATCACCGTGAACTGGCCTGGCTTCGGAAGATATTAGATATTGTTTTGATATCACAGTTCGGCCCCATTTTGCCACCCTTGGCCAAGTGTTTGTGAGGCCCCCGAACAAGCACAGATCTAGGCATGGCCACTAACTGCTGAACATTCCTTTCTCCACCTAGGCAAGCCGGACTCAGCCAGATCTTGCTTTAGGAGAGCTCCCTAGACAAACACCTCATTACGGATGCACACTAATACAAAGAGCCCCCTGCCACAAGCAGGTAACTTAACGAGCTAGAAGCTTAACCACCAAGCGAGCTGCATCTGCATACTGGCCATTCCATTGTCGATTCGGACTTAACTCAATCATGCTAAATTCTGACCTTTCGGAGACATTGTCTCGCGCCCAAACCTCATTGTTCTTCCCAAAGTACAGACTAGCCTACGGTCATATTTTCCCTATAAAAACTCCCAGTTGCGAGAGCTTCCTCGGATCGCTCTATATCTCCATCCAGCCTTGCTGCCGCTGCGTCCGCTGAGCTTTCCCCTCGGTCTCCGTCCGAGACTGTGCATCTACGGACCTCTTCATTGATCTACCCTGGGCTTCGGACAGGTGTAGTATCTCCCACTTCAACCACCCTTCTCAAAATCCCTCTATACTGCTAACACCTTTATTTTCTAAATAGTTACTTGTGTGAGTGTGTTGCATACACCATTTGCCTGTATTTAATAAAACTCAAAGTTGTTATTTCACAATTTGTGTGTTTCTTGGCTTGGCCTGACCCCGTAGACATTGGGTTTAAAGATTCCGCTGCGTTGCCCTGCCTCTTGTTGTGTTAACTTGTGCTCTGGGCTAATTTTCCCCACCAATATTGGAGCACGATTGGAGTCCCTCGTGGGACCCCAAGTAACCAGGGTAACAGAATAATATCGCTATAACAGGCTAGTGTGGAAATGGCCTCAGACTTGACTCAGCAAAAATTACACACTGACTCGACTCAACGTGAGACTTGCATATTTTTGGTGTCTGACTTGCTGCCCTCAGTTCAGTAACATAATACATCCATTCAGAAACCTTACAACTTACTGGTCACATGAGGATCTCAAGCCCAAAATGTGGACACATTTCCCAGAGGGAGCAGCAAATGGGTCAGGCCATGGGCTTGAGGTGGGGCTGGGGTCTGCTCAGCAGCCTGTTCCCACTGCATGTAGGAGGAGCTTCCAAAACTTTCCCTAAGAGCAGAAGGCAAGACCCGCCCCCAGGGTGTGGCTGCATTTCTCAGAGGGGAACAAAAATGTGTTGGGCAGTAGGCCTGGGGAGGAAGGGTCCTTTCTTCTAAAGCTCTCGAGGCTTCAGTAATGGGGAATAAGAAGGATCCTATTCCCCACTTCTGAAGAAGCCTCCAGCTTCAGACACAGGGAGTGAGAAGGAACCTATTCCCCACTTCTGAAGCTGGAGATGGCAAAATCAAAGAAGTGAAGGGCCAACTCTACTTAAATTGTTAAAACTGACTTTATTTGACTCTGTCCAGAAATTCTGGAATACAGGTTGGGGTATGAAGTTTGCTCCCAGACTAGAGACTTGACTCGAGACTTGACTTGAAAATATCTTGCAAGAACCTGAGACTCAGCTTGAGACTTGAAGGTAGAGACTTGAGACTTGAGACTTGGCTTGAGACTTGGAGCAAAAGACTTAAGTACATCACTGGGAGACATCTAGGACCTCCTTGTCCAATACCTCTTGTCTCACAAGGGCAGCCAGAGGCTCCCAGCCACAGCTCAACCTCTGGCCACTGACTGACTGTGGAGGTGGATATAGCCACGCATCACCTGGTCGCCCTTTCGCACCCATAGAAGAAGAAAAAGTCTTCGCCCAAGTCATCTGTTACCACCGTGAACTGGCCTGGCCTTTGATAACCTTTAGATATCATTTTGATATCATAATTTGGCCCTGCTCTGCCACCAGCCAAGTGTTTGTGAGGCCACCGAACAAGCGCAAAGCTAGGCATGGCTATTAACTGCTGGGTCATATTTGTTATACCAAGGCAAGCCAGAAACTGCCAGATCTGCTTTAGGGGACCTCCCAAAACAAACACCTTCATTATAGAAAACAAAGAGACCTCTGCCCCGAGAGGGCACCCTGTCGAGCTAAGTGCTTAACCGCCAAGCTAGCCGCAGCTACAAACTGGCCATACTATTGTCAATTCGGTCCATAACTCAATCGTGTAAATTCTGACCTTTCGGAGACATTGTCTCCAGCCCAAAACTCATTGTTCTCACCCAAGACCAGGCTAGTCTACGGTCATGCCTTCCCCTAATAAAAATGCCCAGTTCCAAGAGTTCCTCGGACTTCGCTGGATTTCCATCTCGCCTTGCTGCCGCTTTTTCTGCGAGTTCCCCTTGGCCGCCGTGCTGAGTTTCTTTCTCTTCAATTGGCTTCTTCAGGACTACGAGAAAGGTGGCGTATCACCCATCTCCCCAAAAACTCTTATTTCCTATTTCTTATTTAGTAGTGAGGTTGTGCTTTCTTATTAACTTGCCTGCTTAATAATAAATATTCTTGTTGCTCTTTTAACTGTTTGGCTGCTCGCTGCCCTGACGCTGTAAACATTGGGTAAAAGATCCCCGCTAAGTTACCCTGCCTCTCGTTAGCCGAGAGAGTGCTCCAGCTAATTTCCCCATTTTGTTGTATTTGTTTTGGCTATTTGGGTGTCCCTCACGGGACCCCCAAGTCACAGGGTAACACATGCCAACTACCCAAGGATAGGCCAAAAGGACTTTTGGCTTAGAACCAGTGTGGTTATAGAGGTTTGACTGTTGGACCAAGACCGCTCTAGAGCAAAGGAGATGAAACAAAGGATCCAAACTACGAGAAAAGAGATTCCACCTGAGCAAAGGGAAGAATTTTTTCACTGTGAAGAGCTGTTTGATGGTGGAACAGATCGGCTCAGAGGGTCATGTGCTCTCCAACTTTGAAAGTCTTTAAGCAGAAGTTGGATGGACATCTCTCAGAAGTGCTTTAGCTGGGTATTGCTGCATTGGCAAGGGGTTAAGACTAGGTAACCCTTGCAGGCCTTTCCCACTCTGTGATTCTGTGATCTTGCCATAGTTATGTGTGATCAGTTTGCCTAAATCTGAGTGTGCACCTGTGAGAATTTGAGTATTTCAGTAGCATCTTCAGATGGGTATGCATTTAATGATTTCTGGGGATCTTTCACACTACACAATTATAGCACTACGATTCCACTTTAACTGCGTGTCTGCTCCAGTTGAATCCTGGGATTTGTAGTTTGCTTAGACCCTTGAGCTCTCTGGCTGAGAATTATTGTGTGTGTATTTACCTTCAAGTCACCTACTGACTTATGGCAGCACCGTGAATTTCAGAGGGTTTTCTTAGGTGGCGAATCCTCAGAGATAGTTTTGCCCATCCTTTGCACTGAAATAGAGCCTACAGCGCCTGGTATTCCATGGCGGTTTCCCATCCAAGCACTCACGAGGGCTGACCCTGCTTAGCTTCCAAGACCAGACAGGAACTGGTACCTTTAGGGTGTTTAAACTAGATGAGTATTAGTACTCCTGTCTGAACCATAAATTCCAGGATGCAGGCATATAGTTTAAGGCAGTGGTTCTCAACCTGTGGGTCCCCAGATGTTTGTGGACTTCAGCTCCCAGAAGCCCCAGCCACTATGGTCAATGCTCAGGGCTTCTGGGAGCTGAAGTCCAAAAACATCTGGGGACCCACAGGTTGAGAACCACTGGTTTAAGGGGAATCAGGGCTAAAGCTGAATAGTGTTGAAGAGCCCATATTTGTGGGAGTCTCCAGTTACCACGAACAGATCCTCTCATCTGGAAGCAGGCAGTTCCTTGTTCAGTTTTTAAACAGCAATTAGTATTAATGTGCACAAGCATCAGCAACATTTAATGAAAACAATAAACCGGATAGGCTCAGTCACATACCATTTTTCATAACACCATTTGGACTGTATCAGTGGAGGAAAAATACCACAGAATTAATTTCAAAAAAATACATTTATTCTTATTTAGAAACCAAGAACGCTGCAAATTAAAGTATGAGGTGCTGAAAATGTCAATAAGCTAATTTTAAAAGACAAGCTTTGTTCATAAAAGGGACATGCTTAAAAGTGCAAATATTAAATATTTATTTTGTACATATTATTGCATGCAGAAACACAACTCTCAGCCTAAAGTGCCTTTCTAACAAGATTGCAACACAGAGAGCTGCTTCCTTTCCAGTTCTGTTTCTGATCCCTTAAAGATCAACTTATTTATTGTGTCCTCAGCTTTCACAGCCTGGAGTCTACTTCTGTTCCTCGAAAGCTTATCTGGTAATAAAAGTGTTAGGCTTCAAGGTGTCACAGGATTCTCTGTTGCATTTGAACCTTGTACACAGAAAATGTGGAAGGCTGCTTGTCTGTCAGACTATTTATAAAGTCTTTTTCTTGACCCTAACTGGAAAAAAATTCAGAATGTTGCAGCTTTGCGCAGAGTGATAGATAGAAAAATCTCCAGCCAGGAGTGTTGCGACAAGACAGGCTGCAAATTAAGGGTGAAACAACAAGCACTGAAAAGCAGGGGGGTAGGTATTAAGGCTAAAGGACTTGCAGAGCTCAGAAAAGTGGGGCTTTTTGGACTACAACTCCCAGAATCCCCCTGTGGGATTCTGGGAGTTGTAGTCCTAAAAGCCCCCTTTTCTGAGCTCTGAGCTTTTGAGGTTATACGTGAGCAAATTTATAGAAGGCAGACTAACAAGCCAACAAGACCCCAAAGGGGGTAGAAGCAAGAATTATTTCCAGCAGAGCATTGCAGACGAGATTTGCGAAAGGCAGCAGCTTCGGCCCAAGAAAGGCTATACAGCTGGCACTGAAGCAGACTGGCTTTAAAGAAACATTATGCCCCATCTCCCATTCATAAAAGAGAAAAAGAAACAAGCCAATATGCACATTATACAGTACTTTTTTTAAAAAAAATGCTATGTTTCTCAAACACATCAATAAACAAATATGGTCAGCCCTCCACATCTGCGGATTCTGAATCCACCGACTCAACCAACCATGGCATGAAAATATTTTTTAAAAAATACAAAAAGCAAACTTTGATCTTGCCATTTTATTACACCATTGTACATTGTGGGGCACAAGCATCCATGAGTTCTGGTATCCATGGGGGTTCCTGGAGCCAAATCCTAGCTGATACTGGAAGTCGACAGTATTTACAAAGATTTCAATGAAATTACAACTGTTATCATGGCGCCAGAAGTCACCACTACTTGGCCATAATTGAGGATAGCCTTTACGACCATCCTTCCTCAAGGGACATATCTTTCTGGCAAAACCACAGATCTGCCTTGTGATGTTGCATGTATGGGATGCCTGCCCACTGCTGGAGGTACACATTCTCAGCAGACTTGCTGTGATCCTTGTCGGCCTCTCCTATGGCACTCAAGGGAGCACAGGAAAATTGCCCTTGGGGACGCCATGGAGCAGGAGACCTTCAGGATCAACCAGGGTTGCACAAGGCAACCAACATGTCCAGAGGAAGGCAACCCCAATAGTGAAGGGTCTGGAAACCATGAAGCCCCTGAGGAGCAGCTTAGGAAGCAAAGTATGTTCAGCCTGATGAAAAGAAGGTTAACAGTTGACATGGCGGTCATGTTTAAATATTTGAAGGGATGTGATGTTGAAGATGGAGCAAGCTTGTTTTCTGCCACTGCAGAGACTAGAACACTATGGAGCAATGGCTTCAAACTCCAGGAAGAGAGATTCCACCTAAACATCGGGATGAACTCCCTGACTGTTCGACAGTGGAATCCTCTGCTGCCTCAATGGAGTGTGGTGGAGTCACCTTCTTTGGCGGTTTTTAAATAAAGGCTGGATGGCCGTTTGCTGGGGGTGCTTTGAATGTACGTTCCTGCATGTCAGGGGTTGGACTTGATGGCCGTTGTGGTCTCCTCCAACTCTATGATTTTATGATTCTAGATATACTCTTCAAATAAAGCACACAGGCCAAACACATGAGGTAAATGTATCTGTGCAAGCTATCCAGGACTGGCCTCTCTTCTCCAATCAGAGGGGAAGAATCCCAGAATGAAAGCACTATCTTGAAAGTCCTGGAGATCTGGAAACCTAAACAAAATGTTCTACACTCACAGCACAGTAAACTGGAGTGGGCAAGTGTGTAAGGAGTGGTGGGGGATCCATTTCCCCCCTCCCTCACCCCCAGCCCCCTTAGTGGGCCTCTCCATCACATCCAGGCACATTCCATCACAATTTTGACAAATTTTCTTCCATGGGGAGGGTGAGTTGTGGAGGTGAGAATCTCAGACCACCTCATTTCGGGGCCTTTGGGATAGTTTCAGGTTGAAAAGTCACCCCAAAATTGGAGAAAAAAATTAAAATAAGGATGTTGGGGGTCTGTAAAGACCAATGGGAGTCTTTAGAGGTTGCGAAAGTTGAGCTTGGGGATGGCATATACCCCCTGGACTACATCCAGCTTGTGGACTGCATTTTCCCCATCTCTGCAGAAAACAAATCTTCCATTCCTCCTTCAAAGGGAGAGTTCGAGGGGAGGCAAAGCCACCCTGAAGAGAAAGGCCTGAGTCTAGTCAAATTCCCACCCACCCCCATGAAGGGACAAGGAGTCACGTGGGAATGAGGCCGACACTGTTGGGAAATGCCAAAGGGAGCCATGAACTCTGTCCAAGGTCAACTTCCATGGAAGAAAGAGGAAGTTCAACCTCAGAGCTTTGGCTTTTGCTAACATTTTTTTGATTCCTTGAAACCTTAAAGAAATGTTGAGTGGGAGGCTCTTTGATTCATTTCAGACAACAACATCTGCACCTCATTCTCAGGAAGAAAACTTGTGCCAAGATAAATTGTGCCACAAATCTCCCTCTTAACATCCATTTCCCTGAAGTCTATCCTTTTTTCCTGTTGTTTAAAGCCATTGCTACAGGTCTTGTCCCTGGGCAACAGAAAACAAATTTTTTCTGCAGTCTACATGATGGCTCTACAAATATTTGGCTGTCATGTCATCTTTTAATCATCTCTTCAGGCTGAACAAACCCAACTGTCTCAGTGGTTGCCCCACCCTTGGCCATAAGACGAGAGAGGCTGTTCGTTTGTCAGTTGCTACCTTGATGACTTCTTGTTTGCCAGTCCTGGGGACAATGCAGAATTTCCAGGGCCTCCTGCCCACCTTACAGGGTGGAGATGGCATGTTGGACATCCTCATAACCAGAGACAAGGTTCAGGGATCTTCCACTTCACTGTTGCACCCAGGAATCCAGATGGATTCAAAGGGTTTTCTCACCTACCCAAGGACAAGCTGTTTGCTAGACATTCTTATATATTCTCAGTCTTGTAGAACTCTGCTTTTAGTCCTTCCTAAAATAAGGATCAGAGACCCAAATACTCTAAAGGCTCCAGATCCCAACTGATCTTGGAAGCTAAGCTGGGTCAGCCCTGGTTCCGACTTGGATGAGAGACCACCAATGAACACCAGGTGCTTCAGGCTCTATTTCAGAGGAAGGAACTGGCAAAACCACCTCTGAGGACTCCTTGCTTAAGAAAATCCTGGAGTCACCATAAGTCAACTGGCAACTTAAAGACATGCGCACACGCACACGCACACGCGCACACACACACACACACAAAGTAAGGATGACCTTGGCCACACACACCTTTTACCTCAAAGTAGTGTTTTAGTTGTTATTTGCTGTCAAGTCAACTTCAACCTAGGTTGATCGTATGAATGAGAGAGCTCCAAGAGGCCCAATCATACATACCCATATACAATGGGGAAATTGCTGACATTTTTGAGTTGCTCGGGTCTTGCAGACTTAGGACATCTGTGGTTTCCTTGATGGACTCAATCTGTGTGGACTTCCTCCTTTTCCTACTGCCTCTCACTTTACTGAGCATTATCTATCATTATTTCCAGTGAATCGTGTCATGTTATGTCATGTCATGAAATTACAATAGAGCCAGTTTACTCATTTTGGCTGCTAGGGGGTGTTTAGTCTTGAGCTGATCTATGTCTCATTTATTTGTCTTTCTGGCAGTTCATGGTATCTGTAGAGCTTTCCTCCATGAGCCCATTTCAAATAAGTTGATTCCTGCCCCACCAGCAGCTGAATTTACTGTTTAGCTTTAACATCCATCCATAGAAATTGACAGGGATGATTCTAACATTGGTGTTTAATGATGTATCTTTGTTTTCTGGACCTTACCTAGTTCCTTCATGTCTGCCATTCAAGCTCAATGTCTCCTCCATCTCCTCCTCCTCCTCCTCCTCTTCCTCTTCTTGTTTATTTGCATAGCTCCATCCATGGAGATGGCGCCTTCTGCCAGAGTCCAGCTCCCGGCCTGTGCCTCCTTGCCGGCAAGGGGGGGCAGGCGAGAAGTCTTGCTGAGAGGAAGAGGAGGAGGATGCAGCGAGGAATGTCCGATACAACAACTACTAAGGAAACTGCAGGGCTGAGCCTGGTCAAAGTCCAGTTCAACAGTCCAGAAAGCGGAGGTCTGTCCAGAGGGGTCAAGGGAGCTGGAACACGAGGGTTGTGAGGCTTGCAAGTAATTTGCTACAAGCAAAGGGCCAGCCAGGCTGACAAACCTAAATAGCCACAGAGAACAGGTGTTCCTTGTCCTTGCTTCCTTAATCTAGCCAACGCAGTTTCCCTCTGAGCTGCCCGTTTCAGCCTCCTTCATGACCGGGGGCTCAGGGGCTCAGGTGACTGTAATTCTTCCAGATCACTGCTGGTTCCTTCTCCCTCTGGAACTGTTTGGGGCAATTCCGCCTCCACTTGTCCTTTAACTTTGGGGAACATTTGCAAGCTGGTTTGGTCAATCACTGGCTCTGCTCCTGACACAATCAGTTGTTCCTCGACCTCAGAGCCATCATCTATCATACCTTCACAAGTGGCTGCTTCTCATCCTGGAGAGAAGTGACTAGTGGGGTGCCGCAGGGTTCTGCCCTGGGCCCAGTGCTGTTCAATATTTTTATCAACGACTTGGAGGAAGGAATAGAGGGTACGCTAATCAAATTTGCAGATGACACCAAATTCGGAGGGGTTCTAATATGCCAGAGGACAGGATCAAAATTCAAAATGACCTGGATAGATTGGAGAGCTGGGCCAAGGCTAACAAAATGAAATTCAACAGAGAGAAGTGTAAGGTCCTACGCTTAGGTAGAAAAAATGGAATACAGAAATATAGGATGGGAGACACATGGCTGGATAGCAGTACGTGTGAAAGGGACCTAGGAGTCTTCCTAGACCACAAGCTGAACATGAGTCAGCAGTGTGATGCAGCAGCCAAGAAAGCCAGTGCAATTTTCGGCTGCATCAATAGAAGTATGGTGTCTAGATCGAGGGAGGTATTGGTAGGCTTTGGTTAGACCTCATCTTGAATCCTGTGTCCAGTTCTGGGCACCCCAATTCAAGAAGGACTTGGTCAAGCTGGAGCAAGTCCAGAGGAGGGCGACCAAAATGGTGAGAGGCCTGGAAGCCAAGCCCTATGAGGACAGACTCAGAGAGCTGGGTAAGTTTAGTCTCCAGAAGAGAAGGTTGAGAGGGGACATGATAGCCATGTTTAAATATTTGAAGGGATGCCATGTAGAGGAGGGAGAGGGCTTGTTTTCTGCTGCTCCAGAGACCAGGAGAAAGAGCAATGGATTCAAGCTGCAGGAAAGGAGATTCCACTTGAATCTCAGGAAGAAGTTCCTGACGGTCAGGGCTGTCCGGCAGTGGAATCTGCTGCCCTGAAGTGTAGTGGAGTCTCCTTCCTTGGAGGTTTCTCAGCAGAAGCTGGATGGCCATCTGTCGGGAGTGCTTTGAGGGTGTTTCTGCATGGCAGGGGGTTGGACTCAATGGCCCCTGGGATCTCTTCCAACTCTACATTTCTGTGATTCTATAATTCCAAGTAAAACAACCAAAATTGGTTGAGTCCTGCCAAAGTCATACAATTTAAAATGTATCTATAGATTGTATAGACACATAAATGCAAAAGGAAACGACAGAATAATAAAACAATATACCATACAGTTGAGAGCCAGTGTGGTTTGCACATTAGACTACAACAATGGAGACCAGAGTTTGATTCCCCACTCGGCCATGGAAGCACCTTGGATATGTCTCACACACTCTCAGCTCCAGAAAACCCTATGATAGATCCACCTTACGATCTCCATAAGTTGGAAATAACTTGAAGGCACACATCAACAATCACAGAATAATAGAGTTGGAGGAGAGCTTAGGTGCCTTCCAGTCCAGCCCCCTGTATAACCAACGTACAATAACCATATAATTCAAAAAACAAATCATCCAGCTACAATACAGGAAGTGCAATATAATATAAAGTAAGCTAACAAGGACATGTACTCAAACTCTACCAAATTATGAAACAACCTTAAACTAAAACTCCAAAAGGTCTTGAAAACAAGGTGGGTTTAACTGAGATGCAAGAATAACAAGCGAAAGAGCAGTTCACAAATGTTCAGGGAGGTAATTCTAAGAGTATGGAGCAGCGAGTGAGAAAGGGTGAAGCTGAAGCACGGAGGAGAAAACCCTTGTTTGGATTAGAAGCCAAGGCTTCCTAGAATGCAGATCTCAAGCAGACCGGTTAAAAGAAATAAGGACTGAAAGATGGGAGGGAGCTATGTTATGTAGATCTTTGAAGAGTAAAACATGTCTTAGGCCCTTACTGCATGATGGTGCCTGGCATGGGGAAGCGTCGCTGCTGGTCTGCAAAGCATGCCATTGGACGATGTCATGTGGTCCCGCTGTTGTCACATCCTCAGCCATCATGATCTCGCTGTATAATATTGCCAGAAAAAATCCAGTTATGGCCTCCCTTCATGCAACCATCCAGTTTGCTGCGGGCAGGCAGGAAGGGTAGAAGCACTATCAAACGCTTCCTTCCTCAGTACAGTGCAGGAAGAGGTGAGCTGTACTGCGGAAGGAAGAAGCATGTCCCAAATTCTTCTGAATCGCCAGCATCCAGCTGGGTGCAGAGGGGAGCATTTGAGTCCCAGTCCCACCCTGGCAATGGCACTGCCGGGGTCTCAATGGGATGATGTGAGATCAAGGTATGATGTGGAAAGGGCCTTAGTCTTCTGCTGGCTTCTTGACTACACTCTCCATTTTGATTAATGAAGGAGCCAGGGCTCCATGCCAGACCAATCCAGACATGTTAGTCTGTGTGTACCATCAAATCAGCTTCAACTTATGGTGACCTACGAAGACCTCTGGTCTTGCAAACACAGGGCTGAGCCAATCCACCTGTCTTCTGGTCTTCCTCATTTTCTGCTTCCTTCCACCTTACCAAGCACCTTTGTCTTTTCCAATGCACTCTTTCATATGTTCAACCAACAATAGGCTCAGTTCATTCATTTTGCTTAGGGAGAGTTTGTGCTTGATTTGTTCTCAGACCCATTTATTTGTCTTTCTGGCAATACCTGGTACTATAGAACCCTCCTCCAATATTACATTTCAGATCAGCTGGGTTTTTTCCCCCCTATGAGCTTCCTTCAGAGTAGGTATGTAATGAAAATAATCACAAAATGTTCTCATCCTTGTTGTGAGCACATATTTTGCTATGCCAAGACAAGCTGGTGGGACAAAATGATTAGTTCCATGAACTTTTTTCACATTTTGGAATGTTTTGTGAACATTGCATTTGCATGAAGAAATTCACAAAATTCACTTACTTTATTGGAAAATATGGGAGTTTTGTGCAAAAAACAATAGTGTTGTGCATATGAAATTTTCACCAATAAATCCCTCAAATGTGAAAAATCTCTAAGCCATTCTCCATATGGCTTCATGGTTTCCAGGCTTTTGACCATTTGAATTGACCTCTCTGGGCACACTCTGCATATGGATATTTATGCTACATTACAAGAATGTTGAGTTGAAGCCAAGAAGTTCTGAACTGTGAACTTCCTCACAATGAGAGGAAAGTTGGTAAAAATCACTCATTCCTTCCTTCAAGAAGAGAATTAGCAAAGATTATAGCTTGAATCCTGTTGGTTAGTCCCAAGTAGAATAAACCCATTGAAAGACAAATCATGAGCCAACACTTATGTAAATTGCATTTATTCAATGGGTCTACTCCAGTTGGAATTGACAATAGAAGTTAAGTCTGTGTCCTTGTTTTGGTGGATGCTGCCTTTGGGCTTTAACCAGAAGTATTAACTGAAACAAGGGGAAAGAAGAGAAAGACCCAGACTGTAAGGAGGAAAGAGCTGTCCCAGCGGAACAGCAGAACTGTTCACCAGTGGAACAGACCCCCTTAGAAGATGGTAGATGTTCCTCTGCTCGAGCAAAGAATGTGGCTGCAAAAGAGATTTAATTTCCGTGAAATCATCTGTCAGACACCAACGAGCTATAAATCAGTAATTCTCAACCTGTGGGTCCCCAGATGTTTGTGGACTTCAGCTCCCGGAAGCCCCAGCCACAATGGTCAACGCTCAGGGCTTCTGGGAGCTGAAGTCCAAAAACATCTGGGGACCCACAGGTTGAGAACCACTGCTATAAATGGACTGATCCTCTATGTGGAGTTGTGGTAAGGGGCTCTTCCCATTATCCAGACAACACAGCTGAAGGGGTATAGTTCCCTCCCCAGGTAAACAAGGGGTAATGAAGTGTGGGGTTTAAGTTACGTTTATGGGGGGGCAGCATCACAGAAGGACATCAGACATCATACGAGTCAATGGCCCAATCAGCAAGACCAGGTGGAGGAACAAGGTGAGAAGCTTCCAGTTGCTTCGGGCAAGAACTTTTAAAAGACCTCAGAGACCATGAGGCAGAGAGAGACAAAGGAGCATCAACCGGAGACAAAGGTTGGTAGCAGGCTGGGCAAGGCTTCTACTGACTCCCCCATACCATCCCTGTAACTGGACAGTCACGTGAGTAGAACAGGGATGTTTTAACTCATCGTGTTAGAGACTTAATGTTCTTTTAAACCTCTGGCCGAAATGAGCTAGGCTTGTCTATTAACTCTCTAAATGCTAAGTAATGCCTGAAGGGGTGTGCCTTCATGAACGGGATATCTCTTGTCATTGTGTTTACCTGGTTAGAATAAAAACCTTTCCTTCGAAAGATTCCCCCTGTCCATGCGCTGATAGAATTCCCCTCTCCTGCAGAGGGTGGGAGAGGAAAGCTTCTGCAGTCAGAGCTGCAAGTCTAGAGAGTCTTTCCCCAGTAGTTTCCTACTGAGTTATTTCATGATGGGGATTTAAAATCAGTAGGTGGTGGCAGCCAGATGATCTCCAGGAGCAAAGGGGGGGGTCCCATCTCCTACATGAGAGCAGGAGGCAGCATTGAGTAAGAGAACCCTTCCCCTTGCCTAGAGAGGGGGGGACACTGGCCCTTTCCACACGTGGAGGGGGAAACGGGGGAAAACGCTCTAAAACGGAGCTTACCGGCAGCCGGGTAAGTCCGTCGCCACGCGGAGCAGTGCGATCTCGTTGTTCTGCAGTCCTCCGGAGTCCAAAATGGCAGCCTTGACGTCCAAAATGGCGGCTTCCGGCTGGTGGAGGCTCTCCACCAACCGGAGAAGCTCGCCAGCCTAAATCCTGCCGCTGGTAGATCTGCAGGCACACACTAGCGCGTGGCTGCAAATCTGCACCGAAGCGCAGCGACGGAGCTGCACGGGGCTGCGCGCTCCGTGTTTTAAAAACCTCTGAAAAGAGGTTTTTAAAAAACACGCCACGCCACCAGTTCCGGTGGCTTCAGAGCGGATTGAGGTGCAGAACTACGAAAAATAGTCCTCCCCACTCCACTCTATGGTGCAGAAGACCTCCGTCGGAGGTCGCTCTGCACCGTTTTAATATGCCGGTGTGGAAAGGGCCATCTCTTCCTCTGGACATTTTCAGAAAGAGGCTGGACAGTTCCCAGTTTCTGGGGATGCTCCAGCTGGAGTTCCTGCGTTGATCTGAGAGGCTGGACTTGAAAATCTGTGGGGCCCTTCCAGCTCTCTGTTCTACGATTCTGTATCAGCCCTTCCTTTCTTTGCTCCCCCCACCATCACATCCTTTCCAGTGTGACCTTTTCTCCCCCTTCTGTCCAAAGGTCTTTGCTCTCTGAAGCTGCCTCTCACCCTTTCTTCCCTCCAGAATCTTTCACCTCCATTTTAAGAAGAAGTTGGATGGCTACCTCTCTGGGATGCTTCAGTTGTAGATTCCTGTCCAGGTGGAAGGGGGTTGGATGAGGCAGCCTTTGGAGTCCTTCCAGCTCTATGATTCTCTGCCACCTGTCTGCTGAATGATGCTGGGGAGAAGCCAAGAATGGCGTTCTTGCTGGAGGTGAGCAGAGGCTATGGCCAACTGGGCGCAAGCCAGGAGGCAGAGCTCATAGGAGCACAAATCCCAATCATTTCCAGGGGAGCAGAAAACACTCCAAGAGCCAGAGGGTTGTGGAGGGAAAAGAGATTAGTGTACAGGAATGCCCACACCCTGAGAAGATGTCACTGCTTGGAACTGGGAGAAGGCAGAAAGCGAATGGAGCAAAGGGGCCTTGCAAGGAAGCAAAGCAAAGCATCGCTATAGCAACACATAACCCCTGCTTGTGTATTTTTGTTGCTTGTGCTGCCTAGCAGAAAGGAAGGAAAACTCACCTGTTTGCCTGTTTTTTAAAACTTCCCATGTCCCTCTTTAATCCCCAAAGGAAATCCAAGGGTACAATAGAAACACTATAAATTAACAACAGGGAAATTAGGAAAAAGGAAATGGACAGAAGAATCTAGCAGTACCTTTAAAACTGACTGGTTTATTGTAGCCGGAGCTTTTATGGATTTCAGTCCATTTCCCAGACTCAAATACACAGAAGGTCAAGCTAAAATAAATCCGTTTGTCTGCAGCATGTCACTAGATTTCTCCCCTTCTCTTCCTGTAATGAAATGGAAGGCTCTCTCTTTGAAAACTGCTGCAAAAGGATATTAAAGAAACAGAAAAAAATAAATAAAGCAAGCAACCAATCAAACCATGCAATCCATTTAAAATTAGTTTAGAGTCCATTAACTTTTAGAGTTCCAGAATTTTCTTCATAAAATGCCTGGGCAAACAAGCATGTTTGGATTGGAGGCTGAGGGGAATATAGGTTCACTGCCAATAATATTTCTCTCACAAGGGCATTTGAAAATCTGGGTCTCAGGTGACACTGGTGGCGTGTGCATGTGTGTGTGTTTCTGCGTGGAATATTGCAGCTCAGGATGTTCTTCCAATAACTGATTTGGGGATGCTGGTGGAGTCTCTTTCTTCTTCGAAGGTTTTTAAAGAGAGGCTGGATGACCAACTGTCAAAAGGAGGGCTTTGATGGTGTCCTCCTGCACGGCAGAGGAGGGTTGGACTGGATGGCCCTTGGAGTCTCTTCCACCTCTAGGATTCTATGGCCCTTTCTGCACCACCCTCCCAACCCACCACAGGGACGGGGGAAGAATGGGACCCCGTTGATGGTTCTGCGTGATGTCATTGCAATCCCATCCTTCTCCCGTCCCCAGGCGGGACAACCATGGATTAAATCATTGATGGGTTTTCCCCGTCAATGACCCACGCTCGTGCAACCGTCACAGACTTACCTGTCCTGCAGAAGCTCAGGAAGCACAATGGCTGTGCTTGCTGCCCCAGCGCATCCTGCGAAGGTACACGGCTGTGCTGTGGAAGGAAGAGGTGTGGCCATCGCGATTCTCCGATCCCACAGGCAGCCAGTGAGAAGGGGAGCACTGTATTGTGCTCCCCTCCTGGTAGAGTCGATGCTGGGATCCCCACCAGAGGACTCTGTGGAAAGGCGGGGTGCGGAAAGGGCCTCTGTTGTTCCGCTTCCTTGGGTTCCAGACAGCTGTTGGGGTAGGTTGGGGGGCCTCGTGAGCAGGGTGGTTCTTGGAAAGTTCTGGTAACTCCAAATCTTATATGGCTGAAGCTCTCCCTGGTTACGAGAGGTCCACTGGCTATCCATCTATGGGCACAGGTCAAAGAGATGGGACCACAGTCAGGGGACACAATTGTGGTGCTGTGATTCTACTTTAAATGCCATGGTTCTCCCCTATAGAAGGCAAGGAAGGGCAGTTTAGGGAAACCTCAGCAGAAGGGCTCTAAGGCCCCCCCTCCCCTCTAAAAGAAGCCTACAAATCCCAGGATTCCATAGGGTGGAATCATGGCCTTTCAGATGGCACTATACTTGAGAAGTGTGGATGGCCCCAGGCTGTCTAAAAGACTGCATTCACCCATGAAAGACTGGCTGGGTTTTGGGACCATGAGGCAAGGCCCTACTCTTGGCAACACCACCCTCGCAGAGGCATTTGGCGGAAGGTAAGAGGCAGGGCCTTTCGGGTGGCTGCTCCTGTCCATTGAAATCTCTTCCCTAAGGAGTCTAGGACGGTCACTTCTTTGTTGTCCTATCAGGAAGTGAAAAGTTTTCTATTCCCTTCTGCAAGGGCTTTTAATCACTGACCTTTTTTAAAAATATTTTTATTGCAAATTTTATTTTAAAAATAAAAAAAACCCTCCCCACTTCCAAGCTTAAATTTTCCAGTTGAATCTGCTTATTTCCATTACATACAAACATAGTTTCTGGTTAACCAAAAAGAGAGATTACATTATTTCTTTCATTTCTTATACATTTATATCTTTATCCAGTCCAAAACTTCCCTCCATTCCCTTTCAAAATTCTGGATAGGTTTATTTTTCAAAGAAAATGTTAATTTTTCTGTCTCTAGTATATCCAGAACTTTTAACTTCCATTCTTCTATATCAATGTATTTCCTTTCTTTCCAATATTGCGCATATATCAACCTTGCAGCAATTATTAAATATAATAATATCTTCTGATGATTTCTTATTTCCCTTTGTTGCCCTAACAAATTTAACACATAAAACTCCAGTTTCATTTCAAAATTCCATTTACAAATTCTTTGAATTTCATCATGTATCCGCTTCCAAATTTTTTTTGCTATCCTGCAGGTCCACCACATATGAAAGAAAGACCCCATCTTTTCATCACATTTCCAACACCTTGCATTCCCATTTTTAGTTCTTTTTGTAATCTTTCTGGAGTCATGTACCATCTATAATAATTGACTTTTGTCTTCTTCCCCCCACCTTTTAATCAAATTGTTTTGAATGTATTCAATTCAACAGAACTGCATTTCAGTTTCTGGTTTGTTTTGGTGTTTTATATACTGTACCCTCAAGGCACCAGATCCCATCTGATCTTGGAAGCCATCCAAGGTCAGCCCTGGTTGGTCCTTGGATGGGAGACCACCACCAACATATACCAAATACTGCAGGCTCCATTTCAGAGGAAGGACTTGGCCGCACCACCTCTGAGGATTCCTTCCGTATGAGAAAACCTTATGAAATTCATGGGGTCACCATAAGTTGTCAGGCAACTTGAAGACACATACACACACACAAACACTAACTTGACAAGCTGCCTAAATACTCTGAAGGCACCGGCTCCCATCTGATCCTGGAAGCTGAGCAGCATCAGCCGTGGTTAGCACTTGGATGGGAGATTGCCAAAGAATGCCAGGTGTTGTAGGCTCTATTTCAGAGGAAGGAACTGGTAAAACCACTTCTGACTGTTTGTTGTCTAAGAAAATCCTGTGAAATTCATGGGGTCTCCATAAGTCAGGAGGTGACTTGAAGGCACACAATATCTATACAGAGAGGCCATCTTGAGTCCCAGTTTTGGGGAATGTGTGGGATACAGATTAAAAAATCTTGAAATAAAGGGAAATGTGGGCCAAATCTCAGCCCCCTCCTGACAGTGGGAGCAGCTTGTGAGCATCCAGCCAAGGAAGGTCCACCGTGGAGAGCTCAAGGAGGCAACAGGTGGAAGAAAGCTGCCACTCAGCATCTTCTTGGGGCCTCGACCTCCCTTGCCTTGTTGACATGCAAGTGTGTATTTTAAAACTGTGACGGACTGTTCCTTCAGTGTTTGTACAGCTTTTGGAGCCAGAACGCAGCCCAGCTTTCTTCACTCTCTGCAGGCAGCTGCTCTGTTTTGCTCACTTTGCGTTTGGCCGGTGGTGCGTGGTGGCTGACGTCATGGAGAGGAGCCGCTCCAGAGCACGGCCAGGAGAGAAATGTCTTGGCAAGCGGAGGGCACGCTGGCTGGGCCGTGGCACGAGGCAGAGGCCAAAACAAGCTGGGATGCCAGGTCTTGCTACAGCCAAAAACAAAGCTGGTTGGAGGGGGGAAGGAAATAACTCCGCTTCATTCACACTGTTGGGAATTTTTCATGTGGAAATTCTCCATTTTTTTGTACATTCCATGGGTTGATTCATTAAGCAAGAGGCTCCTTTAAAAGCCCATTCACCTTCCAGGACTAAGCAGCCTCTGGCAGTGATGGTGACTGATCCAGCTCCTTGTCCGCCCCCCTTACCTTTGTTACCACACCCAACACCCCCACTTTGAGAAGTGTGCCATTTTTCATGAATTGGATATGTTTATGGTCAAAAGCATGTTTGGAGAATGCTCTGACTATAAGCGTGTAGCCAGGTCAGGATGACCTCAGCATGGCCAGGTCATAAGTTGAGAGAGGATTAGGCAGGAAAACCCAGCACTGATGGGTTGAGATGATCCTTTCAAAAGTGCAGGCAATGAAGACAATGGAAGATGAAATCGCCCAGGACAGGTGAAGACAAAATCACCCAGAGACCTACTGTGATCCTACCCTACAGGGAATCTTTCCTGGACCTCTTGCCCATCCAGATATTAAGAGATTGTCATGACTCCCACCAATGTTTTTTCACCTAAAGTTAAGCTAAGCAGCCCTTCTCAGACTCCTTTGTCAGCTTTGTGCGAAAGCCATTATCACTTTGTTCATGCACCCTTGTTCAGGGTAGGAAGTAGGGTATATAAACCTCAGTTCCAACCCCTACAATTTGTAGTTCACTGAGCATCATGCTGCACATGGTCCCCAAGGGTCCCTTTCCTCTCTGCTACCCTCAGACTCTTGTTTGAGCCACTCCCCTTCTTTAATCTTCTGCTTCAGGACCAGTAAATATCATCCCTTCTACCCCAAACCTGTTTGTATCCAACCTTTTTTGCCTTTCCCTTCAATAGCCTTGCATGATTCATGAGTCTGCTTGGTTTCCTGTGTATGTCTATTCATTTTCAACAAAATACTCTGTTTAATTTTTAACTGGAGTCATCTCTACAGTTATTACCGATACACATAGGTGGAAAGATCCTGCCCTTGCCCTCCTCTCACAGGCCTCTTTTGAGCTAACAATTTCCCAGATTCCAAGGAGATGCTGGTTTTATGGGTGGACCCCAAAGTCCCCCACCTTTTAGGGTAACGCCTTCCTCTTACTTCACACTATGTGACTCACCTTTAAGCCTCACTTCTCATTTTTTCCCCTGCCTCCTCCTCCTCCAACAGCTACCTTCTCTTATATCACATCCTGTGAGAGAGGGACGGGGAGCTGCAAACTTGCAAATAATCAAATTTGGGACATTGGGGGCCAACTGTAAATCAACAGAAAGACAAAGGATAAAAGTCAGCAAAGCCACATACTGTGAAGAGCCCTTGTTGTCAATTCCTGCAAGCCTCTCAGTAGGGAGTTTTCACTCACCTATGGCCAGTTTAGGCTCCTTAAGAAGTCAAAGAGCCTGGGAGCAGCCACCAAGAAGACCCTACCCAACCTGTGTTCCCAACAGACGTGTCTGGGAAGCTGATGAGACAAAGAGAACAGCCTCTCCCCAAAAATTTGGAGCCTCACCAGGCCTTGGAGATAGGGTCTGTTGAATAGCCTGGGTCTAAGCTCTATAGGGCCTTGTTGGTCTTAGCCAGTCCTTTGGACACTTACTGGGAACAGACCAGGAGCCAGTGAAGCTGTTGCCAGTAGAATATTTGAAAGGGGACATGAGAGCCATGTTTAAATATTTGAAGGGATGTCATGTCGAGGGGGGATCGGGCTTGTTTTCTGCTGCTCCAGAGACTAGGACAAGGAGCAATGGATTCAAGCTGCAGGAAAGGAGATTCCACCTGAACCTCAGGAAGAACTTCCTGACGGTCAGAGCTGTCCGGCAGTGGAATCTGCTGCCTTCATGGAGTGTGGTGGAGTCTCCTCCTTCTTTGGAGGTTTTTAAGCAGAGGCTGGATGGCCATTTGCTGGGAATGCTTTGATGGGTGTCCCTGCACAGCAGGGGGTTGGACTCGATGACCCCTGGGGTCTCTTCCAACTCTATGATTCTATGATTCTATTTTTTTTTTAAAAAAAAATATATCAAAAAGCATGCTTTTTGGGTATTGAGGAATGCTGGCAAGAAGAATTCTGAACCGATGAAAATCTTTGCAGTTCAGGACTTACTCAGTACAAAGTTTGCACATGATTGTTCTGTTCTGAGAACAGCATTCTCTGAGCAGGAAACAGCATTTTCTGTGCAGGAAATTATATTTCAACACAAAAATGTTTATTCCAGTGCAGAAAATGCCATAATTCAGTATTCTAAGTAAAATTAGCTCATGGTTGAGTTGCACAGAAAAGAACATTTTCTGTGCAGGAAAAAAGATATTTCCAGCACAGGAATAAACATGAAAATGTTGTTTCCTGCACACATACACACACACACACGCACAAAAAGTGCTGTTTCCTATACAAAACAACCATGTGCAATTTTTGCACAGGATAAGTCCCAAATTGCAAACAGCCTTCGAAAACATCACCGATTTCAAAGAATTTCTCGCTCCAGGAAGAAATTGTTGACATTACTCATTGCTACCTTCCAAAAGAAACTCGATGAAAAATTATATCCCCAGTTGCACAAAGGAAGTTGTGTGCTCCCTGTAGCCAGCCCAAGTTAACAATTTGTCCCCAGCTCTTTGGGCCAACTGAAGTTTGTGAGCACTTTTCAGAGAAACAAATACCTCTTTTCCACAAGTCGTCTGTGTCACAAAGAGCTTGTTACAGATTTATGCCCCTGCAGTAAGCAACGGAGGGATTAGCAAGAACTGAAAAAGTAGGTTTTAACACACGGCCGTAGCAGCAAGATTGCTATACATGCAAGGACGGAAGCGTTCAGAACTGCCTACTGTGGGAGAGGGGTTGTTGAAACTGACAGATGTGGCAGCAATTGATAAATTCATTTGTTTGATCAGAGAAAGGACGTTGGTGACATTTCTTAAAGAGTGGGAGCCCCTTATTGACTTTTTGCAAAGAAGAAGAAGAAAGTGGGGAGGAGGAGGAAAGAGAACGAGAAAGAAAAAGAAAAAAAGAAATGAGAATGAAATGTTAATTTGGGTTTTGATTATTACTAAGATTTGATTATGGGAAGAAAGGAAGTGAGTTAACGGTTAAGAAGTGAGGTATAAATAACATGTTTGGTTATATAACTTCTGAGAAGAAGATTGGAAGTCAGCTTTATCCATTTTTTGGGTTGTTGTTCTTTATTCTTTGTTCCCCCTTGCTTAATTTCATATACCCTTTAATATTCTCTTACAATCTACAATAAAAATTAGCTATCCCCCTCCCCAAGAAAGAGGAATTGAAAAAGTAGGGAAATTCTCAAATTTGTTTGCAAAACTCCTTCTCCTCCCTTTCATTCCCCATGTGGTTTTCATTTATACTTCTCAGATGATACTGAAGTCACAACTCCTGAGATCGCCCAGAGGGCACACTTTGGCCCTTTCCGCACTAGCTTGTTCTAGTGCTATTATTCCACTTTCAACACCCTATGGAATCCTGGGGTCTGCAGTTTAGGGAGGGGCCTTTCCCGGGTTCCAACCGGGCTGATGGGGTGGCCCAGGGTGGTACCAGCCTCACCAGGGAGCCCAGAGTCACACCCATCAGGACAGGCGTGAGTCAGGAGGTTAACGAAGAAGCGCCCTTAATCAATGCTGACCTGAGGTGTGGTCAGCAATGGAGGAAGGGTGTGACTCGGAGGAGCTGAGTCGTCCTTTGAAGCTGCAAAACAGTCACTGTCGGTTCGCAGATCAAAAGCAATTCTCTCTTTCATTCAAAAAGAGTTTTAATTTCATGTTGCACACAAAAGAGCAAACTGTCAGATAAAGAAACGTGACCAAAAACGTAGCTTAATTCATAATCCGACTCAAATGCTCCATCCTGTCGCAAGAAAAAGAAAGAGGAGAAGAAAAATGATTGGAAGTGTTGTTCTGTTTCTTTCTTTATTAACACATTTATGCCTTGCCCTGTATCGGAGAGATCTCAGAGCAGCTTACAAGTAACGCTGAAACATCAAGTTAAACAGTTCAAAACAACAAAAATAATTTAAACAAGCTAAATGCATATTAAACACAACAGTGGCTTAAAAACTGGTTTAAGAGGATTAAAAGGTGTTTTGAAGTATTTGGGATGAATCAGGAATCATTGCCATTTGTATTATGTAGTAAGAATACGAGGCCTTAGAATTTATTCCTAGTTGCTGATGTTGATGTACAATAAAGAAGGATATGCACAAGCTGGAACCAGAGGAGGGCAACCAAAATGGTAGAAAGTCTGGAAACCATGAAGCCCTCCGAGGACCAGGTTAGGGAGCTGGGGATGTTTTACCTGGAGAAGAGAGGGTGAAGACGGGGCATGATGGCTATGTTTAAAACATCTGAACAGATGTCATTTGAAGGATGGAGCAAGCCTGTTTTCTGCTGCTCCAGAGACTAGGACATGGAGCAGTGGCTTCAAAATGCAAGAAGAAAGATTCTATCTAAACACTAGGAAGTATTTCTTGAGGGTAAGAGCAGCTGGACAGTGGAATCTGCTGCTGCCTCAGTGGAGTGTGGCAGAAATCTCCTTCTTTGGAGGTTTTCAAGGAGAGGCTGGATGGCCATCTGTCAAAGGGCGGGTTCTGATGATGCCTTCCTGTAAGGCAGAATGGCATTGGACTGCATGACCCTTGAGGTCTCTTTCAACTCTAAGATTCTGTAACTCTATGATTCTAAGACACTCACAGAATTCCAGTCAACACCTTCATTTGCAGGGGGGAAAAAACATACACAAATGCCTTTGGAATCTCAAACCTGCCTCTGTCCAATGTGAAGTTCACAGGAAATCAATCAGTCAATCAATTAATCAATCAATCAATCAATCTATCAACTACTTTATTTATATTCCACCTTTTCCCTAAATGTGAGACCCAAGGTTTCATTTTGAGCGTGGAAAGAAAGGCAGGTGAAACCCCATGTTTCAAAAGAGACAAAAAATTGATAATAAATTCTATACAAATAAAACATTAATTTAAAAGCACAGATTAAAAACAGTAGAGCTGTAAAACAGAAAACTCGCTATATAAACCATTCCGTTTCCAAATGCCAGGTGGAATAGAAAAGTCTTCACTTGGGGACAAAAGGAAAGTAGGGAAGAAGCCAGCCTGACCTCACAAGGGGCCGTCCGGCCTCTCCCGAACTGCAAACCCCAGGATTCCAGAGGATGTTGAAAGTGGAATCATCGCGCTATAACAGTCTAGTGTGGAAATGGCCAAGGAAGGGAGGTCCAGACTCTGGGGCAGACACCAAGAAGGCCCTGTCTCCCATGTTCCCACCAAACAGGCCCCTATCTGGGCAAGTAAGAGCCAGAGAGAGGGGAGGAGAGAGTTGCCACATCCGATGGTGAGAGATGTAAAAGGCACTGCTAGGGGAAAGGCAGTTCAGAATTCGCAGGAAAGAAGTGAAAACAGGGTCAGGAAACTGAAACTGAGAAGGAGGAAACTGAAAAGAAGTTGCTTTTCTGGGAAGCCTGGCTGCCCAGCACTTCGGCATGCTGCTGCAAAGAACGAGGTCTAAGTTCAGCCCCTGTGCGAGGCCAGGCAGGGGTGCAGTCAAAAGGCAAAGCAAGAGTCCAGAGGTCTGCTGGCTGTTTGCCGTAATAAATGAAATATGAATGAAGTCCAGAGGACAGGCATTCATGTCATAATGTCACATTCAGAGTGCCTCATTAAATCAAGAGAAAGCTTTTTTTTTAAAGGACTTATCTAGAAAAAACAATACCTTACTTTGAAAAAAAAAAGCCCTTTCTTGAGCAACTAACACGGACCCTTTCCGCATCTTCCCTTCTTCTGGCCCTGGGGTGTGGGGATCGCGAGAGCAGCCTCTGATGAGAGGCTCTCACCTCGGGGGTCCTTCGGCTCCACGTGAGCTGCCTGCTCGAGCGAGAGCCCTGCTTCTTCCTTCCGCAGCCCAGCCTGGGAGTTTCCTGGGCTGAGCTGCAGCAGGAAGCGCAACTGGCATGGCTCCGGAGGCTCCACACGCCATGTAAGTGCGCACAGGGTCGAAAATGAAAAGGTGTGTGGTTGGCACCTGCCGGCCCCTGGTGCATCACGTGACTGTGAGTGCATGGTGCAGATCACTCCTCACAATCGCACAATGCTCCAGGCACACTTTCACATGGAAAATGCCGTTCGAAAAGGGCCATAGTGTTTGGAAGGGCTCAGAAATGTTACATTTTGGACTACAACTCCCATTATCTCCCAGTGACTATGGCCATTTTCCTATGCTTCAGTTGGCAAACATCGCAGGAAACAGGTGCTTAGAACTGAGTTGCTGTTGATTAGCTAAGCCTGTCCAGGTCAGTCACAGGTTATCCAGCAGGAAGAAAGGAGAAGCAAAAGGGTGGTCATCAGCCAGTCCAGAAGTTGCAAAGAAAGTCAGCAGTCCAAATAAAGAAAGCCGGGAAGGAGTAAAACGGAGCTGCAAATAGTAGCTAGTCCAAGGTGCAGAGAACACCAAGCACCCAAGAGTACTGGCAGTCACCAAGGTAGCTGGTTGTAAGCAACAAAGCCTTCACTGAGCTGCTGGAGAATTTGCAGCCAGGTGGCTCAAGCCCCTAGGTGCGTTAATTAGTCAGCGTCTCCTACTTAAGAGCCAGTGTAGGTGCTGTAGCTTCTCTTTCTCCCTTCCATCCCTCAGTAAGTGGCTGGACCTAATCTTCAGACTCCGTCAGCCCCCAGCACCTCCGTCTCAGAGAGACCACCGACAGCAGGAATTGTACGTTGCTGGCATTTCTGAAATTGTGACTCTTCATCTGAATTCTCTGAATCCAGAGGGTGAGTTATGACAGCCAGCCATGTTGCCTGGGGGACTCTCAGCACTAAGGTCCAAGTGTTTCCCTGATTTCTGGGGTCCCTTGGGGGACCTCTCAATGTGCTCCAAATGATGGGGAATGGAAACTAGCCAGAGCACAAGCAATAGCAATGTGAGAGGCAGGGCAACCTAGCGGAGTCTTTTTACCCAGTTTTTAAGGGGTCAGGCCAAGCCAAAAGCCAAACAAAAATGTCCAATAAACGATTTTATTGAATGAAAGTCTCACGCACCAACACAATCACTCACACACTCACTCAAGACCTATTAAGAAGCAAAAGAGAGGAAACTGCATAGGGGAACATTGAAGGGGTGTAGCTGGGGTAATACTGCACCTTTTCCTGAAGTCCTTGGTCTGGGAAAACAGCAGAGAAGTGGGGCTGAGAACGGAGAGGGCTGAGGGGATTATCCAATGGACGGAGAAATGGTCTGCTGGGATGACCGGGAGTGATCCAAAGAACTCCTCAAAAACAGGGACTATTTGTAGGAGAAAAGTACCTGGAGGGCTAATCCTTTCCTGGGGAGAACAATGGGTGTTGTAACGAGAAAGAAGCTCCACAATGGTAACTTCCTTTGTGTGATGAGATTACAAGGTGTTGCCAAAGTCTCAGGATCTTCAGCTGTGTTAGTTTGTGGTGTGACTTCAAGTAAATGGCCCTTGCCTGATAGGATTTTGCTCAACTTGGGGCAGACACGCTAATCCCCTCAAGTCGGTTTCTCAGGGGCTCAAGACCCTTTGTCTACTGTGGGTTCGCACAGCTTGAGGTCTCCTGGGGCTATGTGATGGGGGATTTTACTGGCCTGACCTGGTTTTCGATCGTTTGACTATTGCTGCCTACGTGCTCCTCCGAGCAACCTCTCAGGCACATGGAATCATATTTTAAAATCAAAATTGTAGACCCCAGGACAGGGTTTTCCAGTGGGGTAACACAAGGAAGTTACATTTCCAAAGCCTGGTGCTAACTGGATTGTGAAAATATTTCAGATGTGTACCAGTTGTGCAAGGGTACGAATCACTTGGCTTCCCATGCTTGGTTTGACTGCAGCCTCTAGGAACACTGGGGGGTGTGTGCTCCCCAACAACTCCAACATCTGCTTCCTTGCCATAGAGCAGTGGTTCTCAACCTGTGGGTCCCCAGATGTTTTCAGACTTCAGCTCCCAGAAGTCCTGAGCATTGACCATAGCGGCTGGGGCTTCTGGGAGCTGAAGTCCAAAAACATCTGGGGACCCACAGGTTGAGAACCACTGCCATAGAGTCTGGTGGCTCTGGGTTTTAGCCTGAACTTGAAGAGAGATATCTAAGGTCCTAAACCCCCTCCCAAGTCCAGTATCTTAGATAGTAGCTTTCCTGGCCTCATTGACCTCTGAGTCACCAGCTTTTCAAGTTGTGTGCAGTTTCAGTTGTTTCTACACTTAAAACTTCTGCCTGCGTCACAGCAGCAGACTCCCTCATCCTATGCCTGGTACCTTCTCTCCCTCTGGATGTCTTGGCCTCAGCCAAGGAAGAAAGTGCAAGGTCAGATTTGGTGGTCAGGGTGGCTCTAGCCATCAGAGTTCATCACTCAGGTCACAGGTGTGAGGGTGCCCCTCTCGGGAGAGGACTTGAAGGAGTTGCACTGGTGCCCAAACCAAATTTCAGATTCAGATGCGGAGTCAACCAAGGAGTGACTTAAAACAGTTAACTATGTGGCTGAAAGTAGGACTGATTTAGGGCTTGGGAAACACTGGCCGAGATCCTAGACTGAGGAGACAGACAGAGTATGACCTTATGTTCACGGGTCTACTATAAGAATATTTGATGCCTCTATCAAGCAAAGTGGAGTGTAGCCAGTGAAATATTGTCACGCCCTGCTTCCAGAACATGGACTGTGACTCAGAGGCTGAACCAGGGGGCATGCCATGACCTGCTATACAGGAAGAGGTGCCACAAACAGAACAGGGGGTGGTACCAGCTTCTGCAGAGAGTCCTGACCCTTCAGATACAGAAGACAACTTACCTATACCTTCCTATGCTGACTGTGGACAGCAATCAGAGAGCCTGCGCTTATTTCAAAGGCTCTATAGAGGACAGCAATTACTTAGGCAACAGCTGTGTTAAGCTCTTGACCTATATAGATGCTGTCCTTCCCCTCCAGGAGTTTATTAGAGCCTATCTGACCTTTCTGGCTGTTGGCTACTGTGTTTGATGGCATATAAGATTCACTTTTTCCCTCCAAAAAATACTGTTTGAAAATGGGGTATGTCTTATACACTGGTATAAGTATTTGCTGGTGTATAAATGGCTGTGTCTTACACACAGGTGCATCTTACATGCCAGTGAATACAGTGTATTCCTGAACTCTGTATCTGATCTTGGCTTATATTGACTGACTTTGGACTTGTTCTCTTTGCCTTGTCAGGTTTCTGTCAGGTTCTGTTTATGACCTTGTGCTTACTGAATAAAAGTAAGCTATTTGGTTTGTTTGTTTAAGCTATCAGCTGTGCTGCCCTGACCTAGATAGCACAAATATGAGCTGGTGGAAGAAAACAGGAGAAAATACTCCAAATGTTCTTGCAAGCTTATAAAAGGAGAGCTTACATTTCCATTTTAGGAAATACCTAAATTTCAGTAGAAGACACCCTAAAAGCTGGCTCTTAGTTGTGGATGTGAGCCACCCGGAGGCAGGAACTTCATGGATGCTCTGTTCCCAGACAAAGGGACACCAAGGACTAACTATTGGAAGAAGGGGACAGTGACAGGAAAAAAAGCAAAAGGGTTTGAGTACATGGGTCGAAGCAAGAAACAGAGAGGTGAAACAAAAGGGTAGGCATGCTCTGTAGACTTCTTGCTCCCTCATCACTTTATACAAGCCTTGGTGCCTCTTTGCTTCCAACAGTCATGTGGGAATTGGAATCACTGAACCATGGAGCTGGAAGGGACCTCAAGCATCACTCAGTTCCATGTTACCCATAATGGTGGTCCAGGAACCAGTGCCAGTCCCTAGAGAGAGGGAAGAATGAAACAATTGCAGCAAGTGGGCAAAAATATTGTAGCAATCCTTAATAAATTGGAAAAAAACTAATAGCCTGTCTCTCACATCTAATAGCTAGGAAGGTACCAAAGTCGTCCAGGTCCCTGCTATGCCGGAATTGACAGGTGAAGCTCTGACAGTCGTGCCTCATTAGCATTGTATTGCTAAACGTGCATCTCCATGTATAAAGTGAAACATGTGTTAATGCACGACTGTGTGCAGTGCACATTTGTGTACCAATGCACATTGCAGAACTGTGCTTCCATCCCTGAAAGCGTAAGTACCTCCATTGTGCACAATGGTGGAAAGACTGAATCTGCAGATGCAAGGCAATTGTCCCTTGTATATGTCACCACCAGGATGCCAGTCATTACTTTTGGGAACCATTAATCTCAAAACGTGCCCACCAGTATGTCCAATGACCATGCTGGCTGAGGGATTCATAGAACTATAAAGACCCCACAAGTCATCAAGTCCAAACAAGCAGGCCCTTGGTAATCCACCTAGTCCAATATAACTGACTCTGACTGGCAGGCATCATCCTCCTGGGTTTAAGGTAGGATTCTTTCCTTCCAGTCCTAGTGGAGATCTCTAGTATTAAACCTTGGTGGACTCCCATCCAAGAATGAACCAGATCCTTCCTAGTTTCCACAAGCAGTTGAGTGCTCGGGCTAGGATGGCAGTCCTTGAATTATTATTATGCTTTCAAATTGTTTGTGAGTTATGGTGAGCCTAAGGTGAACCTGTCACAGGGTTTTCTGAGAGATGTGTGATGTGCCCAAGGTCAGCCAGTGGGTTTCCATGGCTGAGCAGAAAATCAAACTGCAGTCTCCAGGATCATAGCCCTATGCTCAAACCACTACACTATGCTTCCTCTGTAGTCCTTGAATTATGAATTTTTGGTTGAATTGCTCTTTCTCCAAGGCTGTTATCTGAGAATACAAACGTGTGTATTATTTATATTTAGACAGATAAGACAATTCATATAAACAACAGCAATAAGTTTCAAGCGCAGTATTTTGTAAGTGTGGAAATAGTCTTGAAATGCAACCTCACTGGCAGCATTAACCATGTGTGAGCAGCAAGGGGGTTTCAAACAACCCCGCAGACTTGGAAGCTCTTTCAGAGTTCTCCAAATGTTCTCTGTTGCAATAACAAAAGAAGAAGAACTACCTTATGCAGAACACTTTTATAACCACCCCTTAAAAGGAATGTCATGATTTTCTGTACTGAACTTTCTGCCACCACTGACAATAGGACCAAAATCTCCTTCTCTCTGAGAAGCTGCAAGGGCTAAAACAGAAGATAATGAGAAAGGTCTTCAGCCTGCCCTCTCCTGCAGATACCTTTTGTCCTTCGTGCTGGAGGAATTCCACAGTATCTGCCGCTCAGAATTGCCGAGGGCATGATCTGGGAAACAAGAATAAGGGTCTTTTGTTCTGTCCGAAGAAGACGAAGTAGAAGTAGTTAAATTTTGTCCAGAAGATCTTTTTAATTCACCTGGCTTGCCACCTGTAGTCAGGCTGACGGAGCTGTTTCTCTTGCAAAAGATGCCTTCCAATCTGATGGGACAGTGTAAAGATGGATTCAACAGCTTGACCTTCATTATAGGGCCAAAAGTAGGCAAAGCTGGCAGTAGGGGGAGATGTTCTGGGGACAAGCCATCGTGGCCGTAGGATTATGGGAGTTGTAGTCTAAAAAAGCAACTTTCTCAAGCTGCGATCTCCATCATCATCACGGAAGTCAGTTCCAGACTAGAAGCTTTCTCTCTGCAAGAAGAACAGCTTCATAGGCTTGCAGATCCTAGAATCACAGAATTGGAAGGAACCCAGAATGTAGCTACCTGGGGATTGGGGAGGAAAGCATTGCCCCCAAAATAAAAATCATGCCTCCCAAATGAATGTTTCCTTCAACTCCTAAATTTCTAGCATTGCAATAACAGGATCTCCAGGTGAGCACCAGGCCATTTCCGCCCTACACTGCTACAGTGCTATTATACCACTTTCAGCCTCCTGTGGAATTCTGGGGTTTGCAGTTTGCTGAGGCCAAAGAGCTCTCTGGCTGGGAATTCTAAAGACTCCTCCCTAAACTGCAAACCCTAGGATTCCACAGGAGGCTGAAAATGGAATCATAGCACGGTAACAGTGTAGTGCAGAAATGCCCCCAGTCTTTTGGCTCCCTCTAGTTTTAAATTTCCCTTATTGCAGCTAGATCGAACATCTTCAAATCCAGGCAAGATATTCAGGGATAACCACGTTTGCCAGGCAGCAAAATACAACAAAATCCAAAATCCACAAAGCAGGAATAACTTCATTGGACCATTTCCAAAGCAGAAAATACGTAATGCAAGCTTTCGAAGCTTCGCTGGCTTCTTCATCAGGCAAAAACCATACAGGAGAAGAAAAGCGACATTGTTAGAGTTATAGGCCTACGTTTTGCCACAAATGTTATTTCTGCTGTCAGTCTGGAGGGATCTCAATGCCGGCAGAGGGCCCTCCTCTTCTTGGCCATGGGGGAACCAGAGACCAAAGGTAGTAAATGACAGGGAATAACATTTCAACTCCATCAGTGCATAGAAGTGTTACTAAGTGTGAATGACTTTCAGCGCTTCTCTCTCTGCAATGCTGGAAATCCCACTTCTGCTAGCGCAGGAGCCCATCACTAAAGCACCCCTAAAGAAGGTGGGCTTCCAGCCTACAGGTAAAAATTTGTCAGTGAGCTGGGAAGAGGTGCCAAGTGAAAGGTGATGCAAGTGAGAACGGATGGTGGCACGGGGCGGGAGGACTTGAGAGAGCGGAGACGTTCAGACAAAAGAGTCTGTGGAGGTCACCCAAGCAAGGGCAGAAGGATGGAGAACAAGGCCACCACGAAGGCAGGGGGACTGATGGAAAGGGCCGTTTCTTTTATCTCTCTTCCATTTCAAGCCGACCATTTCATTGCAACCAAAGCGCTTTTGCGGCCAGATCCGCTCCTCCTTCTTTCGCTCCCCTGGCTGGTGAGGGAAGCTCACAGCATTCCCCTGGTGTGTAAAGGAGAAAGCATCAGCATTCCACCTCCTGATCAGATTAACGAGCGCTTGGAGAGCAATTACTTGGCACAACCTGCGACCTGGAGATAAGGCGGCACTTTGAGGTCAGGTTGATTTACAGGTTGGAAGGAGGAGAGGCAGAGGGAAGGAGGGAGGCCTTCAGCCACCCATGTCTCCTTCTGCCCTTGAGACCGGTGGCCACCGTCACCCTGTCCTGCCCATCTGCCCCCCTGCAGTGAGTAAGTCTAACTGGGCCGTGCCCTGGCTGGAACTGCAACTGCTCCAGTAGCCCAATCACACTACAGTGCTGTTATTCCACATTAATTGCTATGACAACATTGCTTGGAATTCGTCATTCAGTGAGGCCCAAGAGCTGAGAATTCCTAATTCCTAACTTGCTCTCAGTCAGACTTGCCCCTCTGCAAACTGCAAATCCCAGGATTCCATAGGGTGTTGCCATGGCAGTTAAAGTGGAATCATAGTGCTATAACAATGTAGTGTGGTAGCCAGTGGTGGAGCTTGGAGTGTGTTGAGCGGGGGTGGGGGGACGGGCTCTGGCGTGGGGTTGTGGCCACTGTGGGCAGGGGCATGGCCAGGGCATGCGTGGGTGTGGCTACGGGCCGGGACACCCCAAAAACACTGCCACCCAGGACGAATTGCCCCCCTGCCCCCACGTCCCTATGCCACTGGTGGTAGCTCTTCAGTTCTCAAAGATTCAAGGCAGTTTGAAGTTGATTTTGCTCTTGGCATTCCCACTCCAGAGGCTCTGACCATTCTGGGGCTTCCTAGACATTATGTGCGTGCGTTCTGCACTAGTAGAAGTGGAATTTCCAGCATTTCAGAGAGAGAAGCACTGAATGTATATATATTATAGCTGTGTTTCATTAAGGAATCAACCTACAGATGTTGGAAACTTTCAGGCCATTTCCGCATGACACTCTTATAGCGCGATGATTCCACTTTCAACCTCCTACGGAATCCTGGGGTTTGCAGTTCTGGAGGGGCCGGCCGGCCGGCCCCTCCCGGAACTGCAAACCCCAGGATTCCGTAGGAGGTTGAAAGTGGAATCATCGCGCTATAAGAGTGTTGTGCGGAAATGTTCTCAGTCTCCATCCTACCTACATTCCTGCCCCATTTTTTGCTTCTATCAAGACTTTGGTTATTTTTTTTTTCCTTCCCATGTGGAAATTCATATGTATGTTCCGTATACCTTTTCTACCATGATTTCTAATTTGGGTGTGAAAACTGGACAGTGAAGGAAGCTGACGGGAAGAAAATCAACTCACACGAAATGTTGTGGTGGAGCTCTATGAATACCCTACACTGCCATAAAAGACAAATAAATGGGTCTCTGTCATGCCCTGGATAACTTGCTCTCAGTCAGACTTTCAAGCAGAAGTGTTTATTTGGGGAAAAGTAAGCAAAAGTTGCACAGCCTAAAGCATCTAAATGGTTACAGGCTTTACACCTTGTCATACAAATTTAGGCATGAACATCAAGGGTTGGTTTAAAGTCATAAATGTCAGATCAGCCCACCAACATAAGCATTTTCCCAATGCCTCCTGTTATTTACATATCTTTCATCCTGGGAGCAGGACCAGTTTCTGTACCCTTATATTTGCATGGCCCATTCTCATAACACCTTCCTACTACTTCAAACGTCCCCTCCTTTGACCCTCTTCCTTCTTGCCAGATACAAACTGACAATGAACAACATAGCAATTAACCATTTGGAGCCCTGGGATACTTTAGGCATCTCAAGTGGATACAAAGCTCCAGGCAGCAATTAACCATGGATACTAGGGATGGGCCAACTGAATCTGCAAATCCTCAAATCCTGGGCAAGGATTCGAGGTTCGCAAATCTGAATCCTTGTGCCAAAACAGGCAAACAAAATCTTTCAAATGCGTCAACCAAATAGTTGGAAACCGGGATGCCTGAAAACCTGGGCAACCAGATACAGAAAGGGAGATAGCAAGTGGGTGAGTTTTTCCCTAGGAGTAATAATGGCCTTTGCAAACAATTTCAGAAATTACATCTGGGCTTCTATTCTAAGATATTTAAATTGAACATTTAATATTTAAGTTCGGCACTTGACTGGAAGGTACAGGCTTGTGATTTCAAGGACAGCTGAGAGATTCCTTTGCATAGCTCCCTTGCAAAGCTCTTTCAGACACAGTTCTGGGGTTTGGAGTTTTACAAGGGGTCACAGCCTTCTCTGCCAAAGTGTGCTCATGCATCACCAGACTACAAACCCCAGGATGCCGAAGGAGCTATGCAAAGAAAAGCCAGTTTTGACCTGGATTATCTCTGTACTGTAGTATGTGGCCCTTTTTAACACAGGCAGGAAAATGTGGGATTAATCCATGTTTTCCTGCCTGTGTAGAGAGGGCCTTCATGTCATTTTCAATCTGTCAAGATCCTGAGGCTAAACTAGGACAATTGTCCTGGCCAGATTTCTTCAGAGGGAGGTTCGCCTTTGCCTAGGCTTTTGCTGAGGCTGAGAGAGTGTGTCTTGCCCAAGATTATCCTTCTTTCCCTTGCTTTTTAAACCCTTTTTTAAAAAAAGGATTTGAAAGATTCGAGATCTGTGAGATTTGTGGATTCCCAGACCCTTCCAGGGATTCAGATCCAGATTTGGATTTGGAAAATTCTGGATTCACCCCATCCCTAACGGATACACACTTGCACTTCTGCCAACCATCCCCTATTGATCTATCAAATCTATTCTATTATCTATACTACCGCATTCATATGACAGAAGCCACACATCCTGACAGCCTGAGAGGAAAGCAAGCCTGGACTTTTCTTAGAAGTCAAGACAAGTCAATGGAGGCTGTCGTATTTTGGATGTATCACGGAAACTTAGGCCATTTCCACCCGACACTGTTCTAGTGCTATTATTCTACTTTCAACACATCTTGTGGAATATGTAGTTTCCTGAGGCCAAATTGCTTTCTGGCAGAGAATTCCAAATACCTTTCCCTAAACTGCAAACCTCAGGATTCCATAGGAAGTTGAAAGTGGAAATGTAGCACTAGAACAGCGTAGGGCGGAAAGGTCCATGGTGTTCTATTAATAAGAGACCTTGAATTCACTTTCTTATCTTGTAGACTCAGGGCAGTCGTGGCTTCCTCGACTAGTTCTATCCACTGTAATTGGCTTTCTCTTCTCCTACTGGAATTTCCTGTATGTAATTTAGGGCTACCATTTGTCTTCCTTTCCCAGGATATGTTAGGTTAAAGTAGGATGAGGGGACCCTTAGGCCATTTCTGCACTGGACTGTTACAGCGCTATTATTCCACTTGCAACATCCTATTGAATCCTGGGGTTTGCAGTTTTGGGAGGGGCCACCTGGCCTAGTGCGGAAACGGCCTTAGAGTAGCAAACCTCAGCCTCATGGTTGATGCTCCAGTTGGATTTGGGGCACCATTTTTGTTGTCTAACAAAATGAAATTCAACAGAGAGAAATGTAAGGTCCTACACTCAGGTAGAAAAAATGAAATACAGAAATACAGGATGGGGGACAAGTGGCTGGATAGCAGTACGTGTGAAAGGGATCTAGGAGTCTTCATAGACCACAAGCTGAACATGAGTCAGCAGTGTGACGCGGCAGCCAAGAAAGCCAATGCAATTCTCCGTTGCATCAATAGGAGTATGGTGTCTAGATCGAGGGAGGTACTGGTACCACTCTACTCTGCTTTGGTTAGACCTCATCTTGAAAACTGTGTGCAGTTCTGGGCATCTCAATTCAAGAAGGACATGGTCAAGCTGGAGCAAGTCCAGAGGAGGGCGACCAAAATGGTGAGAGGCCTGGAAGCCATGAAGCCCTATGAGGATAGACTTAGAGAGCTGGGGATGTTTAGTCTGCAGAAGAGAATGTCGAGAGGGGACATGATAGCCATGCTTAACTATTTGAAGGGATGCCATGTAGAGGGAGGAGAGGGCTTGTTTTCTGCTGCTCCAGAGACCAGGACAAGGAGCAATGGATTCAAGCTGCAGGAAAGGAGATTCCACTTGAACCTCAGGAAGAACTTCCTGACTGACCATCAGTCAGCTGTCCGGCAGTGGAATCTGCTGCCTCCATGGAATGTGGTGGAGTCTCCTCCTTCTTTGGAGGTTTTTAAGCAGGGGCTGGATGGCCATCTGTCAAAGGGAGTGCTTTGAGGATGTTCCTGCATGGCAGAAAAGGGTTGGACTGGATGGCCCCTGGGGTCTCTTCCAACTCTACATTTCTATGATTTGTCATCGGTGGAGCCACCATGTTCCTCCATCCTGAGGGAAAAGTCCATCCAGGAGAAGATGGTGAAGAGGAGAAAGGTTCCATACTGCTGTTGCCAGAATGATGCCCACTCACAAGAAAGGTCCATCTTGCCTATTGGACTGATTCAACTGGCTCCCCTTACAATTGCCCAAAGCTTGAAGGGTATTTAAACTAAGAGAGTCATCACAGCAGTCGGTGGTCTGAAGCAGCTAGGTGGTAAACATGTCTCCTTTTTTACTGTTCAAAATACAAGCTCCCGCCACTTATTCAATAGGTTGGGGACCAGAGCACCATTTAAAACCAGAAACTGTTGAAATGTGGAAACCAGTCTTTAAGGTGGAAGGGGAGCTGGCAACAGTGCTATGAGCACTGGAAAATGGCTTATGGGATTAGAACGCATGGGATGGGAGAAGAGGAGGAGCAAGGGATGGATGGACTGGTTTGGAGGATAAAGCAGGAGGAAAAAGCTTCCGAATGAAGTACACCTGAATGAAGCTTGCAATGATGAGGGGTGCCTTTTCTGTGTGGACATTTCTGAGATTTAGGGAGGGACAAGATGGATGGAGTGGAGGAGAGAAGTATTTCTGGTTACTGTTGAAAGAATGGACTTCCGAAAAGTAGTCCGTCGAAAAGGAGGAGTCACCTTTCTGATAACCCTATGAAACTGGTTGTGCAGTGTTGGTGTTTAGGGGAGGAGAGGTGTAGCAAAACCACAAGGTAACTCCAAGAGTATCTGCTGTGGCATCATTGGCCATTTCCGCACGGGGCGAAGGAATCGCCCGTGCCGCTACTTACCGGATCTTCTGGCTCCCTGGTCCGGTCCAGGCTGCTCTGGAGCAGTGCGTGGTCATAGATCCGCTCTGCTCCGGCGTCCAAAATGGCAGCTTCCAGTTGGTCATGGGTCCCGACCAACCGCTGAAGCTCGCCTGCCCTCCGCACTGGTGCAAGCCTGCAAATCTGCACCGGAGAGCAGGCACACAGTGTCACGCTCCGGGCTTTTGAAAGACGGGAAGAATCAGGTCTTTCAAAAGCATGCTGGAGGACCACTTGGGGTCGCTCTGGAGCAGACTGAGGTGTGGATCTACAGTAAGTAGTCCGGACCCAGTCCACTCCAAGGTGCAGACGTCCTCCGTGGAGGACGCACTGCACCGTTTTACTTACCCTGTGCAGAAATGGCCGTTGTTATGAAGCGCTCTCCCCTTAGCATCCCAATTGGCACCACTGTTGTAGTCACTCTGGTGCCAGGGGAAAAGAAGGTTGTTCACTGAAGCTTTGGGCTTTCATGGAATCCTGGAATCCTAGAGTTGGAAGAGACCACAAGGGCCTCCCAGTCCAACCACCTTCTGCCATGCAGGAAGACACAAACCTTCGCAAATACCTGATTTCACATCATTTTAAACAATTTTAACAGTTTTTAATCCATCTTTTGAATGTACTAAATTATTTTCAGTCTTTTAAAATCATTTTTTTTTAATTGTTTACACTGCTTTAAATTTGTCAGACTGGTTTGATTGCACGCCACCCTGGAATCTCTAGGTACAGGTTGGGCTATATCTATTTTAATAAATTAAAAAAAAATAGATTTGCCAATTCAAGCATGAGGTAGGACGTTTGCTCAGATGTGTGTGCCATTCCTTCACCCCATGGAGAGCACTTGGCCCAAGGAGCCAGCTAGAGGGGCTCTTTCCCCAACCCAAAACCTTCCTAAAGTGCATTGCTCTGTGCCACTCATTGCCTTTACCACCACCACCCCGCTCCTGTAAATAATTCATTTTCAAAGTTTTTTGTTTTTTTTTTTTAAAATTCAGACTTAACTTTTCCTGGAAATCCTTTGGGGTTTCTCTGTTCCTCCTCCCCACCCACAGCCTTACTTTCATTATTCTAATTGTCTGATATCCACCCAGCAGAGGGGTGTGCGCTCTGGATGACTATATAAATGGACACTAACGCTTGGGAGGTAAGTTTGCAGCTTCCTGGGCAGAGCTGAGCTGGCAGCAGCAAGAGGAGGCGAGGGAAAGCAAAGCAGGGAACAGAGAGGAAGGAATTTGCTTGTCCACTGGGCGACACTATGGCTGAAGGTAAACATGAGTGAATAGAAGACGACTTTGCAGGGTCACTTTGGCTAACAGAGTTTCTGCCTTAGTCCATAGTCCTCTCCCTCTCCCTCTCTGAATGCATTTTGCTTGGTTGTATTATGATCATTGCAATGCGATACCCGCAATATGTGTATGTGTATGCGCGCACCATGTGTGTGTTCATTCCACTTTCTGCATGAAACCCAAGCCTGGAGGGAGCGTGTTCTCTTGGCTTAGTCACTTGCTCTATAAATGGCAAAGTTGAAATAAGCTGGGTAAAATAAACTCTCTCTCTCGATTCCTTTACCCTAAGCAGTCCATTAAATTATTAATTTTTTTTAAGAAGAAGAGAAACTCTTCCAATTTCGGAGGAAAGGAAAAAATGTATTCTGACAGGGATAACATTATTGGAAGGTGCCTTCGTTTCCAAAACTGTCTGTAATAGTTTTTGCTTTTAAAGGGGAAAATGCGACACCGTAAGGAAAATTTGGAACAAATTTTTGGAGCAGCCTGCCAGAGGTCCAAAGGCAATGGCTATAGCATAAACTGAATTATATGTGTATTTCAGAATTCCTGCACAGCCTGAGTTTATAGAAACACAGTCCAAAGGGACCTTCAACCATACGGGTCCCACCATAAAGACATTCCTGTGTTCAAACGGCATCTTTTCTGTTCCCTGTTTCCTGCATTGACCAAGGAAATAAATCCACTTTCTCTCTTTCTAGCCAAGGCTTTCAAATTTAAAAACTGACCTTCTCCTCTCCTTCAGAGTCAGGGTCAATAGCACACCGGCCAACGCGAAGAGGCAAATTAGCCTGGGAAAATTTTAAGAATCTCTTCGGCTGCCCTTTCTTTCCTCCATCTTTTTATCTTCCCCATCTTCCTTCTTGAGATGAGAGTTCATTCCAAATTCCTAACATGTCCACATCCTTGTGAACAGGAAGGGCATGGCTGCTTATATCAGAGACCACTGGAGACCTTAGCCATTTCCACACTACACCATTATAATGCTAGTATTCCACTTTCAACATCCTATGGAATCCTGGGGTTTGCAGTTTTCCTCCCTAAACAGCAAACCCCAGGATTCCATAGGATGTTGAAAGTGGAATAATAGCACTACAGCAGTGTAGTGCAGAAATGGCTCTTGTGTGTCTAATCCAGCACCCTTCTGGCTGCTTCGAGCTGCCATCTCTTGTGTGGTCAAATCAGTTTTTAATCTCCATTTGAGGTCCCTTTTAAAATGCTGCCTTGCTGTGAATGCAATGTGACCCTTGCAAGACTGCTACTCCTTTGCAAGCAGTTGAAGGTAAAACTGACTTAAGCCCAAAATGCTGGAGCCAGTGCTCTGAGCCAAAGTGTCCCAAAAACGTGTCCTTGCAAAGTTTCTCTCCTTTCCCTGCAAAATGAGCAAGAGCGAGGTTTGTTTGTTCGTTTGCTTTTGTTTACATGAAGGATAACAGATGAATGAGAGGCATAACAAAGTTGGTAAAACTCTTTGAAAAAGCTCGCAGAGAGTTGTGTGATGTTTTGATATTTCACTGAAGCTGACTATTGGTACGTGCAGGGCTGCCAAGAGAAAAGGCTGCATGCAATGTCCACTTGCCTTGTTAGTGTTTTTCTTTCTGTCAGCTTTATTTATACCCTGACTTTTCTCCAAGGCCAGGACTCAAAGTGGCTTTAAATCCATTCCCAAATAGCGTAAGCCTAAGGAATCTATGAGATTTATATACATGTTTGTAGTTGTTGCTGTTATGTGCTTTCAAGTCATTTCCAAATTGCAGAGATGCTAAGACGGATCTATCATGGATTTACTTTGGCAAGATTTGTTCAGAAAGATGTTTGTCATTGCCTTCCTCTTAGGCTGAGAGTGTGTGACTGGCCCAAGGTCACCCAATGGGTTTCCATGGGTGAGTGTTCAAACTACTATATCATCCTGGCTCTAAATGTTGACTTATCGTTCAGCAGTTGATTCAGTCAGTCTGCTGTAGCCAGGAGTAGCAACTGGAATTAAGCTAGAATCATTTCCGCACTAGGCTGTTATAGTGCGATGATTCCACTTTCATCATCCTTTGGGATCCTGGGGTTTGCAGTTTCAGGAGGGGCTGGCTGGCCCCTCCCGAAACTGCAAGCCCCAGGATTCCATAGGATGTTGAAAGTGGAATCATCGCGCTATAACAGCCTAGTGCGGAAATGGCCTAGGACGTGAATCATTGACTTCAAATTACAAGAAAAGAGGTGCTACCTAAACTTGAGGAAAAATCTCCTGACAGTCGGAGTTGTTCAGCCACAGTGGAATGCACTGTCTCAAGGGGAATGTGGGATCTCTGTCATTGAAGTCTTTAAAGGGATGTTGGATGGACCATCTCTTGGGAATGCTTTAAGTATGTCTTCCTGGAGGGCACGGAGTAGTGCAAGATGGGTCTTGTGGCTCCTTCCAGCTCTAATAGTCTATTATTCTATGCTTAGCAAATTCACCCCCACAAGATGACTGCAAGCATCTGTGCTCATTGGGATACGTCTATGCACTACAGGTCCCTTAGCAACAGTGGTGAAAGGGCTCCAGGAGTCACAAACTGAACATGAGTCAGCAGTGTGATGTGGCAGCCAAGAAAGCCAATGCGATTCTTGGTTCCATCAATGGGGCATGGTGTCCAGATGGAGGAAAGTGTTAGTACCACTCTGTTCTGCATTGGTTAGACCTCATCTGGAATACAGTTCTGAGCACCTCATTTCAAGAAGGACATCGACAAGCTGGAGCATGTCGAGAGGAGGGCAACCAAAATGAAGGGTCTGGAAGACATGAAGCCCTGTGAGGAGTGGCTTAGGGAGCTGGGTATGTTTAGTCTGCAGAAGAGAAGGTTAAGAGGGGACATGATAGCCATGCTTAAATATTTGAAAGGATGTCATGTCGAAGAGGGAACAGGTTTTTTTTCCCTCATGGCTCCCGATACTAGGACAAGGAGCAATGGATTCAAGTTGCAGGGAAGGAGATTCCACTGAACCTCAGGAAGAACTTCCGGACAGTCAGAGCAGTTGGACAGTGGAATCTTCTGCTGCCTTAAAGAAGTGTGGTGGAATCCCTTCCTTCTTCGGAGGTTTTTAAGCAAAGGCTGGATGGCCATCTGTCAAAGGGAGTGCTTTGAGGTGCTTTGATGTGGGTTCCTGCATGGCAGAAGGGGGTTGGACTGGATGGCCCTTGGGATGTCTCTTCCAGCTCTAGAATTCTATAATGGAGACAGCAATTCTCTCCTTGTGTTTGTGTGCATCATTACAAGAGTTTTCCTTTCATCCAGCACGAATAAACACAGTTGTACAGTTGCTTCGCTGAACCAGGAAAACACCACACAAAAGAATCTTGATGCCACTGACACATTCAACTGTGACAGGCGTGCATTTTTTTTCCAGCTTTGCACCAATGCATGGGTTTGATATGGAGAAAGGAGATAAACACGTACAAAGAGGACATCCGCAGCTTTGAAAAGGGAAAAATCTTTGCTCTTTTAACTCCTAGAAGCTCTGGAGTTACAGACCAGATGGATGGATGGATGGATGGATGGATGGATAGATAGATAGATAGATAGATAGATAGATAGATAGATAGATAGATAGATAGATAGATATCCTTTTTTCCCAAGTTCTGATTCTGACACATTGCATAGGCAGCCCACTGTTCCCAAAATCCAGATTTACTTTCAAAAAGTAATTTTGGAAGATTTTGATTGCATTGATTGCATTCTGCTTCGGAAGCAAGACCAGGCACTTTGGAATTCCTGACTGTGGGGGAGAAAGGTGGGTGAAGCTAATCTACGGAAGCATCCCTTCTCTCAGATCTGCTGGCGTGCTCCATTCATCTCTTTTCCAGCGTGAGCTAATTGTGCTTAGGTTTACTGCTGCCTGTTATTTCTGGTTGACGGGAAACACGCAGAGCTGAAGGGAGCCATCAGGCTGCCTAGTGTGCAAGAACACTTGTGGATGACATGCCGCTCAGGTGGGAGCCCTCCCGAGGCACGAGCCACACGTCCACCACTGGCCTCTTGAGGTGTCTTTAGATGAGAAGGCCTCTGTGGAGGCGTGGCTGGTCCATGGTTCCTGTCTCCAAGTTCTCTGCATGCAGGAAATAGGACAGTAGTCAGCCCTTATCTATAGTTTCACTCTCCACAGTTTCAGTTGCCCACAATCAGCTGCGGTTCAGAAATATTAAACAGAAAATTCCAGGAACGAACAATTCATAGGCTGTAAATTGTTTGGATTCTGATTAGCATGATGACATCTCCTGTATCCCACTCTTTCCTGCCCAGGATGTGAATCATCCCTTCATCCGTTGCATCCATGCTGTTTATGCTACCTGCCTCTTAGTCACTTAGTAGCTGTCTCGGTTATCAGACTGACTTGTTGTGATATCAGAGGCCTTTTCCGCACTACTTTCTTACAGCGCGATGATTCCACTTTCGACATCCTCTGGAATCCTGGGGTTTGCAGTTTCCGGCCCCTCCCGAAACTGCAAACCCCAGGATTCCAGAGGATGTCGAAAGTGGAATCATCGCGCTGTAAGAGTGTAGTGCGGAAAAGGTCAGAGTGCTTGTGTTCAAGGAACCCGTAATTTCCTTAACAGGGGCCCAAAAGTTCAAACATTTTATCATAGGTAGGTATGTATTGGAGGCGGGGGGACTATACACACACACACACACACACATACATAAGTGTGTATGTATTGGGGGGAATATATAGATACGCACACACACATATACATATACTTGCACGTATATATACAGACACACACACACACACACACACACACAGAGTCAGCCCTCCATATTTGTGGGTTTCACTTTTGCAGATGTGATTATGCATGGATTATTAGCTGTCCCATCTGCTGCCTCCTTAGGCCATGCTTAATAGGGACTGCAAGCCTCATGAGACTGAGAAACTGTGAACGAGGCTTGTAAGTCCCTCTTAAAACTGGTGTGGGGCAGCAGTGGAGGTGGCCGTAAGCCCCCCCAGCCCCCCACTTCTGCCTTGTGGAGGAACCCTGATGCCTCAGAGGAATCCACGGGGGGTTGAATATGGTGATCATACTTTTTGTGTGTGTTAAATATGCTTTGGGAGGGCCTAGGGTTATTCATGGGTTTTCCAGTTTCACGGGGGTCCTGTGCCCCTAGCCCTAGTGAATGCGGAGGGATGACTGTATAGGGATCAGTACTATCCATGTTTTCTGGCATCCACTGGGGGTCTTGGAACATATCGCCTGTGATTAAGCGGGGACTACTGTAAGACCACAAATCACCACCTCGTCATCCTGAGGTCCATTTCAAAGCCATCAGGAGATGTTCAAGGGCCAGGGATATACTTACAGCACAAAGTGGAATGAAGACAAGGCCCAGGAAATAAGAATCTTGCCCCCCAAGGAAATTTTTAATTCAGTCCCCAAATTTCTAACTTTGCAGAGAGTGAAACATTTGCAATTGTTGTGTTGGTGTTCCCTTGATATCTCTCCATCTGTCCCTTTTCTTTGGGTGCCTAAACTCTCTTTCTAAATGATCTAAATGAAACTCTATTTCTAAATGAGCAACTGAAATTTTACGTTGCTAGAGGTTTAGGGAATAAAGATAAATTTCACTTGGAGGAGCAGAATTATAACTGGGGGGCGTGCAACATCTTCATTTTTCCTTCCGCATAGTGACAGCCCTGAGAGCATTGCTGGCTTGAATAAGGAAAAAAAATATATATTGTGCGAAAATTACAGGGAAATACAACAAAATCCAAAATACACACCATGATGATGCCTTTATTAAGCCAACCCAAAGAGGCGAAGTATGCTCAACTAGCTTTTGATGCTCACTGGCTTCTTCACCAGGTAAAGACGTTAAAATTCCTACAGGAGGGAAATCATGACCGTTTTGGTGCCATAGGCTTGCCTCTTGTTTGAGGTTTTTTCCTTAGGTTGGTGTTGGAGGTGGTCTTGAGAGAGGGGCTCTTACAGGGAGAGCCTTGTTCTCAAAGGAAACAAAAGGTAATTTTAGCAATTTTCGTCCTGCTGCGAGCTAGTCTTAGAAACAGAAAAAAATCTTTCGTATTCAATTCACTATGACCCCAGAAATTTATTTATTAAATATACTTGATGGAATAGATAATCAAACCCGCAAGAAGTACTGGAGAATCATACTATATATGGTAACATCCGCGAGAATAGAATTTGCAAAATTTTGGAAAAATGAAGATGTTCCCAAAATTGAGCAGTGGTTTCAAAGTATACAAGAGATGAAAATAGCAGATGCTCTTTCACAAAAATTAAGAAACCAAATAGAAGAAGGCATAAAAAATGAGTGGGCTCCAATAGACAATTACCTCCAGCACAAAATATAATTAACATACAAAGAGCGTTTGAGAATAAGTAGTTGGGTAAAAATACATTATTATATTCCAAAGGGTTTTAAGAAAATGTGTACTAAAGTGTTAAGATTACTTAATAGACTATCCAGTACGTAAGGACCTGGATTGAAGGTTATTAAAAGACAAATATTGTAGTACGTAAACAACTGGTAACATTTATGTTTATACTAAGATTCTAAGTAGAAGTGTAGGAGGATAAGAAAATACAGTCAACTTTCATGTATGTAGATAAAAATATGATGGAGAAACTGTTTTCAAATATTTGTTTTGTATTAAAATAATATAAAAAATTATAAATAAATAAAAAAAAGAAAACTGCAGTTTCTGAGGTCTATTCTCAGTTCAAGACTTTGTGCAAAATTGACATGTGCTTGTTTTGACCAGAAAATGGGTTTTTCTGCACAGGAAACAGTGTTTTGTGCACAGAAAATAATATTTCCACGCCAAAGTATTATTTTCTGCCACAAAATGCTGTTTCCTAGTCAAAAGAAAAGCAAAACAACAATGTGTGCGAATTTTGCACAGCATAAGTCCTCAACTGCAAAGATTCGTGCAAATCCATGGTTTTTCTCACCATGGTTTTCTGATAGTGAGAAAACTCACTTTTTGAGGGTGTTTTTTTTTAAAATTTCAAATATTCTTTTCATCCCTACTGGGGACAAAGGCAGCAAAGGCCAGGCAATAAAATTTTGGATCAAGAGCTGCAGAAGGAAATCTTTCAAGAGGCAGGAAGCCCGGAATGGAGTTGTGCGTGTGCCTCTTGCAATGTGTTGCGACCCCTTTGAGGGTTCAACGACCCGCAGGTCCTGCTCCCTGCCGGCTGGGCTTCAGGGCCGGGACCTTCAGGGCCGGCCCAACATGAGCCTGCCTGGACCGTACAGGCTGGGGGATTCTGGAAGTTGTAGTATGAAAGGCCTGGAAACAAGCCCCTAATGAGCAGTGGCTCAGGGAGCTGGGTATGTTTAGCCTGGAGAAAAGAAGAGATGACATGAAAGCCACGTGGAAATATTTGAAAGGGTGTCACATGGAAGATGGGACAAGCTTGTTTTCTGATGCTCCAGAGACTATGGCCATTTCCGCACGAGTCTGTTATAGCGCGATGATTCCACTTTCAACCTCCTACGGACCTGGGGTTTGCAGTTTCAGGAGGGGCCGGCCGGCCCCTCCCGAAACTGCAAACCCCAGGATTCCGTAGGAGGTTGAAAGTGGAATCATCGCGCTATAACAGACTCGCGCGGAAATGGCCTAGGACCCTATAGAACAATGGCTTCAAACTGCAGGAAAAGATTTCACCTAAACCAGTGGTTCTCAACCTGTGGGTCCCCAGATGTTTTCGGACTTCCGCTCCCAGAAGCCCTGAGCATTGACCGTAGTGGCTGGGGCTTCTGGGAGCGGAAGTCCACAAACATCTGGGGACCCACAGGTTGAGAACCACTGGCCTAAACATTAGGAAGAACTTCCTGACAGTAAGGGCAGTTGGACAGCGGAATCTGCCGCTGCCTCAGTGTGGTGGAATCTCTTCAGTCGCATCGGGACGGCGGAGGGGGTTGGATGAGGGCGGATTGCCCTAAGTGGCAATGTTTTTGGGGCGTCCTGGTCCATAGCCGTGCCCCCTTGAGCCCCGGCCACGCCCCCGTGCCCCATGGCCATGCCCCAAACACAGTAGCCACGCCCCCTACACCGTGGCCCCACCTCCTCCTGCCCTCCCTCCACCCACTCCAAGGTCCGCCACTGAATCTCCTTTTTTGGGGATCTTTAGACAGAGGCTGGGTGGCCATCCATTTGGACGAATGCTGTGATGCTGCCTTCCTGCATTGCAGCGTGGAGTTGGACTAGATGGCCCTTGGGGTCTCTTCCAACTCTACAGCTATATGGTTCTACAAAAAACTACTTTTTGGTTCTGCTCTCCTCCTCCACGTCCAGACAGTATGAGAGCTGAATTTGGCAGCAAAGTGCGAGAGGGCCTTTTATGGAGATGCTGCCAGGACTGCGGCGTTTCTTCCCCACCGTCTCTTGGATGCCATTCCACACTGGTGACAAAAACCTTTTCTTTTGGTTTATCAGCGGGCTGGTTTTAATTAGCTGCTTTTAATAGCTGCTGCCTGTAGATTAAGGCTGCCGTTGTGCCCGGCTTTCCTTGGAAGATAAGAACTACATAGTTGAAATCACTTAGGTTATGAATTAAGCCGGGCATTTCCTAAGAAAACATGGGCCATTTAATCAAATTAGTTTTCTTAAACTGCAGTGATTGATTTAAGCTGGAATTTCAGCATTCACTTAACTCCAGATTAATTAAGTTATTCATTAACTAAATGAGAAATGGTGCTAAAGAGTGAAACAATTATGATCGCTCTAGTCAGTTCCAGCGTTAAAGGTTTTAAACCACCAAGTAGTAAGGGCCGTTTGGAAGATGGGGTGGTCCTCTTGGCATCCGGGTGGGCTTCTTGTGTTTTACAACAGGCGCTACACAGAGGTTCCTCATCTGTCCCAGGGCACTGAATTTTGAATAACCCTAAATCTTTTGCACAATAAAATGATAAATCAGTAATAATCGTGGGTGGCATTTTCCAGTTTCAACCCGGTGCAGGTTTTGGCATGGAATTTAAACCCATCCAGATTCATTCCAGGTTTTCCAGACTAATTCTGGTGTAGGCACTGAATTTAAACAGCAATGTAATGTAAATTTAATAGTCAGTCCCCACCTTCTAATATCAGAGAAGTTGAATGAGTTCCTTTTTAACTCCTTAGCAACTACTTAAAAGCAATTAACTTTTTTCTAATGACTTTTTTTTATTTCTGATTTTTTTCCCCACATTCCAGCAATTTCCTGGCTTTTAACCACAAACTCCTTGTATGGATAGCAATGTTGGACTCCCAAATGAAATGATTAAGCCATTAAAGAACCCAGAGATAACAAGGCTAGATGTGAAGGACTTATTTTAACTAATTATTTTGACAGAAAGAAGCCTACACCCACTTTTCAGTGTGTTCAGCAAATACCGCTGGTGTTGTTGCTCTTATTATCCCACTTCTCCCTATAGATCGAGATGGGGAATAACATCAGATAAAAATACAGAAACAGGTTGGACACATAACACCAATTCAAAACCCTTAATGTCAGTTAAAAGAGCATATAAAACCAATACATCTCTCCTGGAGAGAAGTGACTAGCGGGGTGCCACGGGGTTCTGTCCTGGGCCCAGTGCTGTTCAATATTTTTGTCAATGACTTGGACGAAGGAAGAGAGGGCATGCTCATCAAATTTGCAGATGACACCAAACTGGGAGGGGTTGCTAACACGCCAGAGGACGGGATCAAAATTCAAAAGGACCTGGACAGATTGCAGAGCTGAGCCAAGGCTAACAAAATGAAATTCAACAGAGAGAAGTGTAAGGTCCTACACTTAGGTAGAAAAAATGGAACACAGAAATACAGGATGGGGGGCACGTGGCTGGATAGCAGTACCTGTGAAAGGGATCTAGGAGTCTTCATAGACCACAAGCTGAACATGAGTCAGCAGTGCGATGCGGCAGCCAAGAAAGCCAATGCAATTCTCGGCTGCATCAACAGGAGTATGGTGTCTAGATCGAGGGAGGTATTGGTACCACTTTATTCTGCATTGGTTAGACCTCATCTTGAATATTGTGTCCAGTTCTGGGCACCCCAATTCAAGAAGGGCCTGGTCAAGCTGGAGCAAGTCCAGAGGAGGGCGACCAAAATGGTGAGGGACCTGGAAGCCAAGCCCTATGAGGATAGACTTAGAGGGCTGGGGATGTTTCGTCTGCAGAAGAGAAGGTTAAGAGGGGACATGATAACCATGTTTAAATATTTGAAGGGATGCTGTGTAGAGGAAGGAGAGGGCTTGTTTTCTGCTGCTCCAGAGACCAGGACAAGGAGCAATGGATTCAAGCTGCAGGAAAGGAGATTCCACCTGAACCTCAGGAAGAACTTCCTGGCGTTCAGAGCTGTCCGGCAGTGGAATCTGCTGCCTCGGAGTGTGGTGGAGTCTCCTTCCTTGGAGGTTTTTAAGCAGAGGCTGGATGGCCATTTGCTAAAGGGAGTGCTTTGAGTGTGTTCCTGCATGGCAAGGGGGTTGGATTGGATGGCCCCTGGGGTCTCCTCCAACTCTACATTTCTATGATTCTATGATTCTACATATTTAAAATAATCAATTCATTCTTTAAATCTCATAATTTAAAAATCATCTGGATAGGCCTGCCAGAAAACGACTGAATTGTTACTTCTGTTATTATTCAACGACCGGTGCGTCTATGCTATATCGCGACAGTGAACCCTCTTCTGGCACGACCTCTGAATGCACCAATGAGAGGTCATGCAAAGCGGCATGTCCCATTATAGTCAATGCATGTGATGGGTATGTACCTGTCCTGCCACTGGTGTGCACACTTTGTGTCCATGGACCGCAGTGGGATGCAATGTTCACATTTGTTGGCAGTGGCGGAGCTTGGAGTGTGGGGGGGCGTGAGGGGGCGGGGCTATGGCATGAGGGGTGTGGCCACTGTACATGGAGGTGTGGCTTCGGTGTGCGTGGGGGCGTGCCTGCAGGGCATGGTCAGGGTGCATAGGGGTGTGGCTACGGGCTGGGATGAATCATAGAACCATTGGGAGAGTTGGAGGAGACCCCAGGGGCCATCGAGTCCAACCCCCTGCTATGCAGGAACACCCATCAAAGCAATCCCAACAGTTGGCCATCCAGCCATCCAGGGATGCCTCAAAAACATTGCCAGCTGGGGTGAACCGGCCTCCTGTCCCCCATCCCTACGTGACTGGTTCCTGGAATGGAATCCCCACATATGTGGAGGGCACACTGTAGATTAGTTGGGTACCACTTTTAACCTTCATGGCTTCATTCTATGGTTTTCTGGGATTTATAGTTTCACGATACTTAGATTTCTCTGCTAGAGAGCTCTAGTTTATTCCCCTGAACTGCAGCTCTATGTCCCTCTAGCAGAGGAGTCTAAATCTTTCATCAAATTGCAAATCCTAGATTCCATGACACAGTTAAAGTGGTATCACACTGATGTAAACATGTAGTGTAGATATAATTCAGTTTTCTTAATTCAAGATTGGTTGTAATGGTTTTGGTGCCATTTGCTACATCTCGTTGTGAACCACAATAGGTTGCCAAGCACTTTTAACAGGCAACTGATTACAAATAGCAGTAACCAAGTATTTTGCCTATATCGCCCTTCATTATGTTGCATAGCCAAAGAAAGCTTGAAACAAACAGGAGGCAATTTCTGGACCTGGAGGACCGAGAATTCTGCTGCTTGAGGTTCTTAAAATGAACTCCTGCACTCAGAATTCATTTGATTCTAAGTCTGTATCTTCGCAGCTGGCTCTGTTTAGTGGATTTATTTATTTATTCATTGAATTTATATCCTGCCTTTTCTGCCAAGATGAGATGCAAGACAGCTAGTGGATCTGAGTAATTAGGGAAAGAAATCCAGCAAGGCTGAAGTTCTGCCAGTTCATTTTAAAATAAATAAATAAATAAATAAATAAGCAAACAAAATCTGGATAAACCATGCATGGTAATCTGACCTTCTAAGTGATTTTATTTTTCTCCACCAGAGAGGAAAGTTTTATGTTGCATTTTACTGTGAGTTTTTTTCTTCCGAAATGTTTTGAGTTATAAGTTTATATTTTAATGTTGTTGTTCTTCTCCTTGTTAACTGCTCTGGAAAGGTGTGTTGTTGACAAACTGAAAGGCCAGATTGCATGGCATTCTCTTGCTTCTGCTGGAACACACAAACACACACATAGGAGTTGCTTGTACTAGGATGTAATCAAGGCAAAAATGCTTTTGGACAAGAGGGTGAAGTATTGGTCTGTAGGTTATTATTGTCACTTATTTCATTTTTATCCCTCTTCTCCTCACCAAACCCAGACTTAATGGTTCTCTGCAGAATTAATGAAATGGAAAGGACCCAAAAGGTCATCCAGTCCGTCCCTCTGCCATGCAGCAATTTGCTGCCAAAGCACCCCTGAAAGGTGGTTGTCCAAACTCCGTCCAACCTTCATTTAAAGATCTCCAAAAAAGGAGAGTCCAACACCTCTCTTTTGAGGGAATCTGTCAAACAATTCTTTACATAAGGAAGCTTTTTCCTGACATTTAGCTGGAATCTCCTTTCTTTAATCTGAATCTGTGGCTCCAGGTTTTTACTCTCTGGGGTGGCAGAAAACAAGCTTTTTCCATCTGCTACACGACATCTGCTAGAGGACGTTAAAGATGTCTCTGTCATGTTCCCCCTCAGTCTTCCTTTCTCCAAGCTAAACACGTCCATCTCCCTCAGTTGTTCCTCATAAGGCTTGGTTTCCGGAGTTTTGGTCATTTTGGTCTCCCTTCTCAGCTTGACCTCCTTGCAGCAACCCAACTTTCTTGTTCTTTTCTTGTAATTTGAGTCTATTGATCCCTGTCCCCATCTCTGGAGCATCAGAAAACAAGCTGGTTCTAGCTCCTCCATGACCTCCGTTCAGATATTTAAACAATAGCTGTCGTGTCACCTCTCCGTGCTCTTTTCTCCAAGTTAAACATCCCTAGTTCCCTCAGCTGTTCCTCACAAGTCTTGCTTTCCAGACCAACAAATTAACACAAATACGCAAGGAAGCACACACACAGACAGAAGTCAAAACACGCAAAAGCTTTCCCTAGTTTTCTCTTCCCTAAGCAAGGCTTGGTAGCTCTTCCTGTTCACCTCAGCTCCATTTCCCAGCTGGGGAGCAGGTGAAGAGGTCGTGGTGCCTTGGGGGTGGCTGCTTCTAAGATTCCTGACCTAAGCAGAGGGGAAGGATACCCTGAAGGACCCCTTCCCCAGGCCAGGTTGCTCTCCTTCTGGTCTGGCAGTACCACCAAGTCTAATCAGCCCCCATCAAACTGGCCCTCCAAAGGCCAGGGAGAGAGTTGCACATCTGTCCAACGTTTTTGGAACTCCTGAAGTTCACAGAATGATAGAATAGACTGACAGAATCTTAGAAAGGGAAGAGACCCCAAGGGCCTTCCAGTCCAGCTCCATTCTGCTATACAGAAATATGCAATCCAAGCCCTCCCTTTGACAGATGGCCACCCAGCTTCCATTTCAAAACCTCCAAAGAAGGAGGAGACTCCACCACCCTCCACTGAGGCAGCAGCAGATTCCACTGTCCAGCTGCTCTTACTTTTTTGAAGTTCTTCCTAATGTTTACGTGGAATCTTTTTTCCTGCAGTTTGAAGCCATTACTCCATAGTGTCCTAGTCTCTGGAGCAGCAGAAAACAAGCTTGCTGCATCCTCCATGTGACATCCCTTAAAATATTTAAACATGGCTGTTATGTCCCCTCTTAACTATCTCTTCTCCAGGCTAAACTTACCCAGCCTCCTAAGCCACTCGTCATAGGACTTCATAGTTTTCAGGCCTTCTACCAGTTTGGTTGCCCTCCTCTGGACACCTTCCAGCTTGTCAATATCCTTCTTGAATTCTAGAACCCAGAACTGGTGACAGTATTCCCGGTGGGGTCTGACTAAAGTAGAATAGAATGGTACTATGACCTAGATTCTATACTCTTATTGAAGCAACCCAGAATCACATCGGCCTTTTTAGCTGCTGCATTGCACCAGCCCTTCCTGCACTTTACCTCCATCCTGCAGTGTCCCATTGCAATCCCAGCAGTGCTGTTACTGGGATGGGAGCAAGACCTGAATGCTTCTCTCCACACTTGGCTGGCTGACAGCAGAAAGGTAGCGCAAGGGACATGCTCCGTTCTTCCTTCCTTCCTTCCTTCCTTCCTTCCTTCCTTCCTTCCTTCCTTCCTTCCTTCCTTCCACAGTGCAGCTGGCCACCTTCTGTGCTGCACTAAGGCAGGAAGTACCTTGATAGCACTTCCATCCCCAGCCAACACAATTGTTGCATGAAAGGGGGCTATTGCTGGATTTTTTCCAATCATAGTACAGTGCACGATTAGGACAGCTGGGGACACAACGTTATTATATGGTAGCACAACTCACAGACCAGCTTCAACGCAACCCCAGACTGGGATGGGGCCACAGTGCAGAAACGGCCACTGTTGACTCACATTCAGCTTGTGGTCCACTAGGAATCCTAGATCCCTTTCACATGTACTGTGGTCAAGCCTCCTGTCCCCCCTCCTATATCTTGCTTGACCACAGTACATGCGAAAGGGATCAAGTCCACTTTAGCTGGCTTGACGAACAGCCATAGAAGCCCAAGAACAACAACTACGATGGCTATATAGGATCTCAAGGATGGCAAAACAGCAGAGCCATGAGTCTCGGATGTTGGAAGTGGAATAATAGCGCTATAACAGTCTAGTGTGGAAATGGCCCCAGTTGCTGGGAATCAACAGTAGTGGAGAGGCTGATAGCGCCTCCATCCTGATTCTGCTGGGCTTCCCAGAAGCACCTGGCTGTCCAGTGGGCAAAGGAGGATGTCTGTGCTGGGATCCAATGAGACTTCACAGTTACAACACTTTTAACTGCCATGTTTCCAGCCTATCAAAAGCTCGAATTGGCAGTTGGGGGAGGGATTTGGAAATCTCAACCAGAGAACTCTAGTGCCCTCCCTAAGCTACAAATCCCAGGATTTCACAGGGTGGAACTATGGCAGTTAAAGTGGAATCACAGGGCTATAAACATTGGGAACATTCCTTTTTGGAACTATAGATCCCGGAATTCCCATCTGTCAGGACAAGTGGCTGTGGATTCTGGGAGCTGTGGTCCGAAAATCAATGTCTTAAGTTCTAGTTTGAGTATTTTTGCGTAGCCCATAGCTCTGGTGTTTTTGCCTTTGTCATAGTTTAGAAGCATTACTGGGTAAGACTACCAAGAATACCCAGCCAGAATAGCCATAGGGGCTGTGTTGGCTGGAGGATTCTGGGAGTTATAGTCCCCACATGTGATGCTTCCAAACTCTAGTTTCAGAAGCCTTTGTTTTTCATCCTCCTGTTTCTCTAGTGCTTTATATGTTTTGTTACAGGTCAGAAATATTACTTTTTTGGATGATAGCTCACGGTATCCCCAGGCAAGCCCCTGAAGGTAGCTGGGAGGGTTGTGAGACATCTTCCCAAAAAAGTCACATTTCCAAGATCTAGTTTTGTATTCTTCCATTTTTTTTTAGATTAGAAGAATCCTATTTTTTGGTCTTTTTTTAAAAAAAAAAAACCTGTAAAAAACTCAGGAGAACTGGGAGTTGAAAAGTGCAGAATGTCCCAGCTGTTGGAGGACGGCGCAAAGAGACAGCAACGTAAAGATGTTTCAGGCCTTGGGAAGATGAGCCAAGCGGCGAGAGCCATTAAACTTTGCTTTGTTCCTTTTCCCAAAGGAAGGGGAAGAGGTAACTGGAGAGCGGTTCATGTTAGGAACAAAGCACGTACAGGAAAAATAACAATACCAGTGATTAATCTTTGGAAGCAGCTGCCAAAGAGAGGGGGCGGAGGCCTTTGTGGAAGGGCTCCTCTTGTCCTGACACGCCGGCTGCCGCCAACTGCGTGTGTCCGAACAGGCTTCGGCTTAATAATGAGTGGAAATTCCCTGACCAACTGTCTGAAGACACACGACAACCACCATCTTGACCAAGAGGTAGTGTGGCATAGTGGTCTGACAGCTTTGGAGACAAGCGTTCAAATCCTTCCGCCTGCCCCCTCTAAACCTGGCTGGGTAGTACTGGTGTATCATACGCCATTTCCGCACTAGCCTGTTATAGCGCGATGGTTCCACTTTCAACATCCTATGGAATCCTGGGGTTTGCAGTTTCGGGAGGGGCCGGCCGGCCCCTCCCGAAACTGCAAACCCCAGGATTCCATAGGATGTTGAAAGTGGAACCATCGCGCTATAACAGGCAAGTGCAGAAATGGCCTCAGTTAAGGAACTCCATGCCTTTCCAGGCATTTCTTCAAGAGAAAGTTCTGCACCAGAGGCAAAGAGAACATGGATAGCATCAGGATAATTTCCTATGCCACACACACACACACAAAAGAGCAAATCAATATGCTTCAGCAAACTTTTTTATCAAGACTAATAATATGCAAATGTGGAGTGGAACAAGCCGGTCAGGGAAGCCTTGTGGATGCATGGAACAATCGCATATTTCCTTGTTCTGTGTCGGTTTGCTGTCACGTGCCTTCAAGTCATTTCTGTCTTATGGTGAGCCTAAGGGCTAACCTATTGTGAGGTTTTTTTGGCAAGAATTATTCAGAGAAATTTTGCCCTTGCCTTCCTTTGAGGCTGAGAGAGTGTGACTTGCCCAAGGTCACCCGATGGGCTTCTACGGCCGAGCAAGGATTTGAACCCTTGTCTCTCAGTCCAGTGCTCAAACCACTATGTAACGCTGCCTCTTTACACCCTGTTGGCTCTCTGTGTTGGTACTGCGGTGTAATTGTGCAGCAACACAAACCTTTTTCATTTGCGTAACATCAGAGTTTTTGACAAATTAGGTAATTAAGTCCCAATAATACACTATTAATACCAGATTTCGAAGACAGAAGAATAACAGCAGAGGCACCCCCTGCTTTTCAACAATCTGCTCTTTCAACCCCTTCCAGTTATAACCAGAACCCACACATTCGATGTGTGGTCTGCTCTTTTGACCTATTTAGTCATGTTTCCATGACCTTTTGCGTGCTTCTGCAACCACGTGCTCTTCTTCCCCCTTAATTTATACTTGTAAAAAAGCTGAATAAATATTGGGTTCTGTATTTTGATGATTTCTGGGTTTCGGAAGTGCTCTGCTACTTAACCTGTTAGATGAGTATGGTGTCTAGATCGAGGGAGGGAATGGTACCACTCTATTCTGCATTGGTTAGGCCTCATTTGGAATACTGTGTCTAGATCTGGGCATCTCAGTTCAAGGAGGATATCAACAAGCTGGAACGTGTCCAGAGGAGGGCAACCAAAATGGTGAAGGGTTTGGAAGCCATGAAGCCCTATGAGGAACGGCTGAGGGAGCTGGGGATGTGTAGTCTGCAGAACAGAAGGTTAGGAGGGGACATGAGAGCCATGCTTAAATATCTGAAGGGATGTCATGTTGAGGAGGGAGCAGGTTTGTTCTCTTCTGCTCCAGAGACTAGGACAAGGAGCAATGGATTCAAGCTGCAGGAAGGGAGATTCCACTTGAATCTTACCTGACAGTCAGAGCTGTCCGACAGCGGAATCTGCCGCTGCCTCCATGGAATGCGGTGGGGTCTCCTCCTTCTTTGGAGGTTTTTAAGCAGAGCGTGGATGGCCATCTGTTGGGAATGCTTTGATGGGTGTTCCTGCATGGCAGAAGAGGGCTGGGCTGGATGGCCCCTGGGGTCTCTTCCAACTCTATGATTCTCTGATTCTATAAGCAGGGGATGTGTGGGGTCATTTTAATTTTCTGCGTAACTATTTTGCTCCCTTACCTGTTTCTTTTAAATTTGCTCCTGATTAAACCCCATATGGCCAATTGCACAAAGCGCTATTTCCTGCTGCACCTTGTATTTTCCTATTGCACAGAATGCGTCCAGCTGCACCCCTTTAACACTCCGTCAGATTCCTCTTCCCCACCAGAGAGAAATGATATACCTGAGTTAGCTATGTTGTCCAAGCAGCAAAACACACCTTGAGCCTCCTGTGTTTGGAAATCCAAAATCTAAACACCCTCAAAAACTGAAACGCGTTGCTGCCAGCTGCCTACTTCCACCTTTCAGGTGGGAGATGTGGCCCTCCTGCTTGGTCATCTCTCAGATATGGGGAGTGCTGCAGCCCCCACCCTGAAGGGAGAAGGGGGTGGCTGGTGACAAAGAGAGAGAGAGAGAGAATGACTGAGGATATGTGAAATAGCAAGAAGCATGGATTTTAATCAAACACTATGCTTGGATCCCTGCCATGTCCCAGATTCTCAGTCTCTCTCCAGTCTTGCATCTCATACACAACACAAATAGAGAATGAATGAGATACAGGCTACTCCAAAAAGGTATTGTATTCCAAATATAAAAAAATCCAAAATATGGAACACTTCTGGTGCCAAGCATTTTCGATAAGAGCTATTCAACCTGTATAACAAAATCCAAAATGAACATGACAGTGAAACCAAGGGTCAACCAAAAGGTTGAAAACACATTATGCATGCTTTCCATGCTCTCAGACTTCTCAAGCATAACCAGGAAATCAGAGGATCACAGGATTCTTTGCAGAGAGTTAGGTCATCTCCCCCGACCATTTTTTTTTCCAGGCCCAGTTCCAGCAGAGAGTGACTTCTTGCCTGATGGACAGACCGGACTCACCCTTTCCCCTTGCTTAGGGGAGAAGGAAGGGAAGGGATCCCCTCTCCTTCTCTTTCCTGCCGCTTGGGTCCCTCCCGGTTCCCACCGAGAGCCATCAGCAGAATATTCTTGCTGTCTTTTGCCATGTTGCCTGAGGGCCCCCCCCCATGTTGACAGCTCTCCTTAACAGACACCTGAAAAGTAAGAAGGCCAGGAGTTGGAAGCGGTCCTGTGGAGAGATCTTGGCCAGCCCCCAATCCCTGAATTTATTAATTTTTTAAATGTGATTTAGGCAGCTCTTTATTGCTGGTACATAAATTTGATTCCCGCATGATACAGAAGTTATTGAAGCTAGCATACAGTTTGTTTAGAGAGGTAGATTGCAAGAGGATTGTATGAGGGTGTTTTTTTTTTAACCTCTCTTCTGTTTTGTTAAGGTACAGAAGAACCAAGATTTTAAGATTAAAAATAAGACTTCCCGTGCAAGACTCACTTATAGACATTTGATTTTTAAATGTGCAAAGAGAAATTTCCAAACACTTAAGGCATTCTGGTTCGTGACAAAAGTAAATTTATGGATATGGTATTTTGTGAATGATCTAGGTCTAAGTCGGCACAATAATGCAAAGTTTCTGTACAGGTTCCAAGCCTCCATCTTGCTTTGCTTCCAGGTACGTCATATGTATCAACAGTTAGGGAAAGTTGTTAGAAAAACATGAAAAGGTTCCATCTACTTCACCATGTCAGAGGAGTGAACACAATAAATAAACACAATAAAATATTTCTGTCTCATTCTCTGTTCCAAAATCTTAGGATGACAGATAAATAAAACAATATAAGCAATTCCAAATTAAAATAAACAAGCAACTGATTTGTATAGGACAAAAACCTTTTAAACAGATCAGTTAAAACAGCAGGAAAGGCTAAAACAGATTTAAAAACATGCACATGCAGATTTAGAAAAAAAATAAGATTATACCCCAAAGACTTTAATGAAAGCCTCATGCTTTGCGGCCTAAAAGAAATCAATGTTGGTGCAAATTTCTCCTCCAAAGGGAGCATGTTTGTGGAATCATAAAAGTTGGAAGGTACCCTGGGGCCATCTAGTCGAAACCACTGCCATGGAGAAATGCACAACTGCCGCACTCCTGAAACTTGCCTGTTACCCCAAAACGTGGGTGACTCAGGGATCCACCCATGATGCCAGTACCTCCACATGACAATGGGGAATTAATTAGCTCAAAATTAGGAGGCCTGTGAGAGAGGAGTAACTTAATGAGATCTTCTACCAATGTTTATGGGGTCACATAGGAAAGAACCAGCCAGAGCATCCAAAATGTAAACTAAAAATGTGTTTTATTGAGAGATTCACCCACGCACACAAAAGATACACTCACATACGGTACTCACACAAGAGCTAACCGAAGGTAAAGGGAGGAAAGTTATGGATAGAGGAATTTTAGGCTTCAGGTGATAATTAACAGTCCGGAGAGAAGTGAGGAAAAGTGGTGATGTGGCTTAGGTGGGCATCTAAAGACATTTGGAAATCTGGGCAATGGTGTAGCATTTGGCGAGGTGAGGGACTGCACTGCATCACTCAGAATTGATGGCTCTTATGCCGAGAACTACTCTGCAGGGATGGGTGTGAATGACTCTCCCGGCTGCGTGGACAATGGGAGTTGCAACACAGACAGTGGGGTCCAGATGGAGTTAATGGTCTTAGCGTTTAAGCGACAAAGAGCTAAAGGCTGTTATAATACATCTGTAATGTGGAGAGGCTTTGGAGGCAAAGCAGGGAAACACCCAGGTGTGAGGGAATAGGATTAAAGCAATCGCTGTTTGGTGGGAACTTCCCTTTTCTGCACAGAGATGTCCAGCTTCAGCTTGAGCCTGTTGTCTTCAGAGTTGCCTTGCAATCTGCCCGGCAATGACTTTGGTTGTGCCTGGAGGGGGTGTTGGCTGACCTGCCTTGCAATCTCATGTTTACAGCCAGTAATTTTCCTCTGTCCAGCTTGATCTTCCAGTCACCTCAGATTCGATTTTATATCAATGCTAATTAATGTAGTTGCCAATTAAAGCATATCAATCTTGGCAGGGGGGAGGGTGTGCAGAGCCATAACATGTCTGTCCAACCTCTGTTTAAAGATCTCCAAAGTTGGTGAGTCCACCAACTTCCAAGACAGTCTATTCCACTGCCAGTCAGTTCTTACAGCAAAGAAGGTCTTCCTAATGTTTAGGTAGAATCTCTCTCTCTCCTTTTTAATTTGAATCCATTGGTTCTGTGTTCTGTTCCATTACCAGACTGATACAGTGGAGAAGGCCCTCTCCCGTGTCCTCATACAATCTATTGCTCATGTTGGTGGGACACAAAAGAGGGTCTCTCCAGCAGATCTCAGTTCTTCAGCAGGCCTCTGTAGGGAGAGATGCTCTATCAAGAAAGAAGAGCAAAATGAGAAGAGGCCCTCTGAACTCCTGAAAGCCCTTTCAAGGCCAAGTTGTCTTCTTAGAATTAGCTTTGAATGTGAGCCCTCGCAGACCAGATGGCCTCACTCCAGGATGTTCTAGCTGATCCAAAGCAAGCATATCTTTGCTAGCAGAGAGCATGAAACCAGGATCACGCAACCTGTGTGAAACATCTTCACAGATGGACGATGGAGGAGACAGAAACAGATGGAGGGGGACAACTCTCCCCTGCATTTCTTCAGACATGCCCTTTGCATGAAAATTAAATACAGGGGGAGGGACTCTGGTGCACAAGCTTATTTTCCCATTCTTTTCAAGGCTGGAATTTTACTGACTAGCTTCCCATTCCCTGCCTTTTCCCAGGGTATAAACTCAATTACGCACTTACTCAATCAGTTAGTCATATCATACTCATCTGAAACCCCAAACCGTTTTAGTTGCTTTCCCAGCTTTGGAAGTCCCCTTCATTTCCTTATGCAGTGTCAGTGTAGGCCGTTTCCGCCCTACCCTGTTATAGTGCTATTCTTCCACTGTCAACATCCTGTGGAATTCGGGAGCTTGTAGTTTACTGAGGCCAAAGAGCTCTCTAACTGAGAATCCAAAACGGTCCTACCTGAACTACAAACCCCAGGATTTCATGGGATGTTGAAAGTGGAATAATAGCACTGTAACAGCGTAATGCAGAAATGGCCATAGTGTTGGAAGGAACCCCAAGGGCCATCTATTCCTACCTCCCAGCAGCTCTGGAAGAAGTTCACCCATAGCTGAGGTGCCATTACAGAGAAAGCCCTGCCTCATGTATTTATCAATCTGGTCTCTTGGGGAGATAGGACATCTAACAGGACCTTCCTTAAGGATCCTTAAATCTGGGCAGACCCAAAGGGGAGGAGGTAGGGCTTTGCAGGTCAAAGCCAACATCTGGAATTGGGCAGACTGGAAATTAGCAGTGCCTTTGGTTGCAAATTGGTCATTTAAAGTCTCTAAAGCACGCAAGAGAAAACAGTCTGGGTGGCACATTTTGTACTCTCTGTAGCTTCTCCAGAATCCCTTCCAAGAGCATATCGCAGTAGTCTAATCAAGAAGTAAGTAAGCCATGGTCCACTGTGGCTGAATCTGTCCTTCTCAGAAAGAGGCGTGGTTGGCACACCGGCCAAAATTTGGCAAAGGTACTGCTGGCCACAGCCGCCATTTCTTTGCCTGCCACATCAGTCTGAGGGTAACCTGTAGGGGAGCAAGAAAGGCAATTGGCAAGGGGAGGCTGAGCCTTTAGGAGAGAAACACCAGTCCACCAGTCCACTATTTCCAGGCAGAATTCAAATGACTGGTTATAAGCTATAAAGCCCTAAGTGGTCCAGGCTATTCTATAGACCGCATCTTCCCGTATGAACCTGCCCACCTTCTCAAGTCTTCGGGGGAGGCTCTTCTCTCACCGAGACCACCTACGCAGGTGCATGTGGTAGGGACGTGAGAGGCAGGGCCTCCTCGGTGGCTGCTCCCAGGCCCTGGAACTCTGTCCCCAGCGGGGAGGCTAGAACAGCGCCCTTCTTTCGCTCTCCGTCCACTGCCGAGTGAAAACCTTTCTGTAAGGCTTTTAGGAATGATTTTTCACTACTGTCCTGTTCTATTGATCTTTTAAAAAAAATCTTTTAAATGATTTCTTTTTAAAAGTTTCAATTCTATGGGTCATTTAACTAATTTTAACAATCATGTTCTGCGTTGTTTTTTTTTAAACTTACCTCTTTGTGTGCGCTTCTATCTTTTAAAAAATTTTGTAAGAAGCCTTGACGTCGAGTTGGGGTAGTGATTTTGAGTGTTGGACTCCAACTCTTCAAATTCCCGGTCAGCCATGGAAGCCCACTGGGTGCCCTTGGGCAAGTCACACTCTCTCAGCCTCAGAGGGAGGCAAAGGCAAACTCCCTCTGAACAAATCTTGTCCGGAAAAGCCTGTGACAGGTTGACCTTAGGGCCACCATAAGTTGGAAATGAGTTGAAGACACACAACAACAAAGCAACAACAGTGCTGTCCTAGGTCCCGTAGCTGGAGAAATGGCAGGATATATATGAAATGATGGTGGCGATGGTTGATGCTGATGATGCAGAGAGCTCTGTTCTCCTGGTGATCCAAAGATGTTTAAGGCAGAGGGAGTCCCAGCTGCTGGTGGGGGCTTTTGTGAGCTCCTGAGCCTGACAGTGGGAACTGGATTTGTCTGGCATTGTGTCCCCTGTGGAAAGCCCCTCTCTCAATGTGCTGTCTTGCCTCGGCAGCGCTGCAGCTGGAGACGTGGAACTTGGAATGCGAGCACAACAATCTGGACCACAGGACCTCTGACGCCGGCTGCCAGGAGCTCATTGTGCGCCGGGGCCAGTCCTTCATTGTCACCCTGCACTTTGCCGGGAGGCCCTACGACGAAGCGGTGGACAAGCTCACCTTCAACGTCGAGACAGGTGAGTCTGGCTTTGGCCTCAGAGCTTTTGGGACTGGGTTTGTGCGACTGAACAGGAAGGCCAGAGTCACATTAGTATCTTATGCACGTGTAAGTGACTCTGTGAAAGCAGTCGGACAATTTGGCCCAATATGGGATAGCCATAGTTAAACCAAGGTTGTGGAACTAGCAGGCAATGCCCTTGCACGTGCGGATGCCCATGGGGTATACATGTGATGTGCATGAACGTGAGATGAAAATTTGGTTGCATTTTCCAGCGTGCGTTCAATTGTGTGATATGATCATTCAGTGCAAGGTTTGTGTCACACAGTCAAGCCTTAACTCCATATGCAGAAACACAGAAGCTTGGAAGCATTGGATTGGAAGGGAACCTCAAGGACCCTCTGTTTCAGCCCCCCGCTATGCAGGAATCCATAACTAAAGCAATCCTGAGAGGGATCCATCCAACCTCTGTTTAAAAACCTCCGAAGAGGATGTTTAAAGAGATTTATGTAATATAACCCTGATGCAAGATCTTGACATAAATGTGCAAATGGGGGAAAAACTGCAGTTTGAAAACTGACAATGTTTGATATGTTTAGCCTGGAGAAGAGAAGACTGGAAGAAGGAATATAATGCAATCCTTCCTAAATATCTGAAAACACAACATGTACAAGATGGAATGAGCTTGTTTTCTGCTGCCGAAGAGACTAAAGCCATTTTCACCCAATACTGTCATAGTGCTATTATTCTGCTTTCAACCTCCTATGGAATTCTGGGGGTTGTAGTTTCCTGAGGCCCAAGAGCGCTCTGGCTGAGAATTCTCAATGCCCCTCCCTAAACTGCAAACCCCAGGATTCCACAGGAGGTTGAAAGTGGGATGATAGCACTATGACAGTGTACGGCTGAAATGGGTTAAGTCATGAACCAGTGGATTGAAATAACAAGATAAGAGATTCCACTGAAACATTAGGAAGAACTTCTTGACTGTAAAAGCTGTTTGAGAATGGAATAGACTTCCTTCTTTGGGGGCTTTTATACTGAGGTTGGATGGGCGTCTCTCAGGAGTGCTGTAACCAAGAGGTGGCCATCCAACCTCTGCCTAAAAATCCCTAGCGAAGAAGAGTCCATCACTTACTGAAATTGTCTATTCCGCTGTCAAAAATCTGTTGCTCTTAGCATGTTCTTTCTTGTAGCTTTAATCCATTGGTTTGTGTCCTAATCTCTGGAGCAGCAGAAAACACCCTTCCTCCATCTTCCACATGACATCCCTTCAGATATTTAAAGACGGCTGTGTCCTATCTTCTCCCAGTCTTCTTTTCTCTGTCCAGAACACTAGTCAGCAAGTGCCCTCGGCAGCACGTTGTTATGTGTGGGAGCAGCCAAGTAGTCAGTCCAGTTAGCTGAGCAAGATCAAGGGAGAAGAACAAGGGGTAGTCTTCAGCTGGTCCAGAGGTTGTATCAGCAAGTCAGAAGGTCAGGTACAGGAGCCAACAAAGACTAAACAGAATAATCCAACACTGGTAGCCAGTCCAAGGTCAAGGCCAAAATGGGAACGGGAGAGAATACTGCTAGTCCACCAGATAAGACAGTTGTCAGCACTAATGCTGGGAAGAAACTGCCAGGATATTTGTCAGCAGCTCCTTGAAGGCCACAGTTGCCTCACTGGTGCTAATTAGGTCAGCGTCTGTTATTCAATCGGTGCTAAGCTGTGGCCCTTTTCGCATGGTATTTTCCATGCGAAAGAGGGCCTGGAGCATCACGCAATTGTGAGGAGCAATCTGCACGATGCACTCACCATCACGTGATGCTCCAGGGGCCGGCAGGCGCCGATTGTGCACCTTTTCATTTTTGTCTGGAAGCCGAAAATGGTGCATGAGCGCGCATTGGTCCTGGGCCCCGCGCACACTTACCTGGCATGCGGAGCCTCCGGAGCCTCGCCGGTTGCGCTTCCTGCCTTAGCACAGCCCGGGAAACTCCCAGGCTGCGCTGCAGAAGGAAGAGGTGGGGCTCTCACACAAGCAGGCAGCTCGTGCGGAGCCAAAGGACCCCGGATGCGAGAGCCTCTTGCTGGAGGCTGCTCGCACGATCCCCGCACCCCAGCACCGGAAGAAGGTAAGGTGCGGAAAGGGCCTATGTCGTCTTCAGTATCTTCAGCCTCTGGACAGCAGGATCACCCACTGCCCCAACCTCCATCTCCTTGGGCTCGGAAGGAGCGAAAGCTTTTTGGCAATCTGCCGTAGTCCTCCTCCTCATCTTCTGAGTCCTCTGGGGGTGAGTTATGACATTCTCCAGGCTAAAATACCCCCAACTCTGCCTCAGCCCTTCTTCACAGGGCTCGGATTCCAGACCTTTCGCCCTCCTCTGACGCAAAGTATCCTAAGCACTTTTTGACAGAAGGAAGGTTCTACAGAAAAGCACCATCATTACCATCTTTGCTATTGTGGTTCCTTTGGAATAGAGGCCCTTGAAAGTTAAAGAGAGAGAGGACCTGGTCTCCCCTCCAGGAAAAGATAAGGACGATCAGTGTGTGCATCCCCTTTAAAAAGATTTAAATAGCTTCACTCACAACACAGTACAGATAGGGGATCATATCTGCACACAGATAAGCACCCTCTTATCTGGGCTAAGCTGTGACTGACGCAGGTGGCTCACATCAAAACACTTCACCTTCTGTATTTTATATAAAACACTGATACAGAATTCTGTGTGTGTGTGTGCGTGTGTGTGCGTGCAGAATTTGTAAATATTTTTATGTGAGCTTTTTTATGGTATTTATATAAAATCTGTATAAAGTAGATGAGAGATTGATGGTTGTTCAGAGTACTTTGTGTGCCTGTTGTACCATCAGCACAGAAACTTTCCTTCTTTGACTCATTTCTTTGAAGCTGAATCCTAGAATATTATTGGAAAGCAGATGAAAATACTTCATGTTCAAAAGAAACAGACTTCCTCTTCAGAAATGCTGCCGTAGACACTAAAACATGAATGTACTGCCACTGAAAAACAAAACTTATCAGAATTTCCTGGTGCATGCTTGTGTAAGAGAGAATGCTGGGAGAAGAGGCATTTGTCGTGCACACGAGCGTTCTGGCCAATGTTAAGATTTTCACTCGCCTTCCCAGAGCCGGTGCAAATGAGATCTGCTTTAAAAAGCTGGCCTCACAAGTCCCTCAGTCAAAATGTTAAACCGGTGGCAGTTGATAGCTTCCATCTCAATATAACAGTGAATTTGCATCAAGTTTGAACTCAAGACTTTAAAAATAACTGTATCCAAAGTGCTGAACTAGACCATTTCTGCACTAGCTTGTTATAGTGCTATGATTCCACTTGCAACATCCTATGCAATCCTGGGGTCCGGCCCCTCCCAAAACTGCAAACCCCAGGATTCCATAGGATGTTGGAAGCGGAATCATAGCGCTATAACAGGCTAGTGCGGAAATGGCCCTAATTTGGGAGATAGGATTCAATACCTTGAAAATTCAGCACAGATTCATCATCCCAGTTGCATGGAAACCAACAATGCAACAGTGGTAAGCCTCTGACTGGCTTTGAGTTCTTACGGAATCATAGAACTTGGAGCAAGGGCCATTCAGTCGAACCCCATTCTGCCACGCAAGAATACACAACCAAAGCACCCCCAAGAGATTCCTTCCCATTCCTTGTTTAGAAACCTCCAAAGAAGGAGAATCTACCACACTCCCAGGCAGTGTATTCCACTGTCAAACAGTTCTTACAGTAAAGAAGTTCTTCCTAATGTTTAGGCTGAATCTCATTTTTTTGTAATTTGAATGCATTGGTTCATGCCCTCGCCTCTGGAGCAGCAGAAAACAAGCTGGCTCCATCTATGCAACATCCTTTCAGATATTTCAAGATTGCCATCATGTCACCTCTCAATCTTTATTGCTCTTCTATTTATTTAATCCCCCCCCCATTAAATAGCAGCCTTTCTGAGGCTAGGTGAAGATCATGTTGGAGAAGAGAGTTAAATCTCATCTCCCCTTCCATGTTTCCAATATTAGCTGCCTTGCCCATCTCCACTTGCAAGCTATTTAGAACTTTCTCTTATATTGTATTTTCTTTAGGGTGGGAAGGAGAGGTGGATAGATTTTTTTTTTAATGGCATTGCTGCAAACCACTCTGGGGTCTTTGCAAACGAGAAGCAGCCTAGAAATATTTCTAATAAATCATTAAGCAAACCTGTAACCAAATAAATAAATAGATGAATAAATATAAACTAAGCATGCAAATGCCAGCTATCTGGTGGTACAAATTCTTTTTTAAAAATTACAAATTCATACAGAAATAGGGTGACACAACGCAAGCTTTTTGGAAGGCTAAGCAGACAATTGCGTCCAACTTCAGCTGGGAAGGGAGAAATCCCTTGGATCCCTAAAGTGTCAGCGTTGAGCTAGAGTTTTGTGTACTGGTCATTTGGCAGAACATTTCTAGCTCAACTTATACACTCTAGCAGACAGTAACACAATGTGTGTGTGTGTGTGTGCCTTCAAGTTGCCTGCTGACTTATGGTGATCCCATGAATTTCAGAGGATTTTCTTAGGCAAGGAACGCTCAGAAGTGGTTTTGCCAGTTCCTTCTTCTGAAATAAAAAGAAGAATGAGAAGAGGAGGGCAAAAGGAAAACAACAACACAGCAACACTTTTAAGACTGGTTTTTATTTTTGCATGCTCAGGGCTCACATAACTAATTAGCGTGCCAGAGTCTGAAATGTGGACAACACTATCCCATATTTGTTGTTGGTCTCCCCTCCAAGTCCTAACCAGGCCTGACCTGCTTAACTTCCAAGACCAGAGGGGATCTGGTGCCTTTAAGGTGAATGCTTTGTCTGTATATATGTGCCTGTTGACTTATGGTGACCTCATGAATTTCTTAAGGTTTTCTTAGGCAAGGAATCCTCAGAGGTGGTTTTGCCAGTTCCTTTCCTCTGAAATGTAGCCTAAAGCTCCCAGTAATCATTGGCGGTCTCCCATCCAAGTCCCAACCAGGACTGACCCTGCTTAGCTTCCAAGATAAGATGGGATCTGCAGAATTTAGGATATTTACATCCTCAGTAGCACAACAGCCACTGTGAAAAACCAGTCCTGGTTGGTGAGTATGAGAGATGCAAAGATGTGCCTGTTCTTCTCCTGTCTTGCTCTACCCTGTTTGGTTCCAATTCCAACCCATCACTCCCTCCCTAGTTTGCAGGGAGGGCCTTTTCTTCCCCCACATCTCTCCAAGAGGACTGTTCCACCCAAAGGCCCAACTAGTACAAAACAGCTTTGCACACACTGAGAGTTTTCTTCCTCCTCCTCCTCCTCGTCTCAGTTTCTGCAGAAATATTTGCCTCCCGCAGAAGCAGTGTTTTGTTTGTTTTTATAACACCTCCAACGTCGCCCGGCCCCAAATGGCTTTTCAATGCCTTGCTGTGAAATTCCACAAGGGTGACCCCCCACCTTTCCTCTCCAGGAACTCTGCTGAGTCCTGACATCAAAGCAAGGAGCCTCCCGCTGCCCAGCGAAGGGTCCCACTGGGTCACTGGAGTTTTCCTTTCCCTCCATTGTCTGGGACAGAACAATGTGAGTGGGAACAGAAATCTGGCACAAAGGACCCTTCTGAGAAGTAGAAGAAATTAAGTTGTTGCTGGCCAGTTTTGACTGAAATGAAAGAACAGCTGGCAAATCTGGAAGAGGGTCAAAGAGCAATCTGTCAGCCCTTGGAGTTCATTCTGGTGGCCAAACGGGTGCAGCCATGGGGTGAGGCGGGGTGGATGATGGCATTGCAACCCTCTGAATAAGGATTCGGACCTTTCCCAAATGACATTTCCCTTCAGTCACCAGATTTCTAGCATCCCAGTTATGTAAAACTTCCACTGACCATTGAGAAATAGAGTTTAGGCATCCAAAGAAAAGGCGCAGGCAAAATCAAAGAATCCTAGCGCTGGAGAGACCCCAGGGGCCATCCAGTCCAACCCCTTCTACCAGGCAGGAAGACACAATCCAAGCCCTCCCTTGGACATACGGCTATCCAGCCTCACTTTAAAACTCTCCTAAGAAAGAGGGGACCCCACCAGACTCCACTGAGGCAGCAGCAGATTCCACTGGTGAACTGCTCTTACTATCAGAAAGTTTTTCCTAATGTTTAGGTGGAATCTCTTTTCCTGAAATTTGAAACCATTGCTTCTTATTGTCCTAGTCTCTGGACCAGCAGAAAACAAGCTTCCATATGATATCATTTCAAATATTTGAACACGGTTATCATGGCTGCTTTTCATCCTGGAGAGAAGTGACTAGTGGGGTGCCACAGGGTTCTGCCCTGGGCCCAGTGCTGTTCAATATTTTTATCAACGACTTGGAGGAAGGAATAGAGGGCATGCTCATCAAATTTGCAGATGACACCAAATTGGGAGGGGTTCCTAATGCGCCAGAGGACAGGATCAAAATTCAAAATGACCTGGATAGATTGGAGAGCTGGGCCAAGGCTAACAAAATGAAATTCAACAGAGAGAAATGTAAGGTCCTACACTTAGGTAGAAAAAATGGAACACAGAAATACAGGATGGGGGACACGTGGCTGGATAGCAGTACCTGTGAAAGGGATCTAGGAGTCTTCATAGACCACAAGCTGAACATGAGTCAGCAGTGTGATGCGGCAGCCAAGAAAGCCAATGCAATTCTCGGCTGCATCAATAGGAGTCTGGTGTCTAGATCGAGGGAGGTACTGGTACCACTCTACTTTGGTTTGGTTAGACCTCATCTTGAATACTGTGTCCAGTTCTGGGCACCTCAATTCAAGAAGGACCTGGTCAAGCTGGAGCATGTCCAGAGGAGGGCAACCAAAATGGTGAGGGGCCTGGAAGCCATACCCTATGAAGACAGACTTAGAGAGCTGGGGATGTTTAGTCTGCAGAAGAGAAGGTTAAGAGGGGACATGATAGCGATGTTTAAATATCTGAAGGGATGCCATGTAGAGGAGGGAGAGGGCTTGTTTTCCAGTGCTCCAGAGACCAGGACAAGGAGCAATGGATTCAAGCTGCAGGAAAGGAGATTCCGCCTGAACCCCAGGAAGGACTTCCTGACGGTCAGGGCTGTCCGGCAGCGGAAGATGCTGCCTCCATGGAGTGTGGTGGAGTCTCCTTCCTTGGAGGTTTTTAAGCAGAGGCTGGATGGCCGTCTGTCGGGAGTGGTTTGAGGGTGTTTCTGCACGGCAGGGGGTTGGACTGGATGGCCCGTGGGGTCTCTTCCAACTCTACATTTCTATGATTCTATGATTCTATGTCCCCTCTTAACCTTCTCTTCTCCAGGCTAAACTTCCCCAGCTCCCTAAGTGGCTTCTCTCAGGGCTTCATGGTTTCCAAGCCTCTTACCATTTTGATACAGAGGTATGGAATCATAGAGTTGGAAGAAACTGCACAAATGCCATCCAGTCCAACCCCCTTCTGCCATGCAAGAAGTACATAGTCAAAGCATTCCCAACGGAAGGCCATCCAGCCTCTGCTTAAAACCCCAAAAGAAGGAGACTCCTCCACACTCCAAAGAGGCAGCAACAGATTCCACTGTCAGTTCTTCCTAAGGCGTAGGTGAAATCTCTTTTCCTGTAGTTTGAATCCATTGCTCCTTCTCCTAGCCTCAGAAGCAAAAGAAAACAAGCTTGCCCCATCCTCTATAAAACACCCTATCAAATATTTAAACATGGCTATCATATCTCCTCTTAACCTTCTCTTCTCTAGGTTACACATTCTCAGCTCCAAAACCCGCTCCTCACAGGGCTTCATGGCTTGCAGGCCTTTTGACTGGTGACCAAGTGGCCAAGAGAAGACACACACAGCAAATAGCAGAGTTCTAGGTCTGAAAAATTTCTAGTATCTCTCTCTCTCTGCAGTGGTAGAAATTTTGAGATAGAAGAAAAATTTCGTTTTGGGGGAGCAGAATCCTTACTGTATTTGCTGGCGTGTGGGACGCACCAGCATATAAGATGCACCCCATTTACATGCTGGAAAATACTGTTTGTGGGCATATAAGATGCACTGGCATATAAGACGTACCCCAGTTTCAAACAGTATTTTTCAGGGGGAAAAAAGTGAGTCTTATACGCGAGCAAATAGGGTATTTCGGACAGCAACACCCTCATTTGGGTCACTATAGCTATAGCTATGTCGGGACCAAAGCTTCCAAATATCCCAGCTTGGCCCTGAGTCTTAGGCCATTTCCGCACTAGGCTGTTATAGTGCTATTATTCCACTTTCAACATCCTATGGGATCCTGGGGTTTGCAGTTTGGGGAGGAGCCTTTAGATTTCCCAGCCAGGGAGCTCTTTGGCCTGAGGAAACTGCAAACCCCAGAATTCCACAGGGTGCGTTGAAAGTGGAATCACAGCACTGTAACAGGGTGGGCAGAAATCTGGCCTTTTTTTCCCAGTCAAGAGGTTGGAGAGGCTCCAGGCAAAGGGGGGATCTCAGGGCAAGACCCCTCACGGCCAGGAAGGAATGTGGCTGTTGCTTGCACTGGGGTCCCTCTGGACCAGCCGGACTATAACAGAAACAACATCTGAGACGAAATGTTGGCCTGTGAGTCTAACATCGCCACTTTTCATCTCCTGTATGATTTTTAAACATCTTTGTCTGATGAAGGAAGCTGGTGGAGCTTTGAAAGCTTGAATGATGTATTTTGTGCTTTGTAGTTGCCCCCCACCCCAAATGGTATTGCTGTTTTGTGGATTTTGAATTTTGTTGTGTTTTGCTGCATGGCCAACACAGCTACCCCTGAATATGTTTCCAAGGAAGGGAAAAACAACAACAACAACAACCCAACCCTCTTTTGAAGGACTCCAAGCCCTAGAATTCTGTGGGCTATGGCTGAGAGCTGAAATCAAAAAAATCATTTTTTCCAGACTCTGAATAGCACTGTGAATGAACTTGGGCACTTTCTCCAATTGTATCAAGGTTGCTGCATTATTTGCAATGTCTTTCCATTGGCAAGGCTAGGAATAGAAGTATAGGAAATTACATTTTTGGACTGTACCTCTCAGCATCCACAATCTTGCCTGTGGGATTCTGGTGGCTTTTCCAAGGTCTGACTAGGAGCCGTCCGGAGGAAGCACCTCGCAGTCTGTTTTGGGATGGCAAGGGGAGATGTTGAGTGCTACTCAAGCTCCTGGCTCCTGTTTTATCTCTCAGCCTCAGGCGGTTGGTGGTGAACCAGGCAAAAACAAAGTCCATGAGAGGAAACAAAGGCAGGAAACTCTCCGGTTGGCCTTTCCCACAGCAAGGCACTGCATGGCCTTTTGCAAGGAAAGAGGCCCCCAGCTTGTCTCCTCTTTGGTTTCTGGCCAGAGGAAACAACAATAGCAGAACATCTCAAAGTCCCACTTCTTCTGCACAAAATTGAGGGCAGAGGTGGGAACTGTGCCATATTCCGGCTGTCACTGGACTGCAACTCCCAGAAAATCCTGGGCCAGCAAAGACCATGCTGAGGAACGCTGGGAGTTTCAGTCCAATGGTATCTGCAGAAGAATGTAATTCCCACCTCTGCTCTGGGGTTTAAAGAAAGGGGTAGGCAACTCTAGAGGGAGCAGGGGCCAATGTTCACCTCGTGGCTCTCACTGGCACTTCCTGTCAAACGGGCCGGCATCCTGTTCGTGACATATGCACGTCTCATTACCCGTTCAGGGTGAATGATTTGCCATAGTGCAGTGGACGTATTCAGCTGGCACTGGAGGAAAAGGAGTTGCACGCACACACGGCAGTGTTGAGCATTATGGGTGTGTACTGCACACTGGAGTTGCACACTGTGCATTGCACAGCTGCACGCAGTCATTGACAAATGTTGTACAATGTGGCTGTTCTGCAGGGGCTTGCACAGCGCTGGTTTATTGATGCTTTGCTGAAGGGATATTGGATTGCAGCACTGAAATGACCTCATGTTACTACAGGTCAATATTTTGGGCTAATTTTGGGTCCAAAACAGGTACTTTTGAGGGAGTATCTGGGAGGTTGTGGAGTTAAACAACCACATTTGAGTGTGATTTTCTTCTCTTTTGGATGGTATGGAGGTGAAATCACCCCAAAATGGTCCAGAAATTTGGGGGGCTCATAAGAGGGCTTTGAGAGACCACCAGCTGTCTTTGGGTGGAAGAAAAGTAGGGTTGGGGGCCACGTGGGGCCTTTAAGCCCTTCTCCACCCAGTATGGTGTGTCCCCAAGAAAACCACATTGTTGAGTTACTTGTCTGATTAGAAATGTTCCAACAGTCTCAGGAAGTGTCGCAAGGGGTCCCTCAGACCCCTCACCCTCTGAACAACCATGGTGACTGTGGTGGGACCACTACAGGTGCCAGAGGGTGGCATTGCAACAGGGGTCAGGCGACACAAGGGGCCAGCTATGTTCTCTTTGGCCCTGTGGAGCTGCTGGTTGTGGCTGCTCTCTCCAGAAGGAAACAAAGAGAAGAGGGAGCCATCTTGCTGGCATTTCCCACAGTGCTCTCTGGTTCCTAGACTGTCCTCTCTGTGGTTTGGGGCCAGGTGGTGCTCAGCTAGTAACTTCTTCACAGGAAGGTCCAGAACTTTGCATGCAGCTTCATAAGATGTATTATGATTACATTTTGTTTTATTCTATCACGTGCTACGTAAAAGCTGGCATAGCATACTGGTTTCAGTACTAGGACTCCAGGTGACCACAGTTTAAATCCCATGCAAACTGCCTGGGTGACCTTGGGCACACCACATTCTCTCAGCCTCAGAGGAAGGCAAGAGCAAGCCCCCCTTGACTAAATCTTGCCAAGAAAACCCACAAACCAGGCCACCATAAGCTGGAGTTGATTTGGAGGTACTGGACAAACCAATATTATGCTTATAGGACATGGCAGGTGTGTTTTTCTACACATCACCCACAGACACATGCTGGGTCACCAGTCAGTGAGGCAGTGAATCGGCTTAATCTTTGAAGCATTCTAAGGAGCTCTCCAAGGTACTGAAGCTCTTTGGGGGAAAGTACTCAGCACCTTGGAGAGCTCCCTTAGAGTCTTAGGGGAGACACAAAAACACTGGACCAACGGGTGAGTGTGTCTCATTCTCTACACCACCCCAGTGGCTGCTGGTGGGCCCCACGTCAGGGGATGGCAGCTCCATTCCAGGTTTTAGTTCAGACCTCTCTTGCCCAGATTGAGGCTCTGGAAATGGGTGGGAGAAACTTTATGGCTTTCCAGAGTTCCTCTATCCTGAGTGCCTGGCCCAGGAGCAAATCCAAGCAGTTCGGGTTGGGGAGAGATAGCAGATGAAAGCAAACCGTGTGTGGCTGTATGAAAAGGAGAGCCAATCTTTGGCCTCACTCCTGTTAGCACTTTATGGTGGTGAAAATACCATTAAGGAAATAGTTGTGATTTTTAGGACACGTAGCAGGGGGACACCCAAGCCCAGGCAAGCCATCCACAAGAATACACAACTCTGCATAGCATCTGCCAAATTGCTGCACAGAAAATCCAGTGTAACTCCAGTATAGTTCCACCAGACTAATTTTTTGCTGTGCAGCAAGTGATTTGATATTTGGCCAAGGAGATCTAGCTAATGCCTAACATCCAATATTTCAAAGATGAAAACTGGGACGCACGGCCAAGCAATGTCAGTGTGTGGTCAAGATGGCAAAAGTGACTAATGAGGAAGAAGAAACAAGCTAGGAGAGGCTGCAGCAGTTTGCTTTGGCCTGAGCCTTCCGGGAAGGGCACACTTCTGCCCCCTCTTCTCCTTACCTCACTGCTGAGTTGAGTGGAAACTCCTCTTGCATTTTGAACTCTGTTGTGTGGCAACTGAAGTAGACTGAAGACAAAGAGAGAAGACGGGAGGAGGAAATTAAAACTGGGACATTTTAAAGGCTGTTGAAAAAGTGGGCTGACAGATGATTAACTGGTATTATCTCTGTGAAACTGGGACAGAGGGTATGCTAGTGCCTCCCACCTTCCCCAATACACATCGGCCAAGAGCCTAAATCTTTGCATGCCAAGTTATGCATTGATTGTGCCACGTGGCTCTTGTGTGGTGAGTGCCAATTGTTACCCTGTTTACTGGGGGTCCTGGGAGGGACTCCAAAATGTGCTGAACTATAGGTGGGGAAAATTAGCTCAGAGCACTGCTTTAGCGTTACGAGAGGCAGGGTAACTTAGCAGGATCTTGTAACCCAGTGTTTACCGGGTCAGGCCAAGCCAAGGAGCACACCAAGTTTAAGAATAATTGAGATTTTATTAAATACAGACAAACAGTGTATGCAACACACTCACACAAGTAGCTAAGGAAAATAAAGGTTGGAGTGGTATAGAGGGATTTTGAGAGGGATGGTTGAATTGGGTGATACGGCACCCGTCCTGAAGCTTGAGTTCGTTGGTCCGGAGTCTCAGTGCGTGGGACTGAGGGGACAGCTCGCCAAACAGAGCGGCAGCAAGGCTGGATGGAAGTCCAGAGCAATCCGAGGAAGGTCTGGGAATCAGGGGTTTTTATAGGGAGAAGTGTGACTGCAGGCTCTGCCTTACTCGGGGACAACAATGAGTTTTGGGTGCGAGACAATGTCTCCGAAAGGTCACAATTTAGCATGATTGAGTTAAGTCCGAATTGACAAAGAGGTAGACTGTATGCAAATGCTCAGTGCTTGGCCTTTAAGCTTCTAGCCTGCCAAGTTACCTGCTCGGGGCAGGGAGTCCTTTGGAAACAGCGTGCATACACAATGAGGGTGTTTGCCGGGGAAGTCTCCTAAAGCGGGGATCTGGCTATTTCTGGCCTGCCGGTATTGTCTTGGGATATTGCAGCGTTTGATGGCCAAGCCCAGTTCTGGGCTTGTCCGGGGGCCTCACAAACACGTGGAGAGGGGTGGTATGGTAAGGCCGAATTATGATATCAAGGTGATATCTAGTGCTATCGCCAGGTAGATCTAAACTGCAGTAACACAATGGCGTGCATTTGAATGCAGAGCCCCAATCCACGTCCTTGTGCATAAGTGACACACTTGCAGCTCTGCTTCTGCAATGTTGAACTGAATGTGCAGATTCTGCATCAGAGAAAATGTGCAAGTGGCTCTGTAAGACAGCTCTCACATGCATACTCCACCAGGATTATGGAGAGAGAGAGAAGGACTATGGAGGGCAGCATCCATGTGGCATCCTCGGAAGTTAAAAGAGCTTTTCCTGGCTTGTTTTAGTGCAACTGAATGGTATTCCACTCGTAAGGATTCTTTGTCCAGCAAGTAGTCCGTTCCCACATGACGTAAGAGCAAGCCCTGCCCCAATCACCCAGCCAAGTTTGCTTCATAAGAAAGCACACGGCACATTTCATGGGGAAGAAGACAGAACATTCTGTCCGGTGCTGTGCAGGCCCCATGTTTTAACTCCACCCTCAGCCAACAACAGCTGTATGACGACACCCCAGAAGTGTTATGAGCTCCAAGTTTAGAAGTAGCCCTGGTGGATCATGCCCTGAATGACTGGAGGGTAACATGAAAAATTTGTCCTCAGAATTTGAAAATAATTTGGTCTTTTGGAACAACAAAAAAGATCAGTTTTTAAGTCTGTACCATTCCTTTCGTGTTTAGACCTTCTTTCCTTGAAGTGGTTGTTGTTATCTTTCAGAGTTATTAGATCTCAGATCCCTGAGTCTCCAGTTTTTCGGGATCATCTCCATGCAGGAGATAAAGATGAGAATACTCCAGTTTTGCTGGGCTCAGTCCTAAAGGCAAGAACAAAGGGGCTGGGTGAAAATCTCCAGCTCAGTTCAATTTCCAAGACTCAATGAATATATTGTTGTATCTTGCAAAGACTTTCCAGAGGGTCTCTGTATTTATTTAAGTTAGCTTCCACCTCTCTTCCCAGTCTTTGTTGGTGCCAGGGCTCACCCTCCATTCTGCTTCACATCCACCCTCCATCTAGAAGCAAATTGGCTAGATTAGATGTTCCTTATCCTCTCTCCATAAGTAGATGAGAAGGAATAATCTCATTTCAGCTTGATCTGGGAACAGCCCCTTTAGTTAAGATTTCTGCTTAATTTCCAAACAAGATTTAAGATCTCCCTCTCCCCTCTCTTTGTGTGTGTATGAATGTAACGCTTTGAGCTATAAGCGACTGTAGTTGATACTAAATGCATAACATTTAATGACAATATTTGAAAGAGTGTTTGTATGGAAGATGGGGCAACCTTGTTTTTTGCAGCTCTAGAGACTAGGACATAATGGAGCCACGGCTTCAAACTTCAAGAAAGTTAGGGAAAACTTCCTGATGGTAAGAGCAGTTTGACAGTGGAATCTGCAGCTGTCTCTATGGAGTGTGGTAGAGTCTCCTCCTTCTTTGGAGGTTTTTAAACAGAGGCTGGATGACCATCTGTTAAAGGGAGGGATGGGATTGTGTCTTCCTGCATGGCAGAAGGGGGCTGGACTGGATGGCCTTTGGAGTCTCTCCCAGCTCTAGGATTCTATGATTCTATGACATCAGTAAGCACCATTCCCTAAGTCTCTGATTTTGGCCTGGAAACCTCAGCACCTGGGATGATCTTGAACTGGGAAACTCACTCTTTATTTATACCCCTCCTTTTCTCCAACCTGGACGATGCCCCGTTTAGCTCCTCTGGATGAACACGTTCCTGTCTCTCGCATCTTGCAAAACCTCAGGTTCCAGGAAGTCTGGAGAGCATCAGGATGGAGGTAGCCCCTCCCCAAGTTGCCCACAGGCCAGGCCGCCCTCCTGGCTGTACAAAGAGAAAGCTGTGTTAAGAAGCCATGAGGGAGGTGGAGATGGGTCCGTCTGGTGCTGCAGACACATTTTGGGACAAACAGCTCCTGTGGGGCTCCTCCGGCCAAGGAGGAGCGAGGCCCTGGAATCTTTTGGCAACACGGAATTAGCAGCTGTCTGAGGGAGTCGAAGGAAGAACTCTGCAACCTTGTTTGGGAACAAGTGGAAGAAAGAGTGACTTCTGTTCCCGGTCCCCGTGGGGATGAGTCATTCCCACTGGTCAACCAAGATGGAGAGTTGTGAGTGTTTCTCACACTGGTTTAAAGCCGCTCCTCTTGCGCGCTGTGTTCCAACACAAAGGAACCACCACCACCCCAAAACACACACACACACTGCATACACCCAGGAGGGCCCCGCGGTTGCTGGAGGAGGGAGGAGGACGAGGAACGTGTGTATTTTGGGTCATGTGAGCTCATGGGTATTTTTGGTCACAGAGTCTGCCTTCACGGCCTGGGTGGGGCAGCCGGGGAGCAAAGCCCTGGCTGGAGCCTTGCGTCACTCTGGGGCCCCGCGCATGAAAGATGTTAGTCATCCTCGTGGCCACACAGACAGGGAGGGGTGGGGAGAAGAGGAACAGGCCCGCCTCCAGCGTGACTCTGCACTTCTCCCTGGGTTGTGTAGCTCTTTCTTGCGCCTTCTAGGGAAGCCCACGGAGAGGGTCAAGTCACGCCTTTGAACACCAGACCTCGGGGGCCTCTGTTGGCTTGTGGGCTCCACCTCAGGGGAAAAAAGGGTGAGGTGTGAAAGGAGGGCTTTGTCTCAGCCACGGCTAGGAATACCTGCCTGCCTGCCAAGGGTTTGTCGTGTGCTAATCGTGGACTAGTGGAAGTTTACCAGAGCTCGAGGCAAAGAGAGCAGTTTTTGGACTCTGAGGTCCAACTGTTCCAGGGTTAAAAGGAAAAACACTCCCTATCCATTTTTCAATAAGCACAAGACCATGTGGCTTTCATTACACATGGATGTATATTTTACAGACTAATGCCAGAATGCTGTCGGAGACGTACATCTTTGTGAGCGGACTTATGTATGCAGGAATTAGAACGGCACAGTTGTACAGTGTCTGAATCCAGTAAGCGGCTGCTTTTATGTTACTAGGCAGCAGAGCCAGCAAAGTGCCAAGCGCACATGGGTGACCAATGCACAAAGGGACCAATGGGCGTAAGTCAAAATGCGCCTCACATGGGTCCTGATGCACGTTGGCTACTCTTGCAGGTTTTCCATTATGCATCTTCACAATTTCATAAAGGAGTTTCTCTCCTACTTAACTAGGTATACATAAAGTTAGGTCATATAACAGCTTGTGTAGGATTCTTGTGACCAACTTCACAAAAAAATGTATTCTTGTGTTACCCTCTAAGCTGGGGGTCCTGAGAGGGGCACTCAAATACCAAACCAAACAAGCAAAAATGGGGAAAATGAGCAGAAGCACTCTCTTGGCTAACGAGAGGCAGGGCAACGCAGCAAAGACCTTTTATCCTATGTATACCGGTTCAGGTCAGTGAGGAGTCAAGCAGTTTAAAATGCTGACAGTTTTTATTAAACAAAGAAAATAATAAAACTCAAGCACACCTAACTGGAGAGGAAAGAAAGAGAATTTTGGAGAAATAAGCAATCTGCCACCTGTCTGAAGTCCTGGAGATGCCAACTGGAGAGAAGGAAGGAAACCCGGTGTGGAGACTGAGGGGAATCCGTGGAACCAAGCGGCAGCGAGGCGAGGGTGAAGATCCAAAGGAGCTTCAAGGGATTTCAGCTTAGTGATTTCAGCTAGTGATTCAGCTAGAGTCCAGTGAGAGTTCTAGTCATTTCAGCTAGGTTCGATGAGAGTTCCAATGAGCTCTCAAAGTGGGGCGTCTTTTATAGGGAAAGAACGACCGCAGGCTAGTCTGGTTTTTGCATGAGCGTAATGAGTTTTGGTCTGGGGACAAAGGCTCCGAAAGGTCGGAATTTGCATGATTGAGTTATGAACCAAATTGACAATGATATAGCTGGTATGCAGATATGGCTAGCTCGGCCGTTAAGTGCCTGGCTTGCCAAGGTGTTTTTACAGGCAAAGAGTCCTCTTTGTCTTGCAGTCAAGGTGTTTGTTTTGGGTGGCTACCCCCTGAAGCGGAACTGGCTATATCTGGTACTTTACAACTATCGCCCATGCCTAGCTTCGGGCTTGTCAAACACTTAGCTGGTGGGGAAAAGGGCCGAATTATGATATCAAAATGATATCTTAGTTCACCAAAGACCAGACCAGAATGCCGTGGTAACACTTGGACGTACGAATTAGCATTGTCTTAGCAGGAGGCATGTATCTAAGTGTTGTCTGTTTTTGGACATGTTTCAGGAAGCTATTCTCTTGCCCTTTCTGCCCTGTCCAAAATCTCTTCGTTGGCAGCTGTCAGTCCTTGGGGTATGCTGCTGCTGCTGCTGCTTCTTGGTGGGAAGGAGAGGCAGCGGAGAAGCCAAGTCTGATGGTGAAGACGTGGCCAGTCTGGGCCCTGAGGGGAAGGAAAAGTGCACTCCGTCAGTGAGCTTGTCCTCATATCTTTCCCTGCCAAGATGAGACCAGCTGCTGCTGCTTCATCTGAATTGCCTGCCTCCCTCCCTCCTTCCCTCCCTTCCCCACAGCAAGCAGCATCAGTGGCCCCTCTTGGGCTTGACAGGTTCCTCAGGGTGAGCAAAGGACGTGGAAGTGCATGATGCTCCACCTGCTCCGTGCAGGAACTTGGCCATGGTCAGCTTATCTTGACATGTACGCCTTGCCCACATCCATAGCCCGTGTACTCCTCTCCTCTCTTTTTTTATCTTCTCTTTCCTTCCTTCTTTTTAAAAAAGGCCATTTAAAACACCTCTCAGAATCCCCCAGGCAGAATTCTGGCGGCTGTAATTCACCCAAAAGGAATTTTTCCTATGCTCTGAAATTTACAGTCATGTATGAACTGGCTGGCCTTCTCTGACCCATGGCCTTCTCAGGTCAAGTCGGGTCAAGGGTGGGTTTGGAGTGTCAGATCACTCTGGTGCCAGGGGGTGTCTTTCACACACCCACAACGCAATGATGGTGAGTCTCTATCTGGATAGAAATGGTTCTCATTTTTTTAACAGATACTTAACAACCCTATATATGGTTCTTCCTTACCTTGCCTTGTAATTTTGGCTTACAGGTTCACAGAATCACAGATTTAGAAGAGACCCCAAGTGCCACCCAGTCTAACCCACTTTTGCCTTGCAATATACAACCAAAACACTCCCAAACGATGGCCACCCAACCTCTGTTTAAAAAACCCCAAAGAAGGAGAATCCGCCACATTCCCAGGCAACAACCTATTCCACTATCAAACAGCTCTTATCCTCATGAAGTTCTTCCTAATGTTTAGGTGGAATCTCTTTTTCTTTACTTTGAAGCCGTTGCTCCATGTCCCAGTCTCTGGAGCAGCAGAAAACAGGCTTGCTCCATCCTCTATACGAGATCCCTTCAAATATTTAAACATAGCTCTTATGCCCCCTCTTAACCTTCTTTTCTGCAGGCTAAACATCCCCAGCTCCCTCAGCTGTTCCTTAGAGGGCTTCATGGTTATATACTCATACAAAATGTTATCAAGTGCTATTAAGCTCATATGTACTGATATTAATTATTGTAAAGCACTCTCGCTTTCATCCACGTGCACCTGCATCTGCATGCATGAAGGCAACACACGTGCCTCTCTGCTTCTACGGCCTTGAACTGAATGTGGTCCATCCACATCGGACAAAACTGTGGTCCAGCTGCTTCCATGGGGCAAACTTATGCAATGCAATTCCAGCCATTATCTATGCATTTATTGGGTTGAAATAATAAATGAATGATTTCTAAGTAAATATATTACTGATTACTTTTTAAACAAAGAAACAAATAAAAATGGGTTGCAAGGCAGCTTACAGCATAATTAGGAAGGTCCAACTAAAAAAAAATACAAATACCAAAATCTCCAGGGTCTACAATCTGAGAACAGCCACCAAGGCCCTCTTGCCTTCCTCTTGCCCTTACCTGTGGAGGTGGAAGTAGCAGAAGAACCCACAGTCCTATATTGAGAAAAAGGGTTCAGTCAGCTCCTCCCAAACCAGATGAACACATCCAGAACTTGGAAAAATTTCTTGGGTTTTTTGCTTTGTTTTGTGTTGTGCGTTTTTGGCTGCCTGAGGGAGCCTGGGAGTCAGCATTTTAAAAACACGAATTTTTCCAGGCTCTGGCGACAGCATCCCTCTATTTTGTATCTGCAGTTCTTGTGAGAAGAAATAGCCAGACGAGGCCATTCCCCCCCCCCCGCTGACTTGTGGTTTTACTGCCCAAAAGGCTGGTTTGTGCTTAGAAGGAAGAGGAGGAAGAAGATTGGAAGGCACAAGTTGCAAACCGCCTTAGATGGCAGCGTGTCTCCATGCTTCTTCTGAGACGAGGGTACACAGCTGGAGCATGCCCAAATGCCTGCTAGCACACTCCCATGTTTGAACACTGGTCCCCAGAGATGAGCCTACAACGCATTTATTTATTGACATGAAAATGTTTGCCTTCCCTTTTGGCGCCTTTGCATTGCTCAAAGGAAACTATTGATGGTGGACAAAGCAACACTTTGACAAACTTGCTCTCCAGAAGGTCCTGCCTCTCTGGCTAGCTTGGCATCAGTTTATTTATTCATTTATTTAAAGTACTTCTGCATCACCTCTCTCCCCACAAGGGCTCCTGAAGCAATGAACAAATAAAAACCTATTAAAACAGTACAAAGATATTTAAAAACCCCATTCAAACACTCTCGGAAAACCTCTAAAAACCATCGAAAACCAATCAGATTTCTGGTAGGCTCATATGGGAGGAGGCAATCTGTCAGGTATCTTGGCCCAAGTTGTTTAGGACTCCACAGGTCATCACCAGCACCTTGAACTGAGCTTGGAAGCAAACTGGAAGCCAGTGCAACCCTTGCAGGACTGGTGTTATATGGTCTCTGAAATGCACACCTGAAACCAGTCCGGCTGCTGTGTTTTGCGCTAGTTACAGCTTCCAGAAACTTTTCAAGGGCAGCCTCACATAGGCCATTTCTACACTAGAGTGTTATAGCGCTATTATTCCACTTTCAACCTCCTATGGATCCTGGGTTGCCGTTTTGGGAGGGGCCGGCCGGCCCCTCCCAAAACGGCAAACCCCAGGATTCCATAGGAGGTTGAAAGTGGAATAATAGCGCTATAACACTGTAGTGCAGAAAAAGTGCATTGCAGCAGTCTACTCTAGAGGTAACCAGGACATGGAAAGGGCACAGTTCTTCCCAGCCTTTCTTCTTGCTGCTGGTGGTGTCTTTGCAAGAATAGAAAGTAACCGATTAAAGTCACTTAGGTTGGATGTTTTCTTAAAAGTGGTACGGTGCAACTTACTACGTTTTTTCCAGCTTGATTGATTGACGTAATTTATAATTCCAGTATTAACTTAATTCCAGAATTGAGTTATGAATTAAGTCGGGTATTCTACATCAGCTACTTAGGGGAGTGCTTGGGGCCGACCGGTCGCAGTACAGCTACAAGGTCACCCAGTGCGTTTCCATGGCTGAGTGGGGAATTGAACCCATCCAAAGGCTTTGCAGGTGTGACTATCTGGAGAACATTTTTGCACAGATCTTTGCTTTCCCCGACACTGGGGAAACACTGGGGAGATTTTTCATCCTTGTGTGTGGGCATGAAGATTGCCAAGTTCTCCATCCCCAAAAGGGAGGCAAAAACACAAAGCCATGTAGGGGAGACAGGCTGAGAAGAAAAAAACCCTCTCATCATGTCGTATCAACAGCGTCAAGCAGCTGCACACTGGAAATAACCGTGCACTGTCCTGGGCAATGGCCGGGAGCCTGCAGAACAACCCAGCAAGCCTTAATTCTGCTCAGGGTTGCGTGCATGCTTCGACCATAAAGTCCAATAAAATCTGTGCTGGCTCATTAATTTGATATATGGGTTCCATCCCACTCACGCAGGCCAGAATGGGATGGGGGTAGGAGGAATCCTGTGATGGCTGGGGGATTCTGGACGTTATACTCCAAAGCAGCAACTTTTCCAAGTGCTGACTCCCTGGGTGATGTATCCCAAAACTACTTCCAGGGTTGCAGAAGAAATGGATGAAGCAACTTGTGCTTGAAGTACACACATGTGCAGTGTTAGAGTCATGCTCCTTTCTCTTTTGCATCTGCTCTACTTTACCAGCACCTGGCTACAGATTGCAAAGGCCCCAAATGTATTATTAGCTTGGTTTCTATTTAGGTTCAAGAACAGCCCACTGCAAAGCTGCTTCTCCTCAGTGCCTGTTCAGTGGTGACCCCATGGAACTCCCATGAGGAAAGCTCACACATAGAGATAACTTACTGATCTCCTTTCCTCTTCTCCTCCATCTTCCTCCTGCAGGGCCTTGCCCCATTGAGACATCTGGGACCAGATCCTCTTTCCCTCTCTCTTGCTCCCTGGAAGAGACAACATGGAGCTCAGCAGTGGAAGCTCAGGATGGATCCACCCTGACAATGTTCATCTTCCCTCCTCCGGATGCCCGGATTGGCCGGTACCGCCTCACCATGGAGGCCTCCACAGAAGATCAAGGCTCCAGCTATGACCTTGGGGAATTCGTCCTGCTCTTTAATCCTTGGTCTCCAGGTAGGTCTCCTCTAAAGGGTCTTGGAATGGCCAGGAGGGAGCTGCATGACAGTTTTCGGTCCACCCTGGGGCAGATGGTGGTTTCACATTGGCGGGACAGTTAGTCTGTTCTGGGTTTCAAGCTTCAAGGAAGTGAATGTTCAGGGTGATGCCTTGCTTTGGGGAAAGCATTCAGCAGTTACTCCTTTAAATGCCAGACTGAAACATAAGACCATTCCGCAGTACACTGTTATAGCACGATTATTCCACTTTCAACATCCTATGGAATCCTGGGGTTTGCAGTTTCGGGAGGGGCCGGCCGGTGGTTTGGCAGTGGAATCTGCTGCTGCCCGACTGGAATGTGTTGGAGTCTCTGGCCATTTCTGCACTAGACTGTTGTAGCGCTATTATTCCACTTTCAACTTCCTATGGAATCCTAAACTGCAAACCCCAGGATTCCATAGGATGTTGCAAGTGGAATCATAGCGCTATAAGAGTCTAGTGTGGAAATGGACTCTTTGGAAGTTTTTAAGCAGAGCCTGGCTGGCCATCTGTCAAAGGGAGGGCTTGGATTGTGTCTTCCTGCAGGGCAGAAGGGGCTTGGACTGGATGGCGCTGGGGGTCTCTCCCAGCCTCCCCACCATCTTGCCCAAATCATGCAAAGTGTAAACCAGGAGGGTCAAATTTTCACCCCTTTCCTCTTATGGTGAGCCACAGGAAGACATTGTCCAATAAATGCAACCTAGAATTCTCCTTCCAGTTCACAGCTATGGATTATGGAGCAATTTTAGGCAGAAAAAATTAGCTTTGCAGGGGGGCTGTAGAGGGCCCTGGGGATATTTGGATGCAAAATGCAGTTCCAGGCAGCATTGTGGTGGCATTTGGGGATGATTCTCCATCCACTTTTAATTGGGGGGGGGATTGGTTTGCTTGTTGGGGCTTAAGGAAAATGCAGCTAGCTTGCGGCCCATGGACCATGCGTTACCCCCGGCTGCTGCATCCCCTCCAATATTTTCCAGATAAAACCTGGGACACGTAGAGCCAAGAAACATCAGACTATGGTCAAGATGGCCAAAGTTATTGACAAGGAGGAACAAACAAGCTAGGAGAGGCTGCAGCAGTTTGTTTTTGTGAGAAGCTACTGGGAAGGGCAAAATTCTGCTGCCCATCTCCTCTTTCTCCTGCTCAGTGGGTGAAAACTACTTTTGCCTGTTGGAGACAGTTTGCAACAAACGGAGTAAGCTGAGGACAAAAGGAGAAAGTGAGAAGAGGAGAGAGAAACTAGGACATTTTGAAACCAGCTGGAAAAGTGGGATGGCAGAGGATTAATTGGGTCTGTTCCTGCCAGTCTGTGGCAGTGGGAGGGTATGCGCTGGTGTAAACAACCAAGGCAGGCCCTGCACGTTTTCGCCAGCTGCTTTTTAATTGTTTGACTTGTTAAAAAGTGTCCTTCATTCACAGGAGAGTGCTAGAGAACAGGGTTGGGTGACTGTGGGACCCCATTGGAACCCCAGGGAGTGGTTCCCCCTTCCCTTAAAATAGGTTATCGTATAATCATAGAAATGTAGAGTTGGAAGAGACTCCAGGGGCCATCCAGTCCAACCCCTTTCTGCCATGCAGGAACACCCTCAAAGCATTCCCAACAGATGGCCATCCAGCCTCTGCTTTAAAACCTCCAAAGAAGGAGGAGACTCCACCACCCTCCATGGAGGCAGCAGCAGATTCCACGGCTGGACAGCCCTGAGAGTCAGGAAGTTCTTCCTGAGGTTCAGGTGGAATCTCCTTTCCTGCAGCTTGAATCCATTGCTCCTTGTCTGGTCTCCGGAGCAGCAGACAAAGGTTTTGCTCTTAGCTCTCTTTCAAAGCCTCCCCTTGACTAAAATGGGGCAACTTCACCACATTTTGCAGCCTCCTGGGCTGTTTTAGTTGCAGGAGAACACTTTTTCTTCCAAGAGGAAGTGATCTGGACAGGACCTACTGGAGAAAGTTCTCTGTTGGATAGAGCACGGCCTTCCAAATGTGGCAGAATGGCCCCCTGTGCTGCCTAGAGGACATTTTGTGGCCAATAAAAATACCTTAATGGGGAAAAAAAACCCTGAGAACAGAATTAAAGATGCCCTGCCAATATCCTAAAGGCACCAGGTTCTGTCTGATCCTGGAAGCTAAGCAGGGTCAGCCCTCGTTCATACTTGGATGGGAACCTGCCAGTGAATATCATGTGCTGTAAGTTATATTTCAGAGGAAGGAACTGGCAAAATAACCTCTGGAGATTCCTTACCTTAGGAAAACCCTATGAAATCCATAGGTGACTTGAAAGCACTTACTAGAACACAGGGCCTAAAAACCGTAAAAGGCACTAAATGCCATTTTATCTTGGAAGCTAAGCAGCATCAGCCCTGGTTAGTACTTGGATGGCAGTTGGCCAAGAAATTCTAGAGGAAGGAACTGGTGAAACCACACCTGAGTATTCCTTGCCTAAGAAAACCCTATAAAAATTTAATGGGGTCACCATAAGGCAACGGGTGACTTGAAAGTATATGCACACATACACACACAAACAAGGCCCCAAATCCTGTCTCATCTTGGAAGCTAATCAGGGTCAGCCCCGGTTAGCACTTGGATGGGAAACTGCCAACGAATACCAGGTGCTGCAGGCTGTACAGTATTTCAGACAAAGGAATTACCAAAGTCATTTTTGAATACTCTTTGCCTAAGAAAATCCTATGAAATTCAAGGGAACTATAGAAGTATATAGGTATATAAATTTGATTGTATATATTTCTTTGCTTTCTGGTTCTTATATATTTATAAAAAGAAAGAATGATTATATGTAAATATTGTTTGTTATAACTTTAATAAAAATAAAATTAAAAAAAAGAAATTCAAGGGAACTCCATAAGTTTGGACCGGGTGGCCCTTGTGGTCTCTTCCAATTCTATGACTCTAAGGCCATTTCCGCACTAGACTGTTAATAGCGCTATGATTCCACTTTCAACATCCTATGTAATCCTGGAGTTTGGAGTTTCAGAAGGAAAACTGCAAACCCCAGGATTCCATAGGATGTTGAAAGTGGAATCATTGCGCTATTAACAGTCTAGTGCAGAAATGGCCTAAGTCAACAGGTGGCATGAAAGCACATACACACCATAGAGGACAACGCTGATGAAATCCCATAGGGAAAAAAGGGAGGATTAAACATATTCAGCAGCTAAAACATAAGCAATACCAGCCATTTGCAAAGCTTTGCTAGTCGGTTCCAACAAAAGAATAAGGAGGCTTCTTTTACTCCAAGTCTCAAGTCCTTGAAGTTACTTTCAAGTCAACTCTCCAGTCAAGTCTCAAGTCTGGGCGCCAACTGTATACCCCAACCTGTATTCCAGAATTTCTGGACAGAGTTGAATAAAGTCAGTTTTAATAATTTAAGCAAAGTTGGCCCTCCACATATGCAGTTTTGCAAACTGCAGCTTTGGATGTGGGGAATAGGATCCTTCTTACTCCCCTAAAGCTTTAGAAAGATCCTTCTTCCTCAAGCCTGTTGCCTACACATTTGCTGTTCCCCTCTGAGAAATGCACCCTGCACTCTGGGGATGAGTCCTCTGATCTTAGGAGAAGTTTTGGAGGTCTCCTCCAATGTGCAGCAGGGACCGGCTGCTGTTCCCACACTTTGGGCTTGAGGCAGATTGTCACGTGACTAGTAGGTGAAAAGAGATGGAAGCCGTGTTCAAAGTTGTAAGGTTTCTGGATGAATGGGCTATGTGGCTGAACCAAGGGCAGCAAATCAGTCAGTAACAATATACAAGTCTCAAGTCGAGTTGAGTCAGTGCCGCATTTATGGCTGCGTCAAGTCTCGAGTCACTGAAGCGACTTAAGTCCGACTTGAGTCCAAGTCTATTGACTCGAGTCTACATAACTGCTTATGGGACCTTTAAGACAAACAGATTTCTTTCGGTGGTTGCTTAGGAGGTTACAACCCTTTCTGCAGATGCATGAAAAAGAAGAAGAGATACGAAAGCCTTCCTCGCACACTGGCCACCTCCCTCTCCTGGCTGGCTGACATGTAAGGGCATTGCAAGCTCGCAAGAGATGTTCGCAAGGCCCTTCCAGACATGGAGCTTAGCCTGTCTGGAAGCTTGTCTTAGCAACGTTATGTCTCAGAACATAACACTGCTCAGTTATAGCTGTGGGAAAACCAGACAATCTTTTGCACTGCTATCACAGTTTGATGGGAGGGAATGTGAGCAAACTGTTTGCAAAAATGGTCCATTATTACCCCTGTTCTCTATTACAAGAAGTGAAATGCACTCTGAGGAATTTATGTGCTAAAATAAAACTGACCCAAGGGACAGGGAATAGAGAGCCAGAAGGAGTGGAAAATATTCTGGTTTCAGCTGATATGGGGGGAAAAAATCAGTCCATTACATCTACATTTTCTCCATGTTGTTGAGGCTCTGTTCTTTGCCCCCATACCTGCTCATTCCCTCCCTCAAATATTGCAAAAGATTCCTGGGAGCACATTTGCTACAATGCAGCATCTTGAGGTGGCAAAACATTTTTGGTTTTGCCCGAGTCTGGGAAAGTAACTTCTCCTAACTCTGGGTTTTTCATAGAATCGTAGGACGGGAAGGAACTGTTAAGAGTGCTTCAACAGTCACATTGCTTCACCCCAAAGGGCCATCCAATCCAACCCCCTTTGGCCATGTGGGAAGACACAACCCAAGCCCTCTCTTTGACAGATGGCCACCCAGCCTTTGTTCAAAAACCTCCAAAGAAGGAGACTCCATCACACGCCCAGGCAGCCAGTTCCGTTGCCAAAGTGCGCATACCAATCTCCTCCTCCTCCTTGGGGAATATAACAAAAAGGAGTGAGGAGTGCAGAGACTGAACTTGTGCGGCAGGCACTTCCCACTCCACCCACCCTGTGCAGAGTTCGTTACACGGTCAGTTAAGGGGGCACTGGGCCCAGTGGCTGAACCCTCCGGTTTCCTGGATTCCAGGCACATTGACCCTGAACGCTGCAGAGATAAAGAGAGAAGGAAGTTGCCCTGGGAAGATAACGGCCACATCATCATCAGCTGCTGCTGCAAGGAGGGAAACGAAGGGATGAGGATTCTGTGAATGTTGGCTGACTTTTTATGCCCACGTGCCACCTGCTTGAGGAACCCAGCAGTTGGCTGGGAGGGAAGGCTTCTGCTGCATGCATCTTTTTTTGGGGGGGGGGGTGTTAATTAATTACGGACAGAGGGGAGGGCTGTTATGGGAACCGCAGGAGGCAAGAGAGGGGAGAATTGCTTCTCTTCTCCAGTGGGAACAATGTTTCTCGGCCTTACTTGGGCCATTTCCGCACTAGGCTGTTATAGCACTATGATTCCACTTTCAACATCCTATGGAATCCTGGGGTTTGCAGTTTCGGGAGGGGCCAGCCAGGATTCCATAGGATGTTGAAAGTGGAATCATAGGGCTATAACAGCCTAGTGTAGAAATGGCTTTGGTGGAGTGGATTACTGTTCTGCTGCAGCTGGAGAGGGAAAGGACAAGCAACCCTTTCCCCACGTGGGCTCACATTCCAATTATCAATCCCCTCCACCGTGTCTGTAATTAATTAGGGAGAAAGCCAAGATGGGACTGCACGTTAGGCATATGATGGAATTTAGTGAAAGGACAGTCCAGGGGCTGATTTTGTACCCTTTGAGGGCTTGACAGGCTGCAAAAAAAATGGCCCCAACCCCCAAACAGAACAGGAAGTGGTTGGAAGTCCCCTTCGAGTTTTGAAAAATGGGTAATGTTGTTGTTCTTGCTACTGCTGCTGCTGCTTCTGTTGTTGTTAAACAGAAGGAAGGAGCTGAACAAGCCTGCCTAGAGGCAGCTGATCACAGTAGTAATTTTTAAAAAATCCCAAAATTTGAGGCTCCACTATTCCCCCCAAGAGAGACAGGGACTTCTCTGCTTCACTTGGTAGAAATGGCTGGCCCAGATGCACTTTCTTCTTAGACCAGGCTGCCTTTGTGTGTTTATTTTGTTAAACACACACACACACACACAGACACATGGACGAGAACCTGCTGACATAAGTTCACAGACAGAAGGGGATGGACATTTTGGACAAATGCAGAACATCTGCCTTCAGGTCAAGGTTGCAGAACTCCACATTTGGCCCCATTGTGCGTGCAGATGCTTTGCACATGAGTTGTACATATGACATCCGCTGGGTTGTGCATTCCCTTGTTGCATATTCAATTGGGCAAAGTTGTAAGTCAGCAGCAGGGTTGCATAGCACAATGAATGTGTGATTCTGCGTGCAGAAATGAACACTCTGTAACTCTGAATCCTGATCAACCTTAAGGTCTCTTTTAGATGGACCCAGGACCCCTTCTCCTTGCCTGGGTATGACCAGTTGTCTCACTGTCTGATAGAATCACAGAACCATAGAGTTGGAAGAGACCTCAGGGGCTATGCAGGAACCCACAACAGAGGACTCCCTTTGACAGATGGCCATCCAGCCTCTGCTTAAAAGCCTCCAAAGAAGGAGGAGACTCCACCACACTCCATAGAGGCAGCAGCAGAGTCCACTGCCGGACAGCTCTGACCATTAGGGCAGTTCTTCCTGAGGTTCAGGTGGAGTCTCTTTTCCTGCAGCTTGAATCCATTGCTCCTTGTCCTAGGCCCTTTCTACACCTTACCTTTTTCCGGCGCTGGGTTGCGGGGATCATGCGAGCAGCCTCCAGCGACAGGCTCTCACGTTCCTGCTGCTTCAGCCCCACCTGAGCTGCCTGCTCACTCAAATGCTGTGCGGAAAGGGCCCTAGTCTCTGGAGCAATGGAAAACAAGCCTGCTCCCTGCTCAACATGACATCCCGCTCTTCCATCTGTGCTCTTTTCCTCTTTGCTCAGATGACTCTGTCTTCATGGAAAGCGAAGAGGCCCGCATCGAGTATGTGCTGACTCAGCATGGCCACATCTACCAGGGATCCAAGGATTACATCTATTCCATCCCATGGAACTTCGGGCAGGTGAGTTTCGCTCACCAAAGCAGTTAAAGAGGAATCAAACTGCTACAGCTTTGTAGATGCATTCCAGGTTTTCTCTCCAAAGCTGCAGCAGGGAAGTAGAAGGCTCACCCCAAACTACAGATCAAAGTATTCAGTAGGATGGAGCCAGAGCAGCTAAAGTGAGATCAGAGCTCTGTAACTATAGACATTTCCACACTAAGCTATTATAGCGCAATGACTCCACTTTCAACATCCTCTGGAATCCTGGGCTTTGCAGTTTCGGGTGCAAGTTCCTTCCTTCCTTCCTTCCTTCCTTCCTTCCTTCCTTCCTTCCTTCCTTCCTTCCTTCCTTTCTTTCTTTCTTTCTTTCTTCAGTATGGTGGCTTTCTCCCAATATAGGGCTCAAGGTAGCTTACAGTGAAATACATGTAAAATATCTGTAGTACAACTGTTTAAAAATATAAATAAACAATTATATTAAATATGCTAATTGAAAACTGTTTAAAACCTTTAAGGCATACTAATGGAGGTAAAAAAAAATATCACTCCCATTAAAAGAACCTTCCTCCGCAGCATGGTAACAGCCAAAGGCTAGAATCAAAGGTTAGAATTTCGGCCGGCCCCTCCCAAAACGGCAAACCCCAGGATTCCATAGGAGGTTGAAAGTGGAATCAGATCACTATAATAGGCTAGTGCGGAAATGGCATCTCTTTGACGGCCAGCCTCTGTTTAAAAATCTCCAAAGAAGGAAGGAGACTCCACCACGCTCCATGGAGGCAGCTGCATCTTCCACTGCCGCACTGCTCTTACCCTCAGGAAATTCTTCCTAATCTTTATGGAGTCTGTTTTCCTAAAGCTTGAATCCACTGCTCCATTGCTTCCTAGTCCCTGAAGCAACAGAAAACGAGCTTGCTGCATCTTCCACAGGACATCTTTTCACCTCTTAGCCTTCCCTTCTCCAGGCTGAACATACCCAGTTCTCTAAGGTTGCCTTCTACGTTGGCTCAAAGGGCTTCTTTGCCTGCCAGTGGAAGGAGTCTAGAAAGGGGGCCAACTAAGTCCTGCGTGGGAGGGAATCCCACAACCCATGAGCAGCCACCAAGAATGCCTCTCCCCTCTCTGCGCCAGATGTGCCACAGCAACGGTAGGACTGTCCCACAAGGATCTTGAAACTTGGACAGGGTTGTATAGGGAATCTTTCCAAAATAAGTGTGCTGCACTCCCTGGAGCTACAGCAGAGAAATCTAAGTCTCCCCTCAAAATACAAATCCCAAGAGTCCTAAGAATGGAGCCATGACAGTTAAAAGTGGAATGACACTGCTATAAACGCGTGAGGCAGCTACTCTCCAAGTCCACTCCCTGAGCTACCGTGGGAAATTCTATACGCCCACTGTCCATACTACAAATCCCAGAATTTATTTGGATGGAGCCATGTGAAATAACTGGGCTAGCGCCCTCCAAGCCTCCCAGTGGCGGAGCTTGGAGGGTGGGGAGGGGGGCGGGAGGGGGCGGGGCTGTGGTGCGAGGGGCAGGGCCACTGCGCATGGGGGCGTGGCCAGGGTGTGGGCCGGGGCACTCCAAAAGCATCGCCGCCCGGGGCAAACTACCCCTCGTTTCCCCCCATCCCTACGCGACTGAAGTCTCCTCCACTACCCTTGCACATGATGCGCAGGCACAGCTGAGATCCAGTCACCAAGAGTGTCGAGAAACTTTGGCCACTTCCGCACTCGCCTGTTATAGCGCAATGATTGCACTTTCAACATCCTCTGGAATCCTGGGGTTTGCAGTTTCGGAGGAGCCGGCCGGCCCCTCCCGAAACTGCAAACCCCAGGATTCCAGAGGATGTTGAAAGTGCAATCATTGCGCTATAACAGGCGAGTGCAGAAATGGCCTTCTTTATAAATGTCCTTATAAAATCACAGCAACCACAGTGCTGAAAACAAGAACAGTCCATCAACACTACTTTAGCTTCTCCAAGTGCCCGGTGGAATATAAAGGTCATTTTTCCTGCTCTTCTAAAAATCCTAAATTTGCCAGATTACTTTCCAACAGAGGAAGGAAACTCCATCTGACTTCACATTTGTCCCCTTCTAGTGTTCCCAGAACTGTTTTCCTCTGTGCATTTGTTCATGGATTACTTTGGTTCCTAGAATCGATATGACCATTAGAGCAAGAATGAGCAGAAATAATTTAATTGACCTCCAACAGAAGAGCTTTATTTAGCTGAATATATAGACGATTCAGTCCACAGTCTTTGAATGGCTAAAAGAAGGTTAAGAATGTTTTTTTACAAAATTAAATTTGCAAGGTGTACAAAAGGGGAAAAGGTGAATTGGATTCATTATCATGGTTTATTGCAAATTAATATGTCTTTGTTGCCCTTTTAAGCAGGCAGTTTAAAGTAACAGGATGTTCCTTATTACATTCTGTTATTCAGACTTATTGATTTGGATGAAAATGATAGCGATGATAGCATAAATTTTTAAAATCTCATAAAAAGCACTCCACTGAACTTCATCTCAGTGAAACAAAAACCAGCCGTCTATCCGTTTTTTATGGCCAAAGAGATCATTCCACAAAGAAAGGCCTGGATTTTTATTCTTTGAGATAATTTCTCGATGTGAAAATGCTGATTCTGGAATTCACAGGACTGAGTGGGAGAAAAGGAAGAAAGAGGAGGTTTGATGAGAGAGCTGTGTTTGCGGAGATAGAATGGACTTTGGAGTCCTGGGCAAAGAGGCTATTAATCACTGGACACAGCTATGGTCAAGGAAAATTCTGTATCATTTGGACGCCTCTCTTTGCTGGAGTCCAGATTTTGTATCTGCCAACAGGACCCACAAAAAATCCCACACACTTGGGGTATTTGGATCTGCTCAAACTTAGTAAGATGTACGCATTAAAAGAGAAAAAGTGTTGGAAATGTAAACAAGAAGATGGGTCTTTCTATCATATGTGGTGGACATGTCCAGAGGTCATAAGATATTGGAAAAGAATACATAGAATAATGACAGATGTTCTCCAAATTGAGCTTCCTTTAACTCCGGAACTTTGTTTACTGAATATGACGCATCAAATTGAGAAGAAAAATAGACAATATGAGACACTTATATTATATATGATCACTGCCGCAAGAGTGCTTCTTGCAAATTATTGGAAAAGAGAGGCTATACCGACAATCGAGGAATGGTCAGATAAACTGCAGGAATATGTTGGATTAGAGGACTTGACAGCTAGAATGAAAAATGAGAAAAAAGAAAAGGGAAGGAAAAATTTGAATATAATCAAGGAATATATTGAGAAATATTTTTCAAATTGATGTTCATGGATAATGGAATAATGAGGTTAATATAACAGTAATAATAAATTTAGTATATTTGAATAAGTAATTCGGTTAGAAGAGACCAGTCAGCAAAATGATTTGGGAATTAAGGAGACTGCAAAGTAAATGATCAGTGTAAATAGATCAAATCAGAGTAAGAGGGGAAGTGACTTGGAGAGGGAAGTAAATATGTTCATGATACTTTTATCTTTTTTTTATTAATATTGTTGTAAAATAAGGAAAATGATTATGTCAATGCGAAGAAGGATTTGAAATATACTGGGTTTTTTTTGTTTTTCTTTTTAATAAAAAGTATTGACAAAAAAAAAAATCCCACACACTTGGAAACACCTCAGACGCCTATGTCTAGAGACATTCAAAGACAGAACTGTGACAGTCTGTTTCAGCATAAAAAGATATAAAGGAGTCTTGGATCACCTCTCGAACTAAAGGTGAAAAGGCATTTCCAACCTAAGCTGTCATGGACTCCACTTTTTCACGTCATGAGATGGATCCGTTATACTATTTTTTTTCCAGTTAGTGTTGGTTGTAAATGTCTTTTTAAATCTAGAGACAGTTCCACTGATGGTGAGGCCATGTGATAACACCAGAAGGGCCCCCAAGCTGGATCTGACCCAGAGGGCTTCTCTAGTTCATCAGTCCGTTCCCCAAGGGGCCAGCTTGAAGCCCACCATCAGGCACCAGGGCAACTGGACCTTCCCACTCATGGTCCAGAACAACTAGTGTGCCATCTCAGAACCTGGAGGTCATATATGGCCAACATGACTCCTCAACCCTGACCACCCCTGACCCTCTAGGTTTAGGCAAAAGTGTCAGCTTCTCAAGGCCTGGAGACCATGAAGCCCTTTGAGGAGCGGCTTAGGGAGCTGGGTGTGTTTATCCTGGAAAAGAGAAGGTTAAGAGGGGACGTGAGAGCCATGTTTGAATATTTGAAGGGGTGTCATATGGAGGATGAAGCAAGCTTGTTTTCTGCTGCTCCCAAGACTAGGATACTGTGGAGCAAAGGTTTCAAACTTCAGGAAAAGAGATTCCACCTAAACATTTGGAAGAACTTCCTGATGATAAGAGCAGTTTGACAGTGGAATCGGCTGCTGCCACACTGTGGAATGTGGTGTAGTCTTCTTCTTTGGAGGTTTTTAAGCAGATCCTGGATGGCCAGCTGTCGAAGGGAGGGCTTTGATAGTGTCTTCCGGCATGGCAGAAAGGGGTTGGACTGGATGGTCTTTGGGGTCTATTCGAATTGCAGCATTCTATGATTCTAACCAGGCAGGCCAAACTGCTGGTGGTTGGCAACCCTCCAGGTGCCCCCCTCTCTCTGTCCACCTTGCATGGCACAGCAGGTCAACTGATTGCTCAATAGAGCCACTGGTATTCAGTGGCTTCCACTATCAGAGGAGCACTGAAGCCCTATGGGGTTTTCATCCCAAGATGTGCTGAATCCTGTTCTCACAATAAGTCTTGCACTTGGGTTTGGCTCCTTTAAAGTTCTGACTGAAACTCAGAATGGATTCACTGCTCCAAGAGCTGTGGGCCTGTAGTGAATCAAGCTGCACTATGTGGTGGGTTGCTGACCTAGCAATTCCACTTCTTTGGCCTCTCTCTGGGGCCCCCAAGTGGGGACGGATGCTCCATGGAGCTCCTCTCCTGGCTCATCCCAGGCTTTTCTGCTGAATATCTCTAATCTCTGCTACACAAACAGGGTCAAAGCCACCCCTGGGCTGGCTGCCAGGGTCCCTGACTCCTCCTGGCCTTTTAGATAAGAGATGCTTCGGTTGGTTCCCGCTGCCAAAGCGGAACAGAAACACAAAAGCTGTTCCCACAGAATCGTAGACTTGGAAGAGACCCCAGGGGCCATCCAGTCCAACCCCATTCTGCCACAAGAATGTACAATCAAAGCACTCCCTTTGACAGATGGCCATCCAGCTTCTATTTAAAAATTTCCAAAGAAGGAGACTCCACCACACTCCACTGAAGCAGCAACAGATCCCACTGTTGATTGCTCTTAGCCTTAGGAAGCTCTTCCTAAATTTTGGATGGAATCTCTTTTTCTGTCCTTTGAAGAATCCATTGCTCTGTGCCCCAGCTTGCCCCATCTACCATAAAACATTCAAACATTTCAACATGGCTATCATGTCAGCTCAGAAATTCCTACGGTGGAAGAATGGTTGCTAAAATTTAATGAGTTAGCAGAAATGGATAAATTACTGAGTTTGATTACAGAAAAATCATTAAAGACATTTTTAAAAGATTGGAAACCCTTGATACACCCTTCATGGACTTTTTGAAAAATATGAAATCTAACGATGCATTAATTTGTGGCTGTGAACACCAGTAACTCTAGTAGGATTACTGCAATGGTAGAATAATAACTTTTTTCTCTATTTATTTTCTTCTTTCACTGCAGTTTGGCTTGGGGAGGGGGTCAGAGCCCTTTTGTATTTTAAGAAGTTAGCCTTTGGTACGTTAGTTAATGCTCTGTACTTTAGTGTGTTTGCATTGTGTTCTATTTTTAATGATAGCTTTTTTTTCTTTCTTTTTTTAAAACATGATCATAATTTTAACTCTGAATTTCATTTTGTTTGCTATCTTTCAAAAACAAAAACAAAAAAGGAAAAGAGAGATGCCCATCTCATGAATGTGTTCAAGGTTATTTTTTGTTCAGTCCCTTATGGTTTGAGCTTTGGAGACCAGGGTTCGAGTTCTCACTCAGCCATAGAAACCCACTGGGTGGCCTTGGGTGTATCACACACTCTCAGCCCCCAGGAAACCCCATGATAGGTTCACCTTAGGATTGCCATAAGTTGGAAATGACGTGAAGGCCCGTAAGGACAATCCTGATTCCCAGTGGCATTTCCAGGATGAGGAACAAGAGAAGGGTTTGCTTATCCCGTTTTCTGCTTCCTCCTCCTCCTCCTCCTCCTTCTCCTGCACTAGTTTGAAGAAGGGATTGTGGACATCTGTCTGCAGCTGCTGGACACCAACCCCAAGTTCCTCCGTAACCAAGACAAGGACTGCTCCCGACGCAACAGCCCCGTCTACGTGAGCAGAGTGGTGAGCGCCATGGTGAGTAGCACGGCCAAAGGTGGTGAGATATGGACGGCCGTTGTGGCTGGTGGCTCCCATGCCCACAGGATTTTAGTTCGAACTTTAAAGGAGTTGTCCAGGGTGCTCAACCCTTGGGTCCCAGCATCCTCTGAAGTTCAGCATCCTTTACAGTTCAGACTAGGGCCATTTCCGCACAAGTCTGTTACAGCGCGATGATTCCACTTTCAACCTCCTATGGAATCCTGGGAAACTGCAAACCCCAGGGTTCCATAGGAGGTTGAAAGTGGAATCATCGTGCTGTAACAGACTCGTGCGGAAATGGCCTAAGTCTTATTATGACTGTGCCATCATCGTTGAGGATATAGAACATAGACGTTCCAGCTTTCTTAAAATACAGAGAACATACAGAAGAGTGTGCTCAGGGGAAAGCACTAGACAAGAATAGTCTATTCTTATGTACAATTACAGCTTCCAAGTTCTTTTATAGACTTGAATAGCTTGCAAACACACAGAGCAAAAGTAAATTCCAGTTCCCAGCAAAATTGTAGCATGAAATAGAATGTAACAGCCAGATTTCAAGTGAATTATACATATTCTATTGTAAAATTAAAGGTGCTCTGTGTGGGTGTTAAAAAAAAAAAGATCAAGACTATTCCAAGAATGGATTTGCCACCCCACTGGCCTGGGCACCACTAACTGCTGCTAGCCTTCTTAAGAAGCAACCTTTCCAGCGGAAAGAGACTCTCATTTTTCCACCCAGAGCTTGAAACAATGACTTCTTTGGGACTACAGCTCCCATAATTTTCCCAGCCAGCACAGCTGCTGAGATTCTGGGAGCTGCACCTCAACAAAAACCTGTATTCATTTACTTCTTACTGAATATATGAGTAAGTCCCTTTCCCAAACTCTGGTGCCCCCATCTTTGTCGAGGGCTCTTTGCGCACGGCCTGACATGTCTGCCCAGTCTCGTCCTCTGCACTCAGAAATAAGATAAAAACCCTGTGCCAGCAGCACTTAAACTCTAACGCCTGTATAAAATACGCCGGCTGAGATTAAACTGCTGCTTTGTTTCTCTGTTGGCATACTTCTGTCTGCGCTATGTCAACATGTGATAAGATTTATTGGGCCCTCCAGTTTGGAACCTTAGAAGTTCCAATGTGAAATTGTTGACTCTGAACCGTTTAAGATTTGCAACTCTGCCGAGTCCCCAGAGCTGAGCAAACTCTGTCTTTGTGGCGGCCCTGATCCACTCTGCCTTCGGCTGTTTCCTGGGCTGCAGGTGAATTGCAACGATGACCGAGGCATCCTCTTGGGCCGCTGGGACAACCAGTACGACGATGGGGTGAACCCCTTGGCCTGGGGCGGCAGTGTGGACATCCTGCAGAGGTGGCAGAAGTTTGGGTGCCAGCCCGTCCGTTATGGGCAGTGCTGGGTTTTTGCAGCCGTGGCTTGTACAGGTGAGGAACCAGCAGGAGAGAGAAAGAAAGATCACGGGATCATAGGATCACAGAACTGTGGTGTAACGGTTTGCACGTTTGGTAGGACTAGTGGAAAACAGTGTTTGAATTCTCACACACCTATGCAAAGCTACTGGGTGACCCTGGGCATGTCCCACTCTCTCAGCTGTGGCCCTGACTTCTGGGGGTCCCCGGAGGACACCTTGATGCGCTCCAAAAATGCAAAGACTGGGGAAAATAGCAGAGAACTGGCAATAGCAAAACGAGGGTCAAGGTAACCCAGCAGAATCTTTTACCCAATTTTTATGGGGTCAAGCCAAGCGAAAAGCCAGAAAAACGTCCTAATAAATGGTTTTTATTAATAAATGTGTTCTCACGCACCAACGCACGCACGCACTCACACGCACAAGGCCTATCGAGAAGGGAAAGAGGTGAAAATTGATAGGGAATATAGCGGAGAGGGTGTAAAGGCGGTGATACTGCACCTATCCTGAAGTTTTCAGTTGGGGAAGTGGCGAGAAGGACGGAGCTCAGCGAAGAGATGCGGCTGAGGGTATCACTTGACTAACAGAGTGCTAGTCTGCTAGCATGGCAGAGAGTTCTCCGAAGAGACCCTCGAAAACTGGGACTACTTATAGGGCAGAACGTACCTCAAGGGCAGGCCCTCTCCCGGGAAGGACAGTGGCCAAAATAGGAGGAAAAATGCCTCACAATAGCAACTTGATGGTTTGCGTGATTGGTTCGTGTAAATGGACCTCAACCTGGGGAAAACCCAGTAATCCCTTCAAGTTGGCTATTCGAGGCTGAGGACCCTTTGTCCATGCGGACGTGCTGAGCCCGAGGGCTCCTGGCCTTGACCTAGTTTTGGTCGTTCGACCTATTTGTCCATGCTCCCACCTGGGCAACCTCTCTGGCATGGTGGGCATATTTGATATCAATTTTATTTCCTTCTGGGATGGGGTCTGCCACTGGGGTAACACAGCCTCACAGAAAGGCAAGGGCAAACCTCCTTGGAATAAATCTGGCTGAGAAAACGCTAAGAGAGGGTTGTTGTATACCTGAGACCCAGCACGGTATAGGGTTTGGAGTGTTACACTACTGCTCTGTGAGACCAGGGTTCAAATCACTGCTCAGCCATGGAAACCCACTGGATGACCCTGGGCAAGTCACACACTCTCAGCCTCAGAGTAAGATGGACCTCACAAATTCTCCTTCGGCCATGGAAACCCCCTGGGTGACTTTGGGAAATCACACTCCCTCAACCTAAGAGGGAGGCAGTGTTGTCCAACCACCTCTGAACAGAGCCTGCCAAGAAAACCCCGTGGTATCGCCGCCAAAATTCAGAGTCAACTTGAAGGCACACCACAACAAGAAGGAAAAGGGTTAAGTATGCCACTCAGCCTCCCGCTGCTTCTCTCTGCAAAACCCTTTCCTGCTCGTCTCCACGTCAACCCTGACATCATTCCTTTTGCTCCCTGAATTCGCCAGTTGCACTCTGGAGCTCAGCTGAGGCTTGGGATTTCCTGCAGGCTCTGCAAATACACCAATTCCTGCACAAAACACTCAAAATGTGGTTTTCCTGCGTTTATGCAACCCCCCGCTTTCCCTAGATGTTTGCACAGGGATCAGTTTATTTTCCACAAAATCCACATTTTTGCACTGGAATATGTTTGCAGGACAGGGAAACCACAAGTCTTTCTGCACCAATGAATTTTCCACAACCACGTCCCAAAGCCTCAAGAACCTTGTGGCTGACTTCCTTTTCTTCACTCTTTCGCTGTTGAGACTCTGGCTTTCGAGGATGTGAATATTAATGAATATCTTTCATATCCTTACAAATGGTTTCCATGGAAAAGGGAACCCCTGGGCGCTTCCAGAGGTCCAGAGCACACTGTAGTGGTCATTAACTGGCCAGGGATAGAGAAGGGTGATGCCAGCTCTCCTCTTGTTATTGTTGTCTACCATTTCTGTGTGCCTTCAAGCCATTCTTGTCTTACGGTGATCGTAAGGTACACCTGGCCCTGGATTCTTGTGGCTAGATCTCTTTAGAAGAAGCATGCCTTGCCCACAGTGGGGAGAAAACTATGGAAGCGATTCATATGCAAAAGTGAGGACTGAATAACTGAATATTTCCACCCCTGGAAGCTGCCAGGTCTGGGGTCAGCCTCTCACCTCTGACCTTCTCCCTCCCTCTCCCCCCACAGTGCTCCGGTGCCTGGGCATCCCCACCCGGGTGGTCACCAACTACAACTCTGCCCACGACACCAACGGCAACCTGGTCATAGAGCAGTACCTGGACCAGGATGGAAAGCTGCAGCAGGGAAACCGAGAACTCATCTGGTGAGTGGATGATGGGGATGGCAATACTTAGGGGGCTGGCCTGAAATGTCTCACCTGTGCAACCTGGGGCAGTGGTGGGGTGAATCTGGTACGGGTTTACTCTGAACTTTAAAAAAGTGATCCAAGATGCTGAGACTATTTTTCCAGCAAGGCTTCTGCAGCCTTGGGTTGCTCTTTAGAGTTCAGAGTAAAATCCCAGAACTGATTCAGCATCCCACTGTCCTCGAATGAATGCAACTGGGAATGGGAAGTAATTAGTTAATTGTAATATAGTTACCTCTGGTGGCCAGTGAGGGTGTAATGAACTTATATTTCAAAAATTAACATAAGAAAGGGGGACGATGTTATTTCATATATGCTACAAAAGTAATGTTTTTAGTTACTTTTAAAAATTACGGTTCAGGGATGTTTGGACAGGAATTCGTCAAGTTTTATTCCATTCCTATATCAACCTCACATTGTTGCCAGTTATTATTTAAAAATGAATCAAAAGGATCAAGAAAAGGACCAGACAATATATCAAGTTACTATCTAAACATTAAAATGAATAATAACAAAACATTAATTTTAAACACTGTAACAAGCACTGAGACAAAAGCCATTTCCGCACGAGACTGTCACAGTGCTATGATTCCACTTTCAACGTCCTGTGGAATCCTGGGGTTTGCAGTGTAGGGAGGGGCATTTAGACTTCTCAGCCAGATCGCTCTTGGGCCTCAGGAAACTGCAAACCTCAGAATTCCACTTAGATAGATGGCCTTTGAGGTCCCTTCCAATTCTATGAGAATCCTAAACTCATACGATTGGAAGGGATGTCAAAGGCCATCTAGCCCAACCCTCTCCTACTAGTGCAGGGAATTCACAGCCAAGGCATTGCAGAGAGGTGGGCATCTCACCTGCAGCTCTTACCGTCAAGAACCTCTTCCTAACACTTAATCCAAATCTATTTTCTTGTCATCTGAATATATTTGGTTTCATAGGCTCACTCTGTCTTCTACTTGTTAGCAGCCCTTTGGATAGTTGAAGATCATAGAATCCTAGAGCTGGAAGAGACCCTAAGGGCCAACCGGTCCAACCCCATTCTGTCCTGTGGGAAGACACCATCAAAGCCCCCTTTGACAGAGGGCCACCCGGCCTCTGCTTAAAAACCTCCAAAGAAGGAGGAGACTCCACCACACTCCCAGGCAGCAGCATCTTCTACTGTCAAACTGCTCTTACCACTAGGAAATTCTTCCTAAGATTTAGGTGGAATCTCTTTTCCTGTAGTTTGAAGGCATTGCTCCATGTCCTAGTCTCAGGAACAGCAGAAAAAAAGCTTGCCCCGTCCTCCATAGGACATCCTTTCAAATATGTAAAGAGAGCTATCATCTCCCTTCTTAACCTTCTCTTCTCTAGGCTAAACCCACCCAGCTCCCTAAGCCTCTTCTCAGAGAGCTTCATGCTTTCCAGGCCTTTGACCATTTTGGTCACTCTCCTCTGGACACATTCCAGCTTGTCCGTATCCTTCCTGAACTGTGGTGCCCAGAGCTGGACACAATATTCCAGATGGAGTCTGACCAAAACGGAACAGAGCGGTACTGTCCTTCCCTTGACCTAGACACCATAGTCATATTGATGCAGCCCAGAATCACATTGGCCTGTTTAGCTGCTGCATCACACTACTGACTCATGTTCAGCTCATGGTCTATAAGATTCCTAGATCCCTTTCACATGTTCTTTGGTCAAGCCAAAGTCTCAATGGATGATGTTGCCATTCTGCATCTCCAGTTCACACCCCTGTTCTCCACCAGCCATGGAATGACTGTCCAGTGGGGTTGCAGAGGCTAAATGGTAAGTCCAGGAATGGACTCTGATCACTGTGGCGAGAGAATAGCAGCATCCACAGTAACCCCAAAAGACTTAGAGAAGCACAAGGTGGATGTATCCTTGCATATGTCACTAACGGGATGCTAGCCAAAATGTGGATGAGAACAGATATATCAGGAGATTCAGGAAGTGAGTGGGGAATAAAAGCTACCAAGTGACACCTTTCCCCATTGAGCAGTGGGGGCCCGAAACCTGTCAAGGGCCCGGAGCCATTGCACTTACTGAACTGTTGAGGTTCTGGCCCTGGTCTGTAAGAGTGAAATTAATTTCATGACCGAAATAAAGACTGGTTCGGCTTTGGAAACAGTGGAACTGGCTGAAATGGGAAAGGAACGTTCTCTCGATCAAATTCAACCAGCTCATCCTAATGCCTGGTGAAGAAGATACAATCCCTGAAGTCATGGAAGGTGAAGCTTAGGCCATTTCCGCATGAGGCTGTTATAGCGCTATGATTCCACTTTCAACATCCCCCTCCCTAAACTGCAAACCCCAGGATTCCATAGGATGCTGAAAGTGGAATCATAGTGCTATAACAGCCTCGTGCGGAAATGGCTTTAGAATAAGGGTGTGCTGATAAAAGCAATTGGTAATCTGTCCTTGCTTCTAGCTCATTCTCCCTGCTTCTTTTCCCCTGATTTCCACAGGAATTATCACTGCTGGGTGGAATCTTGGATGGGACGCCCAGATCTTCCCGAAGGATTTGATGGATGGCAGGTTTTGGATCCAACACCCCAGGAGAAAAGTGAAGGTAACTCTACCCAGTGCTAGGTCATTTATACAGCCAGGAAGACTTGAGACTGCTTCGGCTTCTCCTGGAAGCCTCTCCACACACTTTATCAGAATCTGTGGTTTCCCACCTTTCCCCAGGGTTGGATTTCAGGGTGGTTGACAGCCATTTAGAAACACAAAAAACAAAACACAACCATTAATATGAAAGTGAAAATGCTATTAAACCTGAGTTAAAACAAAACACAATAACATAGAAACACAGCGTCCCCTATTAAAAGCTTCATCTGCCATGACATATTAAATAGCAAATGCCTCCCTGAATAAAAGAGTCTTCACCTGCTGGCAGAAGGAAAGCAGAGAAGGGGCCAGTTGGGCCTCCCAGGGAAGGGAGCTCCACAACTTGGGAGGAGCCACCGAGAAGGCCGTCTCACGTGTCCTCATGAAATGACCCTGTGATTGTGGTGGCTGTGGTGAGAGCAAGAGAAAGTCCTTCCCTGCAGATCTTGAAGCTCAGGCAAGGTCATACAGGGATATGCATTTCAGATAGTCTAGACCCCTTCCTGGGGCACTTTTCCTCCATCAGCTTCAGTGATGGTCCAAAACTTCAGCCAGTAACATCTGCTGGATGGTGAAATGGAATAATAATAATCACTTCCATCATTCAGAGCCAGCATGGAATTGTAATGCTGTATAGCATGGGGTTGGACTGGATGGCCCCTGTGGTCTCTTTCAACTCTATGATTCTATGACAATTCTATCATTCTATATGCAGAAGATGGCAGTTTAAGTGGAACTGCTATAGTTCCATGTTTTGGAAGCAGAAAGTTCCAGCTAAGGGAAGTTGGGGAAGCTCTGCCTAGAATCCTAGAGTTGGAAGAGGCTCCAAGGGCCATCCAATCCAGCCTCATTCTGCCATGTGAGAAGACATAACTAGAGCACTCTTGACAGCTGGCCGTCCAGCCTTTCTTTAAAAACCCCCAAAGAAGGAGACTCCATCACACTGCTAGGCAGCAGCATATTCCACTGTCAAACTGCTCTTACTGTCAGGAACTTCTTCCCAATGTTGAGATGGAATCTCTTTTCCTGAAGTTTGAAGCCATTGCTCCCTGTCCTTGTCTCTGGAGCAGCAGAAAACAAGCTTGCCCCATCTTCCATATCACATCCCTTCTCTCCTCCAGGCTAAACATACCTAGCTCACTAAAAGGCTCCTCAGAGGGCTTCATGTTTTCCAGTCCTTTTACACTTTCGATTGCCTTCCTCTGGACACGTCCCAGCTTGTCAATATTCTTCCTTCCTGAATGAACTGTGGTACCCAGAACTGGACACAGGATTCCAGGCGGGGGTCTCCCCAAAGCAGAATAGAAGGGTACCATTACTTCCCTCGACCTAGACACTATACTCCTATTGATGCACCCTGGAATCTCTTTGGACTGGTACAAGACGAACCGCCAGAGAGAGGAAAGATTGCCGGTCAAGATGGTCCAGACATCATCTCAGCTTGAGGCAGCTTCAAAAGTTCCTAGTTGGCCAAACCACCATTTGTGGAGGAAGGATACGTAGATGTACATGAGCTTATTTTTGGCCTCCGTGCTGGAATTGGATTGCATGCCTCTTAAACTCTAGCATTCCTTCCTCGCAGAGGGTTTCTCAGTCAGGCTAAATGTTGACATTTCACTCCTTTTCACTGGGCAGGCGTTTACTGCTGCGGTCCGTCACCTGTCAAAGCCGTCAAGGAAGGGGACCTGCACCTCAAGTACGATGTCCGGTTTGTCTTTGCCGAGGTGAACGCGGACGTGGCGTATTTGATGCTCCAGAGCGACATGTCCCGGAAGAAGACCATGTACGCCACCGTTGTGGGCAAGAACATCAGCACCAAAAGTGTGGGCAGAGACTCCAAGGAAGACATCACCCACCACTACAAGTACCAGGAAGGTGGGCACAGCAATTGGAAGGGGTGCCGTGGACTGTGTGTGTGTTGGGGGGCATGGAGTGTGTGTGTATGCGTATGTGTGTTGGGGGCAGCAAGGGGTGGAATACAAGATCCCAGGAACTTCCAAGTTGTGTATATGTCTTTCTATCCAAGTTGCCTACCAACTTACAGCAACCCCATGAATTTCGTTGGGTTTTCTTAGGCAAGGAATCCTCAGAGGTGGTTTTGCCAGTTCCTTCCTCTGAAGTACAGCCTATAGCACCTGGTATTCCTTGGTGCTCTCCCATCCAAACAGTAACCAGATCTGACCCTGCTTAGCTTCCGTGATCTGATGGAATCTGGTACCTTCATGGTAGTTAGACCAATTCCAGATTTTTGTATGTCCTGAGAGTAATTGCCTAGAATCTTTCACCTCTCATCTGCAATAATTGTCTAAAGTCTTCATCCAGATTTAGACCAGGGTGGAAGAGATCCGTTTTTCATTGGTTCACTTACACTGGTTTTTCCTCTTCTAGTTGCCATGTTGGGTGGGTTCTGAGCCTGAAGAAAGGGATTTTTTGGAGTTTGAAGTTTGGGGTGAGGGAGCGGAACCATGTCAACCAATTGGCTGTCTTTTATTTGAGGCTGTATTGGGGTGGGAAAAGTGTCGCCAGCTATTCTGAACTTTTTTGCAAATCGCGGGTGTGGAGGGTGGGGGACAGGAGACTTCAGGGACTGCAAAAGTGGGGCTTGGGGCCATATGGGGCCCATGGGCTGCTCTTTCCCCACCCCAATCTAGACCCTAGATATTTGTGAAAAGATTCACATCTATGGGTGTTTTCCCCAAGTTTCCAAATTGTCCTCTTCGTGTATAATTCAGAAGAAGAGAGTGCTCCTAAGCATGTGCAGAGTACCTTTAGGAATCAGCCCTGAGATTAGGCATGTTAGGGTTTATAAATAATTCAGCTAGCTCAGAGATCAGCATCTGGTGGCACACACTCTTGAAAGACCTGAGTTCAAGGAGTCCTGTTTCGTTCTGGATTGCAAGCAGGCGTGGTATCTAACTGGTGCTGACCACGAGTGACCACTGGTGTTGCTGTTTCCCTTTGACAGACTCGGAGGAAGAGAGGGCCGTGTTCGAAAAGGCCCAGATCCAGAAGGCCCCAGCGCCAGCAGAGGAAGGCCTGAAGGTCAAGATCAAAGCCTCTGAAGGCATGAACAACGGCTGCGACTTCGACGTCTTTGCCGTCCTCACCAACAACACGCCAGAGGAGCACCGGTGCCGCCTGATGTTCGGTGCACGCACCGTCAGCTACAATGGGACGCTGGGGCCTGAGTGCGGATCCAAAGACCTGCTCAATGTCGTGCTGGAGCCAAACGCAGGTAAGGGCCAAGAACAACTGCCAAGGGTTTATGTTTCCTCTCCTTTTGTCATGTCAGCAGAGAAAGAGGCAGCCTTCTAGTGGAATGATTTTCCTGCCTCAAGGTGACCCAGCAGAAGTTTCATGGGGAGGGAGTTCCATGCAAAGAATCCTAGAATCAGGGAATCCTAGAGCTGCAAGAGACCCAACTCCACCTTCCTGTGCCAGAAGGCGCAATGCAAACACTCCCAACAGATGAACATCCAGCCTCTTTTTAAAACATCCAGAGAAGGAGACTCCACCACATGCCACTGAGGCAGCAGCAGATTCCACTGTCAAACTGCTCGTACCATCAGAAAGTTCTTCCCAAGCTTTAGGTGGAATCTCTTCTCCTGACGTTTGAAGCCATTGCTCCATATCCTAGTCTCAGGAGCAGCAGAAAACAAGCTTGCTCCATCCTCTAGATGACATTCTTTCAAATATTTGAAAATGGTTATCCTGTCACCTCATACCTTTCTCAAGTCAAGACGAAGCATATCTCAAGGCAAATACAGATAGAAGCAAATAACAAAGATGTAAATAAAAACACATGAAGCCAGAATCTTACTGGTTAGTCACAACTACAACAGACAGATTGGATCAACTGCTGAATTTATTTACTTGGATAAATTTTATTGATTTAATCTGTTTACTCTAGTTGGGACTAACAGGCTTCAGGCCCAGAGGTTATTGCTAAAATGCAATTAAACTATCTATACAATTTCAAACAAATCCATTAAAAAGGGGAAAAGATAAATATCTCTGCAGAAGAGAACACACAATTAAAAGCATATCTTCCAACATATTACAGATGAAAACTAGGACGCATGAGCCCAAGTGACATCAGAGCATGATCCAGGTGGCCAAAGTGATTAAGGAGAAACAACCCATTAGGGAAAAGAGGGACAAGGAAGATCCCATCCCCCTCCTCTGCTGAGTTAATTGAGTACAGGCTTTATCATACCAGACTGTGGTCTCTCAGCAATTGCATTATTTAAGGAAATAAAACACATACCAGTACAGAAACAATCACTATCACACCATCTCTGCAACAATGCTATGTGGCCGGCTTGGTGATGCACTTTCCCGGAGCTGGTTTTCCACCTCACCCTACTGACTCTGCCTCCCTTCCCCTGTCTGCACTACCTACAGCATGTGCTATATTTTTTCTTATCTCAATTTTAGCATGTTGGGAGACTTTCTTCCCCTCATTCCAGCATGATGATTCCTGTCATGTCCCCATTTCGGCATTTTTCTATTCCAAAAGAGCAAACAAAAAAAAGGAGGGAGAGGGCTTGTTTTCTGCTGCTCCACAGACTAGGGCCATTTCCGCACTAGAGTGTTATAGTGCTATTATTCCACTTTCAACCTCCTATGGAATCCTGGGGTTTGCTGTTTAGGGAGGGGCCTTTGAGGAGGGCCTTTGCGGATGGCCTTTAAGACCCCTCCCTAAACTGCAAACCCCAAGATTCCATAGGAGGTTGAAAGTAGAATAATGGCACTATAACAGTCTAGTGCAGAAATGGCATAGGACAAGGAGCAATGGATTCAAAACTGCAGGAAAAGAGATTCCACTTAAACCTCAGGAAGAACTTCCTGACAGTCAGAGCTGTCCGGCAGTGGAATCTGCTGCCGCCTCCGTGGAGTGTGGTGGAGTCTCCTCCTTCTCTGGAGATTTTTAAGCAGAGGCTGGATGGCCATCTGTCCCAGGGAGGGCTTTGATCAGTGGTTCTCAACCTGTGGGTCCCCAGATGTTTTTAGACTTCAGCTCCCAGAAGCCCTGAGCATTGACCATAATGGCTGGGGCTTCTGGGAGCTGAAGTCCACAAACATCTGGGGACCCACAGGTTGAGAACCACTGGCTTTGATGGTGTTTTCCTGCACAGCAGAAGGGGGTGGGACTGGATGGCCCCGGTGGTCTCTTCCGACTCTATGATTCTATAATTGTGTGTTTTGCCATAATGGTACAATTGTGGTGCGCTGGCAAATACCAGGGCCATTGCAATTACACCAAAAGTAAAAAAGAAAAAGTGTACTGGGGAACGAAGTACAAGCAGTGCTGTTCAGCTGCGCGATGATGTCCTCTTGGTCCAGGCACTGGAAGTGCAATGAGCTCTTGGGGATAGAGAGGGGAAAGGGGAGAGCCACATCCGGTGACACCACGTGAGTGACACAATATCAGAACTGCAATGGAATGACATCATCACACCAATACACAATAGTGGAAATGCAGCGTTATTGGAACTATTCACAAGTATTTCCCATGAATGAAAGGAAGCAACCCAATAACGATGGGAGTGCAGTTCAACAACGGGAGAGCAACTATGTCATATGATAAGGAGAGATCAGAAATGGAACTAAGCCAATGCAATCGTGCAACAAACCAGTGTGTGATAAAGCCCTTCTAAGCACTTTTACACATGTAACTCAGGCCATTTCTGCCCTACACTGTTATAGTGCTGTTATTCCACTTCCAATATTCTGTGGAATTCTGGGGTTTATAGTTTACTGAGGCCAAAGAGCTCTCTGGCTAAAAATGCTAAAGGCCCCTCCCTAAACTGTAAACCCCAGGATTCTGTTACCCTGGCTTTTGGGGGACCCTGGATTCTACAAAGGTTGGGGAAATTAGCAGAGCACAACCTGGCAAAACGAAGGGCAGGGCAACGCGGCAAGATCTTTTACCCTATGTTTACGGGATCAGACTGCATGAGACAGAGAGAAGCCAAGTGTCCTTTTAAATGGTCTTTTATTTGGAATCGGCAAAGTTTATTTACACTCACACACACAACGCATTCACTCACACAAGCACACAAGGACTACTGAGTTGAAGTTCTTAAGAGAGGGAAGAATTAAAGGGACAAAGCAAATATACTGCACCTGATCCTGAAGGCTGCTGTTTCGGGAAAACATGGGAATAGAATGGCAGACAGAGAGAGAGAAAGAACTGGCCAGCCAGTGAGATAAAGAGAGAGAGAGGAAAGCTAGCCAGAGCCCCAAAAAGGGAACGCAAATATAGTGCGTGCATGCCGGAGGGCGGGGGGGCAGACCCTTTTCCGGGAAAAGACAAATGGCCAAATCAGGCAGGTGGGGTAAAAGATTTTTATGGCAGTGTAATCAGGGATCAGGAAAAGGATAGGTATGAGGATTTGTTTGAAATCTTCCTGTTCTTCTGAACCAGAGTTATCAATCAACCAAAAAAACCCCCCCAAAAACCTCTTTCTTTGAAGTTTCCAACAACTGGGAGTCAAATTAAGTTGGTGGCCAGTTTTTATGGCTTGGTTTTCCAGAGGATATGCAAACCACAGGAGGCTTTGGTTTTTCAGGAGATTCTTTTTGTTCTCCTTGCAAGAGCCATTAAGTTGAACTCAGCCATGCTCTGAGATCATCTCTGACCTGTTTTCAGTCAGTTCCTTTCCCACATGGCCTGATCCAGTCATTGTATGTGATTTTTATTTTATGCCAATTAATATACATACATACATACACATATTGCCAATTAGACTGTCAGGGTAGTAGGGGTTACAGTTCCATAGGATGCTGAAAGTGGAATAATAGCACTATAACCGTGTAGTGTGGAAATGGCCTGAGTTTGCAGCAATTGAAGTAAGCTGATGACAAAGGATGGAAGTAGGAGGAGGAGAAAGGGAAATGAGACTTTTTAAAAGCAGCTGGAAAAATGGGATGACAGTGGATTAGTTGGGACTGGTGCTGTGAAATCAGGACAGTTGGAGGGTATGTAAAAATCAGTCATTTACTAAATAAAACTCTTCACCTGTTAGTGGGAGAACAATAAGGTTGGAGCTATGCTGGTCTCCTAGAGAGGGGGTTCCACAGCTTGGGAGCAACCACCAAGAAGGCCCTGTCTGTTGTTCACACCAGATGGGTCTGCAAATGTGATGGCATCTAAGGAGAAGAGAATTATAGAATTGAGTTGGAAGAGCCTGCAAGGGCCCTCCAGTCCAACTCCCTGCCATGCAAGAATTTGGTGCTTTGGCTGCAAATTCTTGCATGGCAGGGAGTTGGACTGGAGGGCCCTTGCAGGCCACCCAGCCTCTGTTTAGCAACCGTGAACAAAGAAAAGCAAGAGCCAAAGAATCAGAAAAATCCTCTGGGATCCCAGGACACTTTGAAACTGATGTGAGGAGGCCATGGGATGGCCCTCCTCCCATCTTGTCTCACACCCTCCTGAGGGAGCTCTAAAAAGTTTCCCAGGGGCTGCACATCTTCTCTGCTGCTTCTCTGCCCTTGCGCTCCAGCTGTTCTCCATCAGCCTGCCTCCTCCCCTCCCTTGTGCCTCCAAGGCTAAGCATCCCCCTCTGCTCCACATCCATCCCTATTTGTTTGACATTCCTGGTGTGCTTTCATGTTGATGGGGTGGAAAGTACAACCACAGAGCACCAAGACCTTGTCCTTTTTAATCCTGAGAGAAGAAATACAGATGTGGGGCAGTTGCTATGCTGGGATATATCTCAGCCTCCCAGACCAGAGTCTGCAGAACAGAAGGTTAATAGGAGACATCATGGCCATGTTTAAATATTTGAAGGGATGTCACGTCGAGGAGGGAGCAGGCTTGTTTTCCGCTGCTCCAGAGACTAGGGCCCTTTCCGCACTAGGCTGTTATAGCGCTATGACTCCACTTCAACATCCTATGGAATCCTGGGGTTTGCAGGTTCGGGAAGGGCCCCTCGGTGGGCCCCTCCTGAACTTGCAAACCCCAGGATTCCATAGGATGTTGAAAGTGGAGTCATAGTGCTATAACAGCCTAGTGCAGAAAGGTCCTAGGACAAGGAGCAATGGATTCAAGCTGCAGGAAAGGAGATTCCACTTGAACTTTAGGAAGAACTTCCTGACAGTCAGAGTTGTCCAGCAGTGGATTCTGCTGCTGTCTCAGAGAGTGGTGGAGTCTCCTTGTTCTTTGGAGTTTTTTAAACAGAGGTGGGGTGTCAAAGGGAGGGATCGGATGGTGTCCTCTTGCATGGTGGAATGGGGTTGGACCGGATGGCCCTTGGGGTCTCCTCGAGCTCTAAGATTCTATGATTCTATGGTTTGTCTTTTCTACCTCTTGCTCACACCTTCTGGCTGAAAGGAAAACTTGTCATCCCACAGCAACTGGTAGGGCAACATACCTATTTTACAGATTAAAACTGGGACACTTGTGGCCAAGCAAGATCACGGTATGGTCAAGATGGCAAAAATGACGAATGAGGAAGAATGGACAGGAGGGTCTACAGCAGTGGTTCTCAACCTGTGGGTCTCCAGATGTTTGTGGACTTCAGCTCCCAGAAGCCCCAGCCACTATGGTCAATGCTCAGGGCTTCTGGGAGCTGAAGTCCAAAAACATCTGGGGACCCACAGGTTGAGAACCACTGGTCTACAGGCTTTTGCCTGAACCTACCAGGGAAGAACAAGATTTTACCCCTCCTTTCCTGTCCTCCCCTTTCCCCACTGTTGTGTTAACTGAGCGCAAATGACTTTTGCACTTGAATGCAGTTTGCAGGAATGGAAGGAAGCTGAGGACAAAGGGGGGAAATGGGAGGAGTGGAGAGGAAACTGGGACCTTTTAAAAGCAGCCTGGGCTTGGATTATCAGTGTTGAGTTGGAGCAATTCCTCCAGGTCCATCACTCCAGGCCAGGGAGCCCAGGGCTGAAGAGAGAAAGGAGATGCTTGCTTCCTATCCTTGCACACTTTGTGAATCTCCTGACCTTTTTGTCATGGTCGAAATTTTTGGGTTACTTAAGATTGGTGTTGTTGATGCATGCTTTCAAGTTGTTTCAGACTTAAAACAGCCCTAATAAGGCAAACCTATCTTGTGCTTTTCTTGGCAAGATTTGTTTACAGACACTTTGCTTTTGCCTTCCTCTGAGGCTGAGAGAGTGTGACCCACTCAAGGTTCCCATGGCTGAGCAGGGCTTCAAACCAGCCTCCATGGTTGTAGTCCGATGCTGAAATCACCATACTATGCTGACTCTCTGTTACCAGAGTAAAAGTATAATGTGTCATGTTTGCATTCTTGGATTCACTGGAGTTGTACAGTTGGAAATGAGCTTGGAGGTGCTGCTGGTTGCATTTTCATTTTTAAAAAAGTTCATCCATTTATTCAACTCATTTGGTGACTGCTACCCCCAGAATAGGTCACATGTGGGCAGAAGGCGGGTGGGTCTTATTCTTGGAACTTCTCCGGAGCCCCCTTCCCCCAACCCTTTAATTTCAACCTTTGCCGTTGGCCTCCTGAAGGCCTGAATTCGCATCCTGATCCGGAAATATCGGTGTGGAGGGAGCCTTTGACTCTGAGCAAGCAATTTCCTGCCCTTCGGTGCTCAGGTTAGAACCTCGTCCAAAGTGGCAGCTGCAATTTCACTCAGTTTCCTTATTATTATTATTACTATACAAGAGCACACAATGGGGTTGCATTGTGTGAGTCTGGCAGAGGCTCAGAGTCTTCTCAGATTCCATGCCGCAGCAGAAGTGGTGGAGGAGGAGGACGTTGCTGGAGGCAAAGCCGCAGAGATAAGCGTGTTGCTGCCTCGGAAGCAGAGGTGGGAGCTTAGCGGAGGCATTGTTTCATACACTCCGACCGAGACAGGGCTGTTTGCTTTGGTCTGTGTCCCAGGCTGTCAGTAATAACTGCTGCTGAGCCTGGGTGTGTCGGGACAGGGGCTCAGCGAACATTTTATCTGGGCACTGCAAGATGGGGAGATGGGAGGGTTGACAGCCAGGCCCTTACTCAGAGAGATGGAGCAGGGCAGGTGGAAAGGCGTTATTGGTTTGGGACTTTGGAAAGAAAGAAAGCACTGGGCCAAAACGAATAAAATGATTTGCACCAGGGATAAATGTACGGTGCTGCTTTCAGACCAGAAAACTGGAAGGCACAAATGTAGGGTTGATGACTCCTGGATTGGAAGTAGTACATGGGGAAAAGATCTACAGGACTAGGTTAGACCACGAGCTAAAGGTAAGGCAGTAATGCTGATGCCATAGCCAAAAAAGCCAATGAAATTATGGGCTGCATCAATTGAAGTAGAGTGGCCAGATCAAGGGAAGTAGTAGTGCCGCTCTGTTGAGCTTTGATCAAATAGAAAGATATTGAGAAACTAGAATAGAGAATAGTAGTAAAGATGGTCTTGGCCTCTCCCTGGGGAGAGAGCTCCAGAGTCCAGGGGCAGCCACCAAGGAGTCCCTCTCTCATATCCTCACCAACCGTGCTTGCGATGGCGGTGGAAGTGAGAGAAGGGCTTCGTCTGATGACAGTGGCACATCTAGTGTGAACAGTGCCTAGGGTAGCCCTCCTCCTTCGCCACCGCCATTGCTCAGTCTTCCCGCAAAGCTTCTTTGCACCCCTCTGGCATTGGCGCCCAGGGCATGTACCCCACTTGCCCCACCTTAGATATGCCTCTGTCTGATGATCACAGAGCCCAGGCCAGCTCGCATAGGGAGATACAGGCCCTTTCCGCACTAGACTGTTGTAGCGCTCTTATTCCACTTTCAACATCCTATGGAATCCTTGGGCTTGCAGTTTAGGGAGGGGCCACCTGGCCCCTCCCTAAACTGCAAACCCCAGGATTCCATAGGATCTAGGCACAGTGTGGAAATGGTCACAGTTGTTGCCTGAAAAATAAGTTTTCTAATCAATAGCTCCGTGCCAGCATGAGCACAGAGGAAATATACACTTACTATTCCATTTTGCCTGAATTAGAAAGTTACTTTTTAGACCACAAGTCTAAATCCCCCAACCAGCATGCAACCCAACTATAATCCAAAAAGGGAACTCTGGCTTCACACCAGCTTTATTGCAGAGGAATTATATTTTGGACTACCATTCCTATAAACGCCCACTATCATGGCTATGGCTGTTCTGACAAGGCAATTCTGGGATATGTAGTCCAAAAAGCCTTCTCCAAGCTCTGAGTACTGAGAGGATGCCAGCTGGGCAGCAGCAGTGCGCTGTCATGACTTCCAAGAGAACGATATCAAGCTCTGGGTTCAGGAAGACGGAAGGGCAGCTTAGAGCAGCGAGGGTTAGAAGAGGGTATGTTGAATAGGGAGCTGGGTGGGTTTAGCCTGGAGAACAGAAGGTCAGGAGGTAACATGATGGTCATGTTTAAATATTTGAAAGGATGTCCTATGGAGGATATTCCACTTTCAACCTTCTGTGGAATTCTGGGGTTGGTACTTTCCTGAGGCCAGAGAGCATTCTGGCTGAGAATTCTAAATGCCTTTCCCAAAATTGCAAACCCCCCTAGATTTCACAGGATGTTGAAAGTGAAATAATAGCACTATAACAGTGTAGGGTGGAAAGGCCCAAGGACACCATGGAGCCATGGTTTCAAACCACAGGAAAAGAGATTCCGCCTAAACATGAGGAAGAACTTCCTAATGGTAAGAGCAGTTTGACAGTGGAATCCACTGCTGCCTGGAAGTGTGGTGGAGTCTCTGTCTTTGGAGGTTTTTGCACAGAGGCTGGGTGGCCATCTGTCAAGGGGAGGGCTTTGTTTGTGTCTTCCTGCATGGCAGAAGGGGGCTGGACTGGATGGCCCTGGGGGTCGCTTCCAACTCTATGGCCATTTCCCCGCTGGCCTGTTATAGCGCGATGATTCCACTTGCAACATCCTATGGAATCCTGGGGTTTGCAGTTTCGGGAGGGGCCGTCCGACCCCTCCCGAAACTGCAAACCCCAGGATTCCATAGGATGTTGCTAGTGGAATCATCGCGCTATAACAGGCCAGTGCGGAAATGGCCTATGATTCTATGAATAAGGGGACACAGAGGAGAATAGACTCCCTCAGAAAGTGAGCTGCCCTTAGTTGAAATTCTTAAGCTGCTCCTGTTTGGCTGCCTCTCAGGGACGCTTGAGTTGTGAGTGTCTTCCATTGGAAGGGAGTTGGTGTCGTAATTCACCCTGTGGGATCTGAGGAATCCAGGGCAGAGGAGTTGGATTGTGAGGGGCTTCTGGCTCCAGAAGATTCCTTCCTCCCCATGTCTGAGAAGCTGGTGGCTTGAAGAGCCACTCCAGTCCTTTGAAATCCGGCAAAGAGAGAAGGAGCAGCATCAAAGGAGTCAACATCTTTCAGACAAGCACCTGGAGCTTCAGGATCTGCAACCTATAAATCTCCCAGCAGGTGCTCACAACTGTTCCATCTCCCCAGCAAGCTGTGCTCCCCATGGGATTCATGACCTCTGGATAGCCTATGTTTGAGTCTCCTTGTCTTACCCTTTTGGCTTTGATTATCTGGACAACTGGATTCTTGTAACAGACTCTCAACCAGCTAGGATCTTGCCTTCATCTTCCATGAACTTCCTTGGACTTCCTGGGCACCGCAATTCAAGAGGCATATCGACAAGCTGGAGCGTGACCAGAGGAGGGCAACCAAAATGGTGGAGGGTCTGGAAGCCATGAAGCCCTCTGAGGAGCCGCTTAAGGAGCTGGGGATGTTTAGTCTGCAGAAGAGAAGGTTAAGAGGAGAGATGATAGCCATGCTTAAATATTGGAAGGGATATCATGTCAAGGAGGGAGCGAGCTTGTTCTCTACTGCTCCAGAGACTGGGACAAGGAGCAATGGATTCAAGCTGCAGGAAAGGAGATTCCACTTGAACCTCAGGAAGAACTTCCTGACGGTCAGAGCTGTCCGGCAGTGGAATCCGCTGCCGCCTCCATGGAATGTGGCAGAGTCTCCTCCTTCTTTGGAGGTTTTTAAGCAGAGGCTGGATGGCCATCTGTTGGGAATGCGTTGATGAGGGTTCCTGCCTGGCAGTGGGTTGGACTGGATGGCCCCTGTAGCTTCTTCCAACTCTTTAATTCTATGATTATCTGTGCATGATCTGGACAGGTATGATCCATCGGTGGCTGCCTCTTGTATGGTCTGCTGTCCCTCTGGGCAGTTGGACTCATTGACCAGTGGAGTCCCTTCCATCTCTATGGTCCATGATTGTTTGAGATTTTTACTTTTCCTCCAGTCCGTTGGTCATGGGCCTATTGAACTGACTGTGAGCTGGGGAAATGCCTCTTCCTTCTCTCCATACAGGTTGAGTATCCCCTGTCCAAAAATCCAAAATCTGAAATGCTTCAAAATTCTGAATTTTTGAAAAGTCCAACTCAATCTCCTTCCTGTAGGTCCCAAGGCAGCCTCTGTAATTCTCTCATGTTCTTGAACACTCGAGGAAAATAGCTGAAGTAAGAGAGGAGCTGCACTGAAAGAACAGTTTATAATCTCATTACCTATATACAAATTTTCCAAAATCTGAAACATCTGTGGTCCCAAGCATTTTGTTTAAGGCATATTCAGCCTGTATAAGTTTATTAATACCAGACACAGAAAGAGGGAGAGGCCTGGCAGGTGAAAATGGCCTCAGTCTGAGGATGTGGAGGAAGGGCGGCCTTTTGGAGAAGAATGCCAGAACATGCCAAGGCAAACCGCAGACGGTGGTTTAGCATCTTTTGAGTGAAGAGTGAAAAATTCCAGGCGGTACGAAGATGGCTGAGGCAGGAATGTCGCTGTTTGGCAAAGAGAAAAGCTCATTCCAGCGTGCACTCGAGGATCATTTAATAATGAGCAGTGGTTTGCATGCCTGCAGAGTTCACTCAGAGGTCTGCTTGGCCACCACAGGCCTAGTGGAGAAGCCACAGCCAGCTGGCTTTCTGGAAACGTCTGAGCCGTCCAAAACTTGCCTGCTGGGTCCCTTTGGGTGAGGACATGGTGTTGCACCCTCTGGCCTCTGGAGAAATTAGATGGGCAGCTTCTTCTGAAGGTTAAATATCAGTTAGCTCAGCAGACCAGTTCCACTCTGGGATCACAAGGAAGAGACTGGGACAAGCGATCAGCTCTGACCTCATCAGTGTGATGCGGCAGCCAAGAAAGCCAATGCAATTCTCGGCTGCATCAATAGGAGTATGGTGTCTAGATCGAGGGAGGTACTGGTACCACTCTGATCTGCTTTGGTTAGACCTCATCTTGAATCCTGTGTCCAGTTCTGGGCACCCCAATTCAAGGACATAGTCAAGCTGGAGCAAGTCCAGAGGAGGGCGATCAAAATGGTGAGGGGCCTGGAAGCCATGCCCTATGAGGATAGACTTAGAGAGCTGTGGATGTTTAGTCTGCAGAAGAGAAGGTTAAGAGGGGACATGATAGCCATGTTTAAATATTTGAAAGGATGCCATGTAGAGGAGGGAGAGGGCTTGTTCTCTTCTGCTCCAGAGACCAGGACAAGGAGCAATAGATTCAAGCTGCAGGAAAGGAGATTCCACCTGAACCTCAGGAAGAACTTCGTGATGGTCAGGGCTGTCCAGCAGTGGAATGTGCTGCCTCGGAGTGTGGTGGAGTCTCCTTCCTTGGAGGTTCTTAAGCAGAGGCTGGATGGCCATCTGTCGGGAGTGCTTTGAGGGTGTTCCTGCATAGCAGGGGGTTGGACTGGATGGCCCCTGGGGTCTCTTCCAACTCTACATTTCTATGATTCTATGATTCTATGAAATAGCAGACGGCATCATGCAGGGCTGTTCACGCTGGTTGCTTTTTACCCCTGCAGGTAGGAGAGAGCTTGGCCACTCTCACTGTCTGCTCTTCTTCCTATTATGTTTCCGCTGTGGCTACTTTTGTGTCTCAAGAGCTTTCCTCTGGCTTTTTCTTGTTTTAACGGCTGGTTCTTTGTTGCTCCTCTGTTAGGAGCTCTCAGCATCTGCTTGACCCAACAGGTGGTCAGCTGTCCATCAAGGCCGGCTGCTCCTTTCGTTCCTCTTGAAGTCCCCTGTGCACAACTGGATTTCTTCACCATAATAGGGTTTGCGATGTGCAAGAGAGGGCCAAGAGCACCACATGGCTCCTCTTCTCCACGGCTGTACAGAAAATGGACTGAGGCTACTCGTGCCCAGACTTCAACACTTATCTTTAACAATCGAGCCCTCATTTCTTCCAAACTCGGGCCATTTCCGCATTGCCTGTTATAGCGCGATGATTCCACTTTCGACATCCTCTGGAATCCTGGGGTTTGCAAAGTGGAATCATCACGCTATAACAGGCTAGTGCGGAAATGGCGTCTGTGTCACACACAACTATGAATCAGGCATTAGAGCTATGAACATTTTGCCTGAATCCAAGACATCCTCCGGAGATATGGTGGCATTCACTGGATGTTAGGAAGAGTGGCAAAGGTTTGCATAGGAAGGACAAAAACAGTAAGACATGCAGAGCCTTGTTTGTTTCTTCCCTTCCTAGAGGCAATTAAATCAACGGTTTCCAGATGGTTGAAAAGCTGTATTTACCTGTGCTATGATTAACTCCTATGTTCCACGATCACAGTGTGCATGGGCCCATTTGAAAGGTTAATGGCCACAGCGACAACAGTAACATCTTCAGTGCGTAAAGTGGATAAAGCAGCTGAACCATCAACGTTTCGGAGACATTATAAAGTGGACAAATTTAAGTCAGGGCAGGCAGCCTTTGGGGACACTGTGCTCATAAACAGTTGTTGAGGAAATGGGCACCCACTCCCAACCCTATCTAGGGTATATCCCAATGGTTGTGGATTTCTCTTGCAGTGGAGACTTTCAGGAGCCAAGATCCTCTCAGCACAGTCTAAATACTTGAACAAGAAGATAACATCACCACCAGCGCTATGCCACTCCCACGAAGAATACAAACATGGTGCAACACATGGTGACGACTGGGTGCTATTGCTCAATGCATGACCTGTAACTGCAGTGCAAAATATTTAAAAATGGACTGAAAGTTCAAAATGCAAAAATAGTTTGCAGTCCATTAGGGCAGGGCAGAGGAGGGGAAGAGTCTCCTTCTTAGGAGGCTTCTAAAGAGCGGCTGGATGGCCATCTGTCAGGAGTGCTGGATTGTGTCTTTCTGCATTGCAGGATGGGGTTAGACCACACCATGCTGGCCCACTTTGCATAGTCGCTGTGTCCCCTCTCTCTTTGAAATAATTTTGTAGCATGTCTTGTCAATAAACCAGGACAAGCCGTCTGTGCAAAGCTTCCCTTTTAGTTGCAAGTCTGGACAAAAGTAGTAGAGAGAAAGCTGAAGAAACCAAGACGGACAAAGCAAACTTCCTCCCTCTCCTTCCCCGCTTCTTTCTTTCTTTCTTTCTTTCTTTCTTTCTTTCTTTCTTTCTTTCTTTCTTTCTTTCTCTCCCTCCCCTGTGCTGTGCATCTTCTAATATAGAAGTGACGTGGTTTTTTCCACAGCTGGGAAGGAATCCAGTTCGCTTTGACCCAACATGTTGCACTCTCCCCCACTGAGCTATTTTTGACTGCACTCAAGAATTTTAGGTACCACAAGAACCTTTTATGAGAACATTAGCTTGACTCCCTCCTCCACATGAAGCATGCTTTGTGTGGAAAAGTGCCTGCCGCTAGGAAGAATTTGCAAAAGATGTACCACATTCAGGTCTCCGAAAGAGTGAGATTGTAGATCTTTACTTGTTTTTGTTCCTGCATGCAAGAATAAATAATGTCATGATTTTTCTCTCTTCTCTGCAAGAATATAAGGGTTTCAGAGCAATTTTTGAGCACTGTTTGAGTGCTAAGAAACTTAGTTGAAGAAAATACATTTTAGAAAATCCTACTTTTGCTGAGCAGAGAACATGCTGCTGGGCAGAAAATCTTGGCAAGAGAAGGAGATGTAGTTTTGTTTGTTTTTTGGAAGAGTCTGTGTATCTGCAAATTTCATGAAGTTGCACAACTTGTGTAATATTCATAGTTATGGTAAGTTAATGGATTCTTGCACAGAAAAAAAAAACCACATGTAGTTTTTCTATGTTCTGTTCTACAAACTCACAATGTTTTTTTGTCTCAATGTATGTGTGTTCTGCACAAAATAGCCATTGTCTGTGCAAAAATGCGTTTTCTGTGCAAGAAAGCTCCAAGTATTTTTGCACAGACAAATTTTCTCCACCAAAGTTCTAAATGCAAAGAGTTTTCTGGTTGGTCTGTTTCTCCTTGGTTGTGTGCCTTCAGTGTCAAGGCACCCTTTCTTATGGAGGATGCAAATATTAACAAGCTCTCTTCCCATCTCTTCTGAGTGTGAAAAGAGCTGAGAGGTCTATCCAAATGGCTTTTGGGGCAGCAGATGTAGGCCTTGTTGGATTTAGTAACCCTTTGGCTGTTGCATTTTAGCCACTGTGGCTTAAATGACTCCTAAATACTAGTGGCACAAGAGGCTGACTGAGTCATGGTGATGATGAACGCAAGGTTGATACCCAACAGGGCTGTTCCCCTACATCCATGTCTCCTCCTATGCAGCCTGAGCTCATAGCTCTACCTCCCGCCATAACCAGTGAGAGGTGGCAGGATGGGAGAATGCAGAGCATGGTGTTCATCCATCTTGCACTTTCTTTTGCTGGATGTGACTGCAGGGAGGGAGAAGAAAGGATGGCTGGAACCATTTTGGGCACTTATCAATATGTAGCCCACAGTTACAGTTGGCCCTTCATGTTCGCTAGGGTTAGAGGTGGAGGACCTTCACAAAAGTGGAAAAATTGCAAATATCAAAATGGGTGTGTGTATCTGTGGGAAGTGGAGCAAGGCAAGGTGGAGAGAGTGAGCACCTGGGGTCCAAACCAGGCCAGAGAAAGGAGAGGGAAAGGGGGTGGTGGGCGCAGTGGCCCTATACCTCCTCTCTCTTGCCCATCTCCTTCCTCAAGTGTGTAGGGGGGATTGAGAGAAATTGGGCAGTGAGCCATCCTTTTCTGGCCAGGCTAAGGTAGAGGAGAAAGAGGACCAGAAGCAGGTTTTTAAAGGGCTGCAGAGCCTGATTGGAGCTGCTGAGAACGAATGTTCCCCCAGAAGGGAAGCACCTGAGGTGGGGTGCTAACAAATAGTTGTTACTCTGAAAATCTGAGGGTCCCAGAGGGACACCTCGATATGCTCCAAGTGGTGGGGAAAGTAAGCTCAACGGAGCACAAGCAACAGCAATGCGAGAGGCAGGGTAACCTAGCGAGATCTTTTACCCAGTTTTTACAGGGTCAGGGTCAGTTGAAAGTCACACAAAAAGGTCCAGTGACTGACTTTATTGAACAGTAGTAGCACTCATCAACGCAAACGCTCACACACACATCCAGGGGCTAATAGAAATAAAGAGTGGCAATTAGATAGAGTGATTGTTGAAGGATTCGTAGTTTGGGCAATACTGCACCTTTTCCTAAAGTCCTTGGGCCAGAAAGCAGCCAAAGAAAAGGAACTCGGCGAAGAGATGCTGAGGAGATCACGCGGCCATTGAGAGGGGGAACTGGTCAGTTGGTATGACCAGGAAGCATCATCATCTAAACTAGTCCAAAAATGGGGACTATTTATAGGAAAAATTTACCTTTCCTACAAAAATTTGTAGAAAAAATTTACCTTGAGGGCAAATCCTCTCCTGGGGAGAACAAAGGGGACAGAAACGGAAAACAACTTCACACCAGCACCTTCTTTGAAGATAACAAGATGTTACCCAAGTATCAGGATTTTCCGCCGCTTTGGGTTGCAGTGTGAATTTATGTAGATGGATGTTGTCTGATAAGATTTTATTGCTTCCAGTGCCCAACTTTGTGGGAAAACTCTTACTCCTTTCAAGTTGGCTCCTTAAAGGCTGAGGATCTTTTGTCCACCGTGGGCTGGCACAGCTTGAGGTCTCCTGTGGCTACGTGACTGGGGAGTTTACTGGCCTGACCTGGTTCATTTGATTGTACAACCGTTGTTTCCTACATGCTCATCTGGGTGACCTCTCTGGTGGGTTAGATTAACTTTTATATCAAAGTTGTAGACCCTGGGACAGGGTTTACCAAGGGGGCAACACAGTCAAATCCATGAAGACCAAGCTTGCAAATGTAAAGGGCCAACTTTACTTATTTGTAACTGCAATGCATTCACAATCCCTTCATAGCCCCTACTTTTGGGGCTACATAAGGACCATGATTGTCCCGTAAACCCCACTTACCAGTAACAAGCCACTGGGATCTGTTCCTACGTTACTGCAGTTTAGACCTATTTGGCGATAGCACCCGATATCACTGTGATATCATAATTCGGCCTTACCATATCACCCTTCCCCACGTGTTTGTGAGGCCTCTGGACAAGCACGAAACTAGGCTCGGCACTTAACTGCTGAAATATTCTCTAACAATACAGGCAAGCCAGAAATAGCCAGATCGCAGCTTCAGGGACCTCCCCGGCAAACACCACATTATGTATGCGCGCTACCTACAAAAGACTCCCTGCCCCGAGCAGGCAATTTGACAAAGGCTGAGCCATCCACTGTCAAGCGTTGCGCATTTACTTACTGGCTACACCATTGCTAATTCATCTCTGATTCCGTCATGCTGAATTGTGACCTTTCGGAGACATTGTCTCGCACCCAAAACTCATTGTTGCCCCCTATAAAAACCCCTGATTCCGAGACCCTCCTCAGATCGCTCCCGAGTTCCAACCGCCTTGCTGCTGCATCGCTTGGCGAGCCTCCCTCAGCCCCATGTGCTGAGATACGCCGAACCCCAGCATCGCTCTCTATCTTCTTCCGGGCTTCAGGAACAGGTTTCGTATCACCCGAACCACCTATCCCTCTGAAAATCCCGCTATCTTACTCACACCTTTAATTTTCCTTGGTTATCTGTGTGCGTGTGTAGCTTACATTATGTGCCTGTATTTAATAAAGATCATTCTTTACTTTCAAACCGGTCTGCTTCTTGACTTGGGCTGACCCCGTAAACACTGGGTTACAAGATCCTGCTAAGTTACCCTGCCTCCCGTAACGCTAAAGCAGTGCTCTGAGCTAATTTTCCCCACCTATAGTTGAGCACATTTTGGAGTCCCCCAGGACCCCAGAAAACAGGGTAACACCTATGTCCGTCAAGAAGTGGCTGCCTGACATTCCCACCCATGTGAGTGATCTCTGGCACAAGGGTGTGTGTGCAACAGGGGTCCTTTTATTGCCTTTGGCACCAGAGGTCACTCACAGGAGGTGGGAACATCTCAGTGCACATGGGAACGGATCCACACCAGTCCCATGGCTGCTTCGGGGGGGGGGGGGCGGGTTGGAATCTACTACGTAGCACCACAGTTACATTGCTGTGTAGTGCATAATGGTCATAAAGGATTCCCCAAAACATTTGTAATTATTTGTTCCCAGGTTGGAAAACAGGTTTCCTAATAATCAGGAAACCCTGTGGGGAAGAATGACAGATAGATAAGGATTTTGTGCTATTTTCTCCTGGTATTTTAATGTCTCAAAGTGTTGAGGAGCAACTATTCTGCAAAGAAGGGCACGTGGATTTTGCTGATGTTGCTGTTCAATAGTCCCATTTTCTGTACAGGAAGCAGGTTTCCTGCGCAGGAAACAGTATTTTCTGCACAGAAAAAATAACATTAGTGCAAAAAAATAAATAATTTTTTTTAAAAAAAATCTGACGTAGTTTTTTTCCACAGACTAATTTCTCCTTTGGGTCCTTCAAATAGCCTGGAAGAATATTCATTTTCTCCCACACTGGAGAATTATTCATAAGTATCTGTAACTGTGGAATATTCTGTAAACTCTGGCCATTTCCACCCTACACTAGTTATAGTGCTATTATTCCAGCTTCAACATCCTGTGGAAGTCTGGGGTTTGTAGTTTCGTGGGGCCAAAGGGCTCTCTGGCTGAGAATCCTAAATGCTCCTCCCTAAACTGCAAACCCCAGGATTCCACGGGACATGGAAAGTGGAACACTACAACACTGCAGTGCGGAAATGGCCTAACAATAGTGGAATCATAGTTGGAGGAGACCCCAAGGGTCACCTAAGTTGTACCCTGTCTTTGCAGGAATTCATATCTAAAGTGCAGTCTCTCAGTCTTTGGTCTCCGAGTGTTTTGGAATTCAGCTCCTAGAAGTCCCATCCAGCGTAGCCTATAGTCAGGGATTCAGGAAGCTGGAGTCTGGAGGACAAAAGTTTGAGAGTCTAGAGAGGGGGCCATCTGACCTCTTTCATAGAACCAGTAATTTAGGAGAATCTGCCACCTTCCATGGAGTCCACATTCCACAGTTGAACAGCTTTTACTATCAGGAAGATCCTCTTCAAATATATTTGGAATCTCTAACTTGGGAAGCCGAAATTAGCTTTGACTGTGATGTTGCCCCCTCTCCTACAATCTCATATGGTTTCTCCTTCATTCCCAGAGAAGACCGTCCCCTTGCGCATCCTCTATGAGAAGTATGGTCACTGCCTGACTCAGGACAACACGATTAAGGTGATGGCCCTCCTGATGGATCTTGACACCCAAGAGAATGTCCTCGGTGTCCGGAACATCTATGTCAAGAACCCGGATATCAAAGTCAGGGTAAGGATAGCCTTGGAGTTCCTGGGGAGGGGGTGATCTTGCCTAAGCTGTGCTGGATCTGCTCCTTTGGAAAGAAAAGCAGGAGGAAATCGTATTTTGTGTTCAGATGGCACAATTCAATCAAAATGTCATTTGGAGTGAAGGAAAGCTGAAAAGAACTGAAAAACGCCAGTTATTCTGCCAGACCATATTTGTGTATATGCGCATGCGCTTGCATCTGTGCATCTATGCTTTGACTTGTGGTGACTCCATGAATTTCATAGGGTTTTGTTAGGCAAAGGAAACCTCAGAGGTGGTTTTGCCAGTTCCTTCCTCTGAAATAGATCCCACAACACCTGACATTTGTTGGTGGTTCCTATCCAAGTACCAACCAGGATGGACCCTGCTTAGCTTTCAAGATCGGATGGGATCTGGTGCCTTCAGAGTAATTAGGCCTTTCGTGTTGGAAACAAAGAGGCATCAGTGTTTGTACAAAGTGATTAGGAAGACAGAGCCCTAGAAAACATGCCTGCCCTTTTGTTTCACCTCTCTGCTTCTTTCTTATCTACGTTCTCAAGCCTTTTTGATTCCTTTCTGCTTGCAGAAGGAGCCACATGCCCTTTCTTCCAAAAGTTAGTGAGTCCTTTGTCTCCCGTTGTCTGGCAAGGGAGCATCCAGCAGGCTTCTGCCTCAGGTTGACTTACATCCACACCTGGGAGCCAGCTTGCAGCGGCTCTTCTACGGAAATTTAGATAATCTTCTTTTGACTACCTCCTTTCCTATCCCGGGGTGGATTTCATACAACAATAAATTTAAGTTTTCCTCTTTGTTTGTTTGTTTGCTTGTTTGTTTGCTTTTAGCCTTACAAGAGCATTCCAAGTATTTTCTCCTGTTTCCTACTTACAAACTCGTACTGAAATGACTAAACCACATTCTGCTTGATAGAGATATCAAATATTGGCCGTATTGACCAAGAAACATTCATCTCTATACACTCCCTTTGGCACTCCGAATAAACTCTGCTGCCTGCCTGTCACCATGCAACAACAAACCCCAACTGCTCTGGTGACCAGAGCTTAGGAAAGTTACTTTTTGGGCAGCTTCTACTCCCAGAATCAATCCCAGCCACTGTAGCCAATGGCCGGCTGGCCAGCCCTCAATGGCACATGTGAGTGTCCTGGGTGGGAATACTCTACCTACCATCAGCCGTGCTGGCTCGGGGGATTCTAGGAGGTGTGGTCTGAAAAGTAACTTACCTAAGCTTTGCATTAATGCATTCATGAGAACTGTTGGACCTCCAATTAAACAGTTGGATTTTTGGCATAGCAGATATCAATATACTACAGAAACAGAGCAACTAATAATGGGCATTATATATGGATGGGTGGACAGGCAGATAGATTATTTATAGGTGATTTGATAATGCATGTACATGACTGTACTTGATATATTGTTACAGTTATATTGTTAATTTGCGGGAGATGGGTGTTAGGGATTGGTTTGTTAGTTTTGAATTCTAGAACCATAGAGTCGGAAGAGACCACAAGGGCCATCCCGTCCAAGCCCCTGCTGTGCAGGAATACACCATACAGAATCACAGAGTTTTCAAAAAGGACACATTCCAGGCAGCTAGAAAAGACAAAACTGAGGAAGTGGGCTGCTGTTTGCTTCCTTCCTTCCTTCTCACTTGCAGCCCTTTTCCTTCCTCCTTCCTGGAGGTAGCTCTCCAGCCATGCCTGACTTCTTGGCTTCTTTGCTTTCTCACAAGTAGGTCATCAAGGAGACCTTGTTCTGCCACAGGGGGGTTATTCTGGGTGCCCAACCGGGTGTGCCCTGTTCCCATTTCCATGGAGGCGGATGTGCCTGTGCTCTAAATTCCGCTAGTCTTGACTACATTGACTAGTCTTGACTAGAGCAGAGCTCATGAATCAATCCAGTTTAACCTATGCTTTGGCTCACCATTCAACAATTGAATAAGCAGGCCGACTCTGGTTGGGACTCAACAACATATCGCCATCCTCTGCGCACTCATGCGTGTGATGCAGTCAGTTGCACCCACTTGTGCTGAGCACAAACAACATCTAACCAATCCTGAGACACAGATGCAGGAAAGACAAAATACTCATTTGTCCCATAAGGCCAAATGAGGCTGGCTCTTTTAGGATACGGAGGCCATAAGCTCACCAATAGCAATAGCAATAACATGTGTATTTCTATACTGCTTATCAGCTAAGCAGTTTACATGTATTTTAGCTAACTGCCCACAGCAAGCTGGGTACTCATTTTACCGACCTGCGGAAGGATGGAAAGCTGAGTCGACCTGGAGCCCTGCAGGATCGAACTAACAACCTTGTGGCTGCAGGGCTGGCATTTAACCACCGCACCACCTGGGCTTTGCACCAGTGGGCGAAAAGAATGACAGATTTCTTAGATAGCAAGCAAAAGTTATAGATATATTTAAAAGTCTTGTCTGTACCTAAAGCAAGCTTCCCCTGCAAGCAACTCATGTCTGCAGCAAGCTGTTGGGAGCCCGGAGAAGCAGGAGGGGAGATACCCCAGAAAGACAATGTATGGAACTTTACAAGCTCTTCTGGTCTTCACTGAGCAACCTCAGGCCACCTTGATGGTGGGGTTTATAGAAAGCCCCCCCCCGACTACTTCCACTCCTTCATCCCTATTGATAGCACTTGTGGTCTGCTAACTAACATGCTGCTGATTAATGGCACCTGGGCCTAATGTGTGCATGGAAACAAGCTAATTAATCATGCTTATTTTGACAGCTTATTATTTATAGTTGTCTAATGGGTGAGGGATGCATCTTAACAGACGGTTGGTACAAGTTCCTCCCTACATTCAATTCTGTGGCCAGGCAGAGCATGTAGTGGTGACAAGCATAGGCCATTTCCACACTAGACTGTTATAGTGCTATTATTCCACTTGCAACTATATCCCTCCAACCCCTCCCGAAACTGCATACCCCAGGATTCCATAGGATGTTGCAAGTGGAATAATAGTGCTATAACAGTCTAGTGTGGAAATGGCCATAGTCTGATGCCAAGGTGACACAGGTTGGGTATCCTGTGATCCCAATAATGCTTGGGACCAGAAATGTTCCGTATTTCTGATTTTTTTCAGATTTTGGAATACAGTGCACCTGCAGTATATATGGGTATTCCATTCCAGGAACCCCCATGTAAAAGAAAAAAAATTGTGAGCATCGCATCCCATTGTAGTCAGTGTATGCAATGCGTGCAAGCATGCCTGCCATGTCTATTGATTATGATATGGTGCAATGCAATGTGTGATCTTGCATTTGTGTGTATGGAGGCTGTGCCAGAAGAAGGCGCACTGTACCTTATTTCCATATGCATAACATACAGTACTGTGCTGGAGACCTCCAGAAAGCCTGCCGACAAATGAGTAGGAATGCTGCACTCGCCTGTCCTTGCAAAGCATTCTGCTTGGTTTCCCACCATTTCCCAGACCCTTGTGTCTCTTGCCAGCTCTCATCTCTCTCTCTAGCCTTGCTTCTCACTTGTTCACTTCTTCTGCTATGTGTGATATGCCAGGCCTGAGAGAGAACTGAAGATTTGAAAGGTAAACAAGCTGGGGCACCACAGCAGCTGCCTCAAAAGTGAGCAGTTTCAGTTTTGGGGGGCTTTCAGATTTCACATTCTCAGATAAGGGATACTCAGCCTGTACAAGTTTAACACTTAGCATCAGCTGAAGCAACAGGGGCTTTGGGGAGAAATAAGATAAGGAAGTTAGCATAACAGACCCAGGAGTTTGGCCCAAGGGGGCAATTAACATATCTTAATCCTTCTCCCGCAAAGTTCTTCTGACTTTCCCCCCTCCACTACACCTTTTTCCTTGCAAACACAGGTCCTGGGGGAGCCGATGCAGAAGCGGAAGCTGGTGGCTGAGTTGACTTTGACCAACCCGCTCCCCACCCCGCTGAGCGGCTGCATCTTCACCGTGGAAGGAGCCGGTCTCACTGAAGGGCAGAAGATCCATGAGCTGTAGGTGTCTTTGCCTCTTAACAGCAATTCCAAACTGCACAGAGGTTGCTGTTTAACTCCCATGGCTCCATCCTACGGAGCCATGGGAGTTGTAGTTCTGTAAGCTATTTACAATTCTCTGCTAGAGGGAATTCTTTTTAATGGCCTTTATTTTGTAGATTGTATTTTAAAAAAATGTCTGGCATTCTGCTCAGTATTTATGATGCCATAAGCTAGACTTACAACCTTGAAAAGGTTGATATTCACATTTCCCACTGTGGCACCATTGCCACAGTTGAAAATCCCCCCTAAAACCCATCTCAAAAGCCAGTCAGCCATGCCAACCAAAGGAATTCTGCAGCGCTGATAAGTGGGATGCGGAAGGGTTATGCTGCCTTGTGGTCCAGTCAGTAAATGTCCCAAGAAACAGGTGATTGGGGAGTCACGAGCTGTTGGGTTCTTGAGACAGCCCAGGTCAGTCACAGGCTATCCAGCGGGATGGAGGGAGAAACAAGAAGGTGGTTGTCAGCTGGTCTAGAAGTTGTACAGCAAGCCAGTGGTCCAAATAAACAAAACCACCAAGGAGTAACCAGAGCTGTAAATAGTGGCCAGTCTAGGGTCCAGAGAACATGAAATGTGGAAGAGGACTGCCAGGCACCAAGATAAATGGTTGTAAGCAACAAAGCCGCCAGGGAGCTGCTGGAAGATTTGTAGGCAGCTGGTCTGAGGCACCAGATGCCTAATTAGTCAGCAGCATCTCCTACTTAGGAGCCACTGGGATTGGTGTACTTTCTCCATATTTCTCTTTCACAATTGTCTCATGTCTTCAGCATCCACCACCTCCAGCTGGGGAGTAGGGCCCCCCTCTGCCTCAGCCCCCACTCCTCAGACTCAAAGAGACCACCAACCTCAGAAGCTGCAGATTCCTGGCACTCAGGCTCTCTGAATCTTCCTACTCCGGAGGATGGGTTATGACAAATGCGTCAGGCTCCTTCCCTTCCTTTCACCAGTCAGCCACTATGCAATGAGTAGTTGTGACAGGACTTCTCAGGAATCCCTGCTGCTGCTCATTGCCCCATGGCTTGTCCATGGGAGGGAGCTGGACCTGTTATCCTTCAGCCCCCCCACTCACCGGTGTTGGAGGACTCATTCAGTTGGGGTGGCTGCGTGGCGTTTAAGCTGGGTTTTGGAGGATTGGGTCAAGAGATGGACTGCAGCTACATCATCATGGCTGTGTCTCCCTCCAATGTTTGTGTATGTTTTTAACATGAATTGGTTTTAATCTTTTGTAGATTGTCTTAAGTCCCAGGATAGTGAAAAAGGAAGGAGTGAATAAGATGATGATGTTGATGATGATGATGATGATGATGATCAGAAAAAGGTAGCTCAGAAAATCTTACAGGCTGAGTCACATAAATACTTTCAGAGGGCCACATGCCATTCCATGACTACATTTTTTCTACCCAAGTGTAGACATTCTCCAAAAGTACGACAGTTAAGCTGAGACCATTCTACTCTGGACAAGTCATAACATGATGTGACTCACTTATTATTTTTATTATTTACATGCTTCACTTGTGTGGTGCCTTTCTCTCAGAGTGGGACCCAAGGCAACTTCCGGAAAGAGTCAATTAAAAACCTGAAGAGTGAATTTTCAAAACAATTAATATGGCAATAGCACGTGTATTTCTGTACTGCTTATCAGCTTAGTGTTCTCTAAACAGTTTAGAATGTGTTAGCTAATTGCCCCCAACATGCTGAGTGCTCATTTTACTGATCTGTGGAAGCATGGAAGGCTGAGTGAACCTGGAGCCCGGCAGGATCGAACTCACCACCTCGTGGCTGCAGTACCAGCACTTAACCACTGCGCCACCAGGGTCATTTTCCCACATTAAACAATATAAAATCATTTAAAACCTTTATGAAGGTTTTAAAAGATAAATACATAATGCATCCCAATAGAAGCTGTTTGGAAAAGCTTCACCGGAAAAGATGGTAACCCTGGGAAGAGTGGAAGGCAGTAGAAACAGAGGAAGCCGGCAGGAAAGATGGAAGGGTAGACTCCATGAAGGAGTCAAAGATGGACGGACGGACTCGACCAAGGAAGCCACAATGGCTGCCCTGAGTCTGCAGGAACCTGAGCAGGGTGGTTAAAGAGACAAGGTGACATGGGGGTCTCTCTTTCATTGCATCACCTTCAGTTGAAGTCAGCTTGATAGCAGATATGAACAACAGCAACAAAGGATGAGGTTGCACTGTGTTGTTGATCTTTGCTCTCGCGTCTCTCCCCAGCGAGTCCCCGATCGGACCAGGTGAGGAAGCCAAAGCCAGGGTGGACTTTGTGCCCCGGCAGTCGGGCCTGCGGAAGCTGGTGGTGGACTTCGAAAGCGACAAGCTGAAGGGGGTGAAGGGCTACCGGAACGTCATCATCGCCCCCTTGCCCAAGTGAAGCTGTCTGTGAAGCGAAGAGGGTCCCTTCATTTGTCCTGCCTAAATCCTTTGCAAGGAGCCTCCTGTTCAGCAAGAGGGAGAAATGCCTGGGAGCAAAGGAGAGCTAAAGGGGAGAACCTCTCAAGGCAGGGACACTTGAAGCCCAACCCAGGCTGGGTAACATTGCAAGCAACCACATTTCCTCCACCATGAAATGCTTCTTTTTCTGACAAAACCAGAAGTGGGAACTGGTGGTTCAGCTGTAGAGATATAAATCTTCCTAAATTTGTTTCTCACTGACAAACCAACAAAGAAGTACAATTCCCCCCCCCATGAGAAAGTCCTGCGCAGTTTTCAAGCACTATTTGGCATGAGAAAAAAATGTCCTTTTGCACAGGAAATTGCATTTTCTCTACAGAGAACAATGAAAACTTCCTTTCTGCACTGAAACGCTGTTTTCTGTGCAAAAAGAACCACACGCGTTTTTCATTCTGAATAAGTCCTGAACTGTGAAAGATTCGTATCCATCCACAATTCTCACCAGGATTATTCCAACACTCAAGAAAAGCATTTTTTTTCTATTTATCATGCAAATCTTTTTTGAAATATTCTTTCCATTCCTATGGGATTGTGTATAATGGCTTTCATTTAGGCATCCAAAAATGAGGCCAAATCCAGAAATACACCAGGCTACAAAGGAAATGGAAGGAAGACAATTTTTGAGTGCTCCTCCAAGGTTGTTGTTTTTTTTTTTAATATCCAACAAATTGAACCTCCTTCCCATCCAGTGCTATTTTCCTGTTTTCAGAGAGATAGTTTGCACTGAGAAGCAGTTTTTAAAAAGTGACAGCACTACCTTGGTGCAATCTGAAGTGGCAGAGTCCCACCTAGTGTGGGGATGGCAATTCTCCATTTTTTCACCCTTCTACTCATGGAAAAATAATTGCCCTAGTTTTTTTTCAAACTGCAAGAGGAAATGAGTATGTTTCTGAAATATTCTCCCTGTATTCAAGTGTCCTAAAGTGTTTTCCTGTGCAGAAAACAAACAAACAAACATGGTTTTTATTGGGGAAAGATGGTAACATTTTTTTCTGCACAAAAACATTGATTCTTGTTGCATTTTCTATTCAGAAAATGTGCTTTTTGCATTAAAAAAACCCCCTTAATATTTCTCTAGAAAGAAAAATTCTTCAGAACACTTCGGGACATTCAAATACTGGGAGAAAACTGTGGAAAAGTCTTGCCAGTCTGTTATTCTCTCTGCAAGGGTTTTGGATAGGAAATGCAATGAGTATACGCCTTCTCTCCCCATACTAGCGTGCCACCTTTTCCCCAGCTTTGTGCAAAGCCCACGACACATCATGCCAATATGGGTCCGGGCTCACCGTAAAGCAACCAAGAATTGCGTGGCCTGCCAGGTATTGCCGGACTCCAAACCCCATCATTCCTCATTGCTGGCTGCACGGTAATAGCACCCCGCTCCGACTCCTGCTCCTTGGCCACTGGAGTTTTAGAGCGATCCTGAATTTGCCCCACCTAACAGTCTCAATCCTGTTTGAGATCTCAGGAACCAGTTCAGTCTGACCTGCTTGCCTCCTCCTGAAGTTGAGGTGGGGTCGTAACTGGTCTGGGTTGAGGGCTTCTGTGCCAGGGAGGAGGAATCCGTTCTGGATTTTAGTCTGAAATTTAGAAGAGCTGCTTTCTTTTGCTGTGCATTTATGGAGTTTTTTTATTCTTTATTAAAGATTTTTTTATACTGTTTTAATAACAGAATTGTTTGTTTATTTTTTTTTTAGAAACAACTTATATAAATAGGGGCTTTTTTTAGCTGTACTTTTACTTACATGTGAGCTTCCTTGGGTTCTGTGCTGGGAGAAAGGCAGGATATAAGTAAATTAAAGAAATAATAAATACTAACAAATCTGATCCCCAAAACTGGTTCAGCACCATGCGTAGTTCTCTTAAAAATTTGGACTAAAACCCAAAAGCATGGGACCCAAAAGCCACCCGAGGTCGCGTGACCATGAAGCGTTGAGAGCTTCAGCTCTGAGTTTCCCTCAGGCTGATACCACTTCTATGGAGGGTGGCCTGGTTTTCAAAGCATCAGGAATTAAAGAATTCAGTCAGAATTCATCAGGAAGCAGCTCTTAACGAGTTTGTGTTCCACCTAAATACCAAGTGAAAGTATTGATTTCAGTTAATCTTGCTGCTGTGTGCCTTCACGTTGTTTCCAACTTATGGTGAACCTAAGGCGAACTTATCGTGGGGTTTCCTTGGCAATATTTGTCCAGAGCAGCTTAACCTTTGCTTTCCTCTGAGGCTGAGAGAGTGTGACTTGCCAAGGTCACCCAATGGGTTTCCATTGCTGAGCAGGGATTCAAACCTTGGTCTCCAGAATCATCGTTCAACGTTCAAACCTCACCAACACCCTGGGTCTCTCAGTTATTCTACCTGAGCATTTCTCTGTTAAAATTAGATGTTGTCCACATCCATAAATTACATGATGCAGATATTTCTGTCTTTATGAGAGGCCCCGCACACCAACATTTGGTGTTTTTTGACATAGTATAGTGTTGCAGAGGCATCCTCCTGCTTATTCGACTGGTGAGGGACCAGAGCACAGTTGAAAACTGGAAAGCATTGAAACATGAGACCCAGGGGGTTTCTTTTTGCTTGCAAATACCTTTTGAACACTGAAAATTGCAAATAGCGCACTACATATCACTTAGAAATGTGCGTGAAAGCTAAATAAAACAGTTGATTAAGAAGAAAAGCAGTGCATGGTTCAGAATAGCATGGAGGGTCATGAAAACATGACAGGGGGAGGTCAAAAGAGCAGGCTGTGCATCAGAGGTATGTGTTCTGGCTCTAATTGAGAAGAGTTGAAAGAGTGGGTTGTGGAAAAGTGGACTGTTAAAAAAACAAGGGGTGCCTGTATATAAAAGGAAGAGCTTTCCACTGCGCAAATAGGTAGCATCCCTTATAAGAAGGGACCCCTGACCGTCCTGTAAGGGAGAAGCTTTCTGGCCCTGAAATAACCGAAATGGCTGATAGTAAGACACATCTGGCAGCCCTCCCTTAGCGTTTTTCAAACAACCTTTGAGCTGAGAAGCAAGGAAATAAATCAACCAGAGGCAACTGCAGTAATCTTAGCATTTGGTGTCAACTTTTATTTTTCCAAAAACGACAACAGAGAGCATTGCGTGATGCCTTTTGTGCCATTTGGACTCGTAGGTGTAAATTCCCAATAGCTCAGGCTCTCTCAAAAACCACGACCAAAGTTTCTCATCTATCTATCTACCTACCTATCTGAGAAATACAATAAAGAGTCAAAATACATACAAACAGGAGGAAAAAACCAACAGACCCCACCTGGAATACTGGGTCGAGTTCTGGGCAGGAAGCTGGGCCCAGAGGAGGGCAATCAAAATGGTAGAAGGTCTGGAAACCATGAAGCCCTCTAAGGACCAGGTTAGGGAGCTGGGGCTGTTTAGCCTGGAGGAGGGAAGGTTAAGAGAGGACACGGTAGCTTTGTGTAAATGCTGGAAAGGACCTCATATGGAAGATGGGGCAGTCTTGTTTTCTGCTGCTCCAGAGGCTAGGCCATAATGGTGTCAAACTTCAGGAAAAATGATTCCACTCAAATCTTAGGAGAACTTCCTGAGGGGAAGAGCAATTCAACAGTGGGATTTGCGGCTGCCTCCATGGGGTGCGGTGGAGTCTCCTTCTTCTCTAGAGGTTTTTAAACGGTCTGGACAGCCCTCTGTCCAAGGGAGCTCTTTGACTGTGTCCTCCTGCATGGCAGAGGGGGTTGGACTGGATGGCCCTTGGAGTCTCCTCCAACTCTAGGATTCTATCATTTCATGATTCTAACAGGCAAGAGGAACGAGAAAAATAACGAAGAAAAGAGATAATAGAGAAAAACAAAACAAAGGTAATGAAGAACATCCATTTGACTTCCAGCTTTCCAAACACAGATTATACATGAGTTATATAAAATAACTTCCTTAGTTGAAAATACCATTCAAATACTTTGACTGCTTATTTCTCCAGATATACTAATTCTCAAAATGTACAGTTAACATATGGCACTCCTTTCCTTGCAAGAAACCCAACCCATCAATGTTTCCCAGTCTTTCAAAAAGGTCACTGACAATTTTCCTCCTATCAATATTGTTAATTCATCCCTGTCAGCTGAGTCTATCAGCTTTATCAGTCAATTCCCCACTTGTTGGAACTGCTGAATTCTGCCTTGCTGTTGTGGGGCGAGCTCAGACCTCCCCAACAGCAAGAGCCAGTGTGGACCTCGAAGCCCAAGGACGGCTTCCGAGCGCCCCACGAGCTGGGCCGGGGCAGCCGACCGCTGCTGCTGGTCCTGCATTTCTTCTTTGGCTGAGCAGCTCCAGACTCAGAACCTTCCCTTGGCTGCCTTTTAATGACAGCTGAAGCAACAAGCTCCACTTGTAAGTGAAAAGGCACAGCAGGAAAGCAAGAGAAACTGGGAGGAGAGGAAACAGCTCTCTACCCCCCTCTGGTGCCGTCCCTCGGGGACGCGAAGAGGCGCCACGGCTTCCTTGCAAGGAGCACCGAGAGGGGCTTGGGCTGTTAGCCAGCTGGGGATCCGGGGCCGTGAAGTGCTTGCTGCTTTTCGGAACAGGCTCGGGCTCTGTGCCTTTCACGGCTGGAGGCCGGCTGAAAGACGCAAGACAGCCTGGCGGCCCTCTAGGGCACGGGGCAGCATGGAGTAGCGGTTATGAGCATTGGCTCAGGTCCTGGTCCCTCCTCTCCAGCCATCAGGGGAAGGGAGGAATCTCAGGGCAAGGGTGCTGCTCTGAAAAATGGGTGCATCTGTATTTCACTCTTTTAATGTTAGACTTGGGCCTCAGTCCTCTTATTAGCCTCAACGACAGCAGAGCCATTGAGTCAGCTGGATTTACCCGTATGTTGACTCACCATTGAACAATTGGTTCCATGGGTCTACATAGATGGGACTTAGTATTTTGTCGTAAGGAGAGCCAGTGTTTGTAGTGGTTTGAGCATCGAACTAGAACTCTGGAGACCAGGAGTCAAATTCCCGCTTGGCCATGAAAACCCATTGGGTGGCCTGTGGCAGGTCACACTCTCTCACCCTCCAAGGAAGGCAAACCCCCTCTGGGCAAATCTTTCCAAGAAAACCCTGTGATACCTTAGGGTAACCAAACCTTGGGAACAATTTGAAGGCACACAAAGTCCTCCTTGACAGCTTTCTCCCTCCTGGCACACAAGGGTGTGAGTACAGGGGCCAGCCAAAATCAGGACACTAAGAAGAATTTGGCAGGAAGGAATAATAAAACTACAGCATACAACTGTAAAACAAATTATCCAGAGAACAAGCAAAAATTACAATATAATATGAAGCAAACTGGAAATACATATAATTAAAACATACAAGATTATAAAAAATATGAAACTAAAACTCCCAAAGCTTTGGAAAACAGGAATTTTTTAAACTGGGATTTAAAAATAACGAGGGAAGGAGCAAATGTTCAAGGAGACAGTTCCAAGAATATGGAGCAATGAGTGAGAAAGGGCGAAACCGAGCCAAGGTAGAAAGTACCCATGGAGTCAGTTGTTGAGTAGGGAGTCAATATGTAGGTAAATCCCACCAGTGCCATGGGTCTACTCTACTTGGAACTAAGACCATTTTTGCATGGTGCCATTGTCCCACTATGGGGACGGGATGGCAACGGTCCACAAGTCATGCTTTTGCATAATGTTGTCACAGTCCCACTGCCATCCTGTCCCCGTGTATCGCAGTTGTGGGATATTTGCTTAATGAATTAAATCCGTTAAATGCCTGTGATTGCACAACGCTCCTGTACTTTCTGGCACTCCTGTTCTCACTGGCACAATGGGGGTGCTTCCTTCCCCAGCGCAGCACGGGAAAGAGGCCGGCTGTGCCGTGGAAGGCAGGCGCATGTTGCTCACGCTGCCTTCCGCAGGGAGCCGGTCGGGTGCAGAGAAACCATTCCTGTCATGCTTCTTTCCTGGCAAAGGGCTTCCAGGATTGCAAAGGGATGGCCCAGGAGAGCGTCATTGTGCAGAAACGGCCTTAGAATAGCATGCAGGCCCTAGACGTGTTTTTGGTTTTTGATAGAACTCTACTCGTCTGAGACACAGTATTCATCTAGGTGGTTCTTCCATGCTAACCAAGGGCAAGGGACTCATCTTTCCAACTATCCCAATTTGGCAGGGACAGTCCCGATTAACCCCCTGTCACCCCATTTTTTCAGCTGCTTTTAAAATTTCCCAGTTTTGTTTTCCTCCTCTCATTTTCTCCTTTTGTCTTTAGCTTACTTTATAGGCTGCAGACTGAGTTCAAAGTGCAAAAGTAGTTCACACACAGTTAGCCAGGGAATGAGGAGAGGAGGGAAGAATTTCGTCCTTCCCGATATGCTCAGGCAAAAGCAATCCGCTGCAGCCACTCCTAACGTGTCTCTCGTTTTGCATTTTTGTTTTGCTTTTACCATTTCGACCACACAAGTCCCAGTTTTCATCTGTGAAATATTGGGGGGATGAGGTTCTAACAGTGATCCTTATCTCCTTGGAAGAAGTTCTTAGATCGTTCTCTTGCACAGTGCCAAGGAAGTTTCTTTATTATTATTACTTTTTAAAAGCCAACCTGGCAGAATTGAATAATGTGAGCTCTATAAATGTGTGTGCAGATGTCTCTAATGAAACTGTATATAATATATATTATACTGTGATATTCGTGCCTAATCTTGAATGCGTGGAGAGAGCGATTTACATGCTTTGCTAAACGTCTTTTGCTAAGGCTGTTTCCCTAAAGACAGATCTTACTTTGATGGGAATTAACTATGCAAACACTGAATAAAGGGTTTATTTTTCACTGTCAAAATCACTGGGGGCATTTTATCTGGGCAGCGTTTGTGCCACAAAGGACTATCTCGATGTTATTGATGGCACAGACCAAAGGTTGCATGCCAGGGGCTTCTCACCTTTGGCTACAGCTCCAAACTTCGTGGTGATGCACCTGAGCACGGCACCGGGGCCAGCTCTTCTACAGATGCCATCTGCAGCTGGCACTCATGTTGGCATTCTTTGTCAGTTGCCTGTGCAACTGTTTTTCTTAGGCCAACTGCATCATACGGGTTGACTCCCCCTTATCTGAAATGCTTGGGGCCAGAAGTACTCCTTCTTTCACATTTTTAAAATTTTGGAATACAGTATGTTTTTGGAATAGCCTCACGTCTCGTTCATTCACTACTTGTGTTGCATATGAGACACAAGCCTGGAGAGAGACACAGGCCCTTTCCACACGGGCATATTGCCCGCGCTGGGGCGACCTCACCAGGAGGTCTTCTACACCACGAGGCGCGCTAGGGCGGTTTGAAAAAGGGGGGGTTCTACACCTCAAACCGCCCTCGCGCGGCCGCGGGGGTAGCACTGCATGTTTTATAAAAATCACTTTTCAAGTGGTTTTTATGAAACTTGCGCACGCTACTCCATCACAGCACCCCGTTTAGAACTGCAGGGATGTGCTAGCGCATCTCTGCAGAGCTGCCCAGGGGCGGGCTTCTGGCTGGCGCGCTGCCCTGATTGGTGGAGCGCCGCTGGAAGCCGGCGGCTGCCATTCTGGGCAACGCCAGACGCTGCTGAAATTTGCCGCCGTGTAGAGCGGCGAACGCGTGCTCCCCGTGGGGATGGAGCAACCCGCTTCCAGGTAAGCTCCGCCCCTGCGTGCGCCACCCCGTTTCACCGCCCCGCTTATGGAAAGGGCCTGAGGGTCTGGGAATCAGCAGGAATGCAACATCGTGCTAAGTGTGAATCCACGCCTCCTGCCATTCCACAGATGCTCAGTGTCTCTCTCTTTTGGCCACCGGTCACCCGCTTCTGCCTTTGAGGTTGTGGTTGTGTTGCTCCCGCTTGTTCATCTCTCAGATTCTCAGCCTCTCTCTTTTGGCCACCAGCTGCCCACTTCTGTCTTCGAGGTGGCCGTGCTCTTGCTTGTTTGTGTCTCAGATTCTCCATCACTCTTGCTTTGCCATCAGCCTCCCACTTCCACCTTTGAGGCGGTGGCGGTGGTGCTCCTGCTTGTTTGTCCCTTGGAGGTAGAAGTGGGTGGCTGGCAACAAAAAGAGAGAGCAAAGAAAAAAAGGGGGAAACTAGCTCCTAACTCAGTGACAAAAACCAACAAACACTGAAGTCAGGGATAAAAAGTATAGTGTATCCTATGAGGAAATAAAATTATATATAACAAATTTTTATATAAAAAACTTTAAGGTAAATTTTATATATTCCCTGTTCACTTGGTGAACCATATGTAAAATCCTCTATAACAAAATGCTTAAAACCATGATGAACATACAAAAATTGCATTGGGAGAGAAACCTTGCGATTTGCAAGGGCAGGGCTGATGTAATGAATCCTGAAGTCATTGCACAACTTCCAGAAGGAGGAAGAGCATTATCGGCTACTATAAGTTAGTAGTCCACCAACATGATCAAGCAGCCATGGTCCTATAGATGATCCAATACTGGTGAAACACTAGTGAAACAGCTCCTAAAGAGGAGGGAAAGAACCTGATGATCCCTGTTGGTTGGTATCACACCTTTATAGTCTAAACAGCCAGACACATTTCGACGTAGCCGCCTTCTTCAGTGGCCGGATATTTCTTCAAATTTCTTATGCCTCCCTTTGTGCAAAACAAACACCGTGTTTTATAGTCCTTAGCAAAACACATCCAACTTAAATGATAAAATAATAAAGCAAACACTCACCAGAAATAAATTGTACCACTGTTGCAAAACGAGGGAATCCTCCCCACCTCCTCCAGTCTTATCTTATCTCTTACCCAAAATTTAGTCTAAATAGCACCACGAGCTGGCCCACTGCAGTTCATTGGAGCTATTTCAACCAGGTCACATCACTGCAACAGCTTACACACTGGTAGCAAAATATGCAGTCTCATTAAAACATGTTTAATCACATGGTTTTTTTAAACATGTTATGTTTTATGTTTTAAACATGTTTTAACATGAGATTAAACATGTCATGTTTAAATATGTTTAATCACATGTTAAAACGTGTTTAATCACAAGGTTTCTTTCTCAATGTAGTTTTTGTATGCTCATAATGGTTTTAAGCATTTTGTTATAGAAGGTTTTATATATGGTTCGCCCCATTTCCGCACTAGCCTGTTATAGCGCTCTTATTCCACTTTCAACGTCCTATGCAATCCTGGGCTTTGCAGTTTCGGGAGGGGCCAGGTGGCCCCTCCCGAAACTGCAAAGCCCAGGATTGCATAGGACGTTGAAAGTGGAATAAGAGCGCTATAACAGGCTAGTGCGGAAATGGCCCAAGTGAACAGTGAATATATAAAATTTATCTTAACAAAAAGAGAGAGGCTGAGGCTCTGAGAAAGGACAAACAGGAGTGCCATAGCCGCCACCTCAAAGGCAGAAGCAGGCACCTGGCAGCAAAAAGTTTCAGGTTTTGGATGTTTTTGGACTTCCGATTTCCAAATAAAAGAGGCTCAACCTGTATATATCAGGCCAATCCTGGAAGCAGAGTTGGAAAAAGTTTGCACTACAACTTTCACAATCTCCAGGCTGGCAATAATTCAAAAACTAACTTTCCCATTCATGGGAATTGATCGTCATTAATTAATTCAGAGCACAAGCCTGCCAGTAAAGCATTGAGGTACAATTTTCTCACCTCATTTATATGGGTTCAGATTTTGGGGTGTAGCCCCTACAATCCCCTACTCTGAAAAAGTTTTAAAAAACTTTTCCAGCCTGTGGGCCAATATGTGTGTTTATGTTTACACATGTGCACACACATACCAATAGAGAGGATTAATTTTTGCCTATTATCGTATTACAGGCTCCCTCTGCTTTTTTGAAGACTTGTTTTTCAGCACTCTACTCTTTTGACCATTGTAAATTGTTGACATATACCATTCTTTCAACATGAGGTCCACTCTTTGGTCGGTTCTTGTCCTCTTGCCTTCTTCCTGTAGGGAACATGAGAGAATTAGGGAGGCTCGCAAAGTGTCTGAACCACTTCCACTTTCTGACCATGCTGTGGTCCCTAGCCCATCAGATAAGTGGGGGATACTTGTATATGTCAGAAAAACGTGGAGATGGAGGGTGCCTCTGTGGACATCCATCCCACTTCCTGCTGATATGGGAAATTCACAGCTAGAATCCTTCTGAAAGGTGGCCATCTCCAACCATCTCAAGGCACCATAGGGCAGAAAGCAAACTCAGAAAACAAGGGAAAAAGCAGATAAATCTTGAGAACAGATGAAAATGCCTTCTTTCTAATATTTCAGGGGAAAATGTAGAGTTTATGCAATGGCTTCTGCCTGGAACAGAGCTGGTGGCCCAAGCTCATCTCCATGGACAGGGTGTCCCATAACTGGGTGCCAAGAAAACCCTCTTCCATGAGCTGATCTTCCTACCTCTTGGAGAACAAGCTGCTTCTTGAGGTAATTATTTGGGTCCAAAACTAGAACCAGCACCTTTGGGTGAGCCGAAAACAATCATGTTTCTGACAACTGTTGTCCTCCATTCATTAAAGCCTTTGAACAGTCTTCAAGGAGACCCCACTTCACAATGGTGAGAAAACAAACATGAACTTCTTAAGACTGTCATGTATTTCCAACCTCAAATGTTATTATAGCTTAATGTAACCCCTGAAGACTAACCTAATTACTTGAGCCCTTGATTCTAATTATTCCCTTTTGTTGAGCTGATGCAGCCAGAGGTCACATTCTTTGCAGCTACTCTCATGTAATTATTGATCGCCCGGCTCATACATCAGAGAGAATCCTGTTGATGTCTCACACACACACTTGGCCATTTTTGTCTGATGTGGAGCATCTACTTTCAGTTCAAGGGTGTAGAAATAGTTACGCATGGGCTGCCATTGTATGTGCTCATGCATTCATGTGGATGAGCACATGGTTGCATATAGACCTTGTGTGTTGGAGCCCATTGCTAACTCGGTTATGCTTTTGGTTGTGCAAAACCACCTTGTTAAGCAATTGTAGCTTTGCACAACCAAAAGTATAACCCAGTTTGCAATGGGCACCATTGCACAAGGCTACAATTCCTTAACAAGGTGGCTTTGAACAACGACTCAGTACTTTCATGACTGTAAAGTTACATTTCATCTCCTTGATGTAGGAAGAGAAGGCTGAGAGGGGACATGATAGCCATGTTTAAATATTTGAAGGGATGTCATGTCGAGGAGGGAGTGGGCTTGTTTTCTCCTGCTCTTGAGACCAGGACAAGGAGCAATGGATGCAAGCTGCAGGAGGGGAGATTCCGCCTGAACCTCAGGAGGAATTCCCTGACGGTCAGGGCTGTCCGGCAGTGGAATGTGCTGCCACAGAGTGTGGTGGAGTCTCCTTCGTTGGAGGTTTTTAAGCGGAGGCTGGATGGCCACTTGTCGGGAGTGCTTTGAGGGTTTTCCTGCATGGCAGGGGGTTGGACTGGATGGCCCCTGGGGTCTCTTCCAACTCTACATTTCTATGATTCTATGATTCTAAGGAACTCAGATTTTCCCCACCCCCACTAGACATAGAATTGGTCCATATACACCTTACTGATTATTTAGAAAAAGACTGGGTTTGATTCACAAACGATGCTATGGCAGAATCATGGATTTTCCAAACTTATCTTTAATGTTCACAGAATTTGCTCACCTCACCTTGCTGTTGTGTTCCACCAAGTACTTTCTTATAGTAACTTATAGAAATCCTTAAGGGAACTTATCATGGGGTATTATTGGCAAGATTTATTCTGAGGAGATTTGCCGTGATTGGCTTCCTCTGAGGCTGAGACAGTGTGAGTTGCTCAAGGCCACCCAGTGGATTTCCATGGCTGAGTGGGGTTTGGCACTGGTCTCTCTCCATAGTCCCAGTCCAGCACTCAAACAACTACATCCTGATGTTCCTCTGCATAATGTATAGTCCATTCCGATCACACGCATAGCTACCATTTTAACTGGCCAGGTACACATAGATGTGTTGGAGTCAAAATGACAAGTGTGAGACTCCCAACGTTCTCGTTCAGGACGTACGTCTTTGTTCGCCTCATCTTCACTGAATCCTTTCGTCTTACGCAAGCGTAGGATCTCTTCTGGAAGAGGCTGGACATTTTTTTTTATCCAGTGCAGAGTGGTTGTGTTCAGTTCAAGGTTGCGGAATCCCACATGGATGTATGTGGAGCATGAACGTGCACTGTGTACTGCACACGCAGAGACATAGGCACATTTGGTTGTTCAACACTGCAATTCACTAATGAGGTGACATTGCACACCTGCCACTTAACTCCATGGGTGTAAAGTTACACTCCATCTACTCAGTGTAGGTGCTCAGCCAAGAGTCGTGCCCACTGTTCCAAGTTCTCCCTTTGTGTTCACAAACTTGCTCTGTATGATATCACCAATGGCCATTTCCGCACTAGCCTGTTATAGCACGATGATTCCACTTTCAACATCCTATGGAATCCTGGGGTTTGCAGTTTCGGGAGGGGCCAGCCGGCCCCTCCCAAAACTGCAAACCCCAGGATTCCATAGGATGTTGCAAGTGGAATCATCGCGCTATAACAGGCTAGTACAGAAATGACCCAATAATAAGTTTCTCTGCCATCCCATCCCAAGCTGTGGTTTCCATTTTGCTTACTCTTTTTGGGCAATTGCATCTGGAAGTTGTTAAGAATGTTAATTATCCTATTCTGGAAATAGCACACACTTATTGGCTGGGGAGAGGGGTGTTCTAGGCTGCCAGCTCAGCATGGAGAAACTGCTTTTTCCCCTCTATCGGCTGCCAGAATTCCCCTGGCTCTGAGGAATGGGTGATTCTGCCCAAAATGGCAGCTTCTCCAAGTTCTGGAAAATTATTCTCCTGGAACAACTAGTCCAGAATGGCTTTGTTCTCCTGTCAAATTTTCTCACCATTTCACTAGGAAGTCCTGAGAAAATGGGGGTCTAAAGGCTGCACTTGACCAAATGGAGAAGAAGCCTTGTGAAGGATTCGGGAGAAAATGCAAAGCCCAGAAAGTCTTGGTGCAGCTCTCAGCAACAAGAGGAAGGCTGAGCTGAGCTGAGAGCTGAGCAAACCAAGACCCAAGTTCAGCAAGACCTTTGGTCAGAAGACCAGGGCTATTTATCATCGGCTGTCCTGCTGTCTGGGGGCGATTCAAGGGATCCGTATTGTTCCAAGGTTCCGTAATGTTCCAAGTTCCTCCACATACCCCACACTCTGTGGTCTCTTGGAAACCAGCTGTCTTTGTCTTCCTTTAAAAAAGGCTTTCTCTCATTCTGGAAGTGATGGATGCCTCTGCGTCCTTCTCACCCAAAGCAGCTCCTGGCTGCAACTGGAGACTCTGTAGGGCTACCCAAAGCCAGAGATTGGGAAGCATACAATCTGTTTGCCAGATGGCCCTGCAAACACCACAGAAGGGGTGGGAAAACAAGGTGGAGGTGGAAGCAGGTAAGCAGACTGCCCACCTGTCAGAACAGATCATGATACCTACATTCTTCTTTTCTTGTTATGCATGCTTAAGAAAGCCCTATGGCATCCATGGGGTCACCAGAAGTCAACGGGCAATTTGGAGGCACATGCACACACACAGTATTCATTCCAAAGGCACCAGACCCCATCTGATCTTGGAGCTAATCAGGCTCAGACCTGGTTAGTACTTGGATGGGAGACTGCCAAGGAATACCGGGTTCAGAGGAATGAACTGGCCAAACCGCCTCTGAGTATTCCTTGCTTTGGAAAACCCATGGAATTCATGGAATTGCCATAAGTTGAAAGGCAATTTGAAGGCATGTGCGCTAATGCATGGCCCAACTGGTGGTGTGCAAAGAATGTATGGTACCCAATTTAACTAGACCTTTTTCTCTCCCTCCTTGTTTCATTTTGGCAGGTGGAATATCGCTTTCGTACTGTTCTTCCAGTTCTGAAATTTCAGCACCTGAGATGTGGGGATGACTCCTTGCGATGTCATAGAGAGGGAACTCTAAGCCATTTCCGCACCATACTGTTACAGTGCTATGATTCCCCTTTCAACATCCTGTGGAATTCTGGGGTTTCTAGTTTCCTGAGCAGGCCAAAGAGCTCTCTGGCTGGGAATTCTAAAGGCCTCTCGCTAAACTGCAAACCCCAGGATTATTCCAGAGGAGGTTAAAAGCGGAATAACAGCACTATAACTGTGTAGGGCAGAAATGGTCCTAGTCAGGTTACAAAGGTGATGTTACAAGGGGCAGGGTAACCTCAAATGAGGCTGGCCTTTTTAGGATTCAGAGGTAATCACCTCACCAGAGGGAGAAAGTAATGACAAATGTATCAGGCAGCAAGTAAAAGTTAACAGATACCTTAAAATGTCTCATCTCTAGCTAAAGCAAGCCCCCTCTACAAGCAACTCACTTCTCCAATCAGCCCTTGGGAGCCCGGAGAAGCAAGAGGGGCCGTACCCCTGGCCAAGGATGTGCAGCACCTTCCTGGCTCTTCTGGCCCCTCTGAGCTCTCTTGGGCCAGCTCTGCAGGGGGATTATAGACAGACACCCCTCTGAACTACGGGTACCTTGGCACACCCTGGGGATAACACCTTTGGTCTGCTGGACATACGCCTCTGATTAAAGGCGCCTAGGTTTAACAAGCTGGCCCAAACAAACTGATTAATAATTCTGACCATGATTAACTATCTATATCTGGATATCCACTACGTAGCTCTCCTGTAAATTCCATACATGCAACTAGTAAAGCCAAACATCTGATTATGAACATCTCAGGGACCTAAACAGCGAGGGAAGAGGAGAAACTGAGAGCACTTGTATAAGAAAATGGAGTTGTAAGCTGCTTTGAGTCACATTTGGCAGCGGAAAGGCAGGATATAAATGGAGCAAATAATAGAAGAGGTGGCTGGAATTTATGAAACGAGTTTCTTTTTCTCCCAGGATCCCAGAATGGTAGGCAGCTGAGAGAGAGATGACTGCGGGAACACAGGGCGGTAGTCATAATTCAACACTCAAATCCCTACAACACACCGGTTGGTAGTAAACACTCCCAAATAAACACAGGGAACTGCCCTGTACTAAGCGAGACCATGGGTCCATTCAGGCCAATACTACCAACTCTGGCCATTTCCACACAAGTCTGTTATAGCGCGATGACTCCACTTTCAACCTCCTATGGAATCCTGGGGTTTGCAGTTTCGGGAGGGGCCAGCCGGCCCCTCCCGAAACTGCAAACCCCAGGATTCCATAGGAGGTTGAAAGTGGAATCATTGCGCCATAACAGTCTCGTGAGGAAATGGCCTCTGACAGGCAGCAGAAGCAGCTCTCCAGCGTTCCAGGGGGAATCCTTTTCCTGCCATATCTGGAAACTCCTGCTCTTTCCCCCGGCAGCCTCCCTGCCTTAGTTTCCAAAATCAGGCACAATCGGGTATGTTTCTCAGAGTGTGCATTTGTGCTTTCTGTTTCCACAAGGGTCTTTTCAGCAACCCCATAAATACATTCCCTGTAGCTTTGAACATGATGCGCAGCCTTGGAGCACATTTTAGGCTTGATGCTAATCTTACGGCTCTGCTCTCTGGGAATTATTAACAGGGGATAAATTGCTGCTGTGATGACAGCGTGCCCTTCCACAGCTCTGCCCCGTAATGGAACGGCTCCAATGACTGCTCTTGACTCCTTGCTGAACATGGTGCTTTTTTTACACGCGAGTGAGGCTCGGAGTGCGGTGCGACTTGTCCTCTGGCAAAATGGCGATAAGCCACCCCAGCTTCCAAGGTGCTGGCAAACCTTCTTGTGGCACTAGCTTCTTGCATCTCGTTTTCATAATTCCTTAGAGGTCTCTGAAGATAACCAGAGACTGGCCCTTCCTTGCTGCTTTTCAGAGATCAATTAAGCCATTTTGTTTCCAAATGTGCTTTTCATGGCCAGCAGCAAAAGGTTAATGTTCCAAGCCTGCATTGTTTTATTTTATCGAAGTGAAATGCAAAGCTGGTTTTGTTACAAGATGTTTCTCGTCCTGTTTTGAAGTTTATGAACTTAGCTTTGTGTTTTTCTTTGTTTTCCTGCACTGTCGTTGGGTGATTAGATAAAGCAAAGCAGCATAGCTTTCCACTCCCCACTCCCACAAGCAAATAAATAAAAGGAAAGCAGACATTTCCAACCAACAAACTTGGCCTCACTTCTATCTCCTCTTTCCTTCCACTGTCTGACCACAATCATTTGTGCAGTCCCTCGCTCAAAACATCTGGCTTGCCTCTCCATTGCTGGGGGGCTTTGGGAGGAATTGATTTCTTGCTTTCTCAGGACCTGCCTTGATGCTTAATTCCCTTTATGTTTATTCTTTTGGGGAAGAAATGAGTTTACTAAGTTTGAGGAGAAAAGGAGGGAATAAAAATGGAGTGAAGGCATATCTGTGTAACAAGATTATATAGACAGAGAATCATCGTAGCCCACTCAAATCAGAAACTGAACCCAAGCAACAGCAAGCATTCTTGAACAACATAAATAAATAAAATGCCCAGTTCTGAGCACCACAATTCAAGAAGGATATTGACAAGCTGGAAGGTGTCCAGAGGAGGGAAAGCAAAATGGTAAAAGGCCTGGAAACCATGAAGCCCTACGAGAAGCAGCTTAGGGACCTGGGGAGATTTAGCCTGGAGAAGAGAAGGTGAAGATGTGACGTGATAGCCATGTTTAGATATTTGAAGAGATGGCATATGGGAGATGGGGCAAGTTTGCTTTCTGCTGCTTTATAGACTAGGAGACAGGGCACTGGCGTCACCATGACAAAAAGCTGGAGGTACAACATTTTCCTTTCTCCTGAGGGGGGTGCTGGATTCATATATGGCTGTGTGTTTAGCATGGTTACAGCCAGAATCCTTTCGCTTCCAAGTCAAATTTGCTCTTCCTTCTCTGAATATTTGCAACTTCTAGAAGCACATGTTTGTAGTGACTTGTCCATGCCATATCCTTCTGGGACACATTTTGCATGCACACATAAGCCTTTTCCACACCTTACTTTATCCCCTTGTCCTCCGGTCGCAATCCCAGCAGTGCCTTTGGAGAGAAGGGAGCATGATGGGAATGCTCCCCTCCACACCGGACTGAGGGGAGCATGACCAACATGCACTTGCCTTCCGCAGCACAGTCAGGCTCTTTCCCACACTGTGCTGAGGCTGGAAGTGCCTCCATCGCACTTCCTGCCCTTCCACATGGCTGGGAAGGACAGGAACATCACATGATCATGGGTCATTGATGGAGAAACTCCGTCTATGATTTAGCCCACAATCACACCAGCTGGCAACGGGAGAAGGTTGCAACCACAGTGACATCTCGTGGAAGCATTGTTGTGGTCCCTCTCCTCTCACATCTCCATGCCAGGATGCCATGTCCATGCAGAAAAGGCCATAGACACCAGTTCTTCTGATAGAGGTGTCAGGCATCAGTGATGTAGACTTGAGCTGGTTGACTCGGACTCACATTGGACTTGAATTGCTTCAGTGGCTTGACTTGGCCTCAACTTGGCAATAAATGATGTGCTGACTCAACTCAACTTAAGACTTGTACAATTTTAGTAACTGACTTGCTGCCCTTGGTTCAGTAACATAACACATCCATCCAGAAACCTTACAACTCTGAACGGCGCTTCCATCTCTTTTTGCCTACTGGTCAAGTGATGAGCTGTCTCAAGCCCAAAGCCTGGGTGCACTTCTCAGAGGGGAACAGCAAACAGACCAGGCAATGAGCTTGAAGCAGGCTTGAGGTCTGCTCAGCAGCCTGTCCCCACTGCATATCGGAGGAGCCTTCTAAAACTTTTCCTAAGAACAGAAGACTCATCCCCAGAGTGCAGGGTGCATTTTTCAGAGAAGAACAGCAGATATGATAGGCAACAGGCTTGAGGAAGAAGGATCCTTCCTTCTAAAGCTTTTGAAGCTTCAGTAATGGGGAGTAAGAAGGATCCTATTCCCCACTTCTGAAAAATCCTCCTGCGTTGGAAGTGGGGAATAAGAAGGATCTTATCCCCCACTTGTGAAGTTGCAGACTCTTTTATGCCCATTGGCACAAAAGCCTCCAGCTTCAGGAAGGGACAGTAAGAAGGATCCTGTTCTCCACTTCTGAAACTGCGGGTGGCAAAATCACAAATGTAGAGGGCCGACTGTGCTTAAATCGTTAAAACTGACTTTATTTGACTCTGTCTGGAAATTTTGGAATACAGGTTGGGGTATAAAGTTGGCTCCCAGACTTGAGACTTGACTTGAAAGTATCTTCAAGGACTTGTGACTTGATTTGAGACTTGGAGTAAAAGACGTAAATACATCACTGTCAGGAATCTAAACAGTTGCAAAACAGTAGGTCACTCGCTTCCTCCAGGTCCTGCAGAGTCAACGTCGTGGTGTAAAGATCTGGGCCAGCCAAGAGACCTTAAGCGACTGAAAGCAGGGAGTGTTCTTTGGATACATTTGGAGGCTGGTGACAGATGACCCAGAGATGGGACGGCTCCAGCCCCAGCTCATCAAAAGGGCTGACTTTGGGGAAATTGATAAAGAACTGGGTAGGAAGCATGTACTACTTCTGCAATACATCAGAACAGCTGCAAGAATGCTGTTTGTCCAAACCTGGAAATGAAGCATAGCATCAGTGATGGAAGAGCAGGTTTTTTAAAGTCACAGATCTTGCTGAAGTTGCAAAACTGATGTGGATTTTAAAAGATAAGCCAGTTCAAGATTTTTTGAAAGGATGCAAACCATTTGTGGATTTTTTGAACAATGAGAAGTCTAATGATGTAACACTCTGTGGTTATGATTATTCGTAATTTGAGTAAGCTGAGTATAACATAGATCTGTAATAGCAGAATAAGATATGGGATAGAAACAGATTTTTCCTTCTCATTGCAGTTTATATGTGATGGGGATCGGAGTTCTTTTGTGTTTTAGTTAGTCAGTGTATTTAGGATGTATTTAGTGTAATAGATTACTCTTTTATCAATTGGTTTTCTTATCATGTCTTTGGCCCCTTCCGCACGTGGGAAAGGAACCACGCAAAAACGGGACTCACCAGATTTCTTCAGCGTCCGGGCGAGTCCGTCGGGATGACGAGCAATGTGAGCTCGTCGCTCCGCACTGGTCCGGCGTCAAAAATGGCGGCTTCTGGTTGGTGGAGGCTCTCCACCAACCGGAGAAGCTCGCCAGCCTAAAGCCCACCCCCGGCAGATCTGCAGGCACACACTAGTGCGCACCTGCAGATCTGCACTGGAGCACGGCGACGGAGCGACACGGAGTCACGCGCTCCGTGCTTTTAAAAACCTCTTAAAAGAGGTTTTTAAAAGCACGCTGCGCGACCAGTTCCGGTCGCTCCGAACCGGACTGAGGTGCGGAACTACAAAAAGTAGTCCGCCCCAGTCCACTCCACGGTGCCGAAGACCTCCGTCGGAGGTCGCTCTGCACCATTTTAATAGCCTGGTGCGGAAAGGGCCTTAGTCTTAGTTAAGTTCAATCTAGTTTAGTTTTAGCTGTACATGTGTATTGTTTACGTATACTTTGTTCCTTTACTTGTGTTTTTTCTTTTCCTCTAAAGTTGTGAAGCAGTTTGCTTGTTTCTTTGTACTGTACTAAAATTAATAAATATTACATTTTTTTAAAGTGCTCGCTTTCCCTGGTGACTGGATAAGGTCCTACATTGAGAAGATGGAGGTTAGCTCTGGTGTCACAGAACTGAGTGTTTTGCAATGCTGCTACGTGAATGAATTGCAACAAGTGAAACGTGCAGAGACCTCTCCGTGTGCCATGGTGATGCGGCACACAGTTCAAGTGCTAAATCATGACCTACAAAGCCCTGTAAAAACAGTTGGGTCTGGGTTATCTGAAGAACGTGTTCTCCCACATGAGCCAGTCCTAGTTTTCAGATCTTCTGGGGAGACCCTTTGTGCTTTCCTACTGTTACTCCAAAATGTGGGTGACTCAGGAGTTCACCCACAATGCCAGTATCTCCATATGACAGAGGGGAGTTAATTAACTCACGATCAGGAGGCCTGCAAGGGGGATGTAATTTAGTGAGATCTACCACCAATATTTATGGGGTCCTGGCAGGAAAGAACCAGCCAGAAATTCCAAATGTACAATAGAATGTGGTTTTTATTGCAAGATTCCCACAAGCACACAAAAGATCCAAACACTCACATGCACACCAAGACTAACTGAAATGTAAAATGTCAGAGTCCAACTCCCTGGGAGGGGAGGCAAAGGTACTGGCCCAAGAGGAGAAGAAGGAGGCAGGGGGGAGTGTCCAATACACAAAACAAGTGGAAACGCTGAGCTGAGCCGAGTCAAGGTCAAATCCAAAAGGTCCAGAAAGCCTAAGGTCCATCCAGGGGGGTCGAGGGACCCGGAGCACAAGGGTCGTGAGGGCTTGCATAGTAATTCGCTAGAGGCAAGGGGCAAGTCACGCTGACAGACTTAAATAGCCACTGAAAACAGGTGTTACTCATCCTTGTCCTGTCTCCTCAGTCTAGCCAACGCAGCTTCCGTCTGAGCTGTTCGTTTCAGCCTCCTCCGTGCTTGGAGGCTGAGGGGTTCAGGTGACTGCAATTCCCCCAAATCGCTGCTGGTTCCCTCTCCCTCTGGGGCTGGCTGGGGCAGCTCTGCCTCTGCTCGTCTTTCAACTGATGGGGATGTTTGCAAGTTGGTTTGGTCAATCACTGGCTCTGTTCCTGCCACAATCAGTGGCTCCTCGACCTCAGAGCTGTCATCTATCACACAAAGGGAGGAAAGTATGTACAGAGGACTTTCAGGGTTTGGGTGATAATTACCAGTCCAGAGACAAATGAAGAAGAGTGGCCATGTGGCTTAGGTAGGCACCTGAGGACAGTTCTTGTTTGGGAACCAAACAGACAATGTGGAATTCAGCAAGGTGAGAGACTGTGAGAGTCTGCTCAAATCAGAGGGTTCTTATACCCAAAATCTACTCTGCGGGTATGAGTGTGAATTGCTCTCTCAGCCAAATGGACAATGGGAGTTGCAACACAACCAATGGGATCTGGACGATACTAATGTCTCAGTGCTTAAGTAACAAAGGGGTAACGGCTGTCATAACAGCCCTGTACTTGAGGAGAGGGTCAGGACAATGCAGGGAAACATTCAGGTGTAACAAGGTTGAAAACCATCACTGCTTGGTGGGAGCACTGGATTGACCATTGGACTCCATCGGAGAGGTTCGATTTTTGCCTAAGCCTATTATGTCCAAGGTTGCCTTGCAATCTACCTGACGATGACTTTGGTTTTCACCTAGGAGGGGTGTGTGGCTGACCTGCCTTGCAATCTCACATTTGCAGTCAGTAATTTTCCTCTGCCTGGTTTGACCTTCCAGTCATCTCAGGTATCCATTTTATATCAGATGACAATGAATGTAGTGCCAATTAAATAACATTGCCAATTAAACCATATCCATCTGTATGTAGTGGGGACATGGGAGGCAGGGGCTTACTGGTGGCTGCTCCCAGGCTCTGGGACTCCCTATCCAGAGACTGGCACCCTGCTTGCTAGCCTTCCACGGGTAGGTGAAGACCCTCCTGTTTCAGCAGGCCTTTGAGGACTGACTGATCCGGGGAAAGGGGTCTTTAACAATGTGTTGCACTTTTTTTTAATAGATACACTTTTAAATTTCTTATCATGCTGTTGATAGTTTACTGGTATTTTAACTATTGGATAATGTGGACTTTTAGCACCAGAAAGTTGGAGCCACCTGTCTTGCTCTGGAACTGAGTTTAGTCTCAGGTCTCTTCCAGGGTGTTTTCAGTGCCAAACACTGGCACACTTTTCTGCTACACCATAAGCTTTATTGGTGGCAAATGACGCAGCAGATGGCACGCAGCAGAGGAGAGCATGCCAGCCTTTTCTCTGATGGGGTCCAGCATCCCCGCACAGCCAAGTGCAGAACTGAGCCCCGAAACAAGTCCCATCTAGACTTGTACCAGCAGCAGGCTATCAAAACCCCACCGCTAGATATATAGGAAGTCTGAAGTCCCAGGGCTGGAGAAAAGGCAGGAAATAAAGCACCAAGTACATCCATGCACAACAGTTGCACATGAGTATCCTTCCTTCCTCCCTTCCTCCCTCCCACCCTCTGTTCTTTCTTTCTTTCTTTCTTTCTTTCTTTCTTTCTTTCTTTCTTTCTTTCTTTCTTTCTTTCTTTCTTTCTTTCTTTCTTTCTCTTTCTTTCCTGCTTTTTCAACTTCTGCAACCTTGAAGTGAATCTGGCTGTTTCATATCAGAGAAATACATCCAACTACTTCTACAGAGAGACTTAAACATTCATGAGACACCAAATGGATTCTAGCCGTCATCAAGTACCTCTCAGCATTTTCGGTGTCTTTTTCCTGGTAAGGCCATCTGTCTCTCCAGATTTTCAGGCTGTGCAATCAATGCAGCGTGGTTGGTGCCAGTCTTGCTCTAAGCATTATTGCCAGTTTTTTAAAAAAGTGAGCTTTTGCCAAAGCTTTAAAACACAGAGAGAGAGTCATATGCATGTGCACACATACACAGATGCACACACACACTATGTTTGCCACTAAAAACACAGATATATTCATGGGTTACTTTACGAAGGCTTCTCCCCTTTGTCTGACATGTTCTGGACTGGAGCAGTTAGAAAACAGAATTGGAAAGTCGAACCCACGTACTGTAACCGTAAGGTGTGTGAAGGACTTACTGATGTTTGCTTTGGACCAACTGCATGTACTGCTTGCAAACTCTCTCAGCTGGCTTGGCATCCTTCTTGTTGTTTTGTGTCTTGAAGCTGACTGCAAGATATGTTGACTCCCTTGTAGGTTTTTCTTGGAAAAAATTTTTCAGAGAATCTTTGCTCTTGCCTTCCTTTGGGGCTACGAGGATGTAACTTGCCCAAGGTCATTGAGTGAGTTTCCAGAGTTGAAAGCATAAAGGCCTCATAGTGCCCATTTTACCACAGATCATGGTTGCGCAGGTGGCAGGTAGGTGGAGCTGCCAGACCTCACGGCACTGCCCTGACTCCCCAGGTCTCACAGGTTACTCCCGGGCAAAAGGCAGGAGTTCCCATTCTCCAGATTTTGTGGGGTCAGCTCTGGGTGAGAGACAAGGCTGTAGGCAAAGCTCCAATCAAGCTGGAAGCTGTCTGGATGTGCTATACTTTGCAAAAATTAATAGATAACAAATCACATGGTGCAATTTGCAAAACGCTTCATTTCCAACGAGGAAAACACGCTTATGGACCTAGGCCATTTTCACATTACACTGTTATAGTGCTATTATTCCACTTTGAACTTCCTATGGAATCCTGGGATTTGTAGTTTAGGGAGAGGCATTTAGAATTCTCAGCCAGAGAGCTGTTTGGCCTCAGGAAACTACAAACCCCAGAACTCCACTAGCTCTTGAAAGGGGAATAATAGCACTATAATAATACAGCCTGGAATTGCATTAGCTTTTTTACCTGCTGCATCACACAATCTATCTCTGCGTGTGTGTGTGTGTGTGTGTGTTTGAATGACAAGGTGTGTGCAACTGCAATTGCTATTTAGCACATGATGCTTAATGGCATCACCAAGTGCCACACCAATGACGTCTCCATCCCTAGGGGTCAAAGTTCTGGCCCAGAAATCTCAGAGCCTGGGATGACCCTGACCTGGCAAACCTTTAATCATAGAATCATAGAATCATAGAAATGTAGAGTTGGAAGAGACCACATGGGCCATCCAGTCCAACCCCCTGCCATGCAGGAACACCCTCAAAGCACTCCCGACAAGTGGCCATCCAGCCTCCGCTTAAAAACCTCCAAGGAAGGAGACTCCACCACACTCCATGGAGGCAGCAGATTCCACTGCCGGACAGCCCTGACGGTCTGGAAGTTCTTCCTGAGGTTCAGACGGAATCTCCTTTCCTGCAGCTTGAATCCATTGCTCCTTGTCCTGGTCTCTGGAGCAGCAGAAAACAAGCCCTCTCCTTCCTCTGCATGGCATCCCCTGTGTCCCACTCCTTGACTCCTTCTAACATTTCACAGATGGAATCAGGGACACGTGGTCAAGACCATCAGAGTGTGCTCAAAATGGAGAACATTATGAATGGGAGAGAACACGCAAACTAGGAAACTAAGGTTTGCTTTTGCTTGAGCCTCCTGTGGAAGACGCACTTCTGCTCTCTCTCCTCTCTTCTCCCTCCCTGCTACAGGGTTAACTGAGTACTTTTACAGTTTAAACTCAGGCCGTTTCCGCACTACCCTCTTACATAAAGTGCTGTTATTCCACTTTCAGCATCTTGTGGAATTCTGGGGGTTGTTGTTTCCTGAGGCCAAAGAGCTCTCTGTCTGAGAATTCTCAATGACCCTCCCTAAACTGCAAACCCCAGGATCCCATAGGAGGTTGAAAGTGGAATAACAGCACTATAACTGTGTAGTGCAGACATGGCCTCAGTTTACAGTGACCGAAGTAAGCTGAGGACAAAGATGGAATCTGGGGGAGAGAGAAAACAGGACAATTTCGAAACAGGCGACACAGGTGGGATGCCAAACTGGAACAGTTGGAAGGTATGCACTCACTGCACAACAGTTTTGCTCCCCAAAGTCCCAGGCCTGGGCAGCCCCATCATGACCGATTAGCCATCTCCCCTACAGCTCCAAAAGCTGCCCTGGCAAAGTCCCACCAGCTCTCTCAGCACAATCCCAAAGTATTTCTTCAGGGAATGGATCAGGGAGAAAAATCCACATGCTTAGCGGCCGTCTTCTTTCACTGATGCCTGTCGCTTCCGGCATCCTCTAATGGCCCCAGGAACTTTCCAGGTAACTAGATAAGAGGACTCTGAAGAACCTTCTTTCAATGAGCAACGGCCTTCAAGAACTAACGGGTGCCCGACAGAAGCACAGGAGTCCATTTTGGCTTCCTTCTATACCCGCCTCTCAGGTATTGTGAATATTAAACTGGGATTACAGCCATTTGGGATAAAATGGAGTCTGGAGTCTCATAATCTGATGAGCAGGACAATCTGTTTGAAGCAAGAGACTGTCCAAGAGCTGCCTTTTTGCTTGGCATCCAGAAGGAAGGCAGTTCCAGCTCTGCCGAGCAAGGGAGACACAGGCTGAATATTCTCGAGGCTGCTCATTTTGCTCCAGGCTGGAAGGGTTTCATATTTATTAGAGGAGAAAGCAGGATTCCCGCCAAGGCAGGAGTCACCTGGGCACAGGCACAAACTGGCATAGCACATGGGTTGTAAAACTTGCCCAGAAACACACAAGAAGTCAGAACCAGCATCCCTTTATCTTGGTGGCCCCATTTGGCATCGTTGACCAGTTGGGTATCTTAGAGGCACTAACTAAATTGGGCTTCTCTGGAAGCCCCAGCAGTGGCCATGGAGGCTTCAGGAAGCCCTTTTACTGGGGAGTCATCAGCGAAATGAAGATGACTTGGGTGCATTGGTTCTATTCACGCCCTGAGAAATGCCTCTGCTTGTTTCACATGCCCTGGCAGACACAGGCCCTTTCCGCATGACAATACTGTTCTGCGTTATTGTGCTGCAAATCCGGGTCCAGAAGGGAGCGCATCAGCAGTGCTCCCCTCCTGCAGAAGGGAGGGGGATAGCCCTGCCCCTTCCTTCCTTCTGCAGCACAGGTGGTCACTTGCCCTTGCTGTGCTGTGGCAGGAAGAGTCGCAATCGTGCAGCCATGACTTCAGCATGATGCTAAGTATGGGAGCACTGTGCAATGGGAGGTGTAAAATGGGCTTTTCCCATTTTTCAAATACCATGCGAGGGTGATGCTTTGCAATGGGATGGCAGTGGGGCAGCAGTGATGTCGTGCAGAAGCGTGACCTGCCTCCCGCTGCCATCCCATGGCAGAAACGGTTCAGCATCGTCATGCATGTAAGAACCAGTAGTGAACTCTCTATTGTAGGAAACCTTTAAAGAGAGAGTGGACGTGCATCTTTCTGGAACGCACTAGTTGTGTAATCCCTCCAGTCCAACCCCCTTCTGCCATGCAGGAAGAGACAATCCAATCCAACTATGAAGAATGCCTTAGGGAGCTGGGGATGTTTAGTCTGCAGGAGAGAAGGTTAAGAGGGGACATGATAGCCATGTTTAAATATTTGAAGGGATGTCATGTTGAGGAGGGAGCAGGCTTGTTCTCTGCCACTCCAGAGACTAGGACAAGGAGCAATGGATTCAAGCTGCAGGAAAGGAGATTCCACCTGAACCTCAGGAAGAACTTCCCGATGGTCAGAGCTGTCTGGCAGTGGAATCTGCTGCCACCTCCATGGAGTGTGGTGGAGTCTCCTCCTTCTTTGGAGGTTTTTAAGGAGAGGCTGGATGGCCATCTGTTGGGAATGCTTTGATGGGTGTCCTGCATAGCAGGGGGTTGGACTCGATGGCCTCTGGGGTCTCTTCCAACTCATTCTAAGATTCTAACCCCCTTGGACAGATGGCCACCCAGCCTCTCTTTAAAAACCTCCAAAGAAGGTGGAGACTGCAGCACACTCCATGGAGGCAGCAACAGATTCCACTGTCCAACTGCTCTCACCCTCAGAAAGTTCTTCTTAAGGTTTAGGTGGAATCTCTTTCCCTGAAATTTGAAGCCATTGCTCCGTGCCTTAGTCTCTGAAGCAGTGAAAAACAGGCCTGTTCCATCTTCCATGTGACATACCTCCACATATTTAAACATAGCTACCATGTCCCCTCTTCACCTTCTCTTCTCCAGGCTAAACACACCCAGCTCCCTACGTTGCTCCTCATAGGGCTTCATGGTTTCCAGCCTTCAACCACTTTGGCTGCCTCTTGTGGACATGTTCTGCCTTTTCCATATCTTTCTCGAATGTGGTGCCCAGTACTGGACAGAAGAATTCCAGGTGGTCAAGTGACAATAGAGTGGGACTATTGCTTCCTTTGATCTGGATACTAGACTCTTCCTAATGCAGCTGAGAATCCAGGCCTTTTACCATTTTTGCTCACTCTAACCTGTTTAAAAGATGTATTGCCACTCCTGAAGCAATGTATATGGGGGAGGGGGTTGAAGTGTGGTGGTCTGGGGAGTCCGGAGGCCATGAAAATGCCTCGGGGACAAATGTGGCTCCAGGATGACGATTTGCCCATGACGAGCTATAGTCACATACCTCAGTTGCCTCTCTATATGTTGGACATGCACTGCCTACCCCTAGCTTCTGCCCCCACAGAAAAGCTATTAGCTTTCTAGCCAGGGAGGATGATGCAAAAAAGGCACGTGTTTTCCTGGAAATTCCTCATCTCTAAATGTTCAAATCCTGGGATGTTTTCAATTAACATGTTGATGCTGGACATTTAGATTTTGCTCCACTGCCAAACGACAAACGACTGCGGCAGATGGCATGCAAACAGAGTGAGTGCCATGGGCTGACCACACACCCATGAGCTCTGAGATGGCCAACCTGCTCATCCCAGGGCTCTGCTGTTTTTCAACAGTCATACGAGAAAACAAATCTATGCCACTTCATCAGAGTTGCCTGGGTTAAGCAAAGCTTCTGCACCAGCAGTTGCACAACCCTTAGAACAGGCCAGATGCTGAAGGGTAGACAACATTTGTGGGGATAGCTTTGCCCCGATCCTTGCTCCAGGTCTCACCTGTTTATCCAGCCTGCTTTGGTGCCTTGTCCCTGTCTGGCTAGGTAGTTTTCAAGGCAGGGTTGTAAGGAAGTGTGAAGGAGGAGCTGGACCAACATGGTTGAAAGCAGGCGATCACAGCTCAGGAAGTGCCGCAGGGAGGAAATGTCACAAAACCTGAGGCTTGTCTCTGTCAGAGGGAAGATAGGGGAAAAGCTGACACAGAGACAGAGAAAAGATTTCAGAGAGAGAGGAACAGACAGAATAGAGACTGGAAGGTCAGACAGAGATAAGAACTGGTTCTGGTTTTGGGAACTATGAATGATTGAGAAGTTTGAGGGTTAATGTATTATTTTTTGGTGTATCTTAATAAACTTCCATTCATTATTCTTTGTTTAAACTCTCTCTGGTTACCTCTATCAAGCCTGATAGAGTCAGATCACTTATCACAACAAGCCCACAAAACAACACAGCCACCGGTCCACAGTAGGGGTCACCTTGTGACCAAAGCGCCCAATTTAGGGAGGGATTGGGGGCAAAGGCCAAGGTGAGTGACAGGAACCCTGGCTTGGAACTGCAGGGCCACATGGGAAAAGTGATCCATCACAGGAAGGATGATATAGAAAAGAATGCATTTTCACAGCAGTGCCTTGCCTTCTAGTCTCGGGAGCAACAGGAGAGGGTGAGCTTGTGTTTTTGGAGTTACGGTTGTTGTTTGGCCAAGCTGTTTGTGTGTTTATGTGAGCAACTGAACAGACAGCTTCTTCAAAGTTCAACCAGGACTTAGGAGGAACAACTTAGGCAGCTGGGTATGTTTAGCTTGGAGAGAAGACAGAGAGGTGCCATGATAACCATCTTTAAATATCTGAGGGGATTTCTTTTAGAAGATGGAGCCATTTGTTTTGTTTTGTTTTATTTGCTGCCCCAGAGACAAGAACATGAACCAACAGATTCAGTTAGAAAAAGAGAGATTCCTCTGGAAGAATTTCTTTTCTGTGAAGGCTGCTTGAAAGTGGAACAGAATGCCTTGGAGCATGGAAGACTCTCCTTCTTTGGAGGTCCTTAAAGAGAGATTGGGTGGCCATCTTCAAAGAGTGCGGTAGTTGTGTACTCCTGCATGGCAGAATAGGGTTAGACTATATGCCCCTAGTATGATTCTTTGATATTCCAGGAAGGATGCCTCTCTATCCATCTTGGGAGATGTTTGGGATTGACCCAGAACCTCAGCTATGACTTGAAGCAGGTTTTTCAACATGCTGATGACATAATCCCTGGATCAGGACTTAGAAAGAACCACCCCCATCTTCTTTGGGTCCTAAAATCTCACAGAACCTGGGTCTGGTCTCTCCAACCCACCTGCGAGCTCTAAAGCTACCATTAATTCCCTCCTGAGGCAACTGGCTCCTGCAAAGCTGACAAACAAGGGAGAGAAGAGCCATGGAGCTCAGGCCACAGCTGTGCTGAGTTTAGCAAAGGCTGAAGCAAAGGTAGACCTGAGGGAATACTGATCAGAATCATTTTAAGCCCAGAAGGCCCACCAGTCTTTTCTTTGGCAGGTAGGTTCAGAAATTCTTCCAAGAAACTCTGAAGAAAGGAAGGGAGAGAACAGATGGCCATGGAAGCACAATTTGGTCCAAGTTGAAGGAAGTGCTAAATCCCTCCTGATGAAAACTAGTGGAAGGCATAGATAGAAGTTAACATTTTGTACCTTATGGTTTAAGAAGAAGGGATGACAAACAATCAAGGGAGACTCATCAGGACCCGCTGCAAACAGGAAAGGTGATTGAGAAGACCAACAGAATTTGGTTCTCTGTTTGAGAATGCAAAGGGTCCTCTAAAAGGTCAGATATGCTTCTTTCTTGAAATGCCTGCAGGGTCCTTTGTAAGGAGAAAACAAAGAGTTTCATAGGCACCCTCTATACTGTCAGGAGCAGAAATGTACTTAGGCACTGGGAGAGGAAAAGCAAATCAATAGAAGCGAACTGGGATGGCTTTAGCTTGAGGAAAATAGAGGAAAGAAAGCCCCAGTTTTAAGATCGCGTAAACTCATCTTCCTTCTGTGTCAGATTCCACTGCTGAGCAGCTGAAAGTGCTTTACTTACTTACTTTGCTTATTTATTGTTCAAGAATTGCTACTTTGAGATCTGGGACAGAATGTCTGTGAATGCTGAGGAGCTCTGCAACAGCCATTCTCAGCCTTTGATCCTCCAGCTGATCTGGACTTCATCCCCCAGAAGCCTTCACTGGCCTGGCCAACGATGACAAATTCTGGGAGCTAAAGTCCCAAACAACTAGAAGACCAAGGGCTGAGAATGGCTGTTCTACAACTGGTTTTGGGGTATTCCCATTTCAAATGTTTAACAGCCTCTGGTATACAGACTGCCCTGTTTGTCCAACACAGAGTGCACAGGGACACAGCTGGCATAGGATGGCGTGTATAGCACACTGGAGAAGAGCAAGAGAAGGTGCCTCTGATGTTGTGGGTAACATACATAGGCCCTGTAATGTTGCTGCTTGTTTTCTCTCATGTCCCATAAGAAGAGCTTTTCAAGATATCAGACCATGGTGGAATGGAATCCTGTGGTTATCTCTACCCTAGAATTCTTCTGCAAGGCACTTTCCTGTCCACGTGGAAGGTGAGAGATTTTTGGAGCTCTCCCTGCCTCAGGGGCTGGGGTGGCATTTCAGGAGTACACCTGGCGTTCATTCCTGGCATCTGACATACTGGGACGGGGACTGAGGTGGACGCACAGCTAGGGCACCAAAGGCTTCCTATTTCTGTCCCAATGAAAGGTACCAAGGAGCTGCTTATAGCCAAGAAGATGCTCCATGCGTATGTCAAGTACCTCTTACTTTGTACGTCCTCAGGTCTCAGACCTGCCGTTGATCTTCTATCAGAGGTGGAGGAGGGAGCATCTGGCCCTGTTTTGCCCACCAGAGAAGAGCTCATAGGAGATTTTGTGCTGAAGTAGCTTGGAGTCCAGCTGCAGTTCTGATCTCACCAGGAATCAAGCCAGATGTCTCTTAATGGAGTTCATTTAAGAATAAAAATAATATTCAGTATGATGTATTATATTTGTGTCCTGGGGGTAGCTAAGGACAGAGCAGAAGCTGGAGCCCAGTTTCTAACCTACCTTTGGTCTACCACCTTCTCTCTGAGCTGGAGACCCACCAACTGTTTCAAGAGCCAAAAAGATAACAAGACCTGAGTGCTTCATTGCAAAAGAGGCTAATGCAGTACGTAGAGATGGAGACCTTTGTACAGTCATCCCTCTGCATTTGCACATTTCACTTTTGCAGATTTGATTATTCACAGATTATTTGTTGCCACCTCCACAGTTACCCCATGCCATTTTTAATAGAGACTTACAAGTCTCATTTCATGTTTGCAGTCTCTCTCCAAGCCTTGTGAGATCGAGAGGGACTGAGAAAGACAGTGAATGTGAGGTGAGGTGAGGCTTGTAAGTCTCAATTAAAAATGGCAGAGGGCAGCAGCAAGGTGGAGGCGAACCCCACCAGCCACCTGCTGCTGCCTTGTGGAGGAACCGTGATTCCTAAAACGCAAAACTGGGTGTCTGATGTGCTCCCTACTGGGGATTCAAATGTATTGTCTACTCTGCATTTGAATCCATAGTGGGTTGAATTTGAGGGCCATACTTTTTTGTGTATGTTAAACAAGCTTTTTTTGGGGGGGGGGGCTATAGGTATTTGCGTTTTTTTTTTTCATTTTCACAGGGGTCCTGCACCTCTAGCTTCCATAGAATCATAGAATCATAGAAATGTAGAGTTGAAGAGACCCCAGGGGCCATCCAGTCCAACCCCCTGCTATGCAGGAACACCCTCAAAGCACTCCCTTTGACAGATGGCCATCCAGCCTCCGCTTAAAAGCCTCCAAGGAAGGAGACTCCACCACACTCGGAGGCAGCAGATTCCACTGCCGGACAGCTCTGACCGTCAGGAAATTCTTCCTGAGGTTCAGGTGGAATCTCCTTTCCTGCAGCTTGCATCCATTGCTCCTTGTCCCGGTCTCTGGAGCAGCAGAAAACAAGCCCTCTCCTTTCTCTGCATGGCATCCCTTCAAATATTTAAACCTGGTTATCATGTCCCCTCTTAACCTTCTCTTCTGCAGACTAACATCCCCAGCTCTCTAAGTCTATCCTCATAGGGCATGGCTTCCAGGCCCCTCACCATGTTGGCCGCCCTCCTCTGGACTTGCTCCAGCTTGACCAGGTCCTTCTTGAATTGGGGTGCCCAGAAATGGACACAATATTCAAGATGAGGTCTAACCAAAGCAGAGTAGAGTGGCACCAGTACTCCCTTGATCTAGACACCACACTCCTATTGATGCAGCCGAGAATTGCATTGGCTTTCTTGGCTTTCCATGACTGTGGAGGGATGGCTATAGTCTTCTCACAGATCAAAAAGGAATAACTTTATCATTTTCCTCCTTGTTACAAGAAACTCATAAAAAACGGCATAGTCTTTGAAAACTATTGGCAATTCAATACTTACTTCTGTGCAAAAATGTTGCTTTTGGTGCAGGAAGCAGCATTTCCTGCACAGGAAAAAAGTTTCTGCACAGAAAACAAGTTTTTGGTGCACGAAATTAAACATACATTTTAAACGGTTCAAAATTTAAACTGTTGATTTAATCGTTTTTTTTTTTTAAAAAAAAACATCTTTGTATTTATAACATTTTTGACTGCACTTTGTTTTAATTTGTCATAAGCCACCTTTGAATTCTGCACTGGGAGAAAGATAAATGAAGAAATATTTTTTTAAAAAAAGATATGCTGTTTTTTGCACAGGATGTTTTCTGTGCAGAAAAAATTACTTAAAAAAATTAAAAAGAAAGGTACTATTCATGCAAAATAAGTGCTGGACTGCAATGATTTTTACTTGCCCAGGATTCCCCTTGTCAGCATTTCCCAACATTTCCCAACATTTCCCAACATTTTTCAACAATTTTTCGGATATTCTTTCCATTCCTCTGTGGCAGTGAAGATTTATAAGGCTACATTTTCCACAAACTCAGACAATGCTGTTTGCTTTTGCTTTTTGAGCAGAGGCACAGTGCAGTGAAAACAGGAGCCTACCTACAGCTCAGAGAATATGAGACAGCTTTATGCACAGTTAACGGGAATCCAGTTGTTTCCACTTCTCTCCAGGCACAGGAGGGAGGGAGAAAGGCCAAAAATATTTAAGCCCTTGAACGGGATTACGATTTTAAGTCCTCCACGAGTCACCCAGCATCCTCAGCTGATTGGTCAAGGTTGCAACACGCTCTGGGCACCTGGAGGAAAAAGATTTCCAGCCAAAGATTTGGAGTCTTGTTAGTTACACTGAGAAATCATGCCCAAGGGCATCAACACGAGGGCTCTCCAGCTCAGCTGGCAGGAAAGGTGGCAAGATTTTGCTTTTTTACTTTAGATGGGGAGGGAAAGAGAAAGAGACTGTGTGGGTGTCTCTCTCTCATATCTTTACACTGTCTCCTTTAAACTAATCAAACATGTACACTTTTCCAGATATGCTTTTTTTTTCTTTTCCAGAAAAAAAACACAGGGAATACTGGTCTACCTCATTTAATGGAAGCAATGTGACCTGTGCTTTCTTACACAGAAAGTTAGGTTACCAGAGATAGCAAAAAAGCATGGAAAGGACAAATTCCTGCATCCCAGAAAGAAAGAGCAGCATGTTCAGCAGAAGAGCAGAAGAGTTCAGCATGTTCTGGCAAACTTTTTACCCAAAACTTATATGCAAATGTGAAATTTATGCTTCATTCATTGGATTTAAAGGCTGCCTTTCTCCCAGGATGGGATCCAAGGCAGCTGGGTCAGGTACGCTTTGCATAATTAAAAAAACCTTCTGAACCTTTGGGAGACCAGTCAAAATCTTCCAAGAGGCAACAAGGGATGACTCTTTCTTTCACCAGTCTTCATTTTTCTTACGATTTCCACTTGGGTGGACCATGGTATGGATCTATGCTTTTTTAACATGCAGGAGATAGCTGATGGGGCAGGCTTATCTCCTTTCCCCTCTTCTGTTTGCTTTTTGTCCAAGCTCAGAAATGGATTTCGGTAGGAGCTGCTATTGACCTTGCCCATTGTAGGGAGGCACATACAGCAACAGTAGGGTCGGCTACAGCGGAGTCCCCTGCTATTTCCCAGCTTGTGCTTTATTGCATTGTTTTCTTGCAGACACACTGTGGCAGCCTAACATTGAAAACCTTCCTCCACTCCTCCTTCACCATTCTCCCAATAGTCGCGCTGCTAAAATACTTCCAACTGGACAGAGGAGGAAGAGGAGAAAAAGAGAGAACTGGGGCTCATAGAAAGCCTCTTTCAGAAAGAGCTTCACTGTCAGCAGCTTTGTTAACTCACATATGCCTGTATACTAATAATATTAAAATGTGTCCTCATCTTCTATGTAGAAATGGAAAGGCTGTCCATAACCAAGGCCATTTCAGCACCAGACTGTTACAGCGCTATTATTCCACTTTCAACATCCTATGGAATCCTGGGGTTTGCAGTTTCGGGAGGGGCAGCCCGGCCCCTCCCAAAACTGTAAACCCCAGGATTCCATAGGATGTTGAAAGTGGAATAATCACGCTATAAGAGTCTAGTGAGGAAATGTTACAACACACTTTTTCAGGATTGGAGCTAGATTGGGAAAAGGGAGTCTCAAGTATTAGGAAGAGAGGGGGGATGTTTTGACCGACGTACCTCATTTTTGGCATCAACATTCCCGCTTCCCACTCACAAATATGGACAGGCCAGACATTTACAAACACAGCTGTGCCATCATGTTTAGCCTGGCCCCAAGGGAGCACATTCTTACCCAAGGAGGTCTTCTCAAAGGAGAGAGGAAGGAACAGCCTTCCCAATGACCATCTACTATTATCACCATCATCCCCACCAGGCCACGATGGCTGGGGCTGATAGGAATTATCATCATGCACACCTGGAGAGCAGCAGTTTTCAAGGTGGATTATGCAATTTCCCTGTGTGGTTGTGGAAGCTGGATAGTGAAGAAAGCTGTGAGGATCAACCCATTTGAAATGTGGTGCTGGAGGAGAGTTCTACAGATATTGGGGGCCATTAAACAGAAAAATAAGTGGTCCAAGGGCACATCCAGCTTGAACTCCCGCTAGAATCCAAAATGACTAAATGGAGACTATTAAGTTTGGATGTCATAGGATGATGTGATTCACTGGAAAAGACAAGAGTGGTCAGCAAGAGGAAGACAGCAGGAAAAGAGGAAGACTGGGTTCAAGGTGGATTGACTCCCCGAAGGACGCTGTCTTGAGTCCGCAAGACGTGGGTACAGATGTCCATGACTGGGACTCTTGCTGATTTGCCATTTAGGGAGTTGCAAAAGCCAACTTGATAGCAAGTAACAACAACAAATGTTGTTTCAGATGATAGGTGAGTGCAACCTGTGCCATCAAGACAGGAAAAAGGAGGGGGCATTATGTCTTGAACTGAGACTGTTTCATGAAGGAAAAACAAATATGAGCAGCAGGTGGTAGGCAGGTTTAAGAAAAGGGTTAGATCAGGACTGAGCAAAAGTATGACCCTTTCATTTTTGGACTGCAGATCCCATCAGAAGAGAGGATAAAGAATATTGAGAGCTGCAGTACAACATCTGGAAGGCTGCTCTTTCACCACCCGACTTACGCAAATGGAGAAAGGAGAAATCCTCTAGAAGGTTGAGTCAGCAAAATGTTCCCTCCATAGGAGAAGAGACCAGGAGAAGCCATAGACCAAACACTGATTGCAAGTCCAAAAAGCATCTTGGCAGCCAGAGTGATCTCTGCTAGACAAGGGTTTTGTTCTGCCAGCCAATGCCTAGGGGCAGAGTCAGGCTTGCACATCTATTTCTGCCTGCTTGCTGGTCAGTCAGGGAGAAACCTCGTTTTACCACTGATGCTTTCAAACAGAGAGATGCCAAAGCTCTACCCAGGACTATTGGTGGGTTTATTAGTATTTAAATAAATAATCCTGAGCTACAGTTCCTACATGAACCAGCAAACACTCCAGCTATGCTGAAATGACCTGCTGGCTCTTGCCAATTCTTCCTGGATATTGATTGCAACCTTCATATCTGAGAGCTGGTTGTCCAGCAGTTGGTAGCAAAGGTTCAGTCTTTGAAAATTTCGTAGGAAAAAAGGACCACCAAGCCGAGGCAGGCAGCTGAATTTAGAGCTGCCACTGCACTGGGTGGAGTATCTCTGCCAGAACTACTTACAGCTAACTACCAGCCGCAGTGAATTCTGTCGAAATCAATACAAACATGCATTGCACTTAATATGGATTCAGAACACCCCACTGAATGAGCAAAGGCTTCTCGAGCAGCAATGTTCCATGTCTTCCCAGTCCAAATATGCTAAAAGTGCACCTGTATTTTAACATCTGCACTCAGATACAAGAGATTAAGACTTCTGAACTATTTCTTCTGCAGAGGCTGTTCTCCCCACAGAAGATGGGTCAGTGTCTACAGTGCATTTACGTATGTTCTGCTTTTTCCCAACCCTGCGACTGAGCAGCTTTACAAAATTTAGAACAGATAACAGGACACAAACACAAAACGCCAATTGTCTGTTGAATGACACCCTCTTTATTCAAAAATATATTTATGAGACATTTCAGAATATATTGCTGCTAAAATGGCAGCCTCTATCTCTAGATTTATTTCTAGATCGATTCATATACAGATTTAAGAAAACATCTTGGGGCAAGACTATGGATTGGGCATCCACCAAAGACCACCCAGGGCACTAAGTGCACCCACAGAGACCCCTGCCTTTCCCTGACCCGTTAAAGCAAATTGGATTCAGGAGATTTGAATTACAAGGAACACAACAAAGGCAGAACACTAAGGTTGTGCTGCTGTGACCTGAACCAGAAACACACCCATGCACACACACGGAAGGCTTCTCCCACAACCTCGCAGAGGGAAAACACATCATCACATGTTGGAACTTAATCTGCATGTTAACAACGCGCAACTCAGAACTGTCCAGTCCTGGGCTTCGACAAGGATTTTATTTTTTGCTGGGGACACCGAAATAGAACCCAGGGTACTTCTGAGCCCAACCAGGAGAGGTGGGAAGGAGTGGTCCAATTCCCTCTTAAAAATGAGAGAATGAGGATTAGATTGGATAAAACGGTCCCTTCCCAGGGGTGAATACTGCAGCAGTACTGGAGGAGGGAGGCACTATTTCTTTTGGGGATGAGAGGGAAGGAACTCCTCAAAACCCTCAGCCAAAATCTGAAACCAGTCTTCCTATCTCAGAACCACCCCCTCCAGCCTGGCTCTCCCCATACAATCTTACCCCAATATAACTCTCGTGCACCGCTGGCTGTGCAACCTATAGTCCAGCGCCTCTGGAGGGTGCCAGGATGAGGAAGGTTGTTCTAGAACAGTGGTTCTCAACCTGTGGGTCCCCAGATGTTTGTGGACTTCAGCTCCCAGAAGCCCCAGCCACTATGGTCAATGCTCAGGGCTTCTGGGAGCTGAAGTCCAAAAAACATCTGGGGACCCACAGGTTGAGAACCACTGCTCTAGAAGTACAAAAGTGGTTGTGTTGGTTCCATGGCGAGTTGGTGAGCAGAGACAAGTATGAAGACAAATACTGAAGAGCATGTAACAGAAGCCACAGGCAAAAACGGAGAGAGAAGTCTCCAACTGCTCTGTAGGTAGCCTTTATTTATTATTCGAAAGAAGACAGGAGCATTTTGGCCTATGCAATTCTTTCAGTGGCCTTGCTCAAAGGGCTATCTAAAAACAAAGATACATGAATAATATTTTGTTCTATATTTATATACATAATATTTATACTTGTTTTTATATAGCCTCTGAAGGGGAGGCCACTGAAACAATTAGATAGGCAGAAAAACGCATTGGGCTTGTTTCAAATAAGAAGTAAAGACTACCTACACAGCCCTCAGAGACTTGTTCCCCCACTTTTTTTTCCCCTGTGGAGGTAAATACACAAAGAGAGGAATGTAGACCAATGGGCGCAATCCAGGAGGAACATCTTGGGAACAAGCCAGATAAGAATCTTTCTACAAAGTGTTCGCTCCGTCCCTTTGCTTATGCCTAAAGAGAAACTAAACCACTGAGGTTCGAACTTGATGAGAATCTAGTTGCAGTGCTCTGGGAAGGATTTTCTCAGCATTCGAAGCTGACTGATCTCAACCCAAGGAAGTCTGATCCTTTCCACTCCTAAGTGTTGCCAGGTGACAACACAAATACAAGGGGAGCTTAGGTAAAACAAGCTTGCAAAGTTCTGACAAGTAACAAGCAACACTGCACGGAGGAAGAGCCATTTGGCGGCAGTGAAGAGAACAGATTATTTTTCCTTGCTCAGCTAGGGTCTGTATGTCTCCTCATAAACCTTCCACAAAAAAAAGCAGGGCCCTCCTTGCTACATACCCCACACCCCAGTCAGGCAGAAGCCCCAAGTGTGCTGCCTTCTATTTAGCAACGCTTCCCATACAAACCCAGGGTTGGGAGGTCCAGAAAAATCAAGCTTGACACACATCAAACCAACTCAGAACACCAAAAGTTCTTTTTATACAGGATTTTTTTTTGCAAGGGGGGGGCGGCAAAGCATAAATCAGTTTTGTTGTTGCTGTTGTTGAAAACTCTCAGAAGTAAAACACACATGATTGCACAGGGCTGTGGTGGAGAAACTGGAAGCTGCAAAGGGGGCAGGGGAGCAAAGAAAACACGACAAAGCTTTGCCCAACGGGAGAACGATGTTTGCCTTCTTTCCAAGAGAGCTGTGCTCCCCCACTGCAGCGAGAGGGCAAGGGAGGGTCTCTGTCCATTCCTTTCTATGTCAGGTTACTGTGAGGATCGCCAAGCATTCGGAGATGGTCTGCTGGTATTAACTAGAAATTGGAGGTGGAGGGGGCAGGCTGATGGAGAATGCAGACACCTTTTGTGTCCTAGTCAGTTGAGAAAAGGTCCCCAGCAGACGGCAGAGGGGCCAACCCTCCGGTCACATTGGGCAACAGCGAGAGGTCAGGCAGGCTCTGGATGTGGGATTTAAGCTCTTTGCGGACCTGAGTCACCCGGGCAAGCTTCTGTTTGTACTCCTGGGGGAAGAGAAACACAACAGAAAAGGTCATTCGCATTTGCTGCCATGGATGCTTCGCTTTGCTGCAGCCCACAGTTAGAATCCTAGAGTGTCCACCTCCCTTCTGCCCTGCAGGACACAATCAAAACACTCCCTTTGAGAGAAGGCCACCCAGCCTCTGTTTAAAAGCCTCCAAAGAAGGACGCCCTTGCACTCCACTGACAAACTGCTCTTACCATCAGGAGGTCTTTCCTAAGGCTTGGGGAGAATCTCTTTTCCTGCAGTTTGAATGCATTTCCCCATTGTGTCCTAGTCTCTGGAGCAATGGAAAAACAAGCTTGCCCCATCTTCTATATGACATGCATTCAAATGTTTAAACATGGCTATCATGTCACCTCTTAACTTTCTCTTCTTCAGCCTAAACATACCCAGATCCCTAAACTACTCCTGACAGGGCACCATGGTTTCCAGACCTTTTTCCATTTTGGTCACCCTCCTCTGGACATGCTCCAGCTGGTCAATGCCCTTCTTGAATTATGGTGCCCAGAACTGGGTCTGGATTTCCAGGTGAGGTCTGGCCAAAGCAAAACAGAGAGATATTACTACTTCTCTTGATGATCTACAGCAGATCTGCAGCTCCTGAGGGAGCAGAGGGGCCCACATATCACAGAGACCTTTTTTATGCCTATCACAGGTGGGAGTTTCATCCCCTCGGGCCATGAGTGGGTAAATACTTTCATCCGTATGTAGGGTCCCTGTAGCAGGCACAGCCAACCATAAAGAAAAGCATGAAAGAAAACAAGGTCTGAGCACGCTCTGTGGGTAATTTGATCAGAACAGACAGAACATGAAAAGGGAGCCATTTCATTTTCCTCACCACAGAATTACAGAATCATAGAGCTGGAAGAGACCACAGGGGCCATCGAGTCCAACCCCCTCTTATGCAGGAACACCCATCAAAGCACTCCCAATAGATGGCCGTCCAGCCTCTGCTTAAAAACCTACAAAGAAGGAGACTCCACCACATTCCATGAAGGCAGCAGCAGATTCCACTGCCGGGTAGCTCTGACCCTCAGGAAGTTCTTCCTGAGGTTCAGGTGGAATCTCCTTTCCTGCAGCTTGAATCCATTGCTCCTTGTCCTAGTCTCTGGAGTGACAGAGAACAAGCCCACTCCCTCCTCAACATCACATCCCTTCAAATATTTAAACATGGCTATCATGTCCAACTCTAGGATTCTGTGATCTGTGATGTCCCCTCCTAACCTGCTCCCCTGCAGACTAAACACCCCAGCTCCCTAAGCCACTCCTCATGGGGCTTCATGGCTTCCAGACCCTTCACCATTTTGGTTGCCCTCCTCTGGACACATTCCAGCTTGTCGATATCCTTCTTGAACTGAGGTGCCCAGAATTGGCCACAGTATTCCAAATGAGCCCTAACCAACGCACAATAGAGTAGTACCATTTCCTCCCTTGATCTAGACATCAGACTCCTATTGATGCAACCAAGAATTGCGTTGACTTTCTTGGCTGCTGCATCACACTGCTGACTCATGTTCAGCTTGTGATCTACCAAGACATCATCAATGGATGATGCTTCCACCAAAAGGGGGGCATTTTTATATAGGCTGTATTTTCTGCTTGGAAAAACCCACAAGGTCTGACGATGGTGGTTGGCTGACAATGGACAGAACTGCTGTGGCACATGGGGTCTGGGGCTGGGCAGTTGGGATGAGAAGGCACTTGGCTCATCTTGAGCAACACACACCCGGCCCAGCTCCCAGCCAGCTTGCAAGGCCCACTTTCCAGGTTAAACGGATGCAAATCCAAGCTCGTGTAAAGTCCGCTTCCTAAAAGTCACGTGCTGTTGGAAGCACACCTCAAATCTAAGTCAAGATTCTTACTGGAGGTGACATGGGTTGGGAATTTATGGGTCCAAGCACAACCACAGATTTACTAGCTTAACCACGTCAAATATTTAGTCTCCAAGCTTCTCTGTCAGGCAGTGGGACTCCTACAGGGACACAAAGCAACAGGTCCTCAGACCAATGCCATGAATTTGCTCGAACGCAATGCAGCTACTTTCCTCCAATCCTCTCAACAACTGCATGTAAAGATAAGGCCGCATCCCCATGGATGGCAACTGGGCTGTGACACCCTTTGAAGTCCAGGTGAGCGGGGGTGATGGCTACATGCTACACCACAAAAAATATAAAGCCGTTCTTGAATAGGAAAAGACTGGCATGTCAGGCTGGGCCACAACTCTTCTCTGCCACATCTAGTTTTCTACATGCAGAGGGTATTATGTCCCCAGCCTTGTGAAATCTCTCCTCCCACCCCAGTCCAATGGCCATTTCAGCAGCAACAGCTTTGCATAAGAGTGCCTTCAATGCTCAGATCCTCCCAAGACACCTCCTTACTTTAATTCCTAACAAACACCATTTACTCAACTGCTTCCACAGCATTTTCCACAACTTCCTTCACCGTAGCAGGAGGAATTGTGGGATCAGCTTAAAAGAAAGGAACAGTCAAAGAAAGAAAACAAATTTTCTGATCAGCTTCAGAGAGCTGCAACTTTGGCCATTTCTGCGCTATACTGCTAGAGTGCTATTATTCCACTTTGAACATCCTATGGAATCCTGGGGTTTGCAGTTTAGAGAGGGGTCCCTCAAAGGCCCCTCCCTAAACTGCAAACTTCAGGATTCCACAGGATGTTGAAAGTGGAATAATAGCACCGTAACAGTATGGTGCAGAAATGGCCTTTATTTCCACATGAGAATAAACAGGGATCTAAGTTTTCCAGCAGAAGCTGAACCTCCTCCCATGGATTGTGAAGGGAACAGAGATATTCACATTTTTGATATTTTTCAGGATGGTACCCTTGCATCTTTGGGGGAGGCATGCTTCTTCACTGCCAAACAACACTGCAAGAAATGTTGAATTTCCAGCCGAAGAAGGAACAATAGGCTCACACTTCCCTCCATTTATTGTGAGAATAATACAAACACCACAGGCTTGATTGCGATGCCCCGGTGTGTTCTCCTCATTTGCTGCGAGAGCACAGAATGCGCTCACCCACTCTGGCTGACACACAGATATGGATTTCCTTTAACAACCTCCACTTAATCTGCGCGGTCTTACAAGGCTAAGGGAACTGACGGACCATTCTTTTTCGAAGATCCATGCAAAGACGGACAGTGATCGACAGGGCAATTGTAGAAAGGACCCTGATGGTTTCAAAAATAAAACAGAATGAGAGTGTCTGGGGAAGGGAGGGAAGGAGGAGCCCCCAGTACTAGCTCAGGATGGGTCCGGGAATTGGATTTCTCTTGTTCTCTCTGTGTGACTCCACAGCCAGAGTGGCATGTGGCACCTCTTCAGTTAAGAAAAGCCTCCTTCAAACATGTCTTGATGGGTTTAAAAAGCTGCAGAATGGATGTGCATACTATTAAACTGCAGATCAACTGATTGCAGATCAGAGCTGGGCAACCTGTGGCCCTCAGATTACTTCCAAAAGCCATCCTCACCTATTCAGGTATTGGTCCAGAGTGAGTGGTCCCTCCCTCGGCTGCCCACTGGGCCAGGAGTGGAGAGTCACCATGGAAGAAGCAATGGAACAAAGGGTGGGGAGGCAGAAGGAAAGGGAGAAATGGGAGGCCCCCAACCACTGTAGAGACAAAGCAATTTCACAGAATCCTAGAGCTGGAATTGACCCCCAGGGCCGTCCAATCCACTCCCCTTCTGCAACGTGGAAGACACAATCAGAGCACTCCCAGCTGATGGCTGCCCAGCTTCTCTTTAAGAACCTCCAAACAGGAACACAGCCAGCAGATAGGAAGTAAATAAAAAGTCTCTGTCCTTGATGGCCAGTAACCCAATTTAACTGGATGAAGAACAGTTAAATAAAAAGCAAGACTACGCTTTAGTTCCAGCCATATCAGAACAAGGATGAAGGGAAATGCAGAGGGTCTGGTCCCAGGAAGAGCAACTATGACCCACAAATAAAAAAAGGAAGAGCAAATGTGGTGCTCTCTTTCTATAAGTCAATATAGTGGGGCATGTAGGATTTGCAGCGCTGTATTGAAGACTGTTCCTCCTAATTGACTGCTGGGGATACTCGACTTCCCAGTCAGTTCTACATTTAGGCCTTGAATGAAGCAAAGCAAGGGACTACTTTGGGGAAATGCTGGGAATTCCTTCTCAGCAGAGCCCTCAGCTAACAGCTGGAGCTGTGGCTCCCCGGCCTGTAGTGTGGCTCTCCTAAAGGCGTCCTTGAATTCATTTGGCCAGTTCTTCTGATGTTTGTCCTCTGCAATAAGACTTTTGGGCAACCACCTAGAGCAAGCAACCTGCAGCTACCACCTTCCTTGCAGTCCTGAAACTCTAGAACGGATTACTTTGAGAAAATGTTCGGAATCCTTCTCAGCAGAGCCCTCAGCTAATTCTGGTTTAAATTATTACTGGATTGTTTAATTTATGTTTTAGCTTTTATATGTTATTTTTTAAACTACAGTTCTTTTTTAAAAAAGTACTGTAAGCTTCTTTGAGTCCTTCCAAGTAAAAAAAGCAGGAATACAAATAAAGATAATTGATGATGATGATGATAGAAAGCTGTGAATTAGGGATGGGAAGAACAATAAAAAAAAATTTGAAACATGGTATAAAAACAAATGGCAAGAAATTCCGGCATGAAGAATCCTGAACTGATAAGAATCTTTGCAATTCTTTACTCTTTATGCAGATTTGATACGTGGTTGTTTTGCACAGAAAAAAAAAAAGCAGAAAATAATACTTCTGCTGCTGTTGTTGTTGTATGCCTTCGCTTCTGACTTATGGGGACCCTTGAGTGAACCTAGAGTATGTGACTTGCACAAGTTCACCTTGTGGGTTTTCATGGCCAAGTGGGGAACTGAAACCTGGTCTCCAGGATCTCAGTCCAGCATTCAAACCACTATACCACTGATTCTTAACTTTTAGTCCTCCAGATGTTTTGGGCTTCAACTCCCAGAAGCCTCAGCTAGCATGGCCAATGGTCAGGAATTCTGGGAAATGAAGTCCCAAACATGTGGCAGGCCAGAGGTCAAGAACCACTGCACTATACATTGCTAGTTCTATGCAGGAATATTTTCTGGGCAGAAAACAGTGTTTTCCTGCACATTATATTCTGCACAGAAGAGGCAGCCAGTTTCCCTGCAGGAAATGCTGTATTTTTCCACAAAACCACCATGTGCCTTTTTTTTTTTGCACAGAATAAATCTCAAACTGTGAATAGTCTTAGAAAACTACGGTTTTCAAACACTTTCTCATGTGAGAAAAAAAATTGCTAAGCTTACCCATTGTTTCCTTCAAGAAGAAAACAAGTGAAGAATTACACTCCTCCTTGTGAACTGATCTGAACAGAAAAGTGGAGGGCAACTTAGAAATAAACTGAGAGGTAAACCTAATAATCATGTAAGGTTTTTAGCTCAGCAGGCAGGTGCCAAGTTAAGCATAGGTTTTACAGGCTAGGAAAGAAAGCAAAATGGTCTTGGGCATTTCTGGTACTGGTCATGGGATGGAACATATTTCTATGACAGCCACTGTATAAAGTTACCGATGTGAAAAGTCTTTTGTTCTTTTCTAGAAATTTAATTTTTTTAAAAAAGAAAACCAGCGACATAATGAATGGGAAAAAAACCTGGGCCATTTTAAACTTGTAATTAACTCCTTTCAGGTGACTATCCCCTCAGAAGCAGCTAAAAATAAACGTAAGCGGGAACAAGGCTTTCAGTGTGCTAAAATTAGCACACGAATGGCAGTTAACACATCTTAGAGTGTTAACTCATAAATATTATAAGAACATAACTTCCATTGTTAAAAAAAGAATGAGCAAAGTGTCCACCTAGAACACAGCCATTTTTGAGTGTATCATTCATACTACACCAAAGGTGCTTTTTGATGTGTTTGGTTCCCACATCCTGCCACCAATAAAGGATTTGAGCTCGATTATTTGGACCCCAGATTACTTTTTGAGAGACAAGATCATTGGAAGGGTGCCCAAAAAAGTATTCAGAATCTCAATTCTCCATGAAATCCATGGCACTGCTTTGGGCCTCCTGATTTTTGCATCTCACGTCTTGGCTCCAACCTCTTTCACAGACCCTAACAAACAAAACTTGAGACATTCTGCAAAAAAAAAAGACCACAAAAACTTATTCATGCCATGCAGCCCAACCCTATCAGCACACTTAGGCGGATGTTCTATTCCAAAGTGTTGGGTGGACAACAGCCCACAGGGTAGTTATCTCAGGCTGCCAAATCTCTAGGGCCTCTGGAATAAATAAAGTCACCACTCCTAATTGCAAGCAGGGTGATGATCACACCATCTTAAGAGTTTTAAGGGGCCGCAGGGGCCGTCTAATATAACGCCCTTTTGCCAGAGCAGGTAATCTAAAGCTAAAGCACTTCTGAGGGACAGCCATCCAACCTCTGTCTACTGGTAGGACAGTCTACTACCCCCTCCCAGCTCTCCATTCCACTGTCTAATGGCCCATATGGTCAAGAGGTTCCTCCTAATGTTTAGGTAGAATCTCTTCTATTGCAATTTGAATCCATTGGTTTGTGTTCTAGTCTCTGAAGTGGCAGAAATCAAACTTAATCAGGTGTAGAAGAGCATCCTAAAGCCCACCCACCCTGGTCTCCACTGGGATGAGGACTCAAGAGATGGGCAGCAACCATACATTTCACTGAATTAATAGTGAGAGGGTTAGGGGAAAAGGCCTTTCCAGAGTCAACTTAGGAACAAAAGAAGGGTTTTTTTCCCCCTTCAGTCAGACTATTTTCCAGAGCAGCAGTTCTTAACCTGTGGTCTGTGGACTCCCGGAGGGCCATGATATCCTCACAAAGGGTTCACAAAGGTTTGCAGAAATGTTATATGAGTTTTTCCTGTTAAGCAAGGGAGGGAGGGAGGGAGGGAAGGAAGGAAGGAAGGAAGGCAGGCAGGCAGGCAGGCAGGCAGGCAGGCAGGCAGGCAGGCAGGCAGGCAGGCAGGCAGGCAGGCAGGCAGGCAGTCGGTCATCCACTGATCTCCAAGAGCAGGAGTCTTTTGCCAGTGACAAACATCATTTGTACAAAGTTTTATTACTGTATCACAAACCATTCAAAAATTATGAAAATAACTGTTTGATAGCAAAAAAACATAATCAGAACCTCTGCACGCAGTGAGAACACGCAAGCAAATGACAGCAAATGACTGAGAGAAAATGTGTTACATTTCTTGCTAGTGCATTTTAAATCTTAAGTCTTGGTGGTTTGCCACAACAAAAGGTATTTAAAGGGTGAAAAAAATGTTAAAAACAGCTGTTCTAGAGCGGTGTTTCTCAGGCTATCAGATATAAGCAACCAGTAATGATATTTTTCCAACAGGCCAGGGACCACCACCATTAAATTCGTTCCCATTGTGTGCCTGTGTTTCGTTTCGTTTCGTTTCGTTTCGTTTCCTTTCTTTCTTTCTTTCTTTCTTTCTTTCTTTCTTTCTTTCTTTCTTTCTTTCTTTCTTTCTTTCCTGGAAACTCTCCAGGGTCCAGCAGCTAATGGCTCAAGCGTGGGCACTGGTCCAGCGACCATCATTTTGAGCAGCACTGTTCCATGGGATCTAGTTCAACATTGCCTCTGAGATCTGGGCACAGAAACACCAAATTCAACTGAGCATCTTCTTTTTCCTTTGTTTTCCCTCGAGAATGGTGAGCAGAAAACATGTCATTATTGCTTTTGTTTCGCATTCTGGAGGGGAAATGGAGAAAAAAGAGGGCATGGGGCAGGTTCTGGGGAGGGTTTTGTACATTTTGGCATGTTTGAAGAACTTTAAGAGTGATACCTGCCTTGAAATTGTGCAGAAAAAAATCAGTGGTTTTGGGAGGAGGCGAGGGGAGGCAGGCAGGAGGGCTTCAGGGGCCCCTTAAGGTCCATGGGGTGAATTTTTCCCCACATCTCTCCTAGGTCATCACTTGCTAGTATATTATCCAAGATCTTCTTAAACTGGAGGAGCAGGCAGGGGCTGGAACCAGCGGGGTGCTCCTGCGTGCAAATCTCGGGCTCCAACACTAAGCTACAGTCCCTCCCCTCGAGGCTCATGATCCATTTCCTCCTCCCCGCCTCCAGGAAGCAGCCTGCCTCTCTCTGCCCCATCTCCTTCCCCTTTCTGAGAGGCAACCTGTTATTTTCCCCTTACGACTCACTTTAGTCCAGACTGCACAAGACGTTCTAGATTCACCTGGTGCGTGGGGGCACCGATAGCCACCCCTCACAGCAGGACAGGAAGGAGGACTTGATGGTCTCTGGCCCTTCCGACTCTACGCTGCTACAGTGCAGACACACAGACCCCAGTTGGCTGCCATTCCGCAAACAAAAGGTATCCCTTTACAAAGGCTGCCGGAGGGTGAAGTCATTTCTGTTCTGTTTGGTCGCTTAGAAGAAAAACATCAAGTTAACAGTTAACAGAGGAGTCCTTCTGGGCTGGCTCAGATAGAGACAGAGAGGGATTTTACTCTACCTTAAACACGCATGGAGACAGGAGGCCGATACAGCTGAGTCTACAGATAACCCTGTGCCAAGAAGCTGCTGCCTAGAAAATTGTAGAACATGACTCCGAAAGACAGTGATGGATGCAGCGCTGGGAGAAGGGAGGCGGAGGGAGAGACTGAGAGAGAAAGGAGGAGGAAGAGGAATGGTCGGTTTTTCCCCTCTTTTCTTTGCCCAAGAAAGTAGGGATTTTTTAAAAGCCTAAAAAAAAATCTTATCAGGCAGGGCTGGGCCCGGGACCCCTTCAGCCTCCTGGGAGGTCCGACAGAGAGCAGGAACCCCAAGTTTGGAGTACAGAACAGCCTATTCCTAGAGGAATGCTTCCCACCCCTTCCGTGGGGCTCCACTCCTACAGCCTCTCTTTTTCTTGCTTCACCTGACACAGGATGGGTCAGGAGAAAGGCTGGCTCAACAGGGAGAAGAAGGGCACTCTGTTCTGCAATGATTTAAGAGTGGAAAGTCAGTATCCCTTCATTTTTTCCACACTATAGTGTGTTTTCTTTGAGAAAAAAATTCCCCCTTCCCACACACACTGCAAAACACCCCTACGGCAGACTGACACACTATTAGAAATGTTAGTGGGAAAAGTACTCTTTCCTCCCACCCACACAACACAGCAGGGAGGGCTTTTTCTGAATTTTTCCTTCAAAAAATCCTTCTGGGCCTTCACATCCCCTACTCACGGATCTAAGCTTATTTGTTCCAGGCATTATCTAAGAGGGTCAGACTTTCCATAAACAACAGGAACATTTCAAGTTCCCAAACAGGTCAGGTATAGTTTTCAAAAGGACTTTTCTGCCACTAGAAAACAACTGCACCCATTTAAATGAACGCCAGAAGAAGAGCAGGTGCTTTGTGCAAGCGACAGTGACGGGCTTGAAAGGAATAATTACAGTGATGAATGGACCTCGTGTGCCTGATTCTGGAAGCCTGACTTTCATTCCACACTCCAGGGCTTACACAAAAACTCAACCATTTAGAATTTTAAGTCCAGCTTCAAAGACTGGCACAGCGAGGTCTGTAAATCCAAGCGGGGGCCAGGTGGGTGTTTCTGGAAACAATGTCCAGGGTTCTGCACAGCAAAAAGTGGCAGTGTGTGTGTGTGTGTGTGCGCGCGCAGTTGTTCTAGAAGTCAGAACACTCCCAGGGTCTCCCCACTCCCCCCTCTGTGGATGGACGCATGTTTTTAACGAAGGCAAGAACACCAGGAGGGGAAAACCTTGCTGGAATTGCATCTGGGGCAACGGGGGTGATTGTGGTCTTTTTGTTTTACTGAGCTTACACAGAAAACAAGAAGAGAGAGTCTGAAGAGAAGAAGACCAAAACAGCCATTCGTCTGTACCCATAAGAACCATCCAACTGGCCACAGCTGTGGGAAAATGGAAAGAGAGAGGAAGAGAGAAGAAAAGAAAGAGAGAATAATCTTTTAAGATGATTTTAAGAGGGATTAGATGAGTCCTTCAAGTGGATGCTTGCCAAAGGAGCTAGGGGATGGAATTACCAAGCTAACTTGACAACTGACTGAGAGGCTGCACACCAAGAAAGGGATTATCCCATAACCAGTGTAACAGGGGGTCACAAGGCCCAAAAGGTCAACTCCACCTTAAAACAGACATATTTGGTCAGGATGCTGCACTCTTCTCTTGCCTCGGCTGCAGACGTTTGGGACTTTTGACTCCATTATCTCCCAGCCAGCTGGTTGAGTATGATGGGAATCCAAGTCCAAAAGTGTTATCAGGCAATGGGACTGAGCGAAGCTGCCTTTCGGGCACAAACTAAACCAATGCTGCTCAGGAGGAGCACATCCCAATACCTAACTGCGTTGTTCTGCTTGTAAAACTCATGCAGCTTAGAGGCAGAATTAGCTTCAATGTTCCAGCAGCAAAGGATGGAACATTTTGTGGAAAAGAAACCCCAGTTGTATCCTACACCTTGCAGCTGCTAAGTCTCTCTGGCACCGGGAACAAAAGAGGTATTTTGAATGCAACTCAAGGGAGGGGGGGTAGGGTTGGGCCTCTGTTCAAACTTCAGGGATTGCCCCTAGCAGACTTCAGTGACCTGAACGCCTGCACATTTAACATTTTTGTACTCAAAATGTCCCATGCACCTCTGAGGGAGAGAATTTTACAATATTCCTTTCCTTTTATTTTAGGTCCAACGGTGAACTGGAAATCCTGTTCTAGTTTTGGAAAAAGCTCCCCTGCTCAGGATTTAAAACGGGGAGTGGGGGTAACTGACCCCAGGCCTCCCAAAAGACAGGAGGGCATCCTGATTTCCTTTTTTTTTATATTGTTTTTATTAAATGATTTCCTTTTTTTTTTTTTTTTGAAGACTATTGACAAGCTGGAAGGTGTCCACAGAAGGGTGACCAAAATGCTAAAAGGCCAGGAAACCATGAAGCCCTGTGAGGAGCGCCTTAGGAAACTGGGTAGGTTTAACCTGGAGAAGAGATGGTTAAGAGGCAACATGATAGCCATGTTTAAATATCTGAAAGGACGTCATCTGGAGGATGGAGCAAGCTTGTGTTCTGCTGCTTCAGAGACTAGGACATTATGGAGCAATGGATTCAGATCACTGGAAAAGAGATAATTATCGCCCAGTCAGCCTGACATCAGTACCTAGAAAGATCCTGGAGCGGATCATCAAACAGTCAGTTTCTAATTACTTAGAAAACAATGCCGTAATTACGAAAAGTCAACATGGATTTCTCAAAAATAGGTCATGCCAGAATAATCTTATCTCTTTTTATGATAGAGTTAGTATATCTTGATTTCAGTAAGGCCTTTGACAAAGTTCCCCATGACATTCTTGCAAAGAAGCTAGTAAGATGTGGGCTGGACAGGGCTACTGTCAGGTGGATTTGTAACTGGTTGACTGACCGTACCCAGAGGGTGGTCACCAATGGCAGATTCTCATCCTGGAGAGAAGTGACTAGCGGGGTGCCACAGGGTTCTGTCCTGGGCCCGGTGCTGTTCAATATCTTCATTAATGACTTGGGTGAAGGAATAGAGGGCACGCTGATCAAATTTGCAGATGACACCAAATTGGGAGGGGTTGCTAATACGCCTGATGACAGGATCAAAATTCAAAAGGACCTGGACAGATTGGAGAGCTGGGCCAAGGCTAACAAAATGAACTTCAACAGAGAGAAATGTAAGGTCCTACACTTAGGCAGAAAAAATGGTATGCAGAAATACAGGATGGGGGACACATGGCTGGCTAACAGTACGTGTGAAAGGGATCTAGGAGTCTTCATAGACCACAAGCTGAACATGAGTCAGCAGTGTGATGCGGCAGCCAAGAAGGCCAACGCAATTCTTGGTTGCATCAATAGGAGTATGGTGTCTAGATCGAGGGAAGTATTGGTACCACTTTATTCTGCATTGGTTAGACCTCATCTTGAATACTGTGTCCAGTGCTGGGCACCCCAATTCAAGAAGGATATGGATAAGCTGGAGCAGGTCCAGAGGAGGGCAACCAAAATGGTGAGGGGCCTGGAAGCCATGCCCTATGAGGACAGACTTAGAGAGCTGGGTATGTTTAGTCTGCAGAAGAGAAGGTTGAGAGGGGACATGATAGCCATGTTTAAATATTTGAAGGGGTGTCATGTCGAGGAAGGAGTGGGCTTGTTTTCTCCTGCTCTTGAGACCAGGACAAGGAGCAATGGATGCAAGCTGCAGGAGGGGAGATTCCGCCTGAACCTCAGGAGGAATTTCCTGACAGTCAGGGCTGTCCGGCAGTGGAATGTGCTGCCACAGAGTGTGGTGGAGTCTCCTTCGTTGGAGGTTTTTAAGCGGAGGCTGGATGGCCACTTGTCGGGAGTGCTTTGAGGGTTTTCCTGCATGGCAGGGGGTTGGAGTGGATGGCCCTTGTGGTCTCTTCCAACTCTACATTTCTATGATTCTATGATTCTATGAGATTCCACCTAAACATTAGGAAGAACTTCCTGATGGTACGAGTGGTTTGACAGTGGAATATATTGCCTGGGAGTGTGGTGGAATTTTTCTGATTTTCTTCCTGCATGGCAGAATGGGGTTGGACTGGAGGGTGCTGGTGGTCTCCTCCAACTCTATTATTTTATGCTTAAGCACTGCTTCCAATATCAGAGGCAGTGTGTATGTGTGTCCATGAATGTGCCGTCAAGTTGCTCATCAACTTCCTGATACCTTATTAATTTCATAGGGTTTTCTTAGTCAAGGAATCCTCAACAGGTGGTTCTGCCAGGTCCCTCCTCTGAAATGTAACCTCCAGCACCTGGTAGTTGTTGTTGGTCTCCCATCCAAGTACTATCAAGGGCTGAAAAGGATCTAGGAGTCTTGGTAGATCACATGCTGAACAGGAGTCAGCAGTGTGATGCGGCAGCCAAGAAAGCCAACGCAATTCTTGGTTGCATCAATAGGAGTATGGTGTCTAGATTGAGGGAAGTAATGGTACCACTCTATTTTGCATTGGTTAGGCCTCATTTGGAATCCTGTGTCCAGTTCTGGGCACCTCATCAACAAGCTGGAATGTGTCCAGAGGAGGGTGACCAAAATGATGAAGGGTCTGGAAGCCATGAAGCCCTCTGAGGAGCGACTTTGGGAGCTGGGGATGTTTAGTCAGCAGAAGAGAAGGTTAAGAGGGGACATGATAGCCATGTTTAAATATCTGAAAGGATGTCATGTTGAGGAGGGAGCAGGCTTGTTCTCTACCACTCCAGAGACTAGGACAAGGAGCAATGGATCGAAGCTGCAGGAAAGGAGATTCCACCTGAACCTCAGGAAAAACTTCCTGATGGTCAGAGCTGTCTGGCAGTGGAATCTGCTGCCACCTCCATGGAGTGTGGTGGAGTCTCCTCCTTCTTTGGAGGTTTTTAAGCAGAGGCTGGACAGCCATCTGTCAAAGGGAGTGCTTTGAAGGGTGTTCCTGCATGGCAGCAGGTTGGACTCGATGGCCCCTGGGGTCTCTTCCAACTCTATGATTCTGTGATTCTATGATCCTGCTTAGCTTCCAGGATCAGATGGAATTTAGTGCCTTTAAGGTATTCAGCCCACCTCCTAAAAACCAGTCATCCAGAAACAGATGCCGGAGGGTGCAACTGTAGCCAGGTTCTGCATTCAGGTTTTTCATGGCCACCTAGTGCCCCTATGAAAACAAACCTCTGGAATAGATAGTTGTTTTGGTGTAATCCAAAAAAGACTCTCATGTTGTAAGGGAAGGTTTTGGTATCCTGAGTCAACTGGCTTGAATGAAGGACTGCTGTACTAATTTCATAACATTCAAGTTACACTCCCCTGTCAGTAATAAGGAGGAAAATGCTATTCATGGAAGAAAAAGTGTCCTGTTCAAAGAGAGAAGGAGAGAAAGGAGATGTCAAGCAATTCCAGGAGGGACTGAGCCGGCAGGAGTGGGGGTGGCCATAGACAAGAGACCGTCAGGACTTCCTGCTGTTCAGGAGCTTTCAAAGGAACTTCAGAGGCGGCAATTAGCATGCTTGTTCTGTCCCACAGAACAGAACCCCCAACATGACTTGGTTTCAAAGCAGTAACTGCAGAGCTTACGTTTTATGGAGGGAAACCTGGGAGGCCAAGGACAGATGCTTTTATCCTCCGGCAATTCTGCAACACCCACGTTCCAATTTTTGGAGTAGGAAATCAGAGACCGAGAGACTGCAAAGGCTTTTCCCCCAGTAACGCTCATACGAGCCTCTGGAGCAATCACAGCTGTCGCTTATACAGGAATACTTGTCTTGCTTGGGTGTATGCTCTTCTTCGCCAACTTTCAGATGTCATTCTCAAATCCAGCCAAGGCACAAATTATACGCTGGTTTACTGAGATATGCTGGATCATCTTGATCTAGTCAAAAGGGTCGTTGTGAAAGGCCAGTTCAGGACCGGGACATCTCAGCCACAAGGGGTTCTCTGGAGGGCTTCCTAGGGGCACTTCAAGTTGTAGTAGTTCCCCACACTGCCATGGGGGCTCACAGGAAGGCAACCTGAGGCACTGAAAACACATACGCACACCAGAATGGATCATCCTCCATGGCACCTTTGGTCAGCACTAAATGCACAGGCCTAGGCAACAGGTCTTGGCTTTCCCCTTCTTCCAGGAGCTGTTGTGCAGCCAGCTGCCCTGGGCACGTTCAGCCACAACCAAGGGAAGCCCACGTGGAGCAGGGCCTGCGTCAGCATAGTGGTAAGGTACCTGCTGAGGCCCTTGGCTGAACAAGGATGGTGGGTGTTATTGTTATCTTTGCCTTGGTCAGACACGCCCCTGAGGCTCACAAGACAAGTCACTGGAGACACAGCTGAAAGGGTTCAGTTATAAAGGCCTCGAAACTATGAAGTCCTACAAGGAGTGGCTCAGGGAGCTGGGACTGTTTAGCCTGGAGAAGAGAAGATTAAGAGGGGACATTACAGCCATGCTTAAATATTTGAAAGAATGCCATGTGGAAGATGAAGCAAGCTTATTTTTTGCTGCTCCAGATACTAGGACACTTGTGGAACCATGGCTTCAAACTTCAGGAAAAAAAATTCCACCTAAACATTAGGAAGAACTTCATGAGGGTAATAGCTGTTTGGCAGCGGAATATGCTTCCTGAGTGTAGTGGAGTCTCCTCCTTCTTTGGAAGTTTTTAAACAGAGGCTGGATGGTCATCTGTTAGGGGGTACTTTGACTGTGTCCTCCTGTGGGCAGAAGAGGGTTGGACTAGATGGCCCTTGGGGTCTCTTCCAACTCTATGATTCTTGGATATTAGTACCCTTCCTCCTCTTTCTCATCTCTCAACCCACCATGGCCCTTCGAGTGATGCACAACTGATTAAAAACTCTTTAAGAACACTGAATAAATACTAAAAAACAATTAAAATGGACCAAAATCTAAATAAATTAACAACCACCACCACACAAACATTTTAAAAAAATATCCAGAGGAGGCACCCCTGATTTTTAAGAGCCAAAGGCCACACAAAACAGCTCTGTCCTCACTGCCTGCCAGAAATTCTAGTGGCCCGGTGACCACAAGCGCAGCCAACAACAGAGTAGGTAGCAACATTTTTTTAAAGCAGAAAGCCAGCCAGCCTGGCAAACACACCCCAAGCAACCAAGTCACTTTTTGTTAGGCAGGCAACTCCCCTCTGAAGTGCAGGCTTAGCAGAAAGGGTGGCGTGAGCCCACCAGGCCATCTACACGGCACCAGTTACCACTGAAATGCCCAGCCTCAGGTTTCAGGAATAGAGTTGGAGAGAGAAAGGAAGAGGAGTGAGAGCAAAGGGCTAAAGGTCAGGAGTGGGTTTATCTGCCCACAAGAACCTGGAGCTTATCCCCAGGAAAAGGAAATCTAATAGGCTGAGAAGGGTTTTATTTCTGTTGTTGTTGTCTTTAGACAATATATAATTACAGCATAAATAGGACATGGAATCTGCTACACAAGACGTGGCAACAGACAGTGGCTTCAAAATGGATTGGACAACTTTGTGAGCGGCTCATAAGAGACACGAAGCAAATGGAATTATGTTCAGAAGCCGTCTTTCTTTCTACCTCTGTTCGGATCCAGCAAGGCTCCTAAAAGCCCTCCAACTACTGTGAGGGTTAACTGAAGACAGGGCAAGGAGCACAGTGACTAAGTGTAGAATCTCAACAGACCCCTGTGAGAACTGTGTGGGGAAAGTCACTTTTGGAAAGCCTAAACTAAGGGCAGAACAATGTGCCCATTTCTGTACACAGGGAGCAACTGAGTGGGAGGCAACAGCTCAGAGGCAGAGCACTGGCTTGGCCAGAAGGATGTTGCAGGTTTAGTCTTAATGACACCTCCAGTAAAAGAGGATCAGACCGCAGAGGATGCAGAAGAATTTCTGTTCTCCCTCTCAAAAACTGCTACAGAGCAGAGTAGAACAATGTACACAAAACAGTGGTTCATAGACCAGTACTAGTCCAGGAGGCATCAACTGCTGATCTCTAGTAAGTTTTCACGAGAGGAAAAAAAAGGAAAGCCTGCAGCCAATGGGCACAAATATTCCTGACACACTGGAATAACAAAATTGAGGGTCCCCCACATCAGACAAGTTGAGATGCACTGAATGGAACGCTAATTGCGGGATGGAGAAATAATCTGTCCCTAAGATAAGACGACTCTCCACAACCCTCTCCACCCAGAATTTCTGGACTCACCAGGTAACCTGCCGGGGTGAGTACCTCCTCCTAGCATGCCACTGGGTCCTTGGAAGACTGACCCAAACCCTAGAGATTTTCTTGTCCTTCGGGAGGTGGGTGAGTATGAAATAGATGAAAGGGAAATATAGAGCAAGTGCCCTCTCTCATCCACCCCTCTGCCCACCTCTTTTTCTCAGCACAGGAACTGAAACCAGTTTGACACTTCCATATAAACATGGAGAAGATGAAGGTTTAGGTTTTAGGATTCAATCCAGTTCTTAGTCCCAACTTGAGCAGACCCACTGAATGAATGGGATTTATATAAGTGTCGACTTACCCTCTGGAATCAGTGGGTCTGCTCCCTCTGGGGCTAAAAATCAGATTTACGTCTCAGTTTTCTGGGTCCACCTGCATGTATAAAAAGAGATAAAGCATTTCATGTTTACATTTGTTACAGTTAAGTAATAATTTGGTCATGCTTTTTGCTTTGTCCACATTCCTGAAGTCAGAATTTCAAGTGCAAGTTTGGGTTTGAGGAAGAAGGCCTCAGCTATCATAAAGTCAAGGGAAACCGTCCTAGCTCCTATGCTTTTCTGTTCTGCACAAGATCTGAGGCAGCAGATGTCTAGGTGAACCAGAAGACAGGGTTTTCACAGGGCTTGGTCCCAGGATGCCCTTCCCGGTCAATGTTTTTAAAGCTCAACTGATGACGGTTTGGGTCATTATCAGATTTGATGATAACACAAAACTAGGAGGAACAGCCAAAGCCACAGAAGGTAGACTCAACAAAATCTTCACAGGCTGGAACCGGAGGCCAAATCTAAAAAAATGATATTCAACAGAGATATATCTAAAGTCTTGCATTTATGTAAACCACCCCTTTCCATGTTCAGTTCTGGGTGCTACATTTTAAGGAGAATACTGGTTAAGTTAAGAGTATATCCAGAGAAGAGCAATTAGAGTGGTGAGGGATCTAGAAACTAATTCCCACTGGGAACAGCGGGCACGCTTAAGCAGAAGAGATCAGAAGGAGACATGGTATTGCTCTTATCTCTGAAAGGCGGCCATGCCGAGACAACGGAGCAAGAAAAACTTTCTAGTGGAAATCAAGGTCTTTTCACAGGGGAACAGAAACACCACTGGAGACAGGTGATTCTTTGCTACAAATATTTAAGCGGAGACTAGACAGTCATCTGTTCAGGATGCTGTAGCATCTAGGTAGGAAGGAGAAGCTGTCCAGAGGCTTTGGACTACAATTCCCACAAGCCCCAGCCAGCATGGCCAGTGGCTATGAGAACTGTGGTTGAGAACACATGGAAAACACCAGGCTTCCAACCCCTGCTGTAGCTTCATCTTGCACCGAACACAAAGTTGGACCAGATAACTGTAAAGGAGACTTCACAAATCTAAGATTCCCTGACAGAACACTCTGAAAAGAAAGCAACCTTTTGGATGTGCCATGGCTACTCCAGAACTAGCATCTTCTTTCCAAGTCTTTCAGCCTTTCAAAAGGACAAATGGAAAGATTCATGTGGAAAGAACCATAGCAACATGCAACTCTCTCTAGTCTTTGATTCTTGAGTGTGCTTCACACGTGGAGATTGAGTGGAAGGCATACCAGATCATGCACACATTTAACACGGACATCACCCGTGTTAGAGACTGCTTGTGTAAGAGTATTTAACCTAGGGAAAAATGCAAAGATTTCCAGTGTTTGGAGCACTGTGGAAGAAAAGGACCACGATCATTAGAGATGTGGAAGTACTCGCTGTCCTTGACTCCTCCTTGCCTCCACCAATGTTTAAATGTCAGAAGACTTAAGCAGCTGCCCTGCAACAGACAAACGAGCCAGGTATGGTAAGAAGACCCTCTCAGTTTTCTGCAACATCCTTGTTTGGATGGTGCATTCTTGGCTTCATGACACAACCGTCCAGAGAGGCCTCTGACCATAAGGAAATGACCATGCGGTGCATTTCATAAGGTCACGGGCTGATTTCTGGGAATGCTTTGCATCTAAGGAGACACTTAAGCATAAACACTAGAAATTTCCCAGTTCAACCATCACATTCGCTTTACAAGCAAGACTTCAGATGACAAATAACGCAGAGCTCTGGTAAGTGAGCTATGAAATACCACCCCCCCAATCCATTAACAGGTTGCTGAAATGCCCCCCCTCCAAGACGCTGAAAGACTTGGTCTAGATCCACAAGACAGGCCAGTTATTACCCTTAAAAGGAAACAGCTCAAAGTTATAAAAACCCAGCTGAACCCAAAAAGCAAAGCTGTCTGGCAAAGGCAGGCTGCTCCGTTCATTCGAGGGACAGACAGAACAAGCAAACAGGCCAGACATTGTTGGTTCAGTCCCCCTCTCGGCACATGCTCCGAACAGGCATTCAGAGATGTTAAAGGCAGAGCAAAAATAGAAGGAAACTCCTTCAAAAGATGAAGACAAAAACAGATCTGTTGTTCAGTGAATGCCTTTTATCCTTCCACAGAGCAGGAAGGATTAGAAACACCAGTTTTATCCTTCCCAGGCAAGAGAGGTTACTGCAGACTCCAGCAGCTCTTTGAAATACTTGCAAACCTTCCTGTAAAAACCAGAGCCACTTCACACTTTCATGTATTCCCTCAACAATTATGGGATCAGCTGGCCTACAGTATGTTATGCTCCCCACCGTTTCCCCCCAATTTTTAAGAAATTGACATTTAATTTTCCAAGCTTTCCAGGATCCAATTTACTTTAACTGAAAGGGAAAGGGAAAAGCATTAAATGTGCAAATATTTGGAGTCTCTTCTATCCCCAGCAATTGACTACCCAAAATAAGGAAGGGAAAGTAACACAGCATTCAGCTACACAGTAATTCTGGTTCTTATGCTCATATCACTTCAAAGACACCAGAAGAGCAGCTTCTGTTTCTTTAAATTTCTCCTCTTGTACATTGATGTGTGAAAAAAAAAATAGAAAGAAAAGGGAAAAAAACTTCAGACATGCTCCAAAGACAAGATTTGCTTTAGGAACTCTTTTAAAAGGGCCCTGATTGGGCTCAGACTACTTTGGAAGTTGCATGCCTTACTTAATTCTTACTTACAAATCAGAGGCTCACTTCGGAAAATCTTATGCTTAGTATGTTTCCTTACTAGGTATAACAGAAATAAATGAATAGCTAACATTTATCTCTCCCGTTTTGACAGAACTAGATGAAATCTGCAAGCTTAGTGTTCTCGTCTAAGTGGATAAAATCTGTCAAATTTCCAACTGATATAAGAGATTTGTGCAAGCAGACTTAAAAGTCTGTTTTTTTTTAAAGGGACATAAAGAACTGCATATGACACTGTTTCACAGAGGAACTGGATAAAAAAGGAACAGTTGCCCCTTTTCAAGACTGCCATACAGGTATAACTCAGTTAAGAAAGCTGATTTGTTCCTGGGCATTACTTCTTCAAGAGAAAATTTGGTGCCAGAGGCAGAAATAACAATGGGAGGAACAGGGACAGGTTCCTTCAACACAAAAAGGAAAAGCAGTAGAACATGTCTCAGCAAACTCTTTATCCAAAACTAATCATTTGTGTATGTGAAAGGAAACAGGCAAGTCGGACAAGCCCTGTGTACGTAAGCAAAAGCACTGCATCTCCTAAAGATCACTCCAAGGCTACTTTCTGAAAGCAAAGAGGTGTGAACTTTTTTTCACTAGTCTGTTTTTCTTATGAGTTTTTTATTTTATTTTATAGATCTATTCTATTTTGATACATTAGCATGGCGATAGGTGGTGAGGTAGGCTGATCCCCTTTTCCCTTTTCTATCTGTTCTGAGCATGCTCAGTAATGGATTCTGAAGGCAGCTGCCGTTAACCTTGTCTGTTGTAGGCAGGCACAGATGGCTAGAGGAGGTTCAGTGAGCGCCAAATCTCAGCTCAGGCCTGATGACACTGTTTCCTGCAGACAGGCTGCTGCAAGCCAACACTGAAAGCTTGAGTTTCTCCATAGAATCCTAGAGCTGGATTCAGTCCAACCCCATTCTGCCAGGCAGGAACACACATCAGAGCACTCCGAACAGATAGCCATCCAGCCTCTGCTTAAAAACCTCCAATGAAGGACAAGACTCCACCACAATCCACTGAGGTTGCATATTCCACTGTCGGACAGCTCTGACCGTTAGGAAGTTCTGCCTGAGGTTCAGGTGGAATCTCCTTTCCTGCAGTTTGAATCCATTGCTCCTTGTCCTAGTCTCTGGAGCAGAGGTAAACAAGTCTGCTCCGTCCTCGACATGACATCCCTGCAAATATTTAAACATGGCTATCATGTCCCCTCTTAACCGTCTCTTCTCCAGACTAAACATATCCAGCTCCCTAAGCCACTCTTCATAGGGCTTCATGGCTTCCAGACCCTCCACCATTTTGGTCACTCTCCACTGGACACCCTCCAGCTTGTTGATATCCTTCTTGAAATGAGGTGCCCAGAACTGGACACAGTATTCCAGATGAGGTCTAACCAAAGCAGCCCTCCTTCACTATCCTCCCAATGCTGGTGCTTCTAAAACACTGCCAGGAGGATAAGGAAGAAAAGGTGGACAGAACAAGCATAAAAAAGACTTTGTAAAAAGGAGCTTAACTGCATGTCTGCATTTCAGTCAGATAGGTTCAGGTGTCTTTGTGCAAGGGGAGTCAACTTTAAATTAGAGAATCAAGGAATCCCAGAGCTAGAAGAGACCGCCAGGGCCATCCAATCCAGCCCCCTTCTGCCATGCAGGAGGACGCAATCAAAGCACTCCCTCTGACAGATGGCCGGCCAGCCAGCCTCTGTGGAAAAACTTCCAGTGAAAAAGCTCTACCACACTTAGTGGTGGGAGATGAGAGAAAGATTGGAATCGTTTATCCCTTTGTATCTTTATGTGCCATTGGTATGAACATGGGAAGTACCACACAGAGATCCTAAGTGATAAACCTGCAAAATGTCCAAGGAACAGGTGAGTTCTAATTAGGGAGTTCTAAAGAATGCAAAATGGTTCCACAGGCTTTGGCTTCTTTTGTTTTCTGCTTATTTGACACCAGAGTTAGGTGTTTCATTCTTGAAGTGAATAGATGTCACTTAGAATTGAGAAAGTATCTGAAGGCATAGTCTATATAGCTGGTGCAAATGATACAGAGCTAAAGGGAGAACCACATTTTAAATATTACTGTGGTTCTCATGGTTAAGGGAGGCACTGCATTTGACTGTTCATTACAGCCATCTGGCTTTCCTTGAAAGCTGTTGCACAGACTGAGCTGCTGCTTTGTAATTCAGGTTTGAATTATGCCTTCAACATACAATTTCAGGGAGAGAAGTCCTCCTCCAACCCACTTTGCAACTTCCAACCCAATGCTGTTTGCTTATAAAGACAAAATACATCCCTTTAACCTCCTCTGAAGATTAACACCCAATGTTTCCTTTGCTTTCTCCAGTCAATTTTTGGCCCTGCAGCAAAGGGTAGGAATTCCAACGCTCATCAGCACCATGTCATCTCATCAAACAGTGCCATATAATAGCGCATCCTGGCATGGCTGACGCTTTGAGATGACAGTTTCCAGCAAGGGTTTTCAGAGGCCCAGTGCTCTGCTATTTTCAGATCTCTTGGTCAACAGGCTAGAGGAGTAAACACTGGTGCTCCATGTAAATACAGTTTAATTGCAGAATTTGCCTTGGCCGATGATGAGCGATTGTGTCAGCAGCCTCTAAATTATAGCCCCAATGTTTAGATAGCCAGCTGTGGTCCCAGAGACAGGGATTAACTATTTAATTTGATCGATGAAACATCACCCTGAGAATTTGGAGCGCATCTGAAGATGTACAGTTATTTGCCTTATTTGATCAGTGCACTACCGACCCTTCCCAATTCAGCAAAATAAATCCCGATTTAGACTGCCAGACAGAAAGCCAATTTCTCTTCCAAGTTCATTCCAGAAACAGTTTTTGCCTTCACAGTGCACTTCCCCAAGAGGACAAGAAATCAGTTTTCATGGGTTCCCAAAGGGGAAGCCAGGTCAGTTTGCTGCAGTGAAAAACAATAAAAGGCCCCACTGACACCTGAGAAACCAACAAATGTATTTAAGCGTACGCTCCCATGCTCTAATAAATGCATCAGCCTTTACAGTACTACAGGACTCTGTCAATGTTCATAAGGTTAGAATGTATTAACACAACTTGGTCACCATGTTCTAATATTTTAGTGGCCTCAGTGTCATGAGTGGGCATTGCAGGCAAAAGGCCATTTTGTTAGAATCCTTTACCAGAGGGCTTGAAAAATACCACATAGTACAGTTTAAGTCAGCCTTTGCCATGCTTTCAAGCAAGCACTCTGAAAGAGATCTGTCTGCTGGGGGAAAGGATGGAAGCAACTCTTAAGTTTCTTTGTTTTTTTAATCCTTTCCAAGCTGGAAAGATTTCGACAGAAAAAAATTTCTTGCTGAAGTCAGTTGCTTCCTCTTACCCCAAAACAGGTAGTAATTCCAGCAGTAATGGTATAAGCCAGTGATCACAACCACCACAACTTATTGGTGTGGAATGGCCTACCTCTGTGCGTGTGTTATTGTTGTGTGTCTTCAAGTCATTTGTCATTTACGATGACCTCAAGAGAAACTTATGAAGGGGTTTCTTGGCAAAGGCTTCTGTCTGCCTTCGCCCTCCTCTGAGGCTGAGAGTGTGTGACTTGCCCCAGTTCCCCTCATGGGTTTCTGTGGTCGAAGGGGAATTTGAAACCTAGTCTCCCGAGCCATAGTCCAACGCTCCAGCCACTACACCAGTTCTCATCTCTATCTCTACATCATGCCAGGTTACAGGAAACCCATGGACTTAAAAGGCCTGAGAACTCAAAGTGATCTGTGACCCTTACGCAATGGACAGCGGGGGGGCCAGGGTGGGAGTGTAAGCAAGAGCTGCAACACAGGACTCTCCAAGCCGGAGCACTGCTCTGCCCATATCAGCGAGATGAGCATGGTTTCTGAGCATTTTAACTCCACTCACTGCTTTCCTTCTTACCAGCCACCAAGCTAACCTAATCCAACTGACAGAGCTTCAGCTGGGAGTGAAGTGCCACTGTGCCCGTAACATTTGCAGAACTGCGTACAGGTCCAAGATCAGAGCCAGGGTAAGCTGAGAGGCAAGAGGCACCCACAGCTTCTGAGAAAGCAACGCGTGCATGAAAGACCTCTGCCTGGGCGACCCTGCTTGGCGCTAGCGTCTCCTTCTGGAGAAGGCTGCCCTCTGCAGTAGGCCAGGGCCTGCCCAAGAACAGCTGCTCAGAACCGCCGGCGCATGACAGCCACGGGAAGCTCTTAATGGGCTGCCCGGGGGCAATGCAACAGATGGCAGAGTGACATACAAGCAGAATCATTAATTACACTCCCGTATTAGTCTCCGGGTGCCAAGAAGAACATGCTGCCTTGCTGGAAGTGGTATATTTCACATAAATGACACTCAGCCATGCTCATGCGCACTTCTGGCTGCTGCTGAGCTCCAGCCCATGCTAAATGGCTAGTTATAGCCTGGTTTTTTGTTCTCTGTGATCAGGCTTCCTCAAGAAAAGGCATCTTTTCTTCAGCCATTCAGGGTTGAAGAACAGCTAAGACAGGGTCAAAAAGGGACTGTTAGAGCTTCAGCCATAACCAGTGAAGTCAGCTCCCCGGGAGGAGGTGGCACACAACTTCTCAGCCTGGAAAGTCAGGCAAGGCTTCAGAAAGCACAGGCCAAGAGCACCAAAAGGGAAGGAAAAAGGAAAAAGAGGACTGGTTCCTGACCCAGGTGCAGGCTGGACGCTCTAACAAAGCGAAAACGCTGGGAAGCCAGCCTGGTCATCCGAACCACTGGGAAGTTTTGAAATCTTCTTTCAGAAAGGTCATATTTTAAGGTTTCCTTCTCCCACAGAAGTATCACATTTTTATACCACACTGGTCCAGCTCAAGCAGGGAGAATTCCTTTCGTCTGCTGTGTTCAAGATTTGAGCACAAGCCTGCCAACCTCCTCCCCATCATTTCTGCTCAACCCCCAATCTTTGCGGTAGAAGCTTGTGGTGGTATGAGTATGGATCAAGATCAGAGACAGCCACCGTTGAAGCAGCAAAGTGCATTCTATCAGCTTGGCCACATGCTACATAAACACACAAAAGGGAGCTGCGGTACCCTGTGGTATGAATACAAAGTGACAGAAAACACATGTGCCTGTTTCAGACATGACAAATCACTTCCCTTGTGTGGTACAGCAACTCCAGACTCGTGTTTTAAGGAAAGCGGCACAAAGGTGAAAAGAGAGAAATCTCTGAGGAAGGAGAGGGCTTTCAGCATCTTGCTGAATGATACTCACTTCCAGCTTCTTCTCCTTCTCCGTGAGCACATCCTTCTGGTTCTGCGTGTACTCAATCAGCATGCGTGCCAGCTGGCGCCGATCCTCCAGCTCTGCCGCCAGGCGCCCATTGTACTCTGCTAGTAGCAAACACGCCTCGTCTACTGTCTTTGAAAGGCGCTCCGCTGCCTCTTTGTCTAGGCAGAAAGGGGGCACGGAATTTACACGGACTCCATTCAAACTCTTTTGTGCCAACAACAAAAAAGCAGCTTCCCACCCACCAGCCTCTCTTCTGTGCTGAATTTCCAATTGAGCAGTGCTCACGCTTACTAACAAAGTGGCGATCTCTTTCAAACAGAGCTGGAGAAATACAACCATTGGCACTTCGCGACACCCATGAAGCCTGCCCAAGAGGGTGCGCATGTGCATGTGTGTTTCTTTCATGAAAGCCAAGGAGGCACTGCCAGGGCTGGCTGGACCCAGAGGGGAGCCAGAAAGGAGTTTGGCAACAGGGATGCTCAAGAGCAGCTCAGGCTGCATCCCAAGAGCAAACTGTTAAGAAAGCAGAGCCTTGCCAGAGAACCAACAGCTCTATAGCCACAGAACCTCACAATGGGAGAGGACGTGTAGAGGGCCTTCTCGGTGGCTGCTCCCCAGCTATGGAATTCCCTCTCTGAGAGGCTGGCTCCTTTCTGTTCTCATTCTACCACTAGCCACAGGTCATTTTATTTAGACAAGCTGTTGGCCATTAGCTGGTTCCTACTGTCTTTGAATGAAGGGAGCCACACCTTTTCCTTATCTGTTGTGTTTTAAATCCTTTTAAACTGGGCTACCTTGGAAGAGAGTGGACTTTTCCTCTTTGGAAGTTTTTAAACTGAGGTTGGATGACCATCTTTCAGGAGTGCGTGATTTGTGCATTCCTGCGTAGCAAGGGGTTGGACTAGATGGCCCTTGTGGTCTCTTCCCACTCTGTAATTCTAAGCTATTTTATATTAGTTAATATGATAATTTACTTTTTATTATAAGGAATATTTTTAAGCTAGATTTTGTGTTAATGCATGCTGCACAATCACGCTGGGTCCCATACTGAGAGGAGGCAAGATTTATATACAAACAAACCTGGCTGAGCCTTTTGTGTCAGCTGGCAACGTCAATACCCCCCTCTGGTTGCATGCAGAGATGGTGCTGAACTACAAAGGCATCAAGGTCAGCAGCTCCCTTCTCAGAAGAGTTACCGTGACAGCAGAGACTGTGAGTCTGGCTTTGAGAATGCCTCCTTCAGCAGCCCTGGGGCTCTCCTGCTATGGAGCTCTGATGCCTGAGTGGCACTTTGCTGTATGAGGGCTGCAGTGCTTATGCGTGGTATGCTTTGCTCTGCCCGGATTGCCCTCTCCAGCACCGCACTGTTTCCTCTACTGTGAGGCACTTGAAAAAGCAAGTGGGAACAGGCACCTCAGAACGGCACTAACAGGAACCAATAAGCTCTATGGGCTCAGACCCAGGTGACCACAGAGGCCCTGCATTTGTCTGGGTGTGAGTGCAGTCACCACACAACCAACACGGTTACCTGACAGCAGAGGGGGGAGCCATGTCCTGCACCACACACTGCTAGACGGCAACTCCCAGCCTCCATTACTACTGGCTATGCTAGCTGGGTGCTGGGAGTTGCAGTCCAACAATGTCTAAAGGGCCACACAATTCCCACCTCTGCTCTACAGTATCACTGTCTCACTGCTGACTCTCAGAGTAAGGCCCTGATATGATGAGGGCCCACTCCAGTGAGGAACATGGCAACTACACTCAACATGTCAACAGCACTGTCCCCACAGGGAAGGAAAAGCAAGTGGCGGGGGGAGGGGGAATGGGCCAGCAGTCACCAAGCCACACTGGCCCAAAAACCAACGGAAAGGCAGAAGATCATCTCCCACCTTAATGGCAAAACTCCCCAGGCCAACTTGCACACCACATGTCAGCAGACTGCTGTGCCCACAGCATCCGCCCACAGGTAAGGGTACTTTAGATTCTCACCTGTAATCTTCTCTAAGAGCGACACATCTTGGACCTCTTGGGGAAGGGAGGCAATCTTCTGCCGCACTGTGGCGTCTCCAGAGGCTGCGTTTTCCAGATCCTGCAGGGCTTTGATCAAGTCCTCAGTCTGCACGAAAGCCACAGAAGACAGCAATGACCATTTCCAGAACCTCAGCTGCTGTGCTCTTTCCTATGTACGGCACAGGCGCTTTTCAAAGACCCTCCTTCTCTGTGCAGCCATTCATCTCCTACCTAGACTACTAACATTCTGGAATTAATTTCCTTCTGAGCACTAGAAGATGTTCTTTCGTATGTTTCTTGGTCCTACTGAACCATTTCTGCCGCTCCGGGCATTTATTTGCCAGAAAAGATTGTATTCCTAGAACTCTACAGAGTTCTAATATCCTTCTTGCTTGTCCTCTAGAGCAGAGCTTTCCACATTTTTCATGTTGGTGACACACTTCTTTAGACATGCATCATTTTGTGAGACAGTAATTCAGTTTCACTAGCAAACTGGAGGTTAAATTAACCCCTTATAAGAGATATAGACACATACATAAATTGTAATAATAAAATGTATGGGGACACAACATTCTTCATGAGAACTTTTCATATATTTTTAAAAATATAGGATTTATAAATAATAACGTACATTCCCAAGATTGTAGGCGACACACCTACACACTTCAGCCAACACACTAATGTGTTGTGGCACACCATTTGGAAAGCCCTGCTTCAGAGGAAAAGGGCAACACTAGACCAGGATGACAGCTCTACCTGGGTGTGCACGTTTGTGTGGCACCAGCCCAAGATTTTGCTTCCATGTGGCGTATTACAATGGAACAGAAGGGTTGAGGATTGTAGGCTGCTTTGCTGGCACTTCTGACACTAGGTCTAATGGTTTTCAGTTACAAGAGGACAGATTTCAATTGAACATTAGAAGGAACTTCCTTATTGTGAGAGTGGTAATAGGATTCTATTAAAAATGTATTCTTGCTGTGTTGGGCAGGGCATCAAGCTGCAAAACAAAGCCTAAAGAGCCACGTGCTGTCTGACAGTCAAACGTTGCTGAGCCCTGTTGTAAACAATCGGGCATCCTAAACTGACAACAGATCAGAAATGTTACTGCTACCCCCAACACAACTAAGACTTCACTCTTACAAGGCAGAGTGGTGGTCACCATGTTAGATGGCTTTCCAAGAGGACTAGCTCCATGTCCAGAGGAAGCATGCTGTTCTTATACCAATTCCCCAGGAAGAACTATCACCTTCAGATCTAGCTTGGAGACCTCCTGGGGGCATCTGGTTGACCGGATGAGGTGGACCACTGGGCTAATCCATCAGGCAACTCCCACATTTTTACCAGCGTGGGAGCCTTGTTACTACTGGCAGCCTTGTTGCTACTGGAAACAATTCCTACACAAGGCTCTCTTGAAAAGGAGAGAGCACCGGTCTCTATGTTTGCAACAGAGCTCTCAGAGTCTGCACTCAAACATCAATTTCTGGTAATGATATACCTGGAAGACAACAAGATCCATCATTCTTGATAGCCAAGTTTAAACATCTGAAGGGACGCCATACAGAGGAGGGAGAGGGCTTGTTTACCGTTGCTCCAGAGACCAGGACAAGAAACAATGGATTCAAGCTGCGGGAAAGGAGGTTCCACCTGAACCTCAGGAAGAACTTCCTGGCAGTCAGGGCTGTCCGGTAATGGAATACACTGCCTCGGAGTGTGGTGGAGTCTCCTTCTTTGGAGGTTTTTAAGCAGGGGCTGGATGGCCATCTGTCAGGAGTGCTTTGAGGGTGTTATGCATGGAAGGGGGTTGGACTGGATGGCCCCTGTGGTCTCTTCCAACTCTACATTTCTACAATTCTATGATTCTGGAAACTGAACAGGAACATGAGATCAGAGACACCACTGCCCTAACCTATTCCTTTGCCATAAAGTACATAATGACACCTTCTAAATTACAAATGCTTAAAGTGACAAAAACATGTTTTGGAAATTCACAGCAGGGCCTTCTGTCTTTCAAGCTTTCACAATCTTCTCCTGTAAATTGTTTCCTCAATTTTATAAGCATTCTTTCAGGCCTCTCCCACTCCTTCAAAAAAGTCATGGCAGGTTCAGAACAATCAGACACAGATGGTATGAAAGTGTTGCCACAGCAAAATGCAGAACCTCCAGAAAACTTCAGAGAAGCTATGCTGGTCAGCTGGAATAACACCCTGAGATGATTAAGCTTGAGGACGCCTCTGCCTGCATCCTGAAGCCCTAGTTCAGGGGTGCCTCCCCTGTGCTAACCTTTCTTCCCCGGAAATTCCAGGATCAGATACTCCTGTCTTCACCTCTGCCATGGTGCTGCAGCTTGAGCATCTAATCTTCCAGAGCCACCACTGGGACTTTTGGGTCTTGGTCAGTTCTGTGTTCTGCAGCTCCATATCTGTTTCCTACAGAGCACTACATTCCTTATTAAGACTCCCTGCTAAGTCAAACGGAACAGGCCCAGGCACACCGCTATCTGCTCTATCAATATTTGCATGCCTAAGAACTCCTATGAGACATTCAGAAACTGAACTGCACAACCACAGAAAATGTGAAGGACTTTTTCTTCTGGACCAAAGAAGAGGCAACCGTGTGGATCAGCAGGACAGGAAACCCAAGTTTAATGAACTTCCTGAGATTGTCTATTAGCCACACAAATTAAATCACACCCTGCTGGGTTTCAACAGACTGAATTGCTTAGAGCAATTCTTTTTATTTTGTGGTGAGTGTAGCAATTTCAAGGCATAATATTTGTTTTATGTTCCCTTTTCAAAACCGTTTCATATTCTTCCTCCATTTGTGAATTCCAATAGCTTACAGCAAATAAATGAAGGCACTGCTTCTGACAGTTCTCCTGCGTTTGTTAATAGCTCCCCCTTGTGGCTCTCTCTTTGCCAGAGGGGGGCACACATCCATCTCTTGCCTCTTGCCCCTTCCCCCTCCCCACCCTGCAGACATACCAGAAGGGGTCCCGCATTGGGGTCTTGTGGGGAGTAGCTCCCAGGGTAATCGTCATCTTCCTCCTCTTGTATCTGCTGAAACGTCCGCTTCAAGGACTTCTTCTCCTCTGTAACTGAGAACAAACATGCATTTTCACAATGACCCTGTTCAAAGAAGGGGAGGGAGGGGGGAGGGAGGAAGCGGGGATGTCACGCCCTGCTTCATTTTCTTTGGAAAATGGGACTAGGCTTGCAAATTTTAAAAACACAGTTCACCTGCAAAGATGTATATCAACCCAGTCATCACGTTGCCTAGCAAAGTGTGCTGTCCTTGATTTTGTTGAAGAGAAAACAGGGAGCCTCAATTTCCATTTGTTTTCATTTGACTCATGCACTGAAAACAAAAATGCAGTTTTGTCCACAGGCAGAGGCCAAAGTCTCGTTAACATACTATGGTAGCAGTTACACTTCTCCTCGAGTTGCAGTGCTGGTTAGGGAAGGCAGGCAAAATCTCCTGGCTCTGACCAACATCTTGCCTTCCTACTTTTGTTGCTGTGTTGGGGCCCCTTTACTCCTTCCGCCACCAACTATACCAGTGTAGTACAGCTACAGGATTCCAGCCAGCAAGAGCAAAGACCCTAAATGGCCAGCGGCAACTGATGCTCCACATAATAAACATCTGTGAGGCTGCCAGTGTGTTCCAGAAACAGGACTAGACCTTGTTCTCAGCAGCTGCTGGAAGTCCAAGACCATTCCTGTGATTTCAGTGGAGTCTGAGCACGAAACAGGGCGTTCCTAGCAGGGAAGCCTGAGCAGCAAGGGGTGGCATTGATTAAAAGTCACAGAGTCCTAAAGACAGACTCAAGTCACCACCTTAAAGACTGGATGACCCATCTCTCATTCTGACATACTAGACCTCTAGGCTCACAGCAGGCTCCATGGAAATCTTTCGGTCCCCTGAAAATACCTGCTGGAGATGATCCCTCAGTGTCTGCACAGCTTGAGAAAAGGAACATTCCTCCGCTTTGGGTCTCATGTTGGAAGAAAGGAGGGATATAAAACAGATACACTCGGGTGGAGTCTTTAGGCACATGGGCTCAGCTCTCCTCAGCAAACGCCACAGTGTGATAGAGGGACTGGCTTCTGCTGTGGCTGGTCTGGCCAGCAACAGTGGCCCCAAACTATAGGCTCCAGCTCCTACTTTCTGGCAGTAGTTCAACAGTCCACATCCTTCAGAAGAATCAGTCCCTTCACATGCAACATCCGCACAGAGCAGAACATGCCAGCTTTAGAGAATGCTTCTTCTGTTAACGGATATCAGCAAAAAGTTATCTCTTCTGGGAGAATAATGCACTGCCTAGTATTCATGTCTGCCTATTCAATAGGGGAGAGGGCTGAACCTGCCTCCTGTTAGAGGGAGAAACTCTCAGCAAATGAATTCAGAAAGACTTCCCGGCATCTCCCTGGGAAAGGAAAAAAAAGGTCCTATCTTTCTGTGAAAGGTTGAAGATAAGGGATCCACAAAAGCAAGCAGCCCATGCCCACAGCTCTCCCCACGCAACCACCCTCCTGCAGAGCTGTGTCGGCCTTCTCGTGTCCAGTCGGCTTCTTTGGCAATGAGGGAACACAAAACTTCACCCCCTCCCCGCCATGTCCACCACAACAGATCTCATATTCCTGTTTCTGCCACCTCTCTACACCTTCTGCTGTCTCTGCTCCCCTGTCTTTTAGGGTAAGGCTGCCGTTTTCTGCTTGCCATTTTTAGGGCAAGTCAGCTGGCAGATCTGGGGAAAAGAGACCTCATCTTGGACTGTGCAGTCCTTGAAGAAATCCCCATGGGGCGTGTGAGCAAAAAGCCACCTTGGTGATGCTGTGCAGAGAGAGAACACACCAGCATATGAAGCCTCCTGAGAGCCAAGAGGCAACAACTCTGCAGGTTGTAGCTGCTCCAGTAAAGAACCATGGCATGGCAGGGGGTTGGACTGGATGTCCCTTGTGGTCTCTTCCACCTCTATGATTCTAAGAAACAATCCATACAGCTTGGCCCATTTGTGCATATTTTGTTTTAAGTTATGCTCCAAGAACACTAAATGCTGTTTTACTTGAACCACCATCTGCACACTGAAGGAGGTCGGCAGCAGAGGTTGGCACATTTTCCAGGAAGAAGTGGCGTAAATAAGACCCTGCCTCAAGGTGCTTACAGTGGGAGGAGAAGGGAGAAACAGGCAACAGCTTTAACAAGACAGGGATGTGAATGTCCTCCAGCTCGGTAGCAGCTGTCAGGGCATCCAGCACGACACCTGCTATAACAATGTCCCAATCCTATACTTGCTGGAGAGGCACACGGAAAGGCTCAGTAGATTGACAGCCACGCGACTCCACTGTTGGCCATACACTCTTCAGTCTGGCAAGGGGCTTTACTGTCAAGCTGACGTTCTGCTGGTGTGATGGCAGCCAGGCTGGGTAAGCCAGGGGCTGTTTCGGGTGGCCGCTTGCACTGCAAGAGTCTGACATGCACTCTAACCTGGACAGAAGTCTTTCTATAAAGGTATTCTACCACAATCCAACCTGGAGTCAGGGGTCTCAGTCCGTAACTGGACAGACCCAACCTCAGCGACCAACAAGCCTCCTTGCCTCTTGCCAAGCAAATGACTCCCCCTCAACATATGAAATATTTTTATCCTCCCAAGAAACAGCAGTGGGAGGGGTCTACTGCATAGTGTTTGTATCACTTAGACAACAGAACAACACAGCGAGCAAAAGAAACACCGCTGTGAGAGGAGAAAAGAGGACAAAGCTGATTTCTCCCATTGCTTCCCACCTCCCCTCAGAACCAGCTCCAAAGAGGAAGGCAGCAGGAGGACCCCAATGTCTGCTGCTACTAGAATGGGGGTGATGGGGGGGTCAATCACTAGCTCTCTTTGTCTTCCTCCTCTACAGACAAGCAAAGCCGGCAAAGCAGAAAGGGACACAAGAAGCCCTGATGCCCTATGAGGAGTGACTTAGGGAGCTGGCCATGCTTAGCCTGGAGAAGAAAGGGTTAAGATACGGCAGAGTAGCCATGTTCAAATATTTGAAAAAATGTCACAGGGAACATGGAGGAAGTTTGTCTTCTGCTGCTCCAGCAACTAGGACACAATGGAGCAATGGCTTCAAACTACAGAAAAGGAGATTCCACCTAAACATTAGGAAGACCTTCCTGACAGTAACAGCAGTTTCACAGTGGAATAGGCTGCCTCAATGGAGTGTGGTGGAGTCTCCTCCTTCTTTGGAGGTTTTTAAACAGAGGCTGGATGGCCATCTGTCAGGAGTGCTCTGACTGTGTGTTCTTGCATGGCAGAATGGGGTTGGACTCAGTGGCCCTAGTGGTCACTTTCAACTCTATGATTATCTAAGCCTGCAGCTGAAGTGGAAGGGGGTGCTTCCTCGTCACTCTTTCCTGGACACCCCCCAACCCCTCCCGCAGTCGACTCATGAAAAAACTCTCCCTACCTTGCACGTGGAACAACCTTCATGTTTTTTCTGCAAGTGGGAACCTAGATCCAGATGGCTGATAGCTAGAGGGCAACGGCTGTTTGACACACAGCCTTCAGAAACCGTGCCTAGAAGGGAAGCAGCATCTGGCAGCACCGAGGGAGAGACGGAGCCACAAGCTGGTCAGAAAGCATTTGCTGCCACCATCTACAAGGGGGTCAGGTGTTCCTGGCTGCCTTCCAGAACACAAATGAACAGGCTCCTGAAGGCAGTGGGCTCCTCCTCCTCCTCCTCTCCCTTGCCAGAGCTTCCAACTAAAAACCGAAGGAAAGCCAGTTCTGTCAAGGGCACCTTTCCCCAAGTGCTGCTCTATCAACACGCACAGCATTAAAGACTCAGAGAGGGTAACCTAGCTAAGAGTCGACAAGGCCCTCCTGAATCTAGCTCACTAGAAAAAAGGCTTTTTTTTGTAAGTACACATGGATGCTCTGGATCATATCACAGGGGAAAAACATGACAAATCTAGTCTGATAACATACTTTTGCTCCAGTTTCAGGATGACAGCTATATCATGCTGATGTGAGTGACGTGGACATTACTCAGCAGCCCAAATGCTACTGCCAGGCCCAAAAGCTACTATCATTTCAATAACACTTACAGAGAGGATGGGCTAAACCCTCAGTTCACATCCACAACTGAAAAAGAAAAGCTGTGATACAGACACACATACAGGTACATCCACTTGTATAAATTCTTTATGAACCCTCTTTGCCAAAGGGAAATTTCGAGAGAAGCTTCTCAAGACAGGAGGCTGCCTTTCTGAGTGATTCCCCAAAGCATCATGGACTGAGATGGCACTAGGCAACTACAGATTAGTCATCCTTCCTAACCAGCATCCTTGGGAGCATACAGTCATTTCCATCCCTGCCCCTGTGAAGGCAGACCTCTTAAGAGCAGTAAGGCTTGTATCTCACCTGAGAAAACAGAAAGCCCCCGCTGTATGAGAGGTCTCTCTGCCGCACAGACCCAGACCAAATCTCCTAACACTTTTATCAGCAAAGGTAGACTGAGAATGGTCTTACAGGTGAAATCAGCCAGAGCTCAGTGGCAGAACACAAGGAGCAGGTGATAGGAAAGGCCTTTTGTTGCCTGAAACCTTCGAAAGAACCAGCCAGTAAAAACAGACAGCACGGCACATCTCCTGTGACCTGGCAGAAGGCAGCTTCCTGTGTTTCTATCACTCACCCCTGCCCAGAAGGCAGGAAGGCTTCAGGGCTATTTTGCTTTCTTATTAGATTATCAAGGCCCACCAGGCAGAACCTGGCCTCCAAGCCACACAACAGGATGCTTCTGTACACGTTCAGCCATCAGCAACTTGTTCTGGGTATGGGAGCAGAACAGTCCATTTTACACAAAAGTCCCCTCCAGCCTACTGCAAGCATTCTGTATTTCAGCAGCCTAATTAAGGAGAAAAGAGGCATTTGGATTTTTTCCCTATTGTTTAAAAACAACAGACACAGCAGTCCAACAATGCACCCTGATCTACCCTCTGTTCCCCTTTGCTTGTCAGGGCCTTGGAGAAAACCTGGGGTGATGTTAACCACCTCTGCGCTCCCCAAAGGTAGACTAGGCAACACATTTAACACCACCAACACATCTTATACAGAGCTGAGATATGCAGGATACAATATAGTCATGCGTAAACTGTACAGACTGTCACTCACTTAATTGGGCCAATGCAGGATCCCAGGAGTACAAATCAATCTCCTGAACACATCGCCATAAGCACTGTTGTTGTACAGCAAGCCCCCACCTCATTCAGGAAAATCCAGTCCCTGAGTCAAAGATGTTTTGGAAAAACAAGAACTTTTTTTTTACCTTTAGGCTGGGGACTACTCGAGTCCTCCATAGACAGTTTCAACTGCTGTATGAACTCGCTGCCATAGACACTCCTGTCTTGCCAGATGTTCAGCAATCGTTCCAAGGGCTTCTTGCAGCCCTCATCTGCCTCTCTGGAAAGTCACAAACAGAAACACATCAGAAGCTGGACAAAAGGGATGGGGGAAGACAACTTCAATTTCAGAAATTGACTGACAAAGCTGAAATGGATAAACTATCAACAATGATTAGAGAAAAACCACCGGTGCCATTTTTGAAAGATTGGGAACCTTTGTCTTTTAGCAGAAAGATGAGAATAACATGTTAACTGTAGGCTTTGATAATTAACAGGTTTGATTAAGCTCAAGAAATGCATGAACAGTATCTTAGTGGGAAAAATTATTCTATATAGTATGATTCATAGTTATTGTTAGGAAAGTCAAAAGTCAACGTAAATGTATTTTCTATTTTCTCTTACATCTTTCCCTTTCTGCTTGTTTTTTCCCCTTTTTTCTGTCTTTCTTTCTTTTGTCTGCCTATCTTTTATTATTGTTTCTTTTCCTTTTTTAATGTATTGAGTAATTTATAATAAATTAAGAAGGAAGAGGGAAGAGATGGTTGGGGCAGGGAGTGCTAGAATAACTTCTTCTCTCCTACCAACCCCCCCCCCAAAAAAATATTTAGGCACGGAAGTGGAGCAGCTATGGAAATCCACAGGGAATCAGCAAGACTTTTCAGGAAAGCTGTTCAGCAGTTACAATTAATAGGTGCCTGAACTTAAAAAAGTGCAGATTTAGAATAACAAGATTTTGTAGTCACCGCAACACATACTGAATGTAGGATTATCTAGAACACACTTGATCACTCCTTCCTCTGTGTGTTCTAGGTATCATCGTGTTTACAGACTTACAGTTTTCCCTAAATAGCACCACAGCCTTTAACAAGAAGATAATACATTGCACGTCAGGAAATGACACATAGCTGCTCATTTGTAGCCTGCCCCACAGCATGAGAAAAGTCACCTAGTGACAGATGGAGCGAGCCAGGCAGAAAGACAATCCTGAAAGAAAAACCTGATAAATCCATAGCATTTGAGAGGCAGGCCTTACTTCAAATGGTGTTCAGGCAGAGTGAAGGTACATGGAATAACTCGCAACCGCACCAGGTTGCCAATTGGAGATCTGGGGAAAAAGGCTGAGATTTCTGGAGGGAATATGCCAACTGATGCTGTTTTGCCACAGTTATAACTCTTCGAATAAAGGATCAAAGGGAAGCTGGATTTGATGAAGCCTGAGAACATTTACGCTTAACAGATAGGTTAGATACAGTGCCCAGTTTAACCCCACAGAGCAAATGCATTAAGCAAGCAATCACACAGGGACTAGAGGCCTAGAGGCAGCATTTCAGTCTGTGAATTTCAATGTAGCCCCATCTCCCCTGGTCCTAATATACTCCCTGACTCTCCTGTTTCTCACGTGGCCTGCCTCTGCAACACACTTCAGAGAATTTGGACCAGGTGCTTGGCAACACCTGAGGTCGTTGAAGTCCTGTTCGTACCACCTGCTCACTCTGGAGAAAGAAACCACGGAGATGAGGAGTTTCTGGGAGCAAAAACTGCTATGGAGAGAAGCTTGGCTCGTTCATTCCTCAAGGGAAAGGCTGAGCATAGAAGGCAGCTGTCACTGTCAATGAAAGAAACCATGGCTTATCCATTACTGCATCTTTCTGATACATCTGCTATTGCAACAAGATACACGTCCAAAAACCATAAAGCTGTGATCCAAATACAGCTTGCACAAAAGAAGGGAGTGACTCAACCTACAGTTTATTTACTACTTTAAAAACCATGGCAGTTCTCACTCTAGCCGTGATTCTGGACAAAGATGTATGTTCCCCTTAAAAACTGCATCTTGCCACTTCTCCAGGGCCAGCACCAGTGCTGCAAAGTGGGAAACCAAGCACACGTGAGAGTTCACCACCTGAACACTCTAACCCTGCACCTTCCCTCCTGGCTGGCTTTCAGTTCTCTACAATTATGGAGACTAAAGAGGATTCAAAGAAAAGCTGAACTCTTTCAGTTCCCAGTTCTCATTGACTGCGAGAAAACAATGAATTCCAGGAAAGACATTTAGAACCGAATACCACCAAGAGAGCTGTCCAACTCTGGAGGTTTGTCAGTTGTACCAACAAAAGTGTTTCAAGGTTTCCACAGGGAACAAGTACCACTGAGCAGGACACCAGATGCTGAGGGCAAGACACAGAAGATCATCCTTGCTAATCTTCCAAGCTTCCCAGCATCAACTGACTAACTGCTTCTGGAAACAAGAGCAATGGGTACTGCTGGTCTTACCCAAGGTAGGTTGTTCAAAGCAGCTCATTTTTTTTTCCTGCAAGGTCCACAAAGTTTCCCCTCAATCAGCCAGCTGCAATTATTTCTATGAGAAAACACACTAGCATAGATTTTATTTCTGATAGCAATTGCCACTTGGCTAGAAAGTTCTCAGAATTAAGCTAAAGTAAAAATCGCCTCAGATCTGCTGAGTGAGGAACACCAATCTTATTATACAGAGCTCTGCATCAGTTCCAGTCTTTCTGGGCTGGATGTTCCCAGAGGGTTGTGGTGGGCGACTGTAGCTCAGCCTTTTGGCCATTTGTCTGCAGGGTTCCACAGTGGTCAACACTGTCCCCTGTGCTTATGAACAGCTACACAAAGCTGCTGGGAGAAGTCATCCAAAGCTTTGGCGTTGGATGTCGTCAGTATGCTGATGATACCCAGCTCTATCTCTCTTTTACAACTGATGCCAAGGAAGCTGTGGTAGTACTGAATCATTGTCGGGACGCAGTAAAGGACTGGGTGTGGGTGAACAGATAGAGGCTTAACCCAAACAAGATGGAAGTGCTGCTCACCAGTAGGAAAACCAATCTGGGACTGGAATCACAAACCTGTTCTGGAAAGAGCTGCTCTCCCTCTGAAAGACCAGTTAGGTTGACGGGTACACATAACTAGGCTTTCTCTGTAGCAGCACCTCGACTGTGGAGCTCCCTACCCAAGGATGCAAGGCTGGCCCCATCTCTTTAACCTTCCAGCAGGAAGCCAAAACAGTGCCATTTTGCATGGTATTCAGTGTTTGAAAGAGCTGTTTTAACTGTTGCAAAACTGGGTTCTGGGATTGTTTTTAGACTGCTTTCAGGAGAATTTTAACATGGTTTAAAAATGTTTTAGTCTTTGTATTGTTTTAATTCGTTTTTATTTGTTCATTGCCTTGGGAACACTTGTGGGCTTAGAGAAAATATAGAAGTACTTTAAATAAATAAATATACATACCTGGCAACATGTGAAAACGCATCCACCAGAACAGATTCAAATTCCCTTGTGAACTCGGGTCCCTTCCGTTTACTGTTCTGGATGACGTCATTGGCCAAATATAGGAAAGTGAGCTTCCTACTTGACTTTGCTAGTAATAAAAGAAAAAAAAGATATTTGTATGGCATGTTTAGCGTCAAGCCACTGTTCCCAGCCTGTTTCATTCACAGAACACCGCTGTGGTTTCCATGAGTACTGTTATCAAAAACTAAGCGACAAAGTCTAATTTGGAGCATCCTTACTAAGACATCAGCTGTACTAGCTTATTACTTGCCTATTCCCCATGTAAGGCACAGGTACAGCCAGTGTGGGCTGCTGGAACAGAAAAGGAAGTCCAGCTGCACTGTGAGAAGCTAGGTTTACTGCTTCGGACTATCAGATACAACTGATGGCCTTCCCAGCTAAATTTTTATAATGGAACATTCTTATAGCTCATCCCAATGGCTGCATGTTTTCAAGGTAAATAGTTCCCAACCAACCTGCTTCAAGTCAAATACTCAGAGACAAAGTGTTTAAGAAACAACGGGCAGATATATTCCAATTCTGCTACTTTGTTTGTTTGCTTACTTATAGTATTCACTGGCTGCCTCGTAACAGAAAGTTATTCAATAAAGTAAAATAAAGCTTTAGATCACCATAGTATAATTTAATATTAATATAATATTACTAATCATATTAATTAACATTAATTGTTAGTATTACTAACATTAACGTTAAGACACTGATAATTTACAAGAATATAAAACTGTTTAAAACCATACAACAACAATTAAAATGCAGCACATGCACTCCTTTACAGGCCTTTTTACATAGCTACTTGGCCACCTAATCTTTCCTCAAATACAAAGATCTTCGCTTGCTGGGGGCAAGAGAGCAGAGAGAGATTCAAACCAAGGCTCCTGTGGAATTCTACAGCCTTGGAGCAGCCACCAAGAAGGCTGTCTCCCACCTCCCCACCAAATCTACCCCTAGTAATGATGAGACCAAGAGAAGACCTCCCGCCGCCCCCCCCCCACACACACACCCTTAAAACTCAGACAGGGTCATTATTTTAGTGGCAACGCATTCATTCTTAGTAGAAAAACCACTATATACGTTGCAGTTTTCCTTAATAATGAACAAATTGAATATATTAACAGGCTATTCTCGGGAGTCTCGGAGTAGAGATTCCATGAAAAAGGCAGTACCAGAAGAACAGTCTCAGTACTGAATAAGTGAGAAGAATCTCAGTTGAGCCAGTCATGTACTCTGGAAGCCTCACAGGTTCCAACAGCATGGCTGAGATGAAAATCAGTGCTTGGATGCTGGAGGACCCTGAGACTCAGACCATTTCCGCACTCGAGTTTTATAGCGCTACGATTCCACTTGCAACATCCTATGGAATCCCGGGGTTTGCAGTTTCCCAGCCGCCCCTCCTGAAACTGCAAACCCCAGGATTCCATAGGATGTTGCTAGTGGAATCGTAGCGCTATAACACTCGAGTGCGGAAATGGCCTCTATTCTGTTCTCTTCCCTCTTCCCTCCCATTCCCTTCTCCTTTTATGTCGTAGTTTTATTTTTAAACTGCAAGCCTGAGGTTGAGGACTGTCTTATCTTGTACCCTAAAGGCACTGGATTCCATCTTATCTTGAAAGCTAAGCAGGGTCAGCCCTGGATAACACTTGGATGGGAGATCTCCAAAAGGGGCTGTAGGTCCTATTTCAGAGGAAGGAACTGGTAGGCACTCCCATCAAATTCATGGGGTTGGCATAAGTCAACAGGCAACCTGAAGGCACATATACACCCACACAAGCCTTTCTGGGTGACTTCTTAGCTGCAAAACATGCTATATATGCTATACTTGAAAAATAATAATTAAAAAAAGCTCCACATCAGCAGAGAACACAGCCAATTGCCTTGGACATTCATTCACTACTATTTTGGCATTGCCCAAGCTTAAGCAAACTATGGCCTCTAAGTTGTGCAGCCCATGCCCGCAACCTGCAGAATCCTATTCTTAAGTCTTGGCATTAACTTGGTCCTGATGAGCCTTGCGCTGACTCCCTGTGCTACACGTCCAGCAGGTTCCACTCTGTTCCAACTGATTCTTTGTCCCAACCACAGAACTTACTGGCCCCTCCCAAAAATGCATGTTGTACAATGACAGAACAGCAATGCAGGCTTTACTCAAATCTAGCTAGTCCCCATACCCCACTCTCACATCTTTATAGTTTGCTCAGAGTTTAGCGTAGCTCAGCAAGTTCAAGGAGACCAGACAATTAACTGTCTAGTGTCCACCAGTACATTTTAAGCTGTGAAACTTGACATGTCTAATGTTCTCCACTAGCCTTGCCATACAGCTGTCTCCTTATACAAACAAGAGATTGTTCTACAGTTGAGTGATCAGATACAAGGGTGGCTGGAACCGATGCTGTAGCCTTAAGGCAACAGAACTGAAAGTTTGCCAGCTACCAGGGTCTGTAACCAGAACACAAGACGGAACAAAGACTTCTTTTTCCCGACATTCCTGACCCAAGAACTGCCCAATTCTTAACAATTAACTCAGACCTAACTTGCAACATCAGAACAGGATGAGACCAAAGAACCTTAACAGTCTGCTCTTGAAGCATAACAGAAGCACACTGTGCAGTTGAGAGCAGATGATGTGCTCACTGGCAGGGAAACCAGAACTGCATAATTCAATGGTCTTGATAAATGTGTGGATTCCGCAGGGCAGCTGGCAAGTTTCCAGCACTGGTAGGGCTGAAGTTTTTACACCCTTCTTCCCAGGACTGTGATCCAGACTGTCAAGCGGAAAAGAAGTTTTACATCTTCATGGTCTCTCTACTAAGACACATCATTTATTTATTTCTATCCGGCAGTGAAAGGGGGTCAGTGGGGGTCATGCGGTGGGGTGTGTGTGTGTCAGTCTCATGAACTCTGCAAATACCTTCCAACATGGGCTATCTTCCCTGTGAAGGAGTGAGAATTTTCAAGCAAATTTGGCCATTCATTCGAAACATCCATCTTCACCTCTTACAGTTATCCAATATGCCATTTTGAAAATACGCATCAGGGAGGGACAGATAGCTGGCTGACTCCATACATAAACGATAAACTGGTCTGCACTGTGTCAAAATTGGAGCTTGGGAACAGAAGAATACTAAGAATAGTATCAGGCTTGCTCTAGATTATTGTGAAGAGAAAATCTGAACTTTCCTTCTCCTAATTTGTGAAGAAATGTGTTTATTTATATTTATTGAATTTATATTCTGCCTTTCTTCCAAAATGAGATTCAAGGTGGCTGCTAACTAATCTTTTGATTCCAACTAAGTGGCAGAATGAGTAAGATCTTGAAGAGGAAAGTTCAGCCTGCTTCATTTCTTTGGGATGCTCACAAACAGCAAACTTAGTGCCACAAGGCCAGCTCCACTGAACAAAAATAATGGACTCGTCCTGCTGTTGCCTCTCAGCCTACTTTTTGCCACCATCTCCAAATCATACAGTCCTCTCTTAAATGCAAGAAGGTGGTGCCAGGAATACATATTTGTGGGAAAGAGCCCAAAACTTGGGTCCCACCACCAAAAAAAGCCATTTTTAGGTCACAATCAACCTCATCTCTGATGACAGCGTAATGTGGATTAAAGGCCTCTGTTGAAGCAGCAGTGCCATTCTCTTTGTCTTTGGTCAGACATTACCTGGAATCCTATTCCAGGCACAACATTTCAAAAAGAAAGCAGGAAAATGTCCAGAGCAGGCTGACCAACATGGTCAAACTTCTGGAAACCAAGCATTACGAGGAATGATACTAGGAGCTGGGTGCACTTAGCTTGAAAAAGAGAACACTGAGAAGTGACATGATAATTATCTTTAAATATCTGAAGGGAAGCCGCGTGGAAGATGAGGCAAGCTTGTTTTATGCTGCTCCAGAGACCACAACATGTACCAAGGGGTTCAAATTAGAATGAAAGATGTATCATGAAGAAGATCTTGACTGTAAGAGCTATTTGAAAGTGGACTGGACTGCCTCAAAGTGTGGTAGACTCCTTCTTTGGAGCTCTTTAAACAGAGATTGGATGGGTATCTCTTACGTGTGCTGGAACTGTGCATTCCTGACAGGCAGCAGATTGGGACTAGATGGCCCTTGTGGTCCCTTCTAGCGCTAAGACCGTATGAGTCTACCTTCTCTCATATCCAGTTTTTTGGAAAACATCTTGGATTATGAAATATTTTATTTTACAATGATGAACAAAACATTTAAGCCAAATTGCTCCCATGTTCCCTCTTCCATACTACCCCCAAATACACTGTAATCACACTTAGAGCCAAGACCAAGGCAGAGACTGGCAGCTCAGAATAAACTGGAATATCTGCACTGTGAGACTTTGCGCTACAAGCTCCTTTACAAAATTCGAAGGCATCTTAGAGGCCCTTCGAGTCCAACCAGCTCTTACCTGCAATGCAGGTTCTGCACTGAATCTTCTAAATTCTCTACTTGTGCCATGCAACTTCTGCTTAAATGCCTCCAGCAAAAGGAAAACCATCTGTGGAAAGAATCTGCTCTATGGCTCTCTCTTTTAAAAGTCTGTTCTACCGTTCAACTGGGAGCTTCTTCCCTGTCATTTCCACGCATGGATTCCAGTTCTCTCTCTCTGGATTTGGTGAACAATTCTGCACCAAGAGAGGCTCAATAAATCCTTCCAAATATCTCATAACCACTACGCACATGAATTTCTTCTGTTTCAATTTCAACATGTATACATAAGAACTGATCCCATGCCTCATGCCACTCACCAGTAGCAGCAATACACTGATCTGAGGACATGGGAGAGAGCCTCTCTGCTGTGGCACCCAGGTTGTAGAATATCCCCCCCTCAGAGGCCTCACTCGCATAAACCCAGGCTTTATTCCACTGCTAAGTTTAAATACCGCTTCTTTTTTTAAACTAAAGTCGGGGTGGTGGTGGTCTTAGGAATCCTGTACAAATCTGTACAGATGCACATTTTAGACTGTTTTAACTGTTAAATTCTCTGACATACTTTAAGACTGTTTAAAGACTATTTACTTCTTACTGCTTAAATTTTTAAAATTGTTTCAAATTGGTTTAATCTGCCCCAAGATCCTGCAACACACATTTTATTTTTTACTTATTTATGTAGTTTATATTCCCTCTCTCTCCTGCTCTGACGCCAAGGGGCGCTAAATAGAAACAATTAATTTTTTTAAAAAAACTAGAATTAAAGTATTTTCTTTTTGTTTCATAAGACGCCTTCAGCTGTCTCCAGTGGTTCAGTTGCTTTGTTATTGATGTGTGTCCTCAAGTGACTTATGGTGACCGCATCACAGGGTTTTCTTGGTAAGATTTGCCCAGAGAGTGTTTGTCATTCTCTTTCTATGAGGCTGAGAGTGTGTGACTAGCTCAGGGTCACTCAGGGGGTTTCCATGGCTAAGTTGGGATCTGAACCCTGGTCTCCCAAAGTCCTAGTCCAGCACTCGAACCCCTATCAAGCGCATTTTACTCCTGATGGTGGGGAAACCATCAACCATTTGGGGATGTGACACAAAAGGCTGCACTGGGTAGAAGGTTCTGGCACCTGCGGGGAGTCCCAATTTGTTGAAACAAATGCATTTTGCAAAGTCACCATTTCTTACATGCCCTGACTTCCTCACCCCTTAAACATGGATTAACCACCCCTCCCGAAGCATTTCGGCTCCCGCACACACAGGTTGAACTGTACACCACTACTTCATCCTTCTAGAGTACCTTTAAAAAAAGAGAAAGAAAACTTGAAGTAACCATTGCAGTCCGTGATCAGTAAGAGAACCCAATGCCTGTTCGAAAAACAACCCTGCAGCCCCATGTGTATGTTAGCAACCTCTCAACTCGCATGTGCTTGCAAACTCCACTTCACCATCCTTTGTTTGCTATCCACTTACGGTGACCAAGCAACCAACTTATTCCCATTTCTGGCGTCTGGATTAACCTGTCATATGGCTTCCCCATGCACCGATAATTCAAATACAGATTATTATATCCAAATCCCAGGCTCCTGATCTCCCTGAGAGCCAATGTGGGGTGACCCTTCGGCTGCTGGGCTGGGAGACCAGGGTTCAAACCCCTCCCTGCTCAGCCATGGAAGCTCACTGGGTAGCCCTGGGCGAGTCGCACTCTCTCAGCCTCGGGGGGAGGCCCAGGAAGAATCCCTCTGATATAATCTTGGGAAGAAAAGCCTGTGATGGGGTCGCCTTAGGGTCGCCGTAAGCTGGAACCGACTTGAGGACGCACAGCAACAAACTCTCTCTCTCTCTGAGCAAACTTTTTTCTAAGAAAGCGCCCTGGGGAAACGCTTGTGTCTTGGGAGATAGTACCCTGGAAGGGCTTTTCATTCTACTGCTCATTTCGAATTAGCCTCGCCGCCCTTCTCACTACTCGGCCCTCTTCCTTCCCCACCCTTCAGGGCCACCCAGTCTCTCCAGAGGACGGCCACTGGCGGCTTAGGCCAGGCGCGCCCCGGGTGCGAGGGGAGGCCAGAACCCCCTCCGACGCCGCACGCCTCCTCGTCCGGCGGGCCGCCTCCTTACGCAACTGTTCAGCCTCGCTGGCGTCGGCTCCCCGCCCCGGGCCCGCCGCCCGCCCTCCTCACCCTTTCGGAGCTCGCGGTGCCACACGGAGACGATGGGCCCGGCGTGCTTGCGGTGGTGGATCAGCCACAGGCTCAGCGTCTGGACGCTCTGTTGCGAGTTGCTCAGCTCCGACAGCTTCCTTTCCAGCGCCGACTCCGAGAACGAGGACATGGCGGCCGCGGCGGGCGGGCCCCGGCACGGCGGGGCCCCGGCACTGCGCGGCTCCGCGTTCCGCCTCCGCCCGGCCTGGCTGGACCGGACCGGGACCGGTCCCGCCGCCCGCCCTCTGCGGGCCCCCCTTTTCGCCTCGGAGACAGCCAACCGCCACAAAATGGCCGCCCACCCTTTCACCCCGGCGCCGATGAGGTTCAAAGGGCGGCGCGCTACGGGTCGCCGCAGGGGCGCGAAAGGACGCCGAAAGCGGGAATACCCATTGCAAGCGAGAAGGAGTACTAAGCAGCCGAAGGCTCCGCGCGCGTGCGCAGATACTGCTCCGGCCTGCTGGGCTACCGCGAGCGTGCGCAGTTGGATCAGCGGGCTCTTTCTTGCGCCTCCGCCTTGCGCATGCGCGGCCATGCCGGTGGGACTTTTTTCGTTCTCTCTTCTCACCTTCCTTGCCTGCGGGAGATATTTCGCTCCCAGACACAGGTTTACTTCCGGCATGTGTTTGGAGGCTGCTGCTTCTTTTCCCCTCCGGGTTCCAGTTGCGGGTCCGGAGGAGGTAAAGGGGGAAAGGGCGCTTTTATGACCGGGTGAGGGCCCAGAACAGGAGGAGCGCCTGTTGGACTGCAGCTCCCATCAGCCCGGGCCAACATCATAACCCATCATGCGTGGCGGTGTCTGGAGGGCCGCGCATTTCCACCCCTGACTTGGAGGGCGGGCGGGGGTCTCTAACTGGAGGTTAGGAGGAGTTGCGGGTGGGAGGGTGCGAATATATGTAGAGGCCCTGGGAACCAGAGCTTGGGAAAGTTCCTTTTCTGGACTGTCGTTCTAAAAACGGTCCAGCCAACAGGGCCACTGGGGGGTTCAAGGCAGTCCCCCAAAAGTAACTTTTCCTAGATTTTTTTAGAAGCGCGACCTCAAGAGGGTGTTGATCCTGTCCCAATTTGGCAGGGGCTGCCAAACCGCTGTTCCACTTTCTCAGCTGCTTTTAGAATGTCCCAGTTTCTCTCTCTCCTCCCGCTTTCCCCTTTCATCCTCAGCTGCCTTCAGTTGCTGCAAACTGAGCTCAACGTGCAAAAGGCATTTTCACACCGGCCATTTCCGCACTAGACTGTTATAGTGCAATTATTCCACTTTCAACCTCCTAGGGAATCCTGGGGTTTGCAGCTTCGAGAGGGGCCGACTGGCCCCTCCCAGAACTGCAAACCCCAGGATTCCCTAGGAGGTTGAAAGTGGAATAATCGCACTATAACAGTCTAGTGCGGAAATGGCCACCATTTCAGCTCAGCAGAGGAGGGGAGGGGAGGAATGCCCCTCTCCTGACCAAAGCAAGCTGCTGGGGCCGTTCCTAGGTTGTGTGCTCTTCCTAATCAATAACTTTTGCCATCTTGACTGTGCTGTGATTTTGCTCGATGACCTGTGTTCTGGTTTTCATCTGTGAAATGGTGGAGGGTATACTCGTGCATCAAAAAGAGCAGTCAGTCTTGTGTACTGTGAAGATGGACTGCGTTCATTTGCCTTGGGCTTTCATGGACTATAACCTGTTTCACCAAACTCTTAAAAGCAAACTGTATTTGCACATGGAAACTGTGTTTCCTGCACAGAAGAAACACAGATTCTCTTTTCTTTCTTCCTTTTTTTTTTCTTTTCTTTGAGAAAAACAGTGTGAACATGGACACATAACTTCCCAAAGTGTGTAAATGGTGGCCATCCGTGGGTTCCGCATCCATAGATTCAATGGTCTATTTTGAAGAAAAAATCCAAAAGCAAACTTTGATTTTACCATGTGTTGAGCACAACGCTGATGGGCAGGCATGCCCTGCTGTAGCCTTCCACCATTTCAGAGATACCTGGATTCTCTCCAGGACTCGTTTGAGTAGTTAACCATTTTATATAAGGAATGCCATTTTAGTATGGTGTTGTATATAAAGGGACTTGAGCATCCAGAGATCTTGATATCCCTGGGGTGTTCTGAAACTAAACTCCAGCAGATATCAAGATAACCACTGTATGCAGAAATCTTTGTATTCTCAGCCAGTGACGAGACCACTGCAGGACTTACGTCTTCTTGCTTGGGATGATGCAGAACTCAAAGATTTACAGTCCTAGAATTGTGGTAATTAGTGCTTCCCATCATTAGCAAATGAGTACTTAAAAAGGAAAGAAGAATGGAACTGGGCGGCTCTCATGAGATTTCTTCTTTTTTCCCACTGACAGGATGACATCTGAAAAAGCGTGAGGAGAGAGTGACGGGGCAGGGCCATGGCTGTTTTTGACACCCCTCAGGAGGCCTTTGGGGCCTTGCGCCCTGTCTGTGTCCAGCTGACCAAAGCCCAGACTGTAGAGAACGTGGAGGAGCTCCAGGCCCAGCTCCGGGCGGTCAGTGACTCCGCCCTGCAGGAGCTCCAGGAGTACGTCCTCTTCCCTTTGAGGTTCACCCTCAAGACTCCGGGCCCCAAGCGGGAGCGCGTGGTCCAAAGTGTGGTCCAATGTGTGACCTTTGTGCTCTCTGCCACTTGTGTGAAGAAGCCTGACCTCCTCCTGGAACTGTTTTCAGAGCTCTGCCTGTGTCTGGCATCTCCGTCCGCCCCGTGTCAACTGGCCCCTTTGTCGGAGGAGTTAAAGCACTCTGTGATCCAGGCCCTCCTGGCTTTGCTGCATTCAGCCTATGGGGACATAATCATGTCCTTATACCAGCCGTCTACCCTTCCCCACTTGGGCTTTGCTGCGTCCTTGCTCTTGGCCTTGGCAGAGGAGGAGAAGGCCAAGCAAATCAAGCTCACTGCCTTAAAATGCCTTCAGGCTCTTATTTTGCAGTGTGACTGTCAGGAATATCACAGGACCCTGGAGGGGGAGGATAGGAGGCGATGCGGGGACCTCTTTGCTTCTTTCCTCCCTGGAATCTCCATCACGCTGTCCCGGATTATCACAGGAGATATGAAGCAAGGCCACGCAGTGGTGGTCTCGGCCCTTGGGCTCTTCTCTCGAGCTATCAGCTTGGTCATGGCAGATGAGCAGCTGGCACAGATCCCACCTGAGGAAAAGGAGAAGAAGCCAGCCTTGGAGGAGAACAGAATATCAGAGCTTGTGGTACAGAGAAGCTCAGAGTGGACCAGAAGTACTGCAGCCAAACTCTCTATCCTTATTAAGAAGGTGGTTGCCTCTGTCTCTGTCCACCCACACTGGAAGGTGAGGCAGGAGCTGGTCGAAACAGTCCGTCTCCTGATGTGGACGTGCAGCCGGTCTTTGGCGGAATCCGTTGGTGAACTTCTGAAAGCCTTAGTGAGCCTGGTGAATGATGAGAGGCCTGAGATCCAGGCTCAGAGCAATGAGGTCCTGAAGAGCATTGCAGCTCAGGGCATGGTGGCAGAGAACAGGCTTCTCACTGACGTCCTCTCAGAAGATCTTCACTCCCTGGCTACAGCACTTCCCCGCTTAATGAACTCACAGGATGATCAGGGCAAGATTTCGACCCTGAACTTGCTGCTTGGCTACCTGAAGCTGCTGGGACCCAAGGTGAGTGTTGTCCTCAACTCTGCCTCCCATCTCCAGCGCCTCTCCAAAGCCCTGGTGCAAGTCCTGGAGCTGGATGTGAAAGATGTGAAGATTGTGGAGGAGAAGCGGTGGGGCCCTGGAGGGCTGGAGGACCTGGCCAAGGAGGGCATCCAGAGGAAGTACTTCCGGTTCTTCACAGATGAGAGGATTCTCCCCCTCCTTCAGCAGATCTGCCGGGCTCTCGGCTTCTGTGGGAACATCTATTTGCTTGTGGACCATTTCATGGAGCTCTATGGACAGTCAGCTTTGTACCGAAAGCAGGCTGCCATGGTTGTCAATGAACTTATTGCTGGAGCTGCAGGGCTAGAGGTGGATGCCCTCCATGAACGGGAAGTGATGCTGAGCAGTGAGGATCTTAAAGGGGTCATAATATCCGTGCTGGAAGAGTACGTGGATGAAGCAAACTGGCATTTAGTCACTAGCCTGGAGGCTGAAGAGGCTGCTGTTGAACCGGCTATGAAATATTCTGGGCTTCTGGCTGTTGCATCTGAGGCACATAGCCAGCCTCTTCCTCTGTTGGACTCGAAGCCCACCGTCCACTCCATGAACAGCAACATTTGGCAAATCTGCATCCAGCTAGAAGGGATCAGCCGCTTTGCCCAAGCGCTCCAGAGTAACTTCCGCTTGCTGTTGCTCTCCGCCTTGTACCCGGTTTTGGAAAAGGCCGGAAACCCCACGCTGCTCATTAGCCAGACAGCGAGGGGGACCATGGCTGAGATCTGCCACGCCTGCGGTTACAGCTCCGTACCTGAGCTCATCAACCAGAACGTGGACTACCTGGTAAATGGAATCTCCCTGCACCTGCGCCACGTGGCACATGAGGCCCGTGCCACTCAGGTCTTGGAGGCCATGCTCCAGCACTCAGACGCCAACGTGCTGCCTTTGGTGGAGGATGTGGTCCGGGATGTTCTGACCAGACTGGACCAATGCCACAGTGACCGAGTCTCATCTTTCCTTGGGCTCATGCACACACTGATGAGGGTGCTAGGTAGGTAAGAGCAGGAGCTCTTTGAGCCAGAGAAGAGAAAGTCTGGGCTGTGGCTAGCTTGCGGCCCCTGAGGCTAATCTGTGGCCCTCTAGGGTTCCTAATTGTTCAGATTTCATCTCTCTCCCAGAGTCCCTGAACCCCTCTTGGAAAAAAGAGAGAACAACTTTGCTGTGTTCCCCCTGTGATGGATCCCCCGCCAGTCCAACCCTGGGTTTCCATCACTCACCTTGCCCTTTTCCCCCCTTAATCCTGTATTGCATTGGGTACTCGGACCTCAAGGAGACCCCTCCCCGATAGTGGACCAGTGGCTGTGTTGTTTTGCTGCGTTTGCTGTGGTAAGCATGACCAGGCCTTCCATTAAACTCATTATGGACAGAAACAGTTGTAAAAGACAAATAAGTGAGTATTTAATAAGGCACAAGAAGTAGACTAACCCTTGACCTGCTAGATCATTCACAGCTCTCCAGAACCATAGTCAGTCCTTCTGTCTGACTCTCTGTCCCGTCTGTTCCTATCTCTTGAAATCTGTTCCCTCTCTCTGTGTCAGCATTTCCCTCTCTGCCGTCTGATAGAGACACTCCTCAGTTTTGTAACATTTGCTTCCTGAATTCCCTTCATAGCATTCCCTGAGCTGTGATTGCCTGCCTTCATCCCCCCTTCACACCCCCAAGCTGTTTTAGACTACCCAAAAGACATTTTTTCAGCAGGTAACATAGTAGATCTACCTTTTCCTCTGGAAAAAAGGCCTCTTCAGACCTACAATGGTCCATAGAGGGTCAATAGAGGGTTAGACCTCATCTTGAATACTGTGTCCAGTTCTGGGCACCCCAATTCAAGAAGGATATGGATAAGCTGGAGCAAGTCCAGAGGAGGGCAACCAAAATGGTGAGGGGCCTGGAAGCCATGCCCTATGAGGACAGACTTAGAGAGCTGGGTATGTTTAGTCTGCAGAAGAGAAGGTTGAGAGGGGACATGATAGCCATGTTTAAATATTTGAAGGGGTGTCATGTCGAGGAGGGAGTGGGCTTGTTTTCTCCTGCTCTTGAGACCAGGACAAGGAGCAATGGATGCAAGCTGCAGGAGGGGAGATTCCGCCTGAACCTCAGGAGGAATTTCCTGACAGTCAAGGCTGTCCGACAGTGGAATGTGCTGCCACGGAGTGTGGTGGAGTCTCCTTCTTTGGAGGTTTTTAAGCGGAGGCTTGATGGCCACTTGTCGGGAATGCTTTGAGGGTTTTCCTGCATGGCAGGGGGTTGGACTGGATGGCCCTTGTGGTCTCTTCCAACTCTACATTTCTATGATTCTATGAAAAAGGTAACAAATACGCCTCCTATATTCCCTGCGATGCATGGGGAGAGAGCAAGAAATTCAAGCAAATTGATGGGGGAGGTAACACTCCGGGGTCCCTAAGGGCTCCTTAGCAGTCACGCACCTGTGGCCGACACAATATCTGTGCAAAAGAAAGACTTCTGGCTAGATGCATTTCCTGTCTTGGGACAGTGTGGCCATGATCCCCCCTAGAGTCGTAGAGTTGGGAGTGACCACAATCCAACTCCATCCTGCCATGCAGGAACTCTGCTTTTGCTCTCACAGGGACATTGCAGCCAGAGTTGCATGTGACTTCATGGCTGCAAGATGGGTTGATGGATGCCAACCTGAATGACTTTGAAATGAGACTGGATCAGTTCTTGGGGGCTGGAACTATCAAAGGCTCTCCAGCACTGTGGCTAAATAGCAGCATCAATATCTGAGGCAGTGCACAATTCTGTACATCAGTTGCTGGGGAGCGCAAGGTGGAGGCAGCAGTTGCACTTAAGTCCTGCCGATGGGTTTCTCGCTGGTTGGCCCTCTGGGAAGTAGGATGCTAAACTCGGTTGTCCTTTGGTCTGACCCAGCAGGGTTGTTCTTATAAGCAAGGATTTGGAACAGGATCACGGATCTGGGCTGAAATCGCTTTCCATCCTCCCACCTTCTTCACTGGGAGTACTTTCACTGTGTGGGTTTCAAGCCTTTGCAACCCTACTAGAGAATGGTCCTTTAGGAAGAGCGATTACATTATGAAAACAATGGCTACTCTGAGTTTACAAGGCCTCAGCAGGTCAGTAGATGACCCACGGTCTTGGAGGTTCCACATGCAGACTGTTGCTGTAAGTCGAGGTTGACTTGCCAGCACATAACGACAGCAGTGCTTGCCTTGGATTGCATTTCCCTAATGGCATTTAGCAGTCCTCTTTCCAGTGCCAGGCTTTCCTTCTTTTAAGTGGAGCAGATTGGATGAGGGAGGCTTCCTGTCTAGTAAGACTGCAGCCTCACTTTTCACAGTTACAGAGAGAAACCAGGGCAGTTTATATCTTGCCACAGTGCACCTCTTCAGCCCAGTGTGCTTGAGCCCTCTTTTTCCCAGGGCAGACTTTAAAAAGGAATTGGTTGCCCCAAATAATGTTTGTTAGTGAAATATGTGTACAAGTGGTTGTCAATCCAGAGAGGCAACTTCAGTTCTCTTCCCCCAGTTGAGAACTGCAGCTGGCATGGGCACTGCCTGGTTACCTCCTTTGCCCCCCCATCATTATTAGGTTATGGCAGCACCCCATCCCTAACAGCTGCTTAGGAGAGGGGCAGAGAGAGGCACAGAGAGAACTGTGTGTGGATTGTGTTATGCTCTGAACACTTTGTTATGGGATCTCAGCTTGTCTGTTTCTAGCAGTGTAGTCATCTGTTGGGAGTGCTTTGATGGGTGTTCCTGCATGGCAGGGGGTTGGACTTGATGGCCACTGGGGTCTCTTCCAACTCTATGATTCTATGATCTTAGAATCATAGGGACAAGATTCTATCAAGAATTTAGACTCCAAGTAGAGTTGGTCAAGGTGGAGTGCTCGAAGGAGGGACACCAGACTAAGAGGCACCCTTAGAATCCTAGAGGTAGAAGAGGCTGCCAGGGCCATCCAGCCCAACCTTTGTGCCATGCAGGAAGTCACAATCAAAGCACTCCCAAGAGACACCCATCCAGGCTCTCTTTAAAAATCTCCAAAGAAGGAGACTCCACCACACATCCAGGCAACAGTGTATTCTGCTGTCCAACTGCTTTTACCATCAGGAAGTTCTTAACATTTAGGTGGAATCTCTTTTCCTCTAGTCTGAATCCATTGCTTCAAAGCATCCTAGTCTCTGGAGCAGCAGCAGAAAACAAGCTTTTTCCCTCCTCCATATGACATCCTTTCAGATATTTAAACATAGCCATCCTGTCCCCTCTTAATCTTCTCTTCTCCAGACTAAACCTACTCAACTCTCTAAACTGCTCCTTAGAGGGCTTCATGGCTTCCAGGCCTTCTACAATTTTAGTCTCCCTCCTCTGGAGCTGCTCCAGCTTGTCCATATCCTTCGTAAATGTTGGTGTCCAGAACTGGACACAGGATTCCAGGTAGGGTCTGGAGAAAGTGGAATACAGTGGAACTATTCCTTTCCTCTTCTCTTCTTCAAACAGGAGCCAACTGAATCTATGCCTGCCTGTTCTGTGTTCAGTGCTGGCCATGTTTGAGACCACAATTTTTTTCTTCCTCTTTTTTGACAGCTTCTTGGTCCAAGGCAGAGCATCCAGCAAGGAAGGATTGGGAGCAAGAAAGGGGGACCTTTGTTGGGAGCAGCCCTGCCACACAAGATCTTGCCTACCCTGCAGCCCCCGACAGCTAAGGAAATGGAAAAATTTTTCCAGGAGTACGTCAAGCAGAAGCGAGTTGCAGAGGGTGACCTCTCTGATTCAGAAGACGAGGGGCAAAGTGAGTGCAGCCACAAAGCTCTCAGGTCTCTGGTTGGGCAGAAGGCCGTACATCCTCTGTGCTAATGATGGAGAAGCTCTTTTGGTGCAGCTCAGCCTTAAGAAGGGCTGTTACCCTGACCTCTGGGGGTCCCCTATGGAATACCTTGATTTGCTCCAAGAATGCAAAGATTGGGGGAATAGCGGAGCACTAGCTTTGGCAGAACGAGGGGCAGGGAAACCCAGCGAGACCTTCAATCCAATTTTTATGGGGTCAGACCAAGCAAAAGCCAGCCAAAGATTAAAAAGTAAGCTAAAAATGTGTTTTTATTGGGGGAATTCACTCATATGTGCACACGATACATACAGTCAAGCATTCACACAAGAGCTAACTGAAAGAGAAAGGGAGGAAAAGTTATAGAGAGGTTGAGAGGTTTGGGAGGATTTATAATTACCAGTCCAGAAGAGTAGTGAAGAGCAGAAACGTGTTTTGGCTTAGGTAGGACCTAAGGACAGTTCTCATTCAGGAGCCAGACGGACAGAGTGATGGGTAGACCTTCAAGAGACTGCCCTGGGCATCCTGAAATCAGGGGTATTTGTACCCTGAAAATAGCCTGTGGCAGTGAAGTTTCCAGGTGCAAGGCATAGGGAATCTGTTGTGGACAATGGGTCTTTTGCCGGTTGATGGGGTTAGCACTTTGATTGACAAAGACATGATGGGTGTTTTAATAGCTGTCCATTGTGGGTGCTGTGAGGAAAGAGGAAGGAATCCAGGTGGACAATGGATGGGTATCTGTCAATCAGTGTCCTGGTGGGCTCCTCACAGTTGGATTCCCTGGAAAATTCCAGCTTCTGTTTAAGCCTATTATCCACAGGAATGGTGTGTATTTGCCTGACAAATGACTCAGTCTTACCTGGAGGAAGTTTGGAGTTGACCTATGCTTCTCACATTTACAGTCAAATTCTTTCCCTCGCTCAGTTTGACCTCTCAGGCTTGAATTTGATATTAGTGCCAATTAAAGTGTGTTGCCAGTTACATATGATGCCAATTAGGTATGGTGCCCATCCAAACCATGCTAATATCAGGGACCCCCAAAGCGGGGCCTTACAGGGCATTTGGACTTTAGCAGGTTTGCCCCATAAAAAATAAGACAGGGCTCCTGTAGCTTTAATAGTTGCTTAGCTGTAGGGATTTCAGTAGGTGTTGCTTGCACAGGACATCTATTAAAGGAATAGAAGCTTTGTTCTGTATTTCATATGGCAACCCTAATTTTTAGAAGTGGGGAGAGGTTTTAGAAAAACCTTTAAAAAGCTGAGAATCCCTGAGATGTTTGTATCAGGAAGGCAAGCATTTAGCTCTCTGGGGCCTTCCAGAGGGTCCAATTAGGACCCCTGGAAGGACAGATTTGACCCCCATGCTTGAGGGACCACACCCTTCCCCATCGCCTGTGAGTGTGCGTGCATTTACTTATTCATTCATTTGCTTTATCTATTTTGTTTATTTATAAATAAATAATTATTAATCAATTTTATTTGTTCTCCACCTTTTCTCCAAAGCTGGGACTCAAGAGTACTTACAAGACTGAAAAAAGAAACACAGATTTAAACCACAAGTAGCTGAAAATGTACAAAAAATTAAGACTGAAATGGTATTAAAGTATCTTGTAGGATTAAAATGATTTCAAACATAGGTTTAAAAGCCAGAAAGGAAATGTAGTGCAGTACAGGGAGAGAAGCCCTTTTCTTGTAAAACAGTTAAGTTCTCCAAAGGTGGTTAGAATAAAAAGGGTCTTCACCTACCCGTGGGTAGGCAGAAAACTTCTCTGCAGCTCCCTGGGGAGAATGTGAGAGGGAAACAGAGGGCTATTGGGCTGGTTATCCTATGCGTGACAGAGGTGGGCAAATCAGCGCATGGCTGTACGTGCAGCCTTACGGTAGCTGGCGACTCCAGTGATCAGTCCTCTGCCTTTTTAATTCCGCAGGAGAGCAGCCGCCACTTGTTGAGTCGGAGGCTGGCGAGCAGCCTTGTGAGGAGAAGAGCCGGTTGCCGCCTTATGCCCAGATGGCCAAAGACGTGATGGAGAGATGCATCCACTTACTCTCCGGCAAGAGTCTTCGCGTGCGACTGAAGGTACTCAGAGAATCATGGAGTTGGAAGAGACCCCCAAGGGCCATCCACTCTGACCCCATTCTGCCAAGCAAGAAGACACAATCAAAGCTCTCCTGACAGATGGCCATCCAGCATCTGTCCAAAAAAAAAGGCCTCTCTTAATTCCTTTGTGTTTTCTTCCTTCCCTTGACAGGTCCTGGATGTCCTGGAATTATGTGTAATGGTGCTTGGCACTCATGAAAACGTCCTCCTTCCTCTGGCTCATCGAACATGGCCTCCTCTTGTTAACCGCCTGACTAACGATGACCCACTGGCCGTACTCAGAGCCTTCAAGGTAAGCCCAGCTGGAATCCAGCGCAGGACAGTTCTGCACCCCACGGCTAGTGAGGAGAAGTGGAGCTCAATCCTAGAATCAGCCTCAGCTTCCCTGTCTAGGCTCTTGTCTTAGCTGAGTCAGGGGGCTGGCCGTCCGGGCTGTGGTTTCAGGGGCCTGAGCTGCCTTTTGGGGGGAAACCCTGTTCCCTGTATGCACAGCTCTTTCTCACAGGAGGTGCCAACACCCCAGGGTTGCATGGCCAGATTCCTTCAGATGATGGAATGCATATATATCTACACACACACATGTACGTGTGCACATGTGTGTCTGTATATATATATCTTCAAGTTGTCTGTCAACTTTTAGCAACCTTGAGAATTTCAGAGTGTTATCCTGATTTCTGGGGTCCCTTGGGGGACACCTCTGTGCTCCACGTGATGGGGAATGGAAACTAACCAGAGCACGAGCAATAGCAACGCGAGAGGCAGGGTAACCTAGCAGGGTCTTTTTACCCAGTTTTTACGAGGTCAGGCCAAGCCAAAAACAAAACAAAAAAAGTCCAATAAATGATTTTATTGAAGGAAAGTCTCACGTAGCAACGCAATCACTCACACCCTCACTCAAGACCTATTAAGAAGTAAAAGAGAGGAAACTGGATAAGGGAATATTGAAGGGGTTGTAGCTGGGGTGATACTGCACATTTTCCTGAAGTCCTGGGTCCGGAAAACAGCAAAGTAAGTGGAGCTCAGCACGGAGAGGGCTGAGAGGATTACTCAACAGGTCTGCTGAGATGACCGGGAGTGATCCAAAGAACCACTCAAAAACAGGGACTATTTGTAGGGGAAAAGTACCTGGAGGGCTAATCTTTTCCCAGGGAGAACAATGAGTGTTGCAACAAGAAAGAAGCTCCACAATGGTAACTTCCTTTGCATGATGAGATTACGAGGTGTTGTCAAAGTTTCAGAATCTTCGGCTGCATTGAGTTGTGACGTGACTTCATGTAAATGGTCCTTGCCTGATAGGATTTTGTTCAACTTGGGGCAAACACGTAATCCCTTCAAGTCGGCTTCTTTGTTTACTGTGGGTTCGCACAGCTTGAGGTCTCCTGGGGCTACGTGGTGGGGGATTTTACTGGCCTGACTTGGTTTTCGATCGTTTGATCATTGCTGCCTACATTGCTACCATCCAGCTGACCTCTCAGCCACATTGAATCATATTTTAATATCAAAATTGTAGACCCCGGGACAGGGTTTACCAGTGAGATAACAAGAGGGTTTTCTTAGGCAAGGAATACTCAGAGGGGTTTTGCCAGTTCCTTCCTGTGAAAATACAGCCTGCAGCACTGGGTCTGGAAGCCACAAAGCCCTATGAGGAACAGCTTAGGGAGCTGGGGATGTTTAGTCTGCTGAAGAGAAGGTTGAAAGAAGGGGACATGGTAGCCATGTTTAAATATTTGAAAGGATGTCATGTCGAAGAGGGAGCGGGCTTGTTTTCCACTGCTCCAGAGACTAGGACAAGGAGCAATGGATTCAAGCTGCAGGAAAAGAGATTCCACCTCAACCTCAGGCAGAACTTCCTGATGGTCAGAGCTGTCCAGCAGTGGAATCTGCTGCTGCCTCCATGGAGTGTGGTGGAGTCCCCTCCTTCTTTGGAGGTTTTTAAGCAGAGGCTGGATGGCCATCTGTCAAAGGGAGTGCTTTCATTGTGTATTCCAGCATAGCAGGGGGTTGGACTGGATGACCCCGGGGTCTCTTCCAACTCTGTGATTCTATTCATTGGTGGTCTCCCATCTGAGAACTAGCCAGGGCTGATTCTGCTTAGCTTCTGAGAACAGATGAGATCTGTGCTTTAGCATATTTAGGCCCTCTGCTATATTGTATGTGTATGTGCCTTCAGCTCACCTGTCACCTTACGACAACCCCATGAATTTCACAGGGTTTTCTTAGACAAGGAACACTCAGACGTGGTTTTGCCATTTCCTCCCTCTGGAATACAGTCTACGGCCCCTGGTATTCCTTGGCAGTCTCCCATCTATTTGTGTGTGTATTCAGAGACATAGCTGTATTAGTCTCGATCAGTATGCAGTATAGATATATGTGTGTGTGTGAGTGAGTGAGAGAGAATAAGAGAGAGAGAAGAGAGAAAAACAACATTTTGCTCATTTTGTTTTTCACTTCTGTTTGTTAATTATTTCAAGATACAGTAGAGTCTCGGTTATCTGACATAAACGGGCGGGCTGATCGTCGGATACCCGAAAATGTTGGATAATCCAGAGGCCCGCGGCAGCCGCCATTTGGGGGGCGTGTCTGGGCGTGTCTGGGGGCGTGGAAATGCCTGCAGCCACGCCCCCAGGCAGCTGCGACGTCGGATAATCCGGAATGTGGATGAACGAAGGTTGGATAACCGAGACTCTACTGTATATATATTGCAATCCAGGATAAACCGGAGAAGTACAGTCACTTCGTTTTTTAAATAATGTGTGTGTGTTTGTATATGTTTTGTATATGTGTGTGTGTTATATAATGTTATATTTTTAGTTCTGTTTGTTAATGGCATGTGTGTGTGTGTATGTGTGTGTTAGTGTGAAAAACATGTACATACACGCCCATTATATATATGATACGCGCAATGGTAAACTTAGAAAATGTAACCTGGAAACTTACCGTGAACTGGCGGTCAGTGGATTGCAGACCAGCACTGGCCCACGGACCACCACTTTGAGTAGCCCTGCTGCAGCCCGTGTTCAGCTGTGATCTGATACATGAGAGTTCAAGAAACTTAGTTCTGGACTGCAGTTCCCAGAATCTATTGGGAAATTGTTGTCCAGAAAAGGGATATTCCCTCAACCTGCGTTATATGTTACTTATGGAGAGGTCACTAAGTGAGCCTTTGAAAAATACAAATACACAAACAGACACACAGAGAGAAGGAGAGCGTGTGCATATGAATGCAACAAAGTACTGCAGATTGTGTACCAACTCAAAATGGCTTCTGTGCCTTATATATAGTCATTCAAATGAGTCTTATATTTGCTTTGTATTCTGTTTGTGTTAAATGTATAGACTTCCTTAATAACAAGCCTCCCTGAGTGGTTTACTGTGCAAGTTCACGCACAAAATAAGATGGACAGGGAGTTAGAGGATGGAAGCATCCCACTAAAACAAAGCAATTAAACTCTTTTGGAAATCATTTTCCATCCCAGTAGGAAACATTCTTCTTGGAGCAGAGGGTTTTCTTCACCCAGTGTGTAGAAGGTTGTAGTCTGGGAGGAGAAAAGAAAGCAAGGGCGGCAAGCAGTGGGGCGAAGCCACAACAAGGAAAAGAAAAGAAACCCAGCAGGATTTAGGAAAACATGTCCTTGGGCATCTCCTCCCGTTTTTTTTTCTCTGAAAGGGGGGCATTCCTTCAGTCTGTTCTTGGGGGGGATGAAACTCCTTTCAGAGTCTCGGCTAGGGTGTGTTCTCATTGCTGGAGTGGTAAAAAAGCACCTGTTTTAGATGGGGCTGAACAATGTTATGACACCTAGGAACCAATCCTTCCCCTACTAAGCCCAAATGTCTCTATTTTCCTCTGCAGCCCCTCTCACAATGGTGATCGCTTCCTGTCACTATTTTGAGAGGGCCCGCAGGTGAAAATGGGGGTATATGTCAGGAGTACAGAGGTTTGGGGTGCTGGCATGGTAAGGATGCTTTTGCATACATTCATGTGTTTGGAGGACTTTCTGTGTGGTTTGGAGGCAGAAATTGCCTGACAGCCGTCCCAATTTGTTTCAAAAGGTGGGTGGGGGTCACAAAAATGGGCTCTTCATTCAGCCCACCAGCTCCAGTATGCCCACCCATGCTTTAAGAAGATGGCCTCCAGGTTTCTGGCTTCTGAGACCAGGGTCTCAATTTCATCTCTGAAGAGCTTTTTGAAGTGCAAATGGTTTGACCGATTAAAGCTGAATTTTTTGAAAAAAAGGCAAGGGGAGTACTGCCCAGCTGGCTTTATGGATTTAATCCTGGGCTGAGCAGGCAGAACTCACATAAACGTCTGAAGACCTGGGCTGGATTTTAAGATGGGGGTGGCTGAGCAAGGTGGTGGCGGGGAGCGGAGAATCCATTATCAAGCAAGACGCTTACCTCTCAGCGTTTTGAGAGGCACGGCTGCTGAGCGGCGGGGAAGGTGATCTTTTTTAATTATAAGAATCCCTTTGATGATTGCCCCGGTTTGAGAGTTGGGAAAAGTGAGGCACAGCAGGGGTCCTGGCCGTGCCTGGAGGGGGACTCATCCTGGCAGCTGGGGCTGTGCAGAGATACTGGGTCATGGCATAGTTGGAGGTACCCTCAACATTTATCCCTGCTTTCCACACATGAGAGGCTTTGGGGGCAGGGACTTGTCTTATTCGGCAGCAAGAGGCAAGATACGGCAACTCTGCTTAGCTAAGTGGATGCGGCAGAACCATTTGGTCACTGGGTGCTACTAGGCTGTGTTGTTGTTGACAACAATGGCAGTTGTGGCTGTTGTTGACGATTAAGATGATGGTTTGTGTGAGCAATGGCTTTGCCTCACCATCTCTGTTGTTAACTGCCATCAGGCTGATCTCAGTCTAGGGCGACCCTATGGATGAGAGATATCCAGGTCACCCTATCCTCAACCTCAGGTCTTGCAGATTCAGGGACGTGGCCTCTTTGATTGAGCCTGTCCTTCTCTAATGTGGTGTCTCCCTTTTCTACTGCCTTCTGTCTTACCAAGCATTATGTTGAAGAGTTGAAGATTACCAAGTATTATGTTACCATGTCGAAGATGGAGCAAGCTTGTTTTCTGCTACTCCAGAAACTAGGACATGGAGCAATGGCTTCAAACTACAGGAAAAGAGATTCCACCTAAACACCAGAGAGAACTTCCTAACAGAGCCATTTGATAGTGGATCTGCTGCCTCAATGGAGTGTGATGGAGTCTCCTCCTTCTTTGGAGGTTTTTAAAAAGAGGCTGGATGGCCATTTCATAGAATCCTAGAGTTGGAAGAGACCCCAGGGGGCATCCAGTCCAACCCCCTGCCATGCAGGCACACACATCAAAGCATTCTCAACAGGTGGCCATCCAGCCTCTGCTTAAAAACCTCCAAAGAAGGAGACTCTACCACACTCCAAGGCAGCAGATTCCACTGCCGGACAGCCCTGACCGTCAGGAAGTTCTTCCTGAGGTTCAGGTGGAATCTCCTTTCTCCTGGTCTCTGGAGCAGCAGAAAACAAGCTTGCTCCCTCCTCGACATGACAGCCTTTCAAATATTTAAACGTGGCTATCCTGTCCCCTCTTAACCTTCTCTTCTGCAGACTAAACATCCCCAGCTCCCTAAGCTGTTTCTCATAGGGCTTCATGGTTTCCAGACCCTTCACCATTTTGGTCGCCCTCCTTTGGACACGCTCCAGCTTGTCGATTTCCTTCTTGAATTGAGGTGCCCAGAACTGGACACAGTATTCCAGATGAGACCTAACCAATGCAGAATAGAGTGGGACCATTACCTCCCTCAATCTAGACACCATACGCCTATTGATGCAACCAAGAATCACGTTGGCTTTCTTGGCTGCCGCATCACACTGCTGACTCATGTTCACCTTGTGGTCTACTAAGACTCGTAGATCCCTTTCACACGTACTGTTATCCAGCCACGTGTCCCCCATCCATTTTTTCTGCCTAAGTGCAGGGCCTGAAATTTCTCTATTTTGAAACTCATTTTGTTAGCTTTGGCCCAGCTCTCGAATCTATGGGTGCCTTGAGTGTTTGTCTGTGCATGGCAGAAGGGGGTTGTACTCAATGGCCGTTGTAGTCTCTTCTAACTCTGTGTTTCTATGTTTTCTCTGATTCTGTTGTCCTTTCTAGTGAGTCATCTTGGCTTCTAGAGAGAGTTCAGGCTTCATTTGCTGTAGTTTGGGGTGTGTGAATCAGGACACACAGGTAGGAGATTGGTGCTCCATTGTTGTGGCACTATCTGATGGCATTAGATCTCCTTCAAAGTTTTAGTTGTCCCAGACTATCGTGAAAAGGCTTGGCTCGCTAGAGAAGACAATGAAGCTTGGTAACGTAGAAGGCCAGAGGAAAGGAGGAAGACCAGATTAATGCAGTCAAGAAAGCCACAATGGGTGCAGGATGGTTGATAAAAGGGTGACTTGGAGGTATCTCTTTTATTATTATTGTTGTTTTGTGTCGTCAACAAGATAGCCATGTTTAAATATTTGAAGAGATCTCGAGAAGGGAGTGGGCTTGTTTTCTGCTGCTCCAGAGACTAGGACAAGGAGCAATGGATTCAAGCTACAGGAAAGGAGATTCCACCTGAACCTTGGGAAGAACTTCCTGAGGGTCAGAGCTGTTTGGCAGTGGAATCTGCTGCTGCCTCCGTGGAGTGTGGTGGAGTCTCCTTCCTTGGAGGTTTTTAAGCAGAGGCTGGATGGCCATCTGTCCAAGGGAGGGCTTTGATGTGTCTTCCTGAATGGAAGAATGGGGTCGGACTGGATAGTCCCTGGGGGATCTTTGCTAACTCTAGGATTCCATGATTCTAGGTCATTTCTAACTTATTATGGCCCTGTTTTCTTAGCAAGATTTGGTCAGAGAGGTTTTGCTGTTGCCTTCCTCTGAGGCTTTGACTTGCCTAAGGTCACCCGGTAGGTTTCTGTGGCAGAGCAGGGATTCAGCCCCTGGTCTCCAGGCTCATAGTCCAGTGCTCAAACCACTACAATACATTGGCTTGCTTCTCTCAGTCGTGTCGTTGTTAACTGCCATCGAGGTGACTTCTCCTTACGGTGGCCCTATGCACGGGGGACCCCGAAGTGACCCTCTCCTCAGCTGCCTTGCCAGGGTCTTGCAGATTCAGAGACTTACCTTCCTTGATTGAGCCTATCCATGTGCAGTGTGGTCTCCCTGTTCTCCCACTGTGTTCTAGCTTACCAAGCATCTCACCATCTCCTTTAACATTTGTCCCTCTTCAGCCCTGTAACCCTCTTGTTACGCTGCCCCTTCCTTTTGCTCCCAGTTCCCAGCTTGCTTGACAGTTGCTGTGCACAGAACTGCATTTCGTTAGGCAAACAGTGTATGTATCACAAGCAATGAGTGGAGGGCAAAGCTGGCCTGAAGCCCGCAGCCTTCCAGATAAAGGCAGAATACGGTGCAGAGAGATAAGAAATTACAGGCACAGAAAAAGTGGCCCTGGCTGGTGATAAATTGGGAGAACACAGCCTTTGTGTAGCTGTGTGCAAACAGGGAAGAGGGGCCAAGTTGACATTGCGCAGAGCAGGGTTTTGTGTGTGTGTGTGTGTGTGTGTGTGTGTGTGTGAAGACCTTCTGCCAAAGAACCCTTCTCTCCATTTCTGGGTCCTTCTGCTTCTCCCACAATGAGTCCTTTTTATAAACTGGCACCTGAGGTTTGTAGCCTGCAACACTGGAGGAGGAATAGCTGGAGGAAACCAAGTAATTTGAAATGTTGAAGGAGAATTCTGAGCATCCAATGAACTGCCAAAAAGACCATCAGTGGATCCTAGAGCATGTCAAGCCTGACCTCTCCCTAGAAGCCAAAAGGACCAAAGTGAGACTGTTGTATGTTGGCAATGCTATGATAAGTCATGACTTGTTAGGACAGAGAACAATGTTAAACAGAGGGGAAGTCAGTCGGAAAAGAGGGAGGGCTGCCGTGCGGTTGGGTTGATTCACTCAAGGAAGGCACGGTTGCTGCCCCAAGTTTGCAAAGCCATGTCTGTTGATGACAAGGGCTGTCGGAGGTCTCTCCAAGAAGCTGAAGAGAGCTTGATGGCAAATCACAGCAACGGCAGCAGAGGGGAAAGAAGCAGAATGTCAAATGTATTCAGAATGCAGACTTATCCCAGCTTGCAAGTATGGGGCAGCTGAAGAGCTGAGGCACATTGCTGGGTGTTTGGTCCCAATAAGCAACTCAAAGGACAGGAGCAGGACAGTGTTTCCAAGAGCTGTTCTGTCTCTGGATAGTTCCTAAGGTGGGTGGGCAATTGAAGATGCTCTGGGAGCTGGCTTTCTACCCCAGACACCCTGAGGGCCTGGCAGACTGCACAAGGTGCCGGAAAATCAGGAAAAAAACACAGAATGGCTAGACTCGCTTCTAGTTTTCAAAAAAAATATTCTGATGTTAGCAAATGTGAATTGCTATTCTTGCAGGTAGTAGGATCAATACTTTTGTCCAGGAAAAGGGTGATTGGTGGAGTGGGGTGGGCAATTGAGAACCAGAAAAACAGTCTTGGTGGGGGCTGTGTGCATCCCCAGGACCCCCAAGGATGAGGAGTGCTTTGGGGCAGCCACTGAGATGCCCTTGCTGTCCCTTTCCGGTGGTGCTGAGGGCTTGAAGAAGATGGTCTTGTTGTCAGTGGCAACTGGTGGCTTCCATGCCTGTGAGGCACTGAGTGAATCCACTCTAGGTTTGAGTCTGAATTCTAAAGGTGCTGAACTGGGATGGGGGAGAGATAGGATTCAACACTTTTAAAACTCTAAGAGTAAAAACTGGACCGATTTCACTGCAGCCACTGGCTTTGGAGCTGTCTTTGCAGTTTATACTGATCATAGGACAAGTTGAGTATCCTTTATCTGAAATGATTGGGACCAAAGATGTTTCAGATTTTGGATTTTTTTTCTTTTGGGTTTTATAGAATCATAGAGTTGGAAGAGACCACAGGGGCCATTGAGTCCAACCCCCTTCTGTCAAGCATAAATACAAATCAAAGCACTCCCAACAGATGGTCATCCAGCTTCTGTTTAAAAACCTCCAAAATATATCTGTATACTGTTCTTTCAATGTGGAGTCTGCTCTTTGTCAGTTCTTCTCCTCTTGCCTTCTTCCTGGAGGGAACGTAAGGGAATTACAGAGGCTCACACCTCCATAATTCCCTTGCGTTCCCTCCAGGAAGAAGACAAGAGGAGAAGAACTGACAAAAGATTGGGTTCCACTTTTCAAAGCTGGGTTTGAGAGTCCCAAGCAAGCCTCCATAAAATTCCCTCATATTGGACGAAGACTGGGTTGCACTTTTCAAAAGTTTCAGGATCTGGAGCATTTCAGATTTTGAATTTTCAGATGAGGGATACATACCTAGACATGGGGGAGAACAATGTGGGATGAGGGAGCCTGTTGCCAGAGGGAAACTAATCAACCAGATGGGCTCTTGTTGTTCTGAGAAATAAGGTGATCCTCAGACTTGCAAGATTGCAGTCCTGCAAATGCTCTTTCAAGGGAGTAGGTTTCTTTGTACTCAGTGGGACTTCTCAGCTGAGGTTGCAGCGGAAGGAAAGGGAAGCAAGTGGCCTTGAAGAAACTGAGGTTGACCCCAGGAGTGTCAAGGTTGATGCCAAGTAACTAATACCTGGCAGATTTCATAGAGGTGGAAGAGATGCCAAGGATAATCTAGAGTGGACCAACCATCAGCCAGTGCTGCACCAAATTTCTGGGAGGTGGGCAGAATGGGAGGAAAGAAAGAGGAAGAGGGAGGGATAAATTTGGGAAAGAGGTTGGGAAAGTTGGAGCTGAGTCGGCTGAATGGTCATAGCTGTGGTGGCTGGTGGATTCGAGGAGCTGACAAGAAAATGGGAGCATCGCTGAACTCTGAATCTAACCTTTGTTATGGCAATTGTTTGCCAGCTCAGTCAGGATTTAGCCTGTTGGGGTGATACAAAATGTCTGCACTGGGAAGTTGGGGAGAGACTCAGAATGAGGATGGAAGAGGAGGCTTGGCTTGGGAGGTGTGGTTGGCCAGAGCTCTGAAACCGGAACCCTCCATGCGGCAGCTTTGGTTGCAGAGCCTGCTTTTTTGAGCAAATATAGATTTTTCTTTCTCTGCGTGACTAAGAGTTTGCTCTGTGTGGGGGGCTGATTTTCATTTTTTGCAGGTGCTGTGCACCCTGGGAGCCCACTGCGGAGACTTCCTGAGGCAGCGATTCTCCAAGGACATCCTGCCCAAGCTGGCGACCTCGCTTGCCAACCAGGCACCGGTCAGCGCCCGAGCTGGGCCCATCTATAGCCACACCCTAGCTTTCAAGCTGCAACTTGCTGTGCTCCAGGGCTTGGGAAGTCTTTGCAAGACACTGGACCTCGGTGAGTATTGATGCTCAGGAAAGCAGAGCGGGAGGGGATGTGAAGTATGGATTCTGATCACCATCATTATATAGCACCACCCATGTAGCTGGCGCTTTACTAGTAAAGGAGCCAAAAACAGTGGATCCTTCCAAAGATGTACAATCTAAAATATATGTATATGCACACAAATGCAAAAGGAAAAAAGGAATAATAAAACTGCACAATTGTAAAACAAACTGTATAAAATACAGTCCTCCCTCCACATTTGTGGGCTTGACCTTTGTGAATTTGATTATTTGCAAGCATGAATGGCCCACTCATTCTCCTCGTCCTCCCATTCCCATGCATTTTGCCCTGGTGTGGAGGTTTGCAACAAGGCGGAAGGGAAGGGAAGGGAGCCTTCCTTTTCCTCTCTGGAGCTCCTCCTTCCATTCCTATGCATTTTGCTTTCCTGCTCCTTCCCTTCTGTTTTGCATGGGAACAGAAAGTGTGGAGCCCCAGAAGGGAAGGGAATGGGAGAGGAAGCGGGGGGGGGAGTTTTTTTTATGGTTTTTCCACTTTGGGGAGGGTTCTGTACCCTGAACCCTCCTAAAAGTGGAGGGGCCACTGTAAATCAAACTGGCGAATAACCTGTAATGAAACTACACAACATTATAAAGCAGTATTAAACTGAATTCCAAAAGCTTTTGAAAGCAAGAAGGTTTTTAATTGAGAATTAAAAATAATGAGGGAAGGCGCAGAGGGTTGGGAGGGTCGTTAAGCGCCGTCTAGTCCAGCTCCCTGCCCTACAGGAATCCACAGGTAAAATATCAGGACAGGTGGGCACCCAACCTCTGCTTAAAGACCTCCAGAGAGGGAGAGTTCACCAACTTCTAAGAGAAGCTGTTCTGTTCCCAAATAGCTCTTGCTGTCAATTGCAAATTCTTTGTTATGGATCAAGATTCTTTCTCCCATCTCAGATGCTTTGAGGGGAGAGAGAGAGGGAACCTATTTGTGTTTCTCTGCAGAGGCAAGCGGTAGGGGTGGGGGTAAGGCTGTAAAAATAGCAGACTGAGCCGTGTGATTTGAGGGAAGCTCTAAGAACACTTCATAGACATTGGCAGGATCAAAAAGCTCAGCTTTCCCCCTTGCAGCTGTATATTCTGATTCCCTCTAACCGGAGCTCTTCCCCACTTGATGCCTTTGAGCTTGTGCCTTTGCCTGCTTCGAGGCATCCTGGATGGGTCCGTATGGATCCAACAGTCCTGTGCAAAAACAGAACCAAAGTCAGTTAAGTTTCAGATCCCATCATGCACCAGTCTCTTGATGCCAGAGTCAAAACTGACCTTTGTCCATGATCCGGTAGTACCTAGTGAGTCCCATGTCAGTGGGGTTGGTGAATCTACTTCTAGGGTTTTAGGAACTTCCCATGGTAGTCCCCCATTGTGTGAAACAGGCAGAAAGAACTCATTTACAGGACCATAAAATTGGGAGGGTTCTCAAGGGCCATCTAGACCAACCCCTCTTGTGCAAGAATACCCAGCTAAAACATCTCCTAAGAGATGCCCATCCAAGCTCTGTTTGAAGATCTGGAAAGAAGGAGAGTTCATGGAAGCAGCCCATTCCACTGTCAAACAGCAATTGCAGAAAAAAAAGTTCTTCCTAATGTTTAGGTGGAATCTGTTGGTTTGGGTTCCAGTCTCTGGAGGAAGCAGAAAACAAGCCTTCCCCATCATGTCCTTTTAGATATTTAAAAATTACAGCTAAACAGACCCAGCTCCCTCAGTCATCCTTATAAGGCTTGGTTTCCAGACCTCCAATCATCTCAGTCACCCTTCTCTGGATACGTTCCAGCTCATCAATGTCTCTCCTGAACAGTGGTGTTCAGAACTGGATTCAGGATTCCAGGTGTGGTCTGGCCAAAGCAAAATAGAGTGGCACTACTACTTCCCTCAGTCTGCATACGGTGCTCCTGTTTATCCAGCCCAGAATTGCATTGGCTTTTTTGTCCGCTGCATCTCACTGTTGGCTCTTGTTCAGCTTGTGTTTGGTAAGATTCAGCGCTCTTTTTCACAGGTACTGCTTTCAGTCCAGATGTCACCTATACTATCTTTGTGCTTTTCATTTTTCTTGCTTTTTTTGTTCTCAAAAAAAAAAACCTGCAAAAAGGAAAGCAAGGGCAGAAATGGCAGGATGTTGTATGTAGTCTTGCAGTGGGCCCTCCTCTTGCATGACCACGGCACACACGATTGCAAGGTTGCAGAAAGCATCCCATCCCATTATAGTCAGTGGACACAGTAGGGGCATGCCTGCACTGCCACTGGCTTACACACTCACATCTATTGACTATAATGGGATGCAGTGCTTTGAATTTTTTGTTTTACACAGGGGTTCTTGGAACAGAGCACCGCATATATGGAGGGCACACTGTACCTAACAGTCCTTCCTGGAAGACAAGGTAGTTACAGGCTGTAACTACCTTCTGTTAATCCTTTTATTTATCAGTGTAAAATGAAATATTCTACAATCCGTTTTCTTAAATTTTTGCCAAATTTAGGGAGGAGCCTCCTCCAAAATCTCTGGGGAGAATAAGAGGGGTTCCCCCCATTTTTTCCCAGGCCTTCACATCTCTACCCCACTGACATACAGAGGGGCATCTAGGATGGGGCAAGTAGGACACGTGCCCTGAGCGCCAGTGCTGTGGGGGGCACAGAAAAGCTGTGCTGGAAGATTTAGTGGTGGAGGAGGAGGAAGTGGCCCGAGGGGTACGGGTGCACCTTCCATGTTTGCCCTAGGTGCTGTTTAAGCTAGATACGCCTCTGCTGACATGGGTGCCACCACGGCTGTGATCCTAAGCCTGACTCAACTGCTAGCCAAGTTCCCTGGGATCTCAACGAGCTGAGCAACTGAAGAGCTCCCATGCTGTTCTCCTCCTCCTCTTGAGGTGCGCACAGCCCCGTTTGTCCTGCTCATTCTGGGCATTGTGCCCCCCGCTTTCTCCTTCCTGCTGACCCTTCCTTCTCCCTTTCCCTGCAGGTGAGAATGACCTGAGCAAAGTGGCCAATGTTTGCCTGCCCTACCTGAGTGCCAAGCAGCCAGCGAAACTCCAGGAGGCTGCCTGCAGGTAATGCAAACACGCACACTAGCACAGAGTCTTGCATGTGGGCCCTCGGTATCTGCTGGGGTCTGGCTCCAGGAGCCCCCTGCCCCGCAGATACCAAAATCTGTGCGTGTTCAAGTCCCAACGTATACAATGGCGTCCTTTATCCTAAATGGCAAACAAGCGAGTGCCGGAAGAGCCTGAGGATCTGTGAGATGGTGGGAGGCTACAGCAGGGTATGCCTACGCATCAGCGTGGTGGCCGTCATTTGACATAATCAAGGTTTGCTTTTCGGATTTTTTTTTCCAAATATTTTCATGCTGTGGTTAGGTAAATTCATGAATGCGGAACCCGTGGAAACATAGGGCATGCTGGAAGGTGGGTGGGCTTGACTCAGGGCTGCCGGTAAATCTGAAGTTGGAAAAGAGACTGACCCTCGGGATGTCCCGTGAAGAAGGGGAAGCCCATCGAACTGAAAAAAAAATCCTAATTTTATTTGAAACACTTATATTTTGATTTACTACTTTAAAAAAAAGAATGACGTGTACCCAAATGGGCATCAAAACTGGTCCACCAATTATACATGTCATCGAGAAGCACACTGGAATTAACAGATAAGGAAATGCAGATTTAGAACAAAAGTAAAAGTATTGAGGTCTCATAAGTAGTCTTAAAATGGTTCAACTGCAGAAACAAGGAAATTGTTTGAACTGGATGCTGGCCCTGATGGAAAAACTGGCTTTTAAAACTTGTGAGGCAAGGGAAGAGATTATGGGGGCAATTTTGAAACTGTGCGGTACCCCTTTACTGCATTTATTTCAGAAATGAACTTTATCTGTGGACCTCTGCCAAAACATACATATCCTTTTGGAATAACACAGTGTTCCAGATCTTGGTTTCTGGAGTTCAGTGTAACTGGACTGGTTTTGTAACTGTAAGTGCTGTGAATAACATTACACACAGTTATAATATGAAGAATTAATATTTTTACAAAAGTACATGCAGATTGAATAGAACAAGGGTTAAAATGCTGAAAGAAGCAGTAAACAGAAAATAATACTACGGTGTCTTTAGCAGCACTGAAACACAATGTGAGGAGTTCTTAACAAAAATTGGTATTTTAAGCTTCCAGTATTTTTACTTAACCTCTGTTTCCTTGCTTTTACTATGGAAGTGTTTTAAGTCTGCTGGTGTTCTTTTGAGGCATTAACATTTTTACCTTTCTTTTAAACCTTTCTTTCCTTGTCTGTTCATTCTGGCGCTCTTATTTTTGAAGCTTCTTTATATAGAAAATCTATAACAATCATCCAAGAGGCATTGTGTCCCAGCCTTACTCTGCCTTACCCCAGCGAAATGCCTGAGCTTGGCCTTTGAAGAACGGCCCAGTCGTGAAGAGGTCGGCGCACAGCTAGTCTAAGCCTTAAATTATTTTAACTGTTTTTAAATTATTTTGTTTTAAACGATGAATGATTTAAAATGCATTCACTTTCTAAAAATTGTTACTGTTTTAAATTGCTCTAAATTGCTTTTAATAGTACGGTGCCCTGAGATCATTAGATACTGGGTGTGAGATGAATATTTATATCTAGTCAAGGAACTGTGGTGCCCAGAACTGGTGAGGTCTGGCTAAAGCAGAACAGAGTGGTACCGTTACTTTCCTCGACCTGTAAGAGATCCTGGTCTGTTTCCTACCAGTCAGATGGGCTCAGACTGTGATTGTGAGTTGTTTTTTGGCAGTTGAGCAGGAGTACACAGTGTATTCAGTTGGTGCTGCTTTCATTTCTCAAGCACCTCTTTGTCTCCGCCAGTTGTGACTTGGGATAAAGCAGACCGCAAAGCAAAAGCATCCCCTGGTCTATCTATCTGTCTGAAATCAGAGAATCACACCTGACCAAAGCCGCTACAAAACATCACCACACCATCCTGGATTAACCCCAGGATCTTTTGCCATGGAAACCAAGGTTGCTTGGAAACTGTCAGGGTAAGTTTATTTAGAAACAACGATACAGAAATCAAGTTGCTCCTTCGGCTGCAAAGCTCTCTGGGCTTTCAGAGGAGATTGGGATGCGTTGGGTGACAAAAGGAAAAGGATGTCAGTCTGATCTTGGCCACATCATCCTCCCTGTCTGCTTGACCTGGACCTGCGGATGCTGGGGAGGCACAAGACGAGGGCCTTGGATGAAGCAGGTGGAATAAGACAAATCCGCATGACCAAAACAGCATTCCTTTTGGATCTGGTTAGGGCAGAGGGAGAGGCAAAGCCACTGTTCACGCGTACTACCACTGTCATTATCAACAACAAGTGCAAATATGCAGTGATGGAGACTTGACTCAATTGACTCGAATTCAAGTCACACTTAAGTCGCTTCAGTGACTCAACTGCACTGACTTGACTCGTGACTCGTGTGTTTTCAGTGACTGACTTTCTGCCCTTGGTTCAGTAATATAACAAATTCATCCAGAAACCTGACAACTTTGGATGATGCTTCCATCTCTTTTTGCCCACTGGTCACGTGATGATCTTTTCTCAAGCCCAAAGTGTGGGCGCATTTCTCAGGGGGAACAGCAAACGTGTTAGGCAGTGCCGTTGTCTTCTCAGCAGCCTTTCTCTGCTGCGTATTGGAGGAGCCTTCTAAAACTTTTCCTGAGGGCAGAAGGGAAGACTTGCCCCCAGAGTGCAGGGCACGGAACAGAAAATGTGTCAAGCAGTGGGCTTGAGGAGGAAGAATCCTTCCTCCTAAAGCTCTTGAAGCGTCATTAATGAGGAGTAAAAAGGACCCTATTCCCTGCTTCCAAAAAAGTGTCCAGCTTTGCAGATGGGAAGTGAGAAGGCTCCTATTCCCCACTTTGAAGCTGCAGACCCTTGTATGCCCATTGACACAAATCTTCCAGCTTTGGGAAGGAGGAATAAGAAGGAACTGATTCTGAAGCTGCAGATGGCAAAATCGTAAATGTGAAGAGCCGACTGCTTATATAGTTAAAACTGACTTTATTTGACTCTCCAGAAATTCTGGAATATAGGTTGGTGTATGAAGTTGGCTCCCAGACCTGAGAGTTGACTTGAAGTATCTTGCAAAGACTTGAGACTTGAAGGTAGAGGCTTGAGACTTGACTTGAGACTTGGAGTAAAAGACCGTGGCGTATCACACGTAAACAGTGTCTACGGCAAGCGTGGAAGTTGCTCCCCTACCTTCTTACTTCTACCCCACCCCTACATGCATGGCCTTTTTGTGCCCCCCTGGGGCACGTGCCCTACTTATCCCACCCTAGGTACACCTCTGGCAAAAGACTTAAATACATCACTGCAAATATGTGGCCTAGCAGCACCCAGCGAGCAAATAGCTCTGCCACTTGGTTGAGAGGAGTTGCCATAGCTTGTCTAGTCTGCCAAGCAAGATAGTTCTCTGCCTTCTCTCGCTTCTCAGATGTGCAAAGCAGGAATAATGCAGACTGAACTCTCGGCATCTTTTTGTGTCCTGAGAAGTAGGTAGGATGTGGGTGTGAAAAAAATCAAGATATTGTCAAAGCTCAGTACAGAGTGACAGCAAGACCGTCATTCATCCGAATAAAACCCACAAGCTTCCCCAGTACAGACAGTCCCTTTCCTGATGCTTCCTCTGTGTGCCGTTGCATCAACTCCTATCCTTTCTCTGTTGGATCGCCATGGAATTGCTCACAGCCACCTTTATTGGGGAGGCTGTGTTGTCGCTGCCCAAGGAGACAGATTTCTCCTGGTCACAACTGCTGTTTCCTGGGCTACAGCAGCCGTTCACCCTTGAGGAGAATCCAAATCATTCCTGAAGAGATTCTCACTACTTTTGAAAGACAGATCAGATGCAAAGGGTGTGTAAATGGAGCATCTGTGGTTGTCTCCATGGCTGCAGAGAAAGCACGCAGGCACTTCTGTGCCTTCAAAAAGCCAGAATGCTGCTGGCCCAGAAGGCTTCCTGCCTGGTACAGACAAGAGATTGGAAAGGCGTCCCCACCCTAAAGAAAAAGAGGTTGGGTTTCTCTCCAGAGACTTCTGCCACTGCTGGCAAGTCAGCTCTCTGGTGCTGGGGTTCTGTAAATACCTCTCTGGCAGTTCTGCCTGGCAGCTTTGGCTCCATGTTTTTCAAATAGTCTACCTTTGGGTTGTCTTTCCTTTTCCTTTTCCTTTTCCTTTTCTTCTCCTCTCCTCTTAATTGACATGGATGCAAGGAAAGCCCCCCAAGTTCTACACATCGCATGGGATTACAGTACATGGTGTCCATTACTTTCCCAGTTCAGACAAGCCATCAGCTGAATCTGTGGAACTGCCCTCCGTCTACAGAGAGTACGCAACAAGAATCCCCAGCTTCCATCATCATCAACATCGGTTAACTAAAAATATTTTCATCCTACTCGATATCCAAGGAGGCCAGGGTATCAGTCTGTTTAAAGTCTGTTTAAAGTCTGTTTAAAAAGTGGTATTGTTTAAATTGAAGCACGCTCCATCTTTCAAGGGTGCATTTTAGGTCTGGATACTCTGTGGCCCCTTCCAGTGCTACGATTCCATGAAGACAGTTTAAAATACAAAGGACCAAAAATTAATTTGCGTTCTAAAAGTGTATTAAACTATCTATCCTAAAGACACCAGATCCCATCGGACCTTAGAAGCTAAGCAGGAGCAGCCCTGGTTAGTACTTGGATGAGAGACCATTAACAAAGACCAGGAGCTATAGGCAGTATTTCAGAGGGGAGAACTGGCAAAATCACCCCTGAGTATTCCTTGCCTAAGAAAACCCAAAGAAATTCGTGGGGTCACCATAAATCGACCGGCGACATAAAGACACATATGCACAAAAGAATAGAACTGCAGTCTCCGGAAGCATGGTCAATAATAGCTTATTTCTCAGAAATTCAGCAGTTGCTCCCCCACAATGCAGTTGATGTTCATGCGTTATACTTCATGCAACAGTACCAAGGGAAAAGGCCAGGCCAAATATGTTGACTCAGCACTGGTTAAGAAAAACAGGGAGAGAATAAATTTGCACATTTGTCTGAGGCTGCTTGATGTAAATCTTGACATGCGGGCGTGAAGGCACAGAAGAGAGAACAGAAGCTTCACGGTGGTGGCCTTTGGCTGTGGAAAACCCCATGAAATCCATGGGAAGACCATGAAGTTGACAGGTGACTGGAAGGCACATGCACACGCCAAATTAAAAGAAGTTTAAGCCATGCCCAGACTGGATCAAATCATTAGACCCCCTCCCCAGGAGATTAAATAAATGGCTATTGTTTTAATTTGACAGCAGAATGAAGCCAATATTGGCATTGATTGGGCCGGGAGAAGAGAACATTCTTCCACAAGGGTTCCACTACTGCAGAAGGTCCTGCTGCCACATCCTCACGCAGGGTATTTCCAGCACCCCTGGTGGGATACCAAACGCAGCTGACGTTGAACTAGCAGTAAACCAGATCTGTGTGTCAGAGACTTATAAAGCTCCTTTTAAAAACAGGAGGCAGCAGCCACCTTAAATTAGTCCTCTCACATGTTTTTTCTGCAAAACATTTTTCTGCAGAAAAAAAAAATGGAAATCATTTATATTACTTTGCCATGTTTCAAATTGTTCAGGGTGGCTGCAGCTTGAAATCCCATCTCCAAAGGAAGTCAATGCTTGATGCATGATATATGTCAAGAGACAGGATTTTAAATGGGAAGGTGAAATTCAAGGCAGAGCTTCCTCAGTCATCCAGGATCGAACGGAGAAATTGCAAAGCCAAGTGGTATGAATCAGCTTAGTTTGGCATTGATTGAACTGTAGCAGATGGACAGGGATTCACCAACACAGGAGCAAAATGGTCCCGGGTTATCCAGTCAATAGGAAAGGAAGGAAATCCTTATTGACAGAATCAAGAAAAAGTTGTTTTATGTAAAGCTAGCCAGTCTGATTAGACCTCAAGCTGAACATAAGCCGATAGTGTGATGCAGCAGCTTAAAAAGTCAATGTGATTCTAGGCTGCTTCAGTTGGAGTATAATGTCTAGGCAGAGAGAATTAATAGTACTACTCTATTCTGCTTTGGTCAGACCTCACCTGGAATCCTGGGTCCAGTTCTGGGCACCACAGTTCAGGAAGGATATTGACAAGCTGGAAGGTATCAAGAGGTGGGCAACCAAAATTGAAAAATATCTGGGAACCATAAAGTCCAGTGAACAGCAGTTTAAGATGTTTAGCCTGGAAAAGAAAAGGTTAAGAGGGGACATCATAGCCACATTTAAATATTTGAAGGGATGCCATGTAGAGGAGGGAGTGGGCTTGTCTTCTGCTGCTCCAGAGACCAGGACAAGGAGCAACGGATTCAAGCTGCAGGAAAGGAGATTCCACCTGAACCTCATGGAATCATAGAAATATAGAGTTGGAAGAGACCCCAGGGGCCATCCAATCCAACGCCCTGCCATGCAGGAACACCCTCAAAGCACTCCCGACAGATGGCCATCCAGCCTCGGCTTAAAAACCGCCAAAGAAGGAGACTCCACTACACTCCATGGAGGCAGCGCATTCCACCTCCGGAAGAACTTCCTGATGGCCAGAGCTGTCCAGCAGTGGAATATGCTGCTGCTGAGTGTGATGGAGTCTCTTTCTCTGGAGGTTTTTCCACGGAGGCTGGATGGCCATCTGTCAAAGGGAGTGCCTGGGTTGCATCTTCCTGCATGACAGAATGGGGCTGGGCTGGATTGGATGGCCCCTGGGGTCTCCTACAGCTCTAGGATTCTATCATTCTAACCCACAATGAGGCTTTGCTGGCAGGTAAGACAGTTGTAGCATAAGGGGAATTTGCAACCACATACTGTGTAGACATGGAAAGAATCATTGCAGCAGTTCCAAGAAGAAAAAAAGGCTGCGCATCTGGAAGTGGAAAATTAGGGGCATCCAGGAAAAGTCAAGAGTGAAGAGCAACCTGGGACACAGTAGAAATAGCCACAGTCTCTTCTTCCAAGTGATGTGATTTAAAAGGGGAAAGAAAAGGATGGCAGCTAAAAACCTGACCTTAGGAACAGATCTTAACAGCCTAATCCATCAGTCGTGGCAGGTGCTGAGGGACTGATTGGTTCTCTGAAATAGACCCCATAAACATGTCGCACTCCTTTGGATACCCCAGCAACACCCTTGAGAATGTGTAGCTGGGCTGGTTCTGTCGAACAGGAGGTGCAATTAATTAGAAGCTACTACAAGGGTCACATCTTCTGGTCTGTCAGTACATAGAATCAGTCACGGAGTCAGAAGGGAGTGGTGGGAAGGCCATCCAGCCCAACCCCATTCTGCCAGGTAGGAATCCACAGCTAAATCACTCCTGAAAAAAGATCCGCATCCAGCCTCTGTTTAAAAACCTGACGTGAAGAAGAATTTGATTCATTTTCATACAGCCGTTAAGAAATTCTTCCTGATGTTCAGGTGCCATCTCTTTTCTCGTCATTTGAATCCATTTGTTCATGTTCATTTCTGGACATCAAAAAAGAAGCTGGCTTCATATTCTGTGTGGCATCATTCCCAGTGTTTTAAAAATGGCTCTGTCATATCACCTTTCCATCTTCTACATCTCAGGAAACCCAGAGCTAAAGCTTTCCTGAAAGGTGGACATCCAACTGTGGCTTTAAAACTTCCAGTGAATTGGCATCCACTACCTTTTGAGCGAGCAAGGGTCTTTGTGGGGCCAGTAAAGTTTTTCAGACAGCCCTGGAAGTCAACACTTGAGTGTCTTCTGGTGGCTGTGTTGAGCAAAAGAAAAAGACCCCACTCTTCTCAGCCTGTGATAACCCTGAACTTGGAAGACAGATCTGAGAAACTGCAGGGAAGCAGGTGGAATCGAGCAGTGGAAACCTTGATTCTGGCTCTGCAGTGATCTTCACGGTTCAGAACTTGTCCTCCTTGGAGACTGGTTGCTGGGGGTGCCATCTGTGCACCTCCCTTAAATATCGGCTCCAGGTGTCTAACTTCTTGTAGCCTGACCAAAATCCTTAAGTCCGGAGGCCCACCTCACCGCTGCTTCACCAGGGAGCTTAGAGCTTCTGTTACCCTGTGACCTGGGGGTCCCATGAGGGACACCCAAAATAACCAAAACAAACCAAGCAAAGGTGGGGAAATTAGCTGGAGCACTCTCTTGACTAACGAGAGGCAGGGTAACTTAGCGGGAATCTTTTACCCTATGTATACAGCGTCGGGTCAGTGAGCAGGCAAAATAGTTCAAATTAACAATAATATTTATTAAACAATTATTAAAAAGAAACACACAAACACACTACTAACTGGAAATAGGAAATAGAGCTTTGGGGGAATGGGTGATACGTCACCAGTCTCGTAGTCCTGGGGAAACCCAGTTGAAGAGAGAAGGAAACCCGGCGTGTCGGCCGAGGGGAGCTCGCAGCAGCAGCAAGGCAGGATGGAAGTTCCAGCGAGAGATCCGAGCGTTCCAAGCAGTCCGAGGAGCTCTCGGAGCTGGGGATTTTTATAAGGGAAGGAATGACCGTGGGCTAGTCTGGTCTTGGGTGAAAACAATGAGTTTGGGGCCGGAGACAATGTCTCCAAAAGGTCAGAATTTACATGATTGAGTTAGGGTCCAAATTGACAATAGTATGGCCAGTATGTAGATGCGGCTAGCTCAGCAGTTAAGCACTTAGCTTGCCAGGGTGCCCTCTCGGGGCAGAAGTCTCTTTGTTTTAGTAATGGAGGTGTTTGTTTCGGGAGGTCCCCAAAGCAGATCTGGCAGTTTCTGGCTTGCCTTGGTGTAAACAAAATATGACTCAGCAGAATAATAGCCATGCCTAGCTTCGCGCTTGTTCGGTGGCCTCACAAACACTTGGCTGGTGGCACAGCAGGGCCGAATTATGATAGCAAAACGATATCTAAAGGGTACCAGAGGCCAGGCCAGTTCACGGTGGTAACACCATCATCGCTTGGAAGAGCTCCTCTTTTGGAGTGGGGCTTTCAGATACACACACGCACGTGTATCCTCGTTTGGAGGCCAGCAAGGGGCAAAATTCTAAGAGCTTTTCAGGCAGCAGAGATAGGAGCAGCCCCAGTTGCATGTAGGAGCTTGCCAGCCAGCTGTTTAGAGTCTAGGCAGTTTAGGCCAGCGTGAGAAAGCAGTAAATCCAAGGGGTCAGTCCAAGGAAATGTTGAGTAGCGTGGTCAGCAAAGGAAGCAAGGTCCAAGGTTCTTCACCAACATGAGCCGGGAATCAGGAAACGAAAGCAGTGCTTCCTCCACAATGGTTTATTGTCAGCAATAAGCTTTCTGAGAGAAGTGCTAGGATATTTATAGTCTGGCAGCATCCCACAGAGGTTGCCTGATTAATGAGTATTTCTTATTTAAGTGTTGAGAGAGCCATAGGTCCTCCCTTTCTTGTCTTTTTTCAGCTATCAAGTCTATGTCTGTGTGCTGTAGCTGCTGGAGAATGTCCCTGTCTGTCTCGAGAACTGGTGTGTCTCACTGTCTGGTTTTACTGTCTGTTCTGAATTTGGGCCCTGGGAATGAGGAGTGACGCCAGGCCAGCTGTGGCTTCTGGGATTCTGTAAGCTGCCATCTCAAAAAAAAGAACTTTTCCAAGCTCTGTTCCCTGCCGGCATGAGCTTTTTATGCTTCTTTGGCAAAACAGATGAAGTTTTTCCCAAGGTTATCCTACCTTCTCAAGTACCAGAGTAGTTACTGAGGAAAGTTTTCATCCCAGCATTTTCCATATTTTGTTATTTTCTTTGATTTATTGATCTGACAACGAAGTAAAAACATTCGAAGTATTCGAACTGCTAGAATCGGTATCTTCAGTAATCTTCTTTCTTTGGTGCAGGTTTGAAGTTTAGTAGCCTTTTTCATTTTTGACTGTCATTCTTCACTAATTCAGTAGAATCAGCACTTTCTAAATTCTTCTGTCAAAACCCCTTAATTTTCTAAATTGCCATTACTAATTTGGTTTTCAGTCAATGGCTCTTTACTAAGTTAGCAGTTTCCATTGATTCTTCTTCTGCCTTACCACTTTGTTCTTCCACTGTATTGATCTTTATACAAGTTCTGTATCTGGGGAAAAAAAGTTCCTTTCAAATAGTGTGTTTTCTTTGGTTGCATAATCCCTGCTCTGTTGCCTTAGAGTCCTGGAACATTTCTGTCCAGATGGTGCACGTTCTCTTCCGGTGATGGATTTGCTTCATAATAGCATTCCCTTAATAATCTATTTTTGCACTTCCATCCAATTCTTCCACTGTGGTTGGCCTTGCAGCCTCTTCACAGTATCATGCTCCACTTGTCGAGTAACACAAATGTTTCTTGTCTGATGTCCAGGAACTCTAACATCTGGCATGGTCCTTATTGATCCGGGTAATGATTGATCTGGTATGAGATTTTGTTTCTGCACCATATTTAATTCATTTTTGAGTCTAGCTTCCCCAGCACACAACCCCCCTACTGACGGTCGTAGTGCCAATAGAAAAGCGTTAGCTGTTGCTACCATTGTCATCATCAACCACTTGATTTCTGATCCTCCTTTTTCCCAGAACTGTGATTCAAGGAGGCTTACTAATTAAAACAGATGCGATACATATAAGGTTGTGAAAGGTCAATATTAAAGCACTATCGAATTATCAATAACATTAAAAGCAGTTTAAAGTGTACCACTAAAAATAATAAAAGTCAATTTAAAAAAAAAGATTGAAAGGAGTATAGCACCCTATTCAAAGCCCTTTCTTTATAAACCTTCTGTATTAATGGCTTTGCTTATATTCTTTATTTGTATTTATATCCAGCAACAATCTTCTTTAGGGGATGGAATATAACTTCTTGCCATGTAGTCGCCAAGGCAGTGCAGGGAAGGTTGGTTTGGCTATCGACCGGAAAAGCCCAGGTTCAAGCGCCACAGAGCTCACCTGCCAGCCTTGTGCCAGTTGCCCATTTTTCAGCTTAACCAATTTCTCGGATTATACACTCCAGAGAGCTGAGCGAAGGGACAGGACAGATGTGATGAATCGCATGTGATAAATCACACCCATAACAATTGGAAGCCTCATTACCTGGCCTGGTCACCCACTACACTGGGGGAAACTGAAGGAGGAGATGCAGCGGGCACCTTGTGTTCCTTCTGAGTTTGGAATTGAGATCTTTGCTGCTGCTTCATCTTCCTAGAATCACTGAATTCTATAGCTGGAGGAGACCCCAAGGGCCATCCAGTCCCACCCCCTCCTGCCATGCAGGAAGATACAGTCAGGGCCCTCCCTTTGACAGAGGACCATCCAGCCTCTCTTTAAACATCTCCAAAGAACCCAGGGAGCAACGTCTTCCACTGTGAAGCTGCTCTTACCGCCAGAAAGTTCCTCCTAACGTTTAGGTGGAATCTCTTTTCCTGTACAGGAAGCCCCCACCTTTGGCCACACCATTATCTTGCTCTTTTGACACTCCCAAATTAAGGACAAGTTCTATTAATTCGAGAAGAGTTCCACTTCAAACCACTTGCATATGTCTGTTGCTTGCAAAGTGAGCTGAGAGGAGATAAAAAGGCACTAAGCTGGCTGGCAGCATGCACACGGTCAGTCCAAGTGAGTCTCTGTCCATCCTTCATGCTCCCTACAATACAGTACATGGGATCAGCTTTTCTGACAGTTCCTTTTTCTGACAGCGCTCTGGTCCCTACCCTGTCAGTTAGGTGGGGGAACCTGTAATTTGAAGCCAGTGCTCCATGTTCTAGTCTCTGGAGCAGCAGCATAACATAAACATAAACAGGCTTTCTCCATCTTCCATAGGACATCCTTTAAGATATTTAAACATGGCTGTTATGTTAACCTTTTTTCTCTCCAGGCTGAACATACCCCACTGCCTAAGCTGCTTCTCAGAGGGCTTCATGACTTCTAGGCCTTCTACCATTTTGGTCATACCCGAGGGAAAAAAGATGAGAGCAAAAAGAGTGTGGTGATGGTGGTTAAAATATTTAGTAAGGATAGATAAATAGAATCCTAGGATGCCAGAGCTGCAAGGGATCACAAGGGACATCTAATCCAACATCCTCACTACACCAACCCATCTCCGAGTGGAGGAGGTGAACCTTCCCAGAGGGGTCTGTGAAGAACTTCTGCATGGCAGATTGAGGATCTTGCTTGGCCAAATTATGCCTCTGGTCTGGGGCTTCCTATTTCCCTTTTGGTTAGACAAATTCCAAACAGAGCATAGAATCATAGAACTGGAGGAGACCCCAAGGGCCATCCAGTCCAACCCCCTTCTGCCACGCAGGAGGACACAATGAACGCACTTCCCACAGACGGCCAGTCAGCCTCTCTTTAAAAACATCCAAAGGAGACAACTCCACCACACTCCACTGAGGCAGCAGTGGATTCCACTTTATGACTAATCTTACCGTCAGGAAGTTCTTCCTAATGTGTAGAAGGCATCTCTTTTCCTGAAGTTTGAATTCATTGCTCCATGTCTTAGTCTCCGGAGCAGCAGAGAACATCCTCGAGATGACATCCCTTCAAATATTTAAACATGGCTCTCATGTCCCCTCTTAACCTTCTCCTCTCCAGGCTAAACTTACCCAGCTCCCTAAGCCACTCTTCATAGGACTTCATGGGTTCCAACCTTCTACCATTTTGGTCACCCTCCCCTGGACATGTTCCAGTTTGTCAATATCTTTCATGAACTGTGGTACCCAGAACTGGACACAGGATTCCAGGTGGGGTCTGTACACACAATGGTACTATTTCTTCCCCTGATCTAGACGCTCTAATCCTTTTCTTCTTAGGTTGATTGATATCCTCCCTTTTTCCTAATCTGGGGCTCAGAGCAGCTTACAAAGGTCAAAACAGGGACAAAACAGATAGCCACCTTAGTTTCCATCCCAGAAGAAAGACGGGATATAAATGCAATCAGTTAATCAATCGTTAGATAAATACAGCTTTAAAAATTCATATCATACAAAAATCAAAAATAGAATTAACAGTAGAATTAAAACCAGATAAAAATAGGACCACAAAAAAGCAAACAACAGCACGACACATTCCAAAAGGCCCTCTTCCCCCTGAGGAATCAGCTCTCAAACAGCTTGCTTCATCTTCGTACGTCAGAACAAAATATTTCTAACTTTTGTTTGTTTGCTCGTTTGTTTTCCCTGCTAGGTGAGAGAGTTTTAAAGCATTTTTCAAAGATTTGTTGCACTTTGGGACCTTTACGCAAAACTATAGTGTATACAAAAAATACTGGATTTTATGTGTGTGTTTGTGTGTGTGCGTGCAAGTAACATTTTTGAGTAAAAAAATGCACAATAACTTTTTGGGTTTTTGTTTTTGCAATGTAATTTCTGCACAAATTCGTGTGTGTGTGTGTGTGTGTGTGTATGTTTATTGCAGCTGTTGACTTCCCTCAGCCCCAGGGCATCGTGAGCACAAGAAAATGTATGAGCGTGCCTTACACCCTTACTTCTGAGAGAACCTTCACAGGGCTGAAAACCTTTCTCTGCCATCCAAGCCACCTCTCCAGCACTACGGAGCTGCTGCTCAAGTAGACTCCAGTAGACCTTTTTACACACACATAATATTCTAGGTTCAATCGCTGTTGTTCACAGTTAGCAGTGATTTCAGGCAGCAGAACTAGGAAAAGCCACACAGAGCTGGTGCCAGTCAGAACAAACCACGCTAAGCTGCGAAGGTAGACACAAATCCACCCAGACGCAGCAATCCTGATTTGGCACAAAGCGGCTTACCATCCCAGGCTCCCCCTTCAGAGATGTGGAAGTCTGGACTTTGGAAACAAAAATCCAAAACACCAAGACAGTTTCCCTGGCATGGAATCGGGTAGCTTAGGGAGATCAACAGCCACCTGTGTCATTTAAATGGCTTATCCTGTTTGGATTTGAAAGCTTTGTGTTGCTCATTCATTTTATATCTAACCCAGGGGGAGGCAGGACAACTTTGGCAAGTCTGGCATCTTATTTTCTGCCTTCTTCAGGACCACCTAGAGCAGTGATTCTCAACCTGTGGGTCCCCAGATGTTCGTGGACTTCAGCTCCCAGAAGCCCCAGCCATTATGGTCAATGCTCAGGGCTTCTGGGAGCTGAAGTCCATGAACATCTGGGGACCCACAGGTTGAGAACCACTGACCTAGAGGCTGCACAGACCATTAAAAAAAATGCTGAAAATATGAAGAGAAAAAAAACCTTTGAGTTTGGGCAAAAGAATGGTTAAAGAGTGGGGAGCAGGCAGGAAGGCATTCAAGGTGTGTGGGGCAGGTCCCAGAGCAGGCCACGTGGATCCCATTGACTGGATGCCAGGGGACAGACTGGGGCAAAGGGTGGGAGGGAGGAGGGTGAATTGGAAGGAGGAGGTTGACTGCGGTTGACTGAAACTGGGGATAAGGGGTCGGGGGCTACCGTATGTGGTGTTTTTTCCTTTGGTGCAAATCAATTGATGGCATGTTTGTGGATTACATGTTTCTCTTTCCCCCAAGGCACGCACCCAAGAGAGCAAGGAAAGAGGAAGGGGAAAAGTGGCACCGTGGACAATAATCAGTTTATTTCAGCTTAAGCTTTTGTGGCCTTTAGCCCACCTCCACAGGTCCCGTCCATGGAAGCTGATGTTTGGGAATGTCTTCAGGGTGCCACAAAGAGTCCTCCTTCATTTTCTCTTTCTGTACTTGTTAAAAATTGGAGTTTCTCAGAGTGTTAGCCCCTTTCGGGGGGGGGAACGTGAAAGCTGACAACCGTTAGGAATCAGCCTTCTTTTGGCAGAGTAGCAGATGAGTGTGCCTCAGTCCTGCGTTGCTTCCTTAAATTGAAACTGGCTCCAAATAAACAAGGCAGGCGGTTTCAGGTTACAAACTTACGGAATGTTTTCTAATGGCCTTCACATTTACATATGCAGGGAGAGCCTAACTAGCTAATGCAAAGATCAGGTAAAGGTAAGGGCTTCCTTCTTAACCACTGTCTTGATGGAGAAGCAAAGCATGGCGAAAGGAAAGGAGAGGAAGAGGAGTAGGAACTGTAAGCAAAATTGAAAAGACAGAGAGTGAGAAGTGGGGAGTCTTTATATGACGCTAGGAACTTTTCCGTGTCAGGTGGGCCAAATACTTGGATACAGAAAGGTATTTATGACCATGTATTTCATTGGAAAGGAAGAGCAAGTGGAAAGATGTTAGACAAGAAAAACAGAAGAGTTTCACATGCAGGAAATTCTCTCTTGTCTAAATTCCAATTGCAGTAGCAGCAAGAGAGTGGTGTGAGAGAGATGCTGGGATTTTCAAAAAAAAAATACTGAAGCAGACTTTTGTGGCTTCTGCCTGAGAGAATGGAGTCACAGGTAGGAAATGGAGGCCAAGAATGACTCACCAGAAGCCCATCCCGTGGGTTGGCCTCCAGACTTAGCCATGCATAGAGGAGGCCTGCCAAAACCCACTTTTTTTCACTCCTCTCTGCTTCTGTTTTGCAGTGTTTTCCTCCAGCTGATCCAGATGGACCCAGATGCCACCTGGCTCTTCCTCAGCAAGGTCTGGTGCCCCCACAGCTACCAGCCTCCCCACCCCAGCCTGGCACCCGTGAAACTTCATGGGATGGCAAAGAAGCGCAACGAGTTCACTGACAACGTGCAACACCTGTTGGATGAGCTGCACAGAAGAGAGGGAGAAGAACCCTGATGGGCACCCTTGGGACATGGAAGTGGGCGATAGACAGGCCAGGCACCTTGCCCAGAATGAGCCAGTGGGCTCTGAGAAGGAAGCAAGTAGAGAGCTGTGGGTGGATGGAGCAGCCTTGGAGGAGCTCCATTGGAGGGTGCTCTTGGCCAAGGTTCTAAAATGTTCTTTGAACCTCCTTGGAAGGCTCCAAGCTGAGCAGGTCCTCACCTGCTCTGGAACACAGGGACATAGTCTTCCATAGTTGCATAGAGTGCTGAGAGACTGCTTGCCGGTCAAAGACTTCTGTACAATCCTGGAGCTCCCCCAGCTTGGTTTGACCATTGGAGGAAGAGGGGAAGAGTTCTCAGCTTCATCTCTTTAGGCCCAAGATCTTGGCTGTTGTGGGTCAGAGGTGGACAGAGCAACTCATGGGCCATGTTGCAACTCTACAGCCACTTTTCTGTGCAAGTGCCATGTGTAAAACTCTGGCTTCTTCACTTGGGGTCACTGATTGCAATGTCTGCCCCATCAGCTCTGGGGGATTCAGGGGTCCCTCTTTCACGATGTGCAGAAAGGTGGGGCAGAGGGACATTCGACTGGTTTCTTTCATGGAGGAGGCAAAACCCAAGCAGTTTGCAAGCAAATGGTGATTCCCCCCCCGCCAGCAATCCAGTCTGCACAAAACTTTGCACACTGACCCCATTCCCACATGCTGTGCTATCTCCCTCCTCCCCCATTGTTTATCACAAGCAATCTTTGCAAACTCAGTACCCCACTAATCTCATGTCTCAGCAGTTAGTAAAAATAGAATGCCACTCATTCTAACAAAGTTGCCATTAGTGTTGTGTGGATTTTTTTCAGGAATAGTGTGTCCCTGGATGGGGAGTTTGTTACTCTGTGCTTACTGTTGCCAACCTATATGGCAGGGGTGGGGGGAGATGTTGAACTAGAGAGCGGTTGCATTTCACCCAAAAAAGCAATGCGGCACTAATTTGATAGTGGAAATCTGTCCAGGGGTAGCTGTGTTGTCCAAACAGCAAAATGCAACAAATCGCAGTGCTTAGTGCAGTGGTTCTCAACCTGTAGGTCCCCAGATGTTCGTGGACTTCAGCTCCCAGAAGCCCTGAGCATTGACCGTAGTGGCTGGGGCTTCTGGGAGCTGAAGTCCACGAACATCTGGGGACCCACAGGTTGAGAACCACTGGCTTAGTGGGAGGTGGTAGTGTTGGATCGGTGTCCAACATATTATCTGAAGGGCTTCCAGGTGGAAAATGTAGTGTGCTTGTTTTCTGCTGTTCCAGAAGGCGAGATCCAAACCAATGGGTTCCAATTACAAGCAAGGAGATTCCAAATAAACTTCAGGAAGAACTTCTAGGCAGAAAGAGCTCTTCAGCAGTGGAACAAGCTGCCTTGGAGGGTAATCGTGTAGACCAGTGGTTCTCAACCTGTGGGTCCCCAAATGTTTGTGGACTTCAGCTCCCAGAAGCCCCAGCCACTATGGCCAATGCTTAGGGCTTCTGGGAGCTGAAGTCCAAAAACATCTGGGGACCCACAGGTTGAGAACCACTGGTGTAGACGAAGGCTGGGCGGCCATCTCTCAGGGATGCTTTAGAGGTGAATTTCTGCATCCCAGGACGATGGACTCAATGGCTCTTGGAATCCCTTTCAACTCTATGATTTTATGACAATGGCACTGTTCCACAGATGGCATTTAGGTCAGCAAAGAGAGACAGAGGAACCAGAACTTTTAGTTCAAGTGTAGGCAACACCATGTCCTTCAAGCAGAGTTCAGAGACATAGCTGAGTTAGTCTGTTTCAGCATAAAGAGATATAAAGGAATCAAGAACCACTGCTGAGACTAAATGGGGAAAAGAATTTTTGGGCATAAGTGTCCATGGGTTGCATTCCATGCATCTGGTGAGATGGACTGGAGTCCGTGGAAGCTTATGCTAGAAAATTCTTTTCCTCAGTCTCAAAGATGCTACACGATTCCTTTCTATCCCAGTAGCCTTCAAATAACTTTAGACTGCAACTCCCATAATCCTTGACCACTGGCTGTGCTTGCTAGAGTTGCTAGGAAGTGTAGTCCAGAGGATCTGGAGGTGGCCCAGAATGATCCAAACACATGGTCTTTTTCTCTCCCCTGTGTTTTATCATGGGCCTGTCTGGTTTTGCTTTCCTGTTCCCTTGTTTGATGCTTGACCCATTAATCGCTCTGGCACAGAAGGCTAAACTTGTACACATCACATTTTATCGATTACCGAGGAGGGCTGAACAGCTGCAGATGAAGCTACTGTCAGGGGAAAGCAGGTCGGTTTTTCTCCGATGTCATTTGTTAGGGAATAAAAGAGATATTAACGCATCAAAGCCTTTTCTATTTGTCAGGATCTCAGGAAGAAAGATGTGTGGGGGGGTGGCACGTGTGAGTTTTTTCTCTTAACAGCATATTGACCATTGCAACTTTTCTGTGATGGCCCTTTGGATTTTTCCTCGACTCTGTGCCATGATCCAGTTGTGAAGAAAATCTGGAGGCCCTCTCACACCCTCCAGCTTCTGGTAGGTTGCTGTGCAAAACTTAAATCCCCTCTCAAGACCCCCTCCTTCTGACTCCTAAATTGGATTGTGAGCTCCACTCTCTCTTTCCTGGCCTTGGAGGCTAAAAACTTGACTTAGCATTTATGGGTTTTCTCTTGGGTGTGACGGTAGGGCCCGGAGCCAAGCAGAGCCTGAATCTCTTGGCGAGGGAAGGAGCCCTGCTTTCTCCAGGACGTGCTCCTGAGCTTCACGTTCATCTCACAGGACCAGCAGCCACAGGTATGAGGTTCAGCAAAGGGTGTTCAGCAAAGGTGCCAGGCTTTCCTTGCCGGTGTAAAGAAGATAAATTGGCAGGGGGGATCAATAACATCAGTGTCCAGAGAGCAGCACAGAAATTGCCTTCGTGGTTGGACCCGATGACTCTTGTGGTCTCTTCCAACTCTATGATTCTATGCCATAGCTGGGGAGATCTGGCTGGTCGCGATGGCTGTCAGGAAGCTGGACTTACAAAGTGGGCTGGTTGGTCGGTGGCCCCAACGACATGCCCATTGACGGCCAGGGCGGCAGGAGAGAGGCTTCGTTCCAGCAATCTAGGCACAAGTCCAGGGCGCGGCTGACCGCTTTATGAGCGTCCCTTTTCTCTCTTCTCTCCAGCGTTCCTTTCAAAGAATCCACCCAAGGGAAGGCTGAACTGGCAGAAAAATCTTTAAAAATGTGCCTGCCAAGTGAAGCACGCCATGGTGCAGAGAGCAGAGAGGGAATTCCTGTAGGACTGGATGGCTCTGTTGCAGATCTTGATACTGTGCACAAACGGATTGTGGAGTTGTGCAGTACTCCAAGGGCCGTCTAGTCCATCCCACCTTCAGCGTTTCCAAAAAATGGCCTTCCAAGAGGATTGCCATATACTGAAAAGCGAAAAGGGACACATTTACAGTCTGGGTGTTTCAAAACCAGTGATCACTGAGGCCATCTCCACACTAGACTGTTACAGTGCTATTATTCCACTTTTAACATCCTATGGAATCCTGGGGTTTGCAGTTTAAGGGCCTCTCCCTAAACTGCAAACCCCAGGATTCCATAGGATGTTGAAAGTGGAATAATAGCACTATAACAGGCTAGTGTGGAAATGGCCTGTGATGACTCTCACGCTAAACACCCCTATTATGTAACCTGTCATCATTGCTACTAAAAATATTTGTAACCTTCACTGTCTGTAAATAATAACAATTGTCTGTCTCCTGAATATGTTAGATTGCAAGGATAAAATGGAAAAGGATAGCAAAATATTGTTGCATTACTTGATAGCAGCAGCAAGAATAACATTAGCAAAATACTGATGGCAGAAATCTAATCCATTAGTACAAGAATGGCAAGGGAAAGAGATGGAAGTAGCTAAAATAGATAAGCTCTCAGGTTAGCTAAAGGGAAAATCTATGCAATCATATTTAAAAATTTGGGAAACTTATATATATCCTATGTGAAGAATAGATTGGGTGATTAATTTCAATTGGGATTTGAAATTTAATAGAATTATAACTCTAAGATATAGAGTTAATATATATACACAAAGGAAAATTCCTTCTCTTCAAAGTGAGGGGATTTATGTTGATCCGGTAAAACAACCAATGTCAGGTAATGTGGGCATTTGCAGAGGGGGAGGTGTTAGAGGGTACCTAAATGCAATGTTTTTTTTTTCTCTTGTTGATCCTTTTTTTTTTGAGGTTTTTTTCCCCTCTTTTTCTTCTTTCACTCTTTCCTTCCTTCTGATTTGTATAGCATGTTTTCTAATTTTGGTTATCTTTATGTATTAATGTCACCCGTTTCCTCCTTTTTTTAGTACACTGGAGGAGAACTTGTGTTTATTTTATTGTGAAAATGCAATAAGAATTATTTACAAATAAATAAATAGCAACAATTTGGCCTCTGTCTTTCCGCCTTCTGTGCCCCTTCCAGCAGCTGCCTCGGTCTTTCCCCTGAGCCGGCCCGGCCCGTGGCCCCCTCCGTGGCTGGAGAGCCCCCCGGCTTCCTTGCGTGGGCGACCCACCTTCCCTCTCTGGGTGCCCCTCCTTCTCCCTCTCCCCCACCCAAGTCTTGCTCCTCTTTTCTCTCTCCTCTTCTTCCCCAGTCCTCTGCCAGACCGGCCTCCATCTCTTCTCCTGGTGTGCACCAGGGTTTTTAGCAGCAAAAGAATGTAAAGAATTTATTAAATGATTTTCCCTTGTACAAGAAGGGAGCAGTTGTGCATCAGGCACTAAAAGTATACTACTCCAAAGAAAGCGGCTACACACAGGTAGCCTTATACCCTGCTAAGCATCCGTTGCAGAAGCAAGAAATGCTAATTATTGGCTAATCCAAATACATGCGTATAGGAACTATGTCATGAATACATTATTAAGTCAGCGTACAAGCACTACACATGCCGCTAGAGGCAGTCCCAAATTTTAATACCAGACCCCTCCCTGGGGGTGAGATTTTTAATATTAAAATGAAGCTTTATGAGGTTCTCGGTCACCAAAGTTCATCTCTTGTGGTCACTCCCGCTCCCCTTGGCCTAGTTTGGGCTACTCCGGACGCTCAAGCCCACAAAGTCTACCTCTCTTTCACACCTGTTAAGCCTACTCAGGCCATTTCCGCACTACATTCTTATAGCACAATTATTCCACTTTAAACGTCCTATGGAATCCTGGGGTTTGCAGTTTTGGGAGGGGCCACTTGGCCCCTCCCGAAACTGCAAACCCCAGGATTCCATAGGACGTTGAAAGTGGAATAATCGTGCTATAAGAGCGTAGTGTGGAAATGGGCTCAGTTAGTCTCTCTTTTACTATCTACCGTTGCTCTACTTGGCTTCCTGTCATTCTAAGTTCTACAAGCTGATTTTCCTGTTATCTGCATCCAACTGCAAGCACGAGCATTCTTCTTGTTTTCCCTGGCCACATTGCTCTTTTTCCTAATTCAATGTGCCTGCTATTAAGCTATTGATTAATTATTTCTTAATTATTATGCCCCTACACTGGCAAAGCCCTTGATGGAGACGGTGAGACAGCAGCGAGGAGGCAGCGTCGGTGGGCAGGGAGCAAAGCAGTGGCAGATGTTCTTAAAATCCCCAGACATTTTAGAAATCTGTTCAGAGAGAAAACTTAGCTCTGAAAAAGAGGACATGTCTAGGAAAAGAAGAGCACACATTAATTCCAGCATTCTACTTCTGTTTAAAGCCCACCAAGTTCTGAGGGGGTCTTTTTGCTACCAAACAGCTCCTGCCCCCAGGAAAGACTTCCTAACGGTCAGTCCCACACAGTCTCTTACTGCACAAGAGTTATTATCATTATGTCATTATCGTTATTCATTTCTACCTGCCTTTCCCTGTGGATCTAGGCGGGGAACAACAACAAACAACACATAACGTCAGTTTAAAAAGCATGTAAAGTCCATATACATTAAAATCAATCAATCGACACTTTTGAAAAGTGTAGTATAAAATTAATCTGCTGGAAGAGACCAGTCTTTATTGCTGATTTAAACTGATAAATCTCTTCTGGCAGGTCATTCCACAGTTTGTGGACGCCTGGGAAAAAATGTCTTTTGGCTGATGAATTAAATGCCTCCCAGAGGACCTGAGTTCACAAGGTGGATTACATGGCGGAAGGCAATCCTGTAGGTATCCTATATGCTGCCTGGGAGTGTGGTGGAGTCTCTGTCTTTGGAGGTTTTTAAAAAGATGCTGGATTGCCATCCATAAAAGGGCGAGCTTTGATTGCATCTTCCTGCATGGCAGAATGGGGTTGGACTGGATGCCCTCTTGGGGTCTCTTCCAGCTCTGTAGGTATTGAAGCAACACGAACTGTAGCAGAACTGAGCATTTGACTGGTGTCCACCATTTAAAATGTATCCCCTTTAAAACAAAACAAAACAAAAAACCCAAACATTGAAACTTGGCTAGTATTAAAACCCCTGGAGCTACCTGTCTGCAGTTTGGTAGGAGTTATTTGTTCTGTAGGGGTTGCCACATCTTAAAAGTTCACACACTATTATAACTGGTCAACAGGAGGCCCAACTTCTGAACCTCAGTGTAGATTTGGGATCTGAAATGTGTAGGACTGGCTCCAAATCAAACCAGGAGGCCCTTGTTTAGCTGTAGTTCCAGACATGGGCTCCTACCCAAGATGCCCAGTGAGCTACCAATCCAAGACTCTCAGGAGCCTCCCAATCATGCTCTGTGTTCAGCCCTGGCCTTGCTGTCCTAGAGCCTGCAGCCTCTGGAAGCCAGCAGAACTGTGAACTTGGTGAAGGACGAACCAGCAGATACCAGTGGGGTTGGATAGAGACCATGCATGCCTAAGAAAGCCAATCCCCTGCACGTAGGTGAATTTTCGCAAGTCATTTTCTAGAGATGCTTATGGCCTCTCAGGCTGGAATCCACTGGCGTCTTAGGCATGTGGAAGCTCTGCGGCAGAAGCAGTTAGGCATTTTTGTCCGCATTCAGTCCAAGGTTGCTGAAGCAGAGTTCTTGCAAATGAGGCACCATTTGAACATGGCCATGCAATGCTCATTGTGCACACATGCGCAGGAGCATTTGGTTGTGCCTGCAGTTGCACATCTGAAGTTTAGCTGCACAAGGTCATACAATACAAGGGCTGCAGAACACAGTTAAGGCGCAACACGTGGAGACTTATCTTGTGCAAACCACAGTGTGGGATCTCAGCTCTGGATCTCTTTTGGAACATCTTGCAGATTTTGCCAAAGGGATGGGGCCGCTCATACTCTTAGCAAAAATACTGTTAATTTTAGCTTCCTTTTTTATTAACTAGATTCACCTCCTTGAATCTATAAAAATCCTGTGTATACCTGCATACAGCAGCGGGGCAACATTTTAATTGGATGGGCCCCCCCAAGTGACCTTGAGCAGACTGGGGAGCGGGTGGGTTGGCTAGAGTGATCTGGCCAGGACTGTTCTGCGTCCTGAGGTTTTGAGGTCCAGCCTAGGTGAGACCCTTTGAGAAAAGAATACAGACCCCATTTTCAAGGCAGCACTCTCACTCTCAGACTCTTCCCCCTCTCCCTGTGGACTCTCTGAGATCTGGAAATGCTAGCATGGCCAGGTATGGGGCGGTTTGGAGCTAACCTGCCTCCCCTATCCTCCCTCATTTCCAGAGCTTAGGACAGACTGCAGCAGAACTTCATACCTTACAGATGAAAACTGGGGAACCTGTGGCCAGGAAACTTCAATGTATGGTTAAGATGGCAAACATTATTAATGAAGAAGAACAGAAAAGCCAAGAAAGGGCTGCAGCAGTTTGCTTTTGTCAGAGGCTACTGGGAAGAGCAAGATTCCTCACTTTCTTCTTCTGTTTCTCCCATGCCAAGTTCATTGACTGCGGACTGTTTTTTCACTTTGAACTCAGTTTGCAGCAAGTAAAGTAAGCTGAAGATAAGGGGTGAAAGTGGAGGACGAGGAGGGAGAAAAGCCTGACAAAAAGAAGGTTAAGAGGTGACATGACAGCCACGTTTAAATATTTGAAGGGATGTCATGTTGAAGAGGGAGCAAGCTTGTTTTCTGCTGCCCCAGAGACTAGGATAAGGAGCAATGGATTCAAACTACAAGAAATTTGATCAGGAAGAATTTCTTGACAATAAGAGTTATTGGACAGTGGAATATGCTGCCTTGGAGCGCGGTGGGGTCACCTTCTTTGGAGGTTTTTAAGCAGAGGCTGGATGGCCATTTGCTGGGCGTGCTTTGAATGGGAGTTCCTGCATAGCAAGGGGTTGGGCTTGATGGCCCCTGGGATCTCTTCCAACTGTGATTCTATGAAATGGGAACGTTTAAAAGGCAGCTGAAAAGTGCAAGGACAGAGGGTTAACGGAGGCTGTCCCTGCAGAGCTAGGGTAGGGGAAGACATTTAAGGCTCCCTCTCCTCCACCAGTCTTCCCCCTTCGTTCCAGAATTTGCTGTACCAGGCCTTTGAGATTTCCACGGCTGGTGTTCTGAAGCAGAAGCCTGGGAGGCTGGCCAGCGGAAGTCCTTTAAACAAATCCCAGCACAAGCTTTGATTTTTTTATATATATATATTTGGTGGGGGGTGCAGTTTTGCAAATGGAGCAAACTTAATATGCAAAGCACTGGTGGAGAATAAATAGGCAGCGTGAAAATGTCATTTCCACACAGTGGCTTTTTCTGACCATTATGCCGCTTCAAACAAAAGCAATTTACTCTGTCTATAATAAAGCCAAGGTGATAACGAAGCGGCGGCGGCGGCAGTGGTGGCTCTCTCCCTTTCCTTCCCACTCCCTCTCCCCATCTCTGGGCCTGGAGCCCCCCACTTCCCAGCCAGACGCCACCATAAAAAGGAAACATGTGAACCATCCAGCCAGCAGCCTCCAGCAGCTTCCCGGAGAATTTCTAATGGAGACATAAACTTAAAGAAACATCTTGTTTCTTGAGCAAAGAGGGCCATAACCTGGATGGGGGAGCCCGGAGTGAAAAATCAATTCTTTGACGGCAAGGTTAAGCTGGGTCACAAACACTCCACAGAAGGAGGAAGGCAGGCAGGGGGAGAGGGGCCAGCCCGCCTGGGATCCGGCACAGCTCCTTGCGGACCTGGGTTTCTGGTTCAGCCAAGGGAGCCACTGAGTCTGCAAGACCTGAGCAGGGCAGCCGGGGACAGGGGGTCTCGGATGCCTCCCAGTTGGAGGGCTGCTGTGAGTCAAAACGGACTTGGTGGCAAATAGAAACAGCAAGAGCAACCCGAGCCTGAATTCTCTCCGGAAGCCAAAATGACTCAACTGAGGCTGTTGTAGTTTGGACATACCATGGAAGACCTGACTCAACAGAAAAGACAACACTGCTTGGTAATGTGGAGGCCAGAGCCAGCGTGATGTAGTGGTTTGAGCATAAGAGACCAGGGTTTGATTCCTTGCTTGGCTGTGGAAACCCACTGCCAGGGTCCGGGTATCAGGAGTCCAACGGGGCAGAGGCAAGAGGCAGGTCTAGGAAACCGGCTGAAGGTCAGAGTCCAGGGGTCAGAAGTCAGCAAGGCCAGGAACACTGAAGCATCAGGAGAGGCTACAGGCAGCACAGAAGACCCTGTTGCTGTGGCCAAGGCTGCAGAGAAAACCCAGCCCTTACATAGCTGGCTGCTGGCTGCTCCAGCTGCCCTGCATGTGAGCAGCCGGCTGGGCCTGAGGTATGGGGCAGGATTATAAGATCATAGAGTTGGAAGAGACCCCAGGGGCCATCCAGTCCAACCCCCTTCTGCCATGCAGGAACCCACATCAAAGCACTCGCTTTGACAGATGGCCATCCAGCCTCTGCTTAAAAACCTCCAAAGAAGGAGGAGACTCCACCACACTCCACTGAGGCAGCAGCAGATTCCACTGCTGGACAGCTCTGACCTTCAGGAAGTTCTTCCTGAGGTTCTGGTGGAATCTCCTTTCCTGCAGCTCGAATCCATTGCTCCTTGTCCCAGTCTCTGGAGCCCCAGAAAACAAGCCTGCTCCCTCCTCGACATGACATCCCTTCAAATATTTAAACATGGCTATCATGTCCCCTCCTAATTTTCTCTTCTGCAAACTAAACATCCCCAGCTCCCTAAGACACTCCTCGTGGGGCTTCATGGCTTCCAGATCCTTCATCATTTTGGTTGCCCTCCTCTGGACATGCTCCAGCTTGTCAAGATCCTTGTGGGCAGATTCCTGCAAAGATTCCATCAAGGACCCAGACCCTTACAGTGACCTTGGGTGTGTCACATACACTCAACCCCAGAAAACCTAGTGACAGATTCACCTGACAGTTGCCATAAGTTGGAAACAACTCGACGGCGTACATCAAGAGTGTGGAAGGCAGTAGGAAAAGAGGAAGATGGATAGACTCAAGGAAGCCACGGCTGCAGCTGATGCCCAAAGCTCTTGGACGTTGCTGTAGGTCAAAGACGTCTTGATAGCAACCACTACCACCAAGGGGGCCCTTGCATGAGTACAATAAACATTCGGAAAAGTGGTGGACTCCATTTATTGGAGGTCATTAAACTGAGGTTGCATGGGGAGCTTCCTTCCAGAGTGCTTTAGCTCGGTATCCATGCTTGGCAGAACGGGGTTGGGCTGGATGGCCCATGCAGTTGCTTCTGGTTCTATGATTCTATGAAATAACCTTTCTGTGAGGTTCAGTAAGAGTCAAGGCCACTTCCTCACATGCATTAGCACATACATGCCTTTCTTTGCTTGGAGAAATTGCATTTTAGAGGACAATCAAATGAAGTTTTCCAGACTCTGGACTGGCTGCATTATAGCTTCCAGAAGAAGGAAATACTGTAAGGTGAGATGATGTACATTGTTGTTATTAACTGTCAAGTTGACTTTGACTTATTGCAACTCTATGGATGATCTCCATCTCATCCTCTCCTCAACCGCCCTGCTCAAGTCTTGCAGATTCAGGAACATATCTTCCTCAATTGAATCTATCCACTTGTAATGTGGTCTTCTTTTGTCCTCCTGTCTTCTAGTTTACCAAGCATTATTGTCTTTTCTAGTGAGTCATGTCTTCTCATGATATGGCCAAAGTATGACGGCCTCAGCTTAGACATTTAGAAGAGGCATAGAACATTTCCGCAGGAACTGCAAACCCCAGGATTCCATAGGAGGTTGAAAGTGGAATCATCGCGCTATAAGAGTGTCTTGCGGAAATGGCCATAGACATAAACAAAAACATTAGACATAGAAGAGAAATTATTGTCTTTTCTAATGATCTCATGTATATGCATATTTCTCTCATTCACACTGTACCCTGGTTTTTATAGTCTTCAATCTGTTTAAATGCGTTCTCATTTTCAGGCAGGTGAATTCTGCTGTCCTGATGCTGTGGGATTTGATGAAATTATGGGAGACTCTTTCACTGGAAGTGGTTACAGCATCAAATAATATTAAAGGACACTTCTTGACCTAATTATGACAATAACAAGAATTTCTGGATCCAGAATGAATGGGTGATTGGTTACGTTGACTATGCAGTGAGCTTCAGTGCAGGTAGATATTTTTGAACTCAAATCCATTTTTGGTCAGTTTTAGACATTTTAACGAGTGTGCAAACTATTTCTGCAAGGGCAGTCGTGTCCTAGTTTATAGAGAACCATTCTCTGCCTAGTATATACTAGCATACCTGCATTTCACGCAGATATCCATCCTTCTTGAAAACTGCCCACAATTTTTGTTGGCGAGGAAGTAGCCAGCTAGAGCTACACGATGCTTTTTTCTTCCTACTGTCCTGGATTGTGAGGTGGTGACATCCTTTGCTGAACCAAGCCATGTTTTAAATGTTGAATATTGGCTGAGGTATTAGATAGATATTAGCCAACTTCTCAACAAGGCTTTAAAGCTGCATCTCTGAAAGATGTTAGCAGGCGTTCATAATTTTGTCCTATCACAAAATGTATCTGCAGATAATTTCTGTGGCTAGTGATGCTCCACAAGAACTAGCCACTGGTCACACCTGTTCTTGTCATCAGCTGGCAATCCTAGATCTTTTGCCTGCTGTAACCTGCAAGCTAACCTGTTTTATTGACTTGAGTGTTGAGTTAGGATGCTGGGAGACACGGCACATTCCTCCAGATCTTTGAATATGGTTGTTTCGTGTCACCACTCAAATCTTTTCTTCCACTGGGCTAAACATATCCAGCTCTTCCCAAGACTTGGTTTCCAAACCTTTCCACCATCTTGCTTGCTTTTCTCTGCACATGTTCCAGCTTTCCTTACAAAAAGTGACTGGGTTTGACTTTAAAAGAGGAACTGCACTGGGTATCTCAATGGGAACCATCTGTCCTAGTTTTGTTACAACTGAAATAAGGTTGCAGGGGAAGGAAGGGAGGAATTGTGTTTCAGCTGGCAAATACAAGTCTCCCTGTTGCTAGCAGCTTTGCCTTGGAAGCCAAATTCTGAATGCTGCAAAACAAGACTTGTCATCACCGTGGCAGAAGCAGTGACAAATTAAAAGCACACAGTAGCAATCTCTCTCTCTCTCTCATTCTCTCTCAATCTGCAAAGCATGTCTCACTTCTTTCCATCTCCCACTGCAAACCTTTTGGATCAATTCACAGGCTTGCTTTTGGCACAGCTTTGGGTGTGAAGTCAATAGCTGACTTTTCCCTGTGGTGAACTAGCCTGCAATTGCTTCAACACATCTCTAAGCAGAAGATCAGTTTATCGAGCAAAAGAAGGCCATGATGCTGACTCGCAATTTTTTCCCAAATACATTGGAAACAGTTCAAGACAACCTTCCTTTGGGTTGGATTCTTTCCAAATGGCGGTCTGAGCCCTACTTTCCTTTGCTTGCAGAACTTCAAAAAGTTACATTTTTTGGGCTACAGCTCCCAGAATCCCCAGGCAGCATAGCCAAACAGGCCTTGCGGACTAGTATATTCTCTGAGTTGGAGGGCTGAATCATATTTGTAGAATCATATAGAGTTGGAGGAGACCCTAAGGGTCAGTCGAACCCCCTTCTGCCAGGCAGGAAAACACCATCAACGCCCTCCCCTTGACAGATGGCCACCCAGCCTCTCTTTAAAACCTCCAAAGAAGGAAGGAGATTCCTCTACAATCCCAGGCAGCACCATATTCCATTGTCAAACTCCTCTTACCATCAGGAAGCTCTTCCTAATTTTCAGATGGAATCTCTTTGCCTGGACTTTGAAGCCATTGCTTTCGGTCCCAGCCTCTTTGCTCCATCATCCATATGGCATCCTTTCAAAGACTGAAACATGGCTATCATGCCACCTCTACTATCTTACCTAATCTTTCTGTTAGCTACTTAGGATCTAGTCTCTCTAATGCATATGCAATTGTACAAAACATCAGTAAACTTTTCTAAGTTTTTAACCTGAAACTGCCTGCCTTGTTTTGCTTTCTAAGTCAGTATCAGTTCAGGGAAGCCACACAGATATGGGGACATTCTTTTTCTGCCAAAAGAAGGCTGATTCCTAACAATTTCAGCTTTCATAGAATTTCCCCCAAAGGGATCACACTCTAATAAACTCTAACTTCCAACACTGTCCCAGTCTAGCCCCAACAGGAGCCACCCCCCAAAGAGAAGCTGGAGAGGAAGAGATGTGGGGAGGTTACTGTCTTTCTCCCTGCTGCTTTCACCGGTCACTCACTCAGAGCAGGCCAGAGAAGAGATAAGCGAAGCTCTGAATAAGACCAACAGGATCTGGAGGAATCAAGGGCTGGCAGTGGGCATCCTTTCAGCGTTCAATGTTGTTGGCCCTGATGGTGGAATGTCCACACATAACATCACTCCAGGGGAATTTAGGAAGAAGATAAATATCCTTGCCAGCCAGTAACTGCTGCTGGAAGAAGATCTGACGACAAAATGGAGTGGTGAGAAGCTTCCCATTCCCAGCCCTTTTTCTCCCTTTCAAAGCCATTCCCTTCATCCACTCCACTGCCCACAAAGCAGGTGGGAAAGTAGAGAAGCCATTTTGCCTCAGCCCAACATTCCTAACCAGAAACAGCTGGGCTGACATTTTTCTTTGTCTGTCTGTTTGCCTTTGGGATTATTTGTATCCTTCATTACAACCATGGGGTATACCCATACCCCACATTTTTTGCAGTTAGGGACCACTTCGACTGTCATGGCTGCATCCTACAAAATCCTGGCATTCATAGTTTGATGAGGAACTCTGAATTCTTTCTTAGAATCATAGTTGGAAGAGACCCCAAGGGCCATCCCATTCTGCCAAGCAGGAAGACACAATCCAAGCACTCCCTTTGACAGATGGCCATCCAGCCTCTGTTGAAAAACCTCCAAAGAAGGAAGGAGATTCCACTACACTCCAGGCAGCACCACATTCCACTGTCAAACTGCTCTTACCATCAGCAAGTTCTTCCTAATGTTCTTTGCCTGGACTTTGAAGCCATTGCTTTCTGTCCCAGACTCTTTGACATAGAATCATAGAATCGTAGAGTTGGAAGAGACCCCAGGGGCCATCGAGTCCAACCCCCTGCTATGCTGGAACACCTATCAAGGCATTCCCAACAGATGGCCATCCAGCCTCTGCTTAAAAACCTCCAAAGAAGGAGATTCTACCGCACTCTGAGGCAGCAGATTCCACTGCCGGACAGTTCTGGCCATCAGGAAGTTCCTCCTGAGGTTCAAGTGGAATCTCCTTTCTTTCAGCTTGAATCCATTGCTCCTCATCCTGGTCTCTGGAGCAGCAGAAAACAAGCCTGCTCCCTCCTCGACATGACACCCCTTCAAATATTTAAATATGGCTATCCTGTCCCCTCTTAACCTTCTCTTCTGCAGACTAAACATAACCAGCTCCCTAAGCTGCTCCTCATAGGGCTTCATGGCTTCCAGACCCTCCACCATTTTGGTTGCCCTCCTCTGGACATATTCCAGCTTGTCGATATCGTTCTTGAACTGAGGCGCCCAGAACTGGACACGCTATCCCAAATGAGGCCTAACCAATGCAGAATCCCCTTTCAAAGATTTAAAAATGGCTATCATGTCACCTCTTGACTTTGTCTTCCCCAGGCTAAAGATCCCCAGCTCCCTAAGCTTTTCCTCATAGAGCTTTATAGTTTCCATGCCTTTTACAATGTTGGTCACCCCCTCTGGACACCTTCCAGCTTCTCCATAGCCTTCCTGAACTGTGGTGCCCAGAAAAGCAGACAGTACTCCAGGTGAGGTCTGACCAAAGCAGAATAGAGTGGAACTATTAATTCCCTTGACCTAGCCACTCTTCTCCTATTGATCAGCCTAGAATCACATTGGCTTTTTTAGCTGCCACATCACACTGCTGACTCACACTATTGTTAGTACCCACTCAGAGTAGATATGTACAAATGTACACTCCCTTTAGGGACAAACATAACCTTTCCTCCCTCCCTCCCTCCCTCCCTCCCTCCCTTCTTTTTCTTTGGATCCTAACCTCACTCCAAAGAGCTCAGGCAGCATACATCAGAGGTAGGCAAAGACAGTCCAGAGGCCCCATGTAGGGATATCACCCAGCATTTCCCCATTTTGTTATCTTGAAGAAAAGAGAATGTTTTCCTAAAAATATCCCAAAATCTATTTAGCAAAATAGCAGCTATTTTGGGGGAAGGGAATATTGTCATTCCTGTACTAAAACAGACATTTTTATGATAGTCCCGTGCCACACACAAACAGGAAAAGATCAGGGGTATAATGTGTAGTGGAGTGTGTAACCCGCCGTGGTCTGATGGTGGAGCAGTTGAAAGGGTTAAGTTGAAGAAGCTAATGCTAAGGTAGAAAAATATAGAAAAATAAGGTGAGCAGATGCGCCCTTTATCTTATCAAGAGGCTTAGGTATGTGCTTAGCAGTGCCGGGAACCTAGGGAGTTTTGATGTTGGAGAAATACTCCCTTGGTACCAAAATACATCATTTTTGAAAGATGTAACCCAGGTCTGCCTGACCTGTAAACACTTCATATATGGTCATATGTAATCATTTCCTGTAACCTGTTTACAAGAGGGTATAAAAAGAGAGCTAATACCTGGATCGGGGCTCTCAGGCTTTGGAAATCATTCCACTGAGATCCCTGCAGTAAAATAAACTTTTATTTTTGCTTTCTAATTTGGTGGTCTCAATTCTTGGCAAGCTACTTCAATTTGGGGGCTCGTCCGGGATATTGAGGGGCGTTTTGCCCACTTTGGCGGACGCCAGGGCGTCGGGGCCGTCACCTCTTTCCGACGCGACCCAGGGCGCCCCTGACTTACTTTTGTCAGAAGGATTGACTCGGAGTGAGGCGGCGGCTCTGGCGGTGGTGTTCCAGCCCAGGGACCCGAAGACGGAGCAGAAAGCAGAACCCTCCCACGACTGTTGGTGAGTGCCCTCCCTGCAACTTCAGGGAGAAGAGGGGCCTGATCAACCCCTTAAGTCTTGCCTTAGTACCCCACTGTTGTGGGTGAAACCGCGAGGCTTTTTGGAGGTGGAAAAAGAGGTGGGAGGTAGTTTGTTGGCGTGAATGTGGTGTGAAAGGAGGGGCGCAAGGTGTCGCAGTTCCCATTGCATACCGTTGAGAGTCCGGGTGCGTGGGTCGGCACAGAGAGAGTGGTGTCTATCCCCCTTCGTGTTGGTGCGTGAGACCCCTTACTCACGCGCCAAATCCCTTTCTCCTAGTGTGTCTTGTCCACGTTGGGAGGAAATGGGTGGGGGGCAAAGCCGGCAAACCCCTTTAGGTTGTATGTTAAAGAATTTCAAGAAAGGATTCAGTGGGGACTATGGGGACCCCCCGATGACACCAGGGCGTTTACGGAATTTATGTGAAGTGGAGTGGCCTTCTTTCAAGGTGGGGTGGCCTCCGGAAGGGAGCTTAGAACCCGCTCGAATCAAGGCAGTGTATTCAGTAGTGGTGGGTGAGCTTGGCCATCCTGATCAGTATCCATACATAGATTCATGGGACACAGTGGTTACAGAGAACCCCTCTTGGTTGCAGAAGTGTCAGGAACAAATTTGTAAGGCTATGGTGCTGAGGCAGGACAGGGCCAGACGAAAGCTTGGAAAAGCCCAGATTTTGTCTGATTCAGCTCCAGAAGAGCCCACTGCCCCCCCTCCACCGTATGTGGTGATGCAGCCAGCCCCGCCACCACTGGCCTTGGAAGTACCACCGCCTGCTCCACTGCCGCCAGTACCTCAGACAGCCTCACAACAAGAGGGAGTGGCTGGGGGACTGGCGGATTTGGCCCAGTTACCCATGAAGAGGAAATGACAGAGGAGTTGCCAGGTTCCAGTTTGGCTGTCCAGAATAAGATGACACTCAGACCCAAACCCGAACAGACTGGACCAAAAGAAAAATCCAAGAGTAAGCAGGTCAAGAGTAAACAGACAAAACCCCAGAAGGAAGTAGAAGAAGTAGATGATTCGGAGGGGGGAAAGTGGAGATGTGATTGCACCATTGCGACAAATCAGTCAATTGGTGCCAGATCCCACCCAAGAGGGTGGTTATCGGCGAGTCCCGAGTTACCAATATACTCCCTTCACCACGTCTGACCTCCTTAATTGGAAGACCCATTATGCTACTTACACAGATAAGCCACAAGAAGTAATTGAACTTTGTTCCAGTATTATGGCCTCACATGTCCCCAATTGGCAAGATTGTCAGCAGTTGCTCCTGACTTTGTTCACTACTGAAGAGCGGAGGAGAATAATTCAGCATGCAGAACGGATAGCTAGAAACAGGGCACCTCCTGGAGAGGCGAACCCTGAGCAGTGGATGAGAGGTAGGGTCCCCTTGGCGGACCCAGGATGGGACCCGAACCTCCCAGCACAGTTGACTATGCTCACTGATTATCAAGCTCTACTAGTGGAAGCTATGAGAGAAGGAATGAAGAGGCCTGTTAATATGTCCAAAGTATCAGAGATACTTCAGGGACCCACTGAACCCCCAGGAACATATTTGGAAAGATTGCTTGATGCTTATAGGCAGTATACTCCCGTGAACCCAGAAGACCCAGGCAACCAACAGATGGTGAATTTGGCCTTCGTGACCCAAAGTTATCCAGATATAAGGAAGAAATTCCAGAAACAAGAGGGATTTGCAGGTATGAATTTGAGCCAATTTTTGGGAAATTGCCCAGAGAGTATATGTGAATAGAGACCAAGAGGAGAAACGGGAGAAGGACAGGCGGATGCATAAGAAAGCGGAATTATTGGCTGCAGCTTTGGCGACAAAGGAAGGGGGGCGGAAAATTGGAAAGGAAGTGGACCTCCATTGAGACGCAATGAGTGTGCCCTCTGCCAACAGGTTGGGCATTGGAAGAATGAATGTCCCAGACAGAGAGGGATGGCGAACAGGGGAAGAGGAATGGATCGAGGAAGAGGAAGGGGAGCAAATCGAGGAAGAGGAAGAGTAGTGGATGGAAGATATGAGCAGGGGATGGACGAAGGGTTCGAGGACTTCATTGGACTAGCTGAAATGGAACTTTACGATTAGGACAGACCGGGCCCCCTTGCTTCGGCCCCGGGGAGCCTATGGTCACAGCACAAATAGGGGACCGAGCCATCCCCATGATGGTAGATACGGGAGCCACCCGTTCAGTATTAAATTTGCAATAGCCCCAAAAACTGAGAAAGCCATAAGAATTGTGGGGGCCACGGGGAAATTGGAAAAACACCCTCTCTTAGAAAAAAGGATTGTGGATCTAGGAAGACATCAAGTCACTCACCAGTTTTTGTATTTGCCAAGTTGCCCTGTGCCCTTATTGGGTCGAGATTTGTTGGCTAAATTGAGAGCTCAAATTTCTATTGAAGAAGATGGGACGATGGAAATAAATTTTAGAGGACCAAAGAATATCTCAGTGACTTATCCAATGGAGGAGGAGTGGCGAAGGTACCAGATCATGGTTTGTCAAGACAACCCATATATTTGGACCCCCAGGCGTGTGGCTGAGACAACCCACCTGGGTTAGCCCTGTTCGTGGCCCCCATAGTGGTAGAATTAAAGCCAAATGCTATGCCCACTCGTGTAAGGCAATATGATCTACCCAGAGAAGCCCTGGAAGGGATCCAGAAGCATTTAGAACGGCTGAAGAAGTACAATATAATTGGGAATGCCGCTCTCCCTGGAATACTCCATTACTCCCAGTATTAAAAACCTGGGACGAAGGAATATCGTCCAGTACAAGATTTAAGGATGGTAAACAAAGCTACAGTAACCCTACACCCAGTGGTACCAAACCCATATGTCCTGATGGGACTAGTTCCATCTGCAGCTCTCACTTCACTGTTTTGGATCTCAAGGATGCCTTCTTCTGTATCCGAGTGGCCCCCCAAAGCCAGGACATATTTGCCTTCCAGGTGGAAGACAGCATTACAGGCCAGAAGACCCAGTTCACGTGGTGCCGCTTGCCTCAGGGGTGGAAGAACTCGCCAACGATTTTTGGGACATCATTGAGTCAAGACTTGAGAAAATTCCAATCTGAACCCGAGAGACGAGTTTTGCTGCAATATGTGGATGATCTACTGTTGGCCGCCACCAGTGAGGAGGAGTGTAAGGAGGCCACAATGGAGTTGCTCCAGCTTCTGTGGGAAGCAGGCTACAAAGTATCTAAGAAGAAGGCCCAGTTGTGCCAGACAGAGGTGCGATATCTGGGATTCCAAGTGACTCAAGGGAAACGAGCACTAGGCCGAGAAAGGAAGGAGGCTGTGTGTGCTCTGCCTGAGCCCCGGAATCGGAAGATGGTGTGAGAATTCTTGGGTGCAGCTGGGTTTTGCAGAATCTGGATTCCTAACTTCGCAGTAATGAGCAAACCATTATATGAAGCTACCAAAGGTCCGGAGAAGTCTGAATTTGTGGGGGGGAAAAGAACAAAAGAACGCCTGGGAACAGATAAAGAAGGCGCTGATGGAAGCTCCGGCGCTAGGTCTGCCAGATGTAACAAAGAAGTTCACCTTATATGTTGATGAGAAGAATGGAATAGCCGTGGGAGTACTGACACAGATGTTGGGATCCTGGCATCGCCCAGTGGCATATCTCTCTAAGCAATTAGATCCAGTCGCTAGAGGATGGCCTGGGTGTCTCAGAGCTATAGCAGCAACAGCCTTGTTGGTAAAAGAAGCAGATAAGTTAACCTTAGGCCAGAATTTGATGGTAAAGGTTCCACATTCTGTACTGGCCCTCATGGAGTACAAAGGTAGCTATTGGTTCACGAATAGCCGAATGTCCAAGTATCAGGGAATGTTGTATGAAAACCCTAGAGTGAAGTTGGAGTTGTGCACCACCCTGAACCCTGCAACACTGCTCCCAGCAGAATCTGGAAATATACACCACGACTGCCTTCAAACCATGGATGAAGTATACTCAAGTAGACCAGACTTGCGGGATACCCCATGGCCCCATCCTGATGTCACTTACTATACAGATGGAAGTAGCTTTGTGCGAGAGGGGAAGCGAAAGGCCGGCTATGCAGTGGTCACGGCAGATAAAATAATAGAAGCCAAAGGGCTACCTGTTGGTACCTCGGCCCAGAAGGCGGAACTTATCGCTTTGATCAGGGCTTTAGAGCTGGCCGAAGGACTTACTGTAAACATATACACAGATTCAAAGTATGCCTTCACTACCCTGCATGCGCATGGAGCACTGTACAAAGAAAAAGGATTGATCAATTCTTCAGGACAAGAGATCAAATATGGAAAAGAAATAGAGCACCTATTAGAAGCGGTGTGGGCCCCTAGTAAAGTTGCTGTGATGCACTGTAAAGGACATCAGAGAGGGCAAAAATTTCCCGTTGTCCGGGGAAAACCCGGGAAAGGGAGATGCTGCTGCAAAGGAGGCTGCTGAGAGTGAACTAGTGAGTGGGAAGGAGAACCTGCCCAGAGAATTGGTAGTACCTCTTTTCCAAGTCTCCTTGAGTAATCAGACCCCTAGATACACCCAGCAGGAGAATGAGAGGGCTGAAAAGGACCTGAAAGCTATAAGCGACAAAGATGGTTGGTGGGTCCTACCAGATGGAAGACGGTACATACCCCAATCTATGGGATGGCCAATCGTTCAGAAGGCACATGAAGCCACACATCTGGGAAAAGACAGCGTTGGCCCAGTTGTTAGCAAAGGATGTGTTTATAGATGGAATGAGACAGTACACCATGCTGGCGTCATCACGGTGTCAACTCTGCACTCGGAACAACCCGCGTCAAGGACCCAGATTGGAAGAGGGAACCCAACATCAAGGATCTACTCCCTTCGAATCCCTAGTGGTGGACTTCACCGAGATGCCACGGATGGGACAATACCGATATATGTTGGTAATGGTGTGCACTCACACTGGGTGGGTTGAAGCATATCCTACTAGAACCGAGAAGGCGAAGGAAGTAATACGAGCTCTACTCCGAGACATCGTACCTAGATACGGGTTACCCCTTCACATCGGATCTGATAAAGGCCCGGCCTTCGTGCACGGAGTAGTTAAGAGTTTGGCAGAAGTCTTAGGAATTACTTGGAAATTACATTGTGCGTATAGGCCCCAAAGTTCTGGGAAGGTGGAAAGGATGAACAGAACATTGAAGACTCAGTTTGCAAAATTGTGTCAAGAAACTAAGCTCAAATGGTTGGATGTACTCCCAATAGCTCTTTTGAGAAGAAGATGCACCCCTCATCGGACGACTGGGCTGACTCCATTTGAGCTGCTGTATGGAAGACCCCCGGCCATCCTGAAGGGATTGAGAGGGGACATTCGAGAGCTGGGGAACTTAACCCTCCAAGAAGAAGTGCAGGCATTAGGGAAAGCTCTAGAGAAGGTAAACGCCCATGCTTTGGAGGTTAGACGAGTTCCTTTCCTCACAAAGGCCCATTCCTTCCAGCCTGGGGATGAGGTGTGGGTTAAAGATTGGAAAGGGGAGCCTCTATCACCAGGCTGGAGGGGGCCGTATCACGTGCTGTTAGTCACCCCCACTGCAGTAAAAGTAGCAGGGCTGAAACCTTGGATACACTACACCAGGATAAAAAGGGCGTTTACTGATTGGGCTGTAATTTCATCACAAGAAAACCCTTTGAAACTGAAATTGTCCAGAAGAAAAAGGGGGGGAGAAGATTTTGGACTAGACTCTGCCGTGGTCATACCAGGGAATTGACCACTCTACGCACAGTCAGATCCGCAACAGGTGAATGAAGACTCTAGGCTAGACCCTACTGCTGCCACCCGCTGGACGCTGGTAGCTTACGTACGGTCAGACCTAGCAACTGCAGAGGAGGAAGATTGGGGCTGAGCCCTGCTGTAGTCACTCCGGAGGCTGACTATTCTACGCACGGCCAGATCCCCTACAGTGGATATGGGAGAGAAACAATGAATATTAGTATTAGTGATCTAATAATAATAGTAGTGTGTATATTTTTTGGTATTTTAGTATTTTTGTATATGTACAGAAGGAATTTGTGTGGAGTAAGTAGATTTGGGTCCCTGAGTGGCTCCGAAAATGAAGTGGGTAATGTTGATCGGGATGTGGAGCGTGATGGGTGGAGTAGTTGAGGCTAACTGGTTCAAACGACATGCTGCACATATGTTCCAACAACACGGACCCAATGTCACCCTGATCTATGAACATCCACAGACTGTAGCAGATTTCGGTTTTATGCCCTCCCTTATTAGTGAACCGGGAGTGGTTGTAGGAGCCCTACAGTCAGCATTGAGAGGGAATCCCAATATGTTTGCCAAAGTTGATAGTAATATAAACAAGACTCGATTTAGGCGGTTGAAGTTTTATACTATTCCCCGGAATGTGTTTTTGCTGTCACCATAGTGGATCTTGGAATTCTAAGTGGAAAGGATATATAAAATATTCCTCATTTTATAGTAAACTGGGAAATTATTCAGCATGTAGTGATAGATTCTATTTGTATGGCACATATAATAACTCCTATCAACCAAAGGGGGACTTAAATGAAACTAATTTTGGAGATTTATACCCAGAATATCCCATGTTCACTCCTAATTATACAGGGTCAGGTAGTATATGCTCTGGATTGATGGCTAGAGACCCGCATTTATGGTTCTACTTTAATGGGTGGGCCACCAACTACCACCCAGGGACTTACCAGTGTATAGGAATAGGATATATGACTATACCTGTCCAAGTTTTCCTACCAAGACAGATCAAACGAGTTGGTAGGAAGAAACGGCATTTAGTGGGACCACTGGGAAGTCAATGTGAGGATCTGGTCATCGTGAGGCCACAGTTGTCTGAGAGTGAGGGTAGTAGAGTAGGAGGAGGACTGATCACAGGGGTCCTCACTTTGGGATCCTACCCAGGAATTATGGCTCAAGAAAATCGTAGGAGCATAATAGGATTGACTTGCAGATTGGAGAAAACTATAAATGCGACTGGGAAATTGGTACAAGCCCTCCAACAAGAAATTGAAGAGCTAAATCAGCTATTGTTACAACATCGAATGGCCTTGGATTACTTGTTAGCCAGAAAAGGGGGGTTTTGTACCATAGTCAAAGGAGGATGCAAGGTTGCGTTCCATGATTTGAACAAGACTATAGAGGATGAGATACAGCAGTTGCAAGGGTTGATACAAAATAATGACAGTGGCGTTAGTAACCCCTGGGATTGGTTAACTTCTTGGCTTCCAGATCTTAGCTGGTTAAAAACCTTGTTTCTAGGTATTGTACTTTTAATTGTAGTAGGGTTCTTAGTAATGATATGTATTTCTTGTGCTATGAAATGTGTACATGCCTCTCTCTCCCAAGCTATGGAGGGGAAGGCAGCTCATTTTGCTGTTATGGCCCAAAAGCAAGCTTAAGTATGTCAAATTGCGTAGAATTTGGCATAAAGGGGGGAATGAAAGGGTTAAGTTGAAGAAGCTAATGCTAAGGTAGAAAAATATAGAAAAATAAGGTGAGCAGATGCGCCCTTTATCTTATCAAGAGGCTTAGGTATGTGCTTAGCAGTGCCGGGAACCTAGGGAGTTTTGATGTTGGAGAAATACTCCCTTGGTACCAAAATACATCATTTTTGAAAGATGTAACCCAGGTCTGCCTGACCTGTAAACACTTCATATATGGTCATATGTAATCATTTCCTGTAACCTGTTTACAAGAGGGTATAAAAAGAGAGCTAATACCTGGATCGGGGGTCTCAGGCTTTGGAAATCATTCCACTGAGATCCCTGCAGTAAAATAAACTTTTATTTTTGCTTTCTAATCTGGTGGTCTCAATTCTTGGCGAGCTACTTCACAGTGTGTCCTCCAACCCACAGTACATGGGGTTCATGGACTTTGAGTTAGCTCACGGGTCCTTCTGGCTCAGTGTGGTGGGCACGGCCACCAAGCAGATGGTTTCTGGAGTCCCTGCCGACACTATGGGTAAACATTAACGGCTATCTGGCGACCCTGAAAGAGTTACTCTGCCTGCAGTAAGCCCTGCTAGGTGGTCTCATTTTGGCCTGGTAGTTCAAGGCTGGAAACAGGACTGGGAACGGAACCAGAGGATTAAAGATTCCTGTTACCGACTTCCTTGTACAGTTCTCCTGTCCGTTGGATTAGTAGGTGGGTGACGCCTGTGTGCAGTTCTTTTCCCTTTGGTCGGTTCTGCCATAGATAACCCTGGGAATCCGCCTTTCAGTAGCCTCACCCTGGAAACGGAGGCACATCCGCCAAGGGGACCTGCTCTCCAGTCACAGAAATCAGGAGCGTTGGCTCAGGGTTGGCCCCCAGGTAGAAGTCTTTGATCAGGGGTGTCACTCTACCACTTTCTGCAAGGGGGGTCTATGGTGTTTCCTCAGCTGTAGACCAACCACTGCGTTGATTTATCATCAATGAGGCTTATCTTATAGCACTAATATTTCTCAGTTTTTGATACCAGATAAAGTTTTGGGGAGGCTTGGAATTGGAGCTAGCTCCTCTTCAGAACCACCAGCTCTGACTACAGTGTTTAGAGAAGGGCCCATTCCTGTCCCTCCCTGGAGATCCCCGGTGTTCCTTCCCGGTGGTCTTCTGTCCAAGGACCAACCCAGGCCTGGCCCTGCTTAGCTTTCAAAATGGGATCAGGTCTCTCCAAGGTGGCATGGTGGTGAACAGCTTGGCTCTCGTACACTGTGGATGAAGTACCCAACTTACGTCTCGACTGTACCATCTCAGACTTAGCAGAGGTGTCACCCAATGGACTTTCTATGGGGAAACATGTGGACAACAAGGAACAGCAGAGGCTATATTGTTTCTGCGATTATTCTTGCTTTCCTTAAGGACTTTGCTGCTTGTTGGTGATGTCTTTTTACCATCAAGCTGACTTTGACTTATGGCCGCCCTATGAAAGAGAGACCTCTATGATCTCTGGTCGCCAACTGCCCTGCTTTGGTCTTGCAGACTCAGGGCAGCCATTGTGGCTTCCTTGTTTGAATCAATCCGTCTGATTTCCCTCTTTCCTTCTTGCCTTCCACTTTTCCCGGCATTATTCTCTTTTTCCAGTGAGTCACACTGTCTCATGATCTGTCCAAAGTACAAAAGCCTCATATAGGCCCTTTCCGCAACTCACCTTTTCTCGGCGCTGGGGTGCGGGGATCATGCGAGCAGCCTCCAGCGAGAGGCTCTCACATCCCCGCTGCTTCAGCTTCGCACGAGCTGCCTGCTCCCGAGCAGGCAGCATGAGAGCCCCGCCTCTTCCTTCTGCAGCACAGCCTGGGAGTTTCCCGGGCTGCACTGGGGCAGGAAGTGCGATCGCTGCAGCTCCAGAGGCTCTGTATGCACGGCAAATGCGCGCAGGGCCCTGGAGCAATGTGCGATCACGCATCATTTTTGGCTGAAAACCGAAAATGAAAAAGTGCACCAGCGGCACCTGCCCTACCCTGGAGCATCGCACAATTGTGAGTGTGTCATGTAGATCGCTCCTCTCAATCGCGCAACGCTCTAGGCCCCCTTTCACATGGCAAATGACGTGCGAAAAGGGCCTTAGTCTTCTGTCACACCCTGCTTCCAAAGCATGGACCCTGACTCACAGTCTGAAACAGCGGGCATGCCAGAGGCTGAAATGGGGGCATGCCAGGGCCTGCTGTACAGGGAGAGGTTACAGTGCCAGAAACAGAACAGGGGACAGTGCCAGCTCCAACAGAGAGTCCTGCCTCTTCAGATACAGAAGAACACTTACCTAGACCCAGCTTCTCACAGCACAGGCAGCAAAGAGAGACCCAGCGTCGCTCTCTCAGAATTTATAACCAGCAACAATCAATCAAGGCACAGCTGCGCTAGGCTTTGGGTCTATTTAGCTGGCGTCCTTCCCCTCCAGGAGTTGTCAGAGCTTATCTGACCTGCTACCTTGCTGGATGCCTTGACAAATGCTTGGATTGACCTTGGACACTCCCTTGCTGTGAAACCATGCTGGACTTTATGTTGGATTTTATTTAGGATTCCTTGCTTACTGCCTGGAATAAGTAAAAAGCTGGGAGATATTCAGTTTGTTTTGTTTCATTTATCAGCTGTGGCAGGACTGAGATAGGACATCTTTGCTTCTAGTGAGAGTTCAGGCTCAAATTGCTCCAAAACCCTTTGCTGGTCTTTTCAGCCGTCCGTAGTATCCGCAGAACTCTCCTCCAGCACCATGCTTCAAATGAGTATGGATTATTTTCTTGTCAGCTTTCGTCATTGTCCACCTTCCACATCCATACATAGAAATGGGAAATACAATGTTCTGGATAATTCTGACTTTGATGACGTTTTATCTTTATGCCTCAGTATCTTATCTACCCTTTTCAAGTCTGATCTTCTGGTTTCTTGACTACAATCTCCATTTTGGTTAATGACCGACCAAGATACAGGAAATCTTTACCTATTTCTATGTCTTCTTTGCCCGCTTTATAGTTATGTGGATAATCTGTCATCATTACTGTTGTCTTAATATACGCTGTAGCCCTGCTTTTGCTCTTTCTGCCTTAACTTTCATCAAGTTTTGCTATTTTCCACAAGTACTATGGTGTCATCTGCGTATCTTAGAGGGTTGATGTTCTTTCCCTTAATGTTCACGCCTGCTTCCTCTCAGTCTAATCCTGTTTTGCGCATGATGCGTTCTGCATTATAAATTAAACAGATAGGGAGATAAATTAAACAGATAGGGAGATAAAACAGCCTTGTCTGATCCCATTTGTCTTTCTCCACATTTTACAATTATGCTGTTTTTCTGTGCACTGCAAACATTTCCATATTATTTTAACAGCATTGTTCAAATGATGAGATGATTGTTGATTACACAGCTTGGAAAAGTTCCTTTGATGGAATGAATTTTGAGGGATGCTAGGACTTGCAATCAAACAAAGGAACTTTCCCAAGCTCTGCTTGATTGCTGCTGTATTAATGTCAGCTGCCTTCTCCAGAAATGTGTCCATACTTGTCCATGTTTTGAGACACATCATCACATATTTGGGATCTTTTCAACACAACAGTTGTGAATCTTAGTAGATTTTCCCCCAAGTAAAGTACACTCATGCCAGTTCTGTTTCTCAGGAGAATAATTGTTTAGCACATTAGAACCAGAAAAATAGACAAAGATCTCTTTTTGGGAAATAGTGTGATTGCAAGAAGCAACCACTGCAAAACAATTGAATTCTAACAGCTAAAAGGCAATAGATATTCTCATGGACAATAAACAGGTAAGACCAAAGACCAGATGACCATAAAATAAATTTGGATCCCTGAAAAACCCTGGTTTTATTCCTGCGTGGTCCCCCATCTAAGGTTGCAAAACTTCACAAATATCATAATTATGGGCAAGAATGAATAACGTAACCTTTTTTTCTTTCTGCTGTGAGATAGTCCTCCATGGATAACAGTTTTCAGGGGCCATTCATAGTTCAGGATTTATTCTAGAAAAGGAAAAAATGTTTTCCATGCAGAAATGTTTTCTGCAGATAAAATCATGCTTTCTGTTTAGGAAACTCGCTTTTATGCGGTAAAAAAATTTCTGTGCACTACATATATACACACACACACATCCATTTTTCTGTGCAAAGAACCTGTTTTTCATGTAAGTAAATCCCAAACTGGAAAAAAAAAATGGTCCATCCATGCTTTTCCCTGCTAGAGTTTTCTGATACTTGAGAAATCCCACTTGCATTGGGGATTCAAATACTTGCAAATATTCTTCCCATCCCTGTTTCCCACCCAAATACTAGTGAGGTCTGATCCTGCTTAGCTTCCAAAATCAGATGAAACTGGGTATGTTCAAAGTAGAATGGAAGGAAAGATTGTGGGGACAGAACTTGGGAAATTACTCATAAAATCCTACAGCTGGAAGAAACCCCAAGGGCCAAATCCAGTCCAACTCCAAATCCAGTCCAACTGAAAGACACCATCTAAGCCCTCCCTTTGACAGATTCTGGCCATCCAGCCTCCCTTTAAAAACCTCCAAAGAAGGAGACTCCACTCCACACTCAAGCAGTAGTGGATTCCACTGTATGTCAAGTGCTCTTACCATCAAGATGTTATTCCTACCATTTAGGTGGAATCTCTTTTCTGAAGTTTGAATCCATTGCTCCTTGTCCTAATCTTTGGAGCAGCAGAAAACAAGCTTGCCCCATCCTTCATGTGACATCCCTTCAAATATTTAAATATGGGTCTCATGTCCCCTCTTCACCTTCTCTTCTCCAGGCTAAACATAACCAACAGCACCCTAAGCTGTTCCGCACAGGGCTTCATGATTCCTAGGCCTTTAACCATTAGGTCGTCCTCCTCTGGACATGTTCCAGCACGTCTGAACTGTGGTGCCCAGAACTGGACACAAGATTCCTTCCGAGAGTGGTACTAATACTTACATTGACCTAGACCTTATACTTGTATTGGTGCAGACAAGGATCACATTGGCTTTTTTAGCTGCTGCATTACGCTATTGACTCGTGTTCAGCTTGTGATCTACACAAGCTGAACATGAGTCATTGTGATCTAGATCTCTTTCACGTCTCTTACTACATACTGAGGAATGGAGTGGGGAGGTGACTGAGACCATGAGGAAGCAGCTGCAGGGATACTGGAATTTTTTTTGTAGGGAGAGGGGAGTCAACATTGGCAGAGAAGTTCATTAAGCTTGCTTTCTTTCAGGTACTTGCAAAGGAAGAGCAAATGACCTTTCCCATAATTTTCATTCCGTAAGCATGAAGACTCCTACAGGCACCATGTGAACTTAGAAGTCCCCTTCCTTGTGTTCAGTGCAGTTTATTGCCAAGAAAGTGTGCACAGGAGGGATGGACTGCCAACATTCTTTATGATTTCTCGGAGGGCTCAGTGACAATAGCTCTCTTAATATTTATTAGCTTTCCCTCATTTATACACTTCTGACTGATAATCCCTGAGGAGGCTCAACAGCACAGGAAGCTAGATGGTCCAGGTTTGGTAGGCCAGTTTTGCAAGATCATGTTAGGGGAGCTCAGCCCCCCACTGGCTAGTCCTGGTGGAGGGTCTTGCCTCCCCGCACCCCTTGTTCTTGCCCCTTGCAGCTGGACTCAGTTTGGCAGGGGAGAAATGAGGCTGTGCTCACGGGTGGACGTGCACTCTTCTTTTCTTTCCCCCAGGAGCCCAGAACAGCCCCACCTTCATGGTCTGAATTGCTCTCTCCCTGTCCCACTGGCAAGCGGAGTAACTGGACAGTTGCCTGCGGGGAGTTTTTGGGATGGAGCACAAGAGCAAGAGAATAGCAAAAGACCCTCCTGTACCCCATCCAAAAAGGGGCATGCACGTGCATAAGCAAGATTCTAGCCCCCCGTGTGTGTGCATGTGCGTGTGTCTGTGTGTACGTGATGGCTTTTGCCTTCCGTTTTGCAAACCACGGCTTTATTTGCAGTTACTCCCTGGCAGAGTTACTCCTGCCTCTGCAATTCCTCATAAAGTACTTTTATTTATTCTGGAGTAATGCAGGGAGGGAGCACCAACCCATATTACCAACGTCAGCCTTTGGCAAAGCTCAGACAATTCCCCCCTCCTCCATTTCTTCCTCTTTCCCCACCCCTTCCTCCCGAGGAAGACATACATCTGCCTGACAGGAGGGCAGAGGAGGGCAGGCAAAGAGGAGGAAAGTGCCAAGCAGGCGAAGATATACAGGCGAGAGATGATTACGGCTTTGAGTTTCCAACAAAACAGCCTCCCCGCCTCCAGTGGGTCTGTATTTCTTTTCTGACAAGACAGTTGGGCTACTTAGAGGTTTCTGCACAATTTGAGCCTTTGCATCGGGGTGAAGGTGGGGCTGAGGAGAAGGCAGGCAGGTGACCTTGGACCACTCCAGGATGTGTTTACCTGGCGCACCTGTTTACCTTGCACGGCCTCCCTCTGTCTCTCAAGAGCTTGTGGACAAACATTCCAACTGGTAAACTCAAAGCGTGGCGTGGAATTCAATTTGCTCTGCAGTCCAGCTCTCTGGTTGGCCTACCACACTCCGTTGTTACAGTGCTATCTTCCACTTTAACTGCCATGGCAACATCTTGTGGAATTCTGGGATTTGCGGTTTAGAGAGGGGCACTTAGGACGCTCAGCAAGAGAGCTCTAGGGCCTCCCTGGAATACTGCACTATAAAAGTGTAATATAGAGGAATATAGCACTGTAAAAGTATAGTGTCATAGGACTCTGATTTAGCAGGAGTCCCTCGCCCAATGATGGAGCATGTGCGATGCGGGCAGGGAAGGCTTTGGTTATGTCCTCAGCATTGCTGGATCACTAGAACCGTGTTGCTGGGAAGGATCCTTGGGGACAATCTAATTCAATGTCCCTCTGACACTGCCAGGAAGCCCACAGCTGAAGTGCTCACGAAGAGTTGCCGGACTGAAAGCTGGACAGGGATCCTGTACCTCTTTACTGGTTGTGTCGAAGAGGGAATTTCAGCAAGTATTCCTTGTCACGCAACAAGCAACTCTTGCTGAAATTCCCTTTTCTGCACAACCAGTGAAGGTACAGGAGCCTTTTTCAGCTTTCAGTCTGGCAACCCGACAAAGAGAAGGTCATCCAACTTCTGTTTAAAAACCTCTGGTGCAGCATAGCCCATCATCCTCAGAAGAAGACTCTGCCACACTCCCAGGCAGCAATGTGTTCCACTGTCGAACTGCTCTGACCCTCAGGAAGCTCTTCGTAATGTTTAGATGGAATCGCTTTTCTTCTCGTTTCAAGCCATTGCTCCATATCTTAGTTTTGGGTGCAGCAGAAAACAGACTTGCTCCATCTTCCATATGACATCCCCTCAAATATTTAAACATGGCTATTGTGTCTCCTCTCAACCTTTTATTCTCCACGCTAAACATACCAGGTCTCTCAGCTGCTCCTCAGAGGGCTTCATGGTGTCCAAGCCTTCTACCATTTCATTTTCCCTCTTCTGGACACGTTCCAGTTTGCCAATATCCTTCTTGAATTGTCCCCAACTCCACAGCCCCCAGAAACAACTTACCAAAGTTCTGCAGAATCCACCAACTTTGCACTGAGCTGGGTTAACAGCTGTCTAGCAAGTGCACAGCGTAAGCAAATAAAGATACCCAAACGCCAGACCCATTTGAAGATCTTTTATTCACTTCAGCTGGTCACAGACTGGTCCAGACAGCAGATGGCCAGTTTGTAGCAGGAAAGCTGCCTGACCCCCCCCCAGCCCCCAGCTGTCAGGGAAGAATTTGTAGCTCCCACAACACCCTGGGGTAGGCGGGGGTCTTTTGTTGTCATTGAGTCTGACCCCCTAATCCCAGGAAAGGGGACATAGATTATATTCCAAAAGTCATCCCTATTGAACAAGCATGTCTAACCCATTTGTGAAAACCTCAAAGAAAAAAGACCTCCCTCCCAAGAAAAATATTCACATAGCCTCCCTGGGTAGATTTTCTGTCCAAGTTTTTTATGCAATGGCCTTCCTCTAGACAAAGCAAACGGAAATATATACAAGTGGAGGGGATGGAGAAAGAGGTGACAAGGCTTGTTGGACTGTTTGTGTGTCTGTTTTTTTTAACACACACACCCCGTGCACACAAAAACAGATTTTCTTGTCCTCACTGCATTCTATACTTTGCCCTCTCAGTGATGAACTCTTAAAATCTTTCTAATATACCGAAGCTAGAGCATCTGCAGCAGCTAGCTTGTCCAGCCTCTTTTGAGGGACACCCAGGTTGTATTTATGGGGGAGACTGAGGGCACTGTTTCCCCAAAGCAGAATCCTGTCCTCTGAATGAAATCTCACTTCAGTCTCTAAATTTCCAGCACTGTGGAAACATTCAAAATAGTCCCTACCCAGAATAATAGAATCCTAAAGTTGGAAGAGACCTTCTCCCCAGAGCCATCCAACCCAGTCCCCTTCTGTTATGCAGGAAGACACAATCAAAATCAAATCTCTTCCACAGATTGCCCTCCAGCTTCCGTTTGAACACTTCCAAAGGAGGACATCCATACCCCATTGAGGCAGTAGATTCCGCTGCCAAACTGCTCTTACCCACGGGAAGTTCTTCCTAAGGTTTAGTGGAATCTCTTTTCCTCAAGTATGAAGCCACTGCTCCATTGTGTCCTAGCTTCTGGAGCAGCAGAAAACAAGCTTGCTCCATCCTCCATATGGCATCCCTTTGAGACATTTAAACATGGCTATCATGTCGCCTCTTAACCTTCTCTTCTCCAGGCCAAACCTACCCTGCTCCCTCAGCCTCTCCTCACAGGGCTTCATGGTTTCCAGGCTTTCTACCATCTTGGTTGCCCTCCTCTAGAGACCCTCCAGCTCATCAATATCCTTCCTGAATTGTAGTGCCCAGAACCTAGACCTCTTCTTTTTGCAGTATTTGCCTTCCCTTGCTCACTTTGCCTGCTCCTTTGGTTTCTCTAAATGCTCAACTCAAGTTTTACATTACTGCAAGGCTAAACATTTTGGGGATTGAAGGATGATTTTGTGGGGGGCAAAATTCTTACTGGGAGTGCAGTGTCCTCATTTTGCTTGCCCAGCCTGCACCTATGGGGAGGAAAAAGCCCAACAAGCTGGGTGTCTCCAACCTTTCCATATAAAACTGAAGAGGAAATAATGTTCCTTTTTTAAAGACACTGGATGGGTGGATGTGATAAGCCTGTATGCTATTGGTAGTCTCAACTATAGTAATCCCGCTGAACTGGTGAGGTGCATTTCCAGACTGGGGCCTTTGCTGCACTACACTCTTATAGTGCAATGATTCCACTTTCAACTTCCTATGGAATCCTGGAATCCAGCCAGCCCCTCCCGAAACTGCAAACCCCAGGATTCCATAGGATGTTGAAAGTGGAATAATAGAGCTAGAACAGTCTAGTGTGGAAATGGCTTTAGTTAAGTGTACTTAACTACTTAACTAAATGACTCCTCCTGGACCTCCTTCTCCCCAGGCTACCAACGCCCCGTAAAATAGCTGGAAGGAGACAGTTACAACCATGATACTACTGTCAGATTTGTGACTGAGTAGGAATTGTAAATACAGTTATAGATCAGTAAATCTAGACAATTGTTCTATATTCATGATCACCACTTAGCCATGATTGTGATGCAAATGCCAACATTGCAATCTTCCCAATGTCGTTTACCAGGCATCAGCTGTCTGGAGAGAAGGGGGCCCATTCTGCTGAGGACTGCAGTCAAAGTGAATGATGTTTCCATCAGGTTTTTTTTGGGGGGGGGGGTTCAGGCCAGGACAGTGGCAGAGCTTGGAGTGTGGGGTGGGGAGCGGGGCTACGGTGTGAGGGGGTGGCCACTGTGCGTGGGAGCGTGGCCAGGGTGCTGGGGGCATGGCTACAGGCTGGGACGCCCCAAAAACATTGCTGCCTGGGGTGAACTGTTCCCCGCTCCCCGTCCCTACGCGACTGGGCCAGGAGAAGTTACTTAATTAAGTATATTTAAGTATCTCATTGATAGAGAATACTGACTTAATTCTGCAACAAAAACATTTGAGTGTCCTGGTATCTAACGGTAGTATAGCAAGTGCATGGCATGAGAATAACTCCCAGAACACTTTGCAAAGTAGGAATATCAGAAGAAAATGTAAAGAAATCTCACTCCTACATTATTCTTCCTGAGAGGCTTTTTTGATTATTGGGGAACTCTTTTTCTTTCCACTGCAGGGGGAAAAGAAACACAAAGTGAATGCTCTTTCTCTCCCTGCCTTTAACCTGACCTCTCCCACAGTGAGCAGTGACTCTGGTGCCTCCATTAAAGGGCCTCATAACCCAGCTAACCGCGGCTTCCTTATAAAACTTCTCGTGTTCCGGTATTGCTTTCTGAGCAGGGAACGCCTGTGCCAAATGTCAAGCCCGTGCCATCTCTCTTGCTGGGATATAATTTGCTAACTTCATTCTTGAAGGACACGATGAGTCATTTTTGCAATTTTCCTCCCACTTCAAGAAAGTTTTTGAAAACAGACTTCACAGTTTTCAAAGACTGTCTGCAGTTCAGGTGCCTTCAAGTCACCCGTTGACATATGCCAACCCCATGAATTTCGTAGGACTTTTTTAGGCAAGGAATCCGCTGAAGTGATTTTGCCAGTTCCTTTCGCATGCAGCACCTGACAGTTGTTGATGATCTCCCATTGGAGTACTAGCTAGGGCTGGCCCTGCTTGGCTTCCAAGATCAGATGGGATTTGGTGCTTTTAGGGTATTTAGACTCCTTCTGCCCAAAGTTTGCACGCACAGAAAAAAGCATTTTCTGTGAAGGAAACAGCATTTTGTCTGCAGAAAATATCTTTGTACACAAATAGTTGTTTTTCTCTGCATAGAGAGCTACAATGGACCCTCCATATCTGTGAGGGTTCAGTTCAAGGAACCCACATACAGCCATAGCAAAAAAGGCATCCCATGTTATTAAAAGGCAGCAATGTCTACGTGGATGCTTCAGCAAGTCCACGTTCATTTTGCCACCATTTTATGTATACGACATTATGCTCCACGGATGCTCAAAATCACAGGGCCAGAGGTCATATATATATGGAGGGTGCACTGTGTTTCCTGTGCAGAAAATGCACAAAAATACCACATGTGAATTTGCTGTATACTATTTCTGCAAGAGTTCCCATCCGTCCAGAATTTTCCTCATCAAGGTTCTCCAAAACTCAAGAAACATGATCATTTTTACAATTTTCTGAATGTTTCTGAATATTCTTTTTATCCCTGCTCTCAGAGAGAACACACAGAGGCTGTTGGGCCCAGCTCTTCTTAAGCTATATTATTAATCACGTGCGCGCGCACACACCCTGTAAGAAGCAACCCTCTGTCTGGTACCAACTCATACGGCACAATGTAGGGGATATACCATAGGGGTAGTTACTGGGGGCATGGATTGGAGATGGTCATCTTAAACAAGAAACAACCACCCACCCAAAATGGTGGAATTCTAGTACAAACATCAGCATTGTAAGGAACATTTCATTTTGCAATGATGGTTTCTCCAAAATGAAAATAAAAATCCATACGCTCCAACTGTCCCGATTTGACAGGAATAATCCTGATTAATCATGTGAAAATAAAATTGTGTACACTGGTCACGTAGATACGGGGGATGTACTGCAATCTGAGGCTATTTTACTGAGTACCAAAATGCTCACAAGTCAGTCTGTGGTGAGCACGGCTATCCCCCTGGTCTCTCCAGATAAGATACAATGGGATTTTTGGCTGCTCAAGACAAAAGCGTAGGCACCACCACCCAGTCCTGGAGCCCCTTCTGGACTGCTGCCCACCAGTAATGCCTATCAGGTTCTCCCCTTTCTCACTGGCCTTGCATTTATCTATTCCCCCTCCAAAGAAAGCTGCGCTTACTGCTATGTCCCTCCCTTGGCTACAAAACCAGCATCCTTTCCATCATCACATGAGAGAGGACAGAGTCAAAGGTGGGTGTGTTTTACTGGGCCCTTTGGGAGCCCCCCACCCCCCGCTGGCACCTTGTTGTCAGTGTATTGTGGCCTGTCTGTGGGCCCAAATGGACAGAACCAGTCAGTTCTATTTACAGTTTATACAGTCATCCATTTTCATAGTAACATAGGTTGATAGCTAGTGCGTTCAAAGTGAGGATTCAAAATGGCAGACATCTCCCGCCCCGCCGCAAAGGTTTCATTTTACAAAGCAAGGTGAAGAAAACTTTGAGGGGCTCACAAATGGCAGAAGGAAACTAGCAATGAAAATTTCAAGAAGAAGGGGATTTGGCCCACAGGTGGTGGAAGGCGACCTTCTGTGAAGCCAGGTCCAGCTTTGAATCTAAGTCTCTTCACAGCAAGGTGTCGAGTGACCTCAAGTCCATGTTTCTTTTCTTTTGGGCAGTGGAGGGCCATTAAGTATTTCCTGGAGAAGCCAACTGCATTTGCGTGCCACCCAAGAGACCAAGATGGGCGAGGGTCTTCCGCTGTGTTCCTCGGGAACAAGCCTTCTCCTACCCATGTAGACACCAACAGGCAGGAGAATTTGCCAATGGAAGAGTATCAGCCAACTACGGACCGGCTTCCTCCATCTACGGCCACCTTTAGAGTACAGGGTCATCTCTCAATTCCCCAGGATTCAAATGGGGCCCCAAGCATAGCTTCCACCATCTTGTCTGACATGGGGAGGACCCCGGGGGGTGGGACTAGCAGCGGCAAGAGGGTCATTCATTGGTCAGAGGCCCAGGAGTGTTACCCTGGAAGTCCAATAATAGCTGGATTTCTCTTGGGAGCGGCTCCATTTTGGTCAAGATGGACCCCTGGGTTTCTTTGGAGAGAAGAGATAGTTAGAAAGGAATGTTTAAAATATGTGCATCTAGTTGGTGGCAGAGGAAGGATGGACAGTGATGGCGAAGGGGGAAGGGTTGTCATGCGGACGGGAAAGCGGAGGAAGGAGGTGTCTCTGGATTTGTGGCAGGACCCAACACTGTTCTGGCCACCCCGACGTCACTCAAAGAAAGGGACGGGGCAGGTGGGGGGGTCCTCTTGTGGGTGTGAAAGAGGAGGAAGAGGAGGAGCAGAGAAGGGAGGAGCCCGCCCGGGCTGTTTAGGCACAGCCTTGCTCCCAGTGCCGACCAGTCTAGAGGGTACAGGAGGCATCGTCCACCACGGAGCGCTTCTTCAGCTCCTTGCCCGGCTTGTGGTGGTGCTGGTGCTGGTGGTGGGGGTGGGAGGTGCTCAGTTTGCTGTGGTCAGAGAGTGGCCCCCCCAGGAGCGGCTGGGTGTCTTGCAGGTGCCCCCCGGGGGTGCCGTGACGGTGCGGCCCGGCGCTGTCCCCCGCTTCCACCCGTAGGTAGGCCTTGACTTTGTGGTGGCGGGCTTTGCTGTCGCTGAAGTCGATCACCCGGCACTCGTAGGTCCCCTCGTCCGTCGGCTTCACCCGGGAGAGACGCAGCTTGTGGGAGATGTTGCTGCCCACCACTTTCACGACCTGGAGGGGGGGATTGGGGGCCGGGAGTGGGGAAGAAAGAGAGCGCATGAAGCATGAAGGCACCACAGATAGGCAGACTTCCGTGAGGTTGATCTATTGAACGGTATGTATATGATTTTTAATACTAAGTACAATTAATGTGGAGAGCCAGCACAATGTAGTGGCCTGAGCATTGGACCACAACCCTGGAGAGCTGCGTTTGGTCCTCTGCTCGGCCATCGAAACCCACTGGGTGACCTTGGGCTCGTCACACACTCTCAGCCCCAGAAAACCCTGTGATAGGTTCACTCTCGGGTTGCCATAAGTCAGAAACAACTTGAAGGCATACAACAACAACACAATTAATGTGATCTATTATGGCATTTGACATGAATGCAACTTGAATTATGGGTCTGTCCTCTCCCAACTTTTGAATCTTAATTTATTATTAATATTTATGCGTGTTTTTAGTGAAGCCCCTGAAGAAGGCCATTTATTTCAATGCAGAGGCTAAAACAATTTGTGCTTTTTACAGAACAGAATACTCATCAAGGCCTTTTTAAAGATTAAGATACATACCATCAATAAGCAGATGGAGACACATCTCTTCCTTTGCTTGTGGATTATGATATATGTTTTTCACTGCCTGTTCTTGGCCCAATGGGACCAAACCATTCCTAAGCTCATGCCACCATCTTATTATACCTCTATTTTAATTTTTTAGCTAGTTACCTCCGTTGGAATGCATTGGTGTTCAGGACAACTTTCTTTCAGAGCCTAGAAAGCTCACTACTGCAGGACTACAGCTCCCAGAATCCCCCACAATACCATCTCTTGCAGGAGCCCCAAAAGAATGCATTGGTGTTTAGGATAGCTCCCCCCCCCCAACACACACACAGTATGGAAACTTCACTGTTTGGAGACTACAGCTCTCAGAGCCTGCCAGCCAGCAGTGACCGTGCTGGCCTGTGGATTCTGGGAGGTGCAGTCCAAAAAAGCAAGGTTTCCAAGTTTTGCTTTCTTTCCAGTGTCTCCCCCTCTTCCATAGAGAATGGAACCACGTGTAAGTCCTGTCTTTGTATTATGGTGAGGACTCTGAGGGCAAGGGGGAATGGCTTGAACCCAAGGCCACGGCTCTGCCTAGATTTTAACAGTGGGCACCAAAGAGAAGGGGTGTAAAACAACAGCAACAACAGAGATCCTACATCCCAGTCCGCTGTTTGGTACGTTACAAATCCATAACTACGTCGCAGAAACGCAGCAAAACCCCATTAATGAATTGCACATCCGGCCACTGGCAAAAGGACTCTGTTGGGTATCACACAGTTCTGATGCACACCAGATGTTCCCGTTGTGCTCCAGTGCTGTTTAGCCAATGCTGGGGGTCAGACACTTCCATCGCCAAAGGCCACCACCAAGAAGCCCCTGTTCCTTGCCTTCGCTCACACATGCCATGATTTGCATCAAGCAGCCTGTGACACATTCTGAAAAATCATCCTCGCTTAGTTCTCTTTTTCACCTGTGCTCAGTCAATATATTTGGGCTGGTCCCTTCCCTTGGCAACATTGGTTTCTGCGTGTGTGAGTGTGTGTGTGTGTGCGTCATCCCCCTAGTAGGGTTTTTAGCACCTAGGTCAATCTCTCCTTTTATTTTGAGAAACAGCTTGTATTCAGCACAGATTTTTCTCTTGGATTCTGCTGCTATGTTTTTCTGCCTTATAATAAATAGTTATTTGTGTTCCAAAACCAGCTTGTCTTCAACCTGATTTCTTTTTCTTTCCTTGTTTTTGGAGCTACTCTGGTTAATTTTCTGTTTTTAAAACGTATAGCCAGTAAGCTCCTGCAGAGCAAGAGAGCTGGCGCCTGCGAGAGCTTTTCCTCGAACCAGTAATCCCAGTTCACAGCTCTCATTGCACGCTGCTGAGTCAATGTATCTGGCCTGGTCTCTCCTCTTGTGTGTTCATGTGCGTGTGTGTATCTAAATATAGTGCATGAGCATCAATTGCTTCATGGAGGGGGGGCAACTGCTGAATTTCTGTGAAAATAAGCTATTATTGATCATGCTGCCTGAGACTGCAGTCCTATTCACTTGTGTCTCTGTGTGTTTGTGCCTTCAATTTATGGTGACCCCATGAATTTCACAGGGTTTTCATAGGCAAGGAAACCACAGAGGTGCTTTTGTTAGTTCCTTCCTCTGGAATGGAGCCTACAGCCCCTGGTATTTGTTGGTGGTCTCCCATCCAAGGACTAACCAGGGCTGGCTCTGCTTAGCGTCCAAGATCAGATGGGATAGGGTTTTTAGGCTGTTAGACCTATTCATTCAAAGGCTGAATGGTGAGTGAGTGCTTGTGTAGATCCTATTGATTGAATAGATCCACCTTCCTTGGTTTAGTAATGTGTTTCAGGCTGCTGAGTGTCCAAGACTTACGGACAGGGATCTTCTCTTAGAATGGAGAAAGGTTTTTTTTTAAAAAAAGCAAAAGTCTGGACACAACAGACACTTCTCTTGTCTTGCAAGCTGATGTGGGTCTCTTTCAAACAACACAACCGTTGCACTTCAGTACCACTTAAACTGATACCAAAGTTCTGTAATTAGAACAATAGAATCATAGAATCATAGAGCTGGAAGAGACCCCAGGGGCCATCCAGTCCAACCCCTACCTATGCAGGAACACACATCAAGCACTCCCTTTGACAGATGGCCATCCAGCCTCTGCTTAAAAACCTCCAAAGAGGGAGATTGCACCACACTCCATGGAGGCAGCTGCAGATTCCACGGCCAGGCAGCTCTGACCATCAGGAAGTTTTTCAAGTGGAATCGCCTTTCCTGCAGCTTGAATCTATTGCTCCTTGTCCTGGTCTCTGGAGCAGCAGAAAGCAAGCCCACTCCCTCCTCTACATGGCATCCCTTCAGATATTTAAACATAGCCATCCTGTCCCCTCTTCACCTTCTCTTCTGCAGACTAAACATCCCCAGCTCCCTAAGCCGCTCCTCAGAGGGCTTCATGGCTTCCAGACCGTTCACTATTTTGGTTTTGGTCCTCTGGACACGTTCCAGCTTGTTAATACCCTTCTTGAAATTTGGTGCCCAGAGCTGGACACAGTATTATTCCAGATGAGGTCTGACCAGAGCAGAATAGAATTGCATAGTGTGAAGGAGACTAGACACAGCCAAACGGCCTTCCAGCCAGCATCCCCTTCAAGATGCATCCACACCAGACAGTTACAGCATTTTGAGATCACTTTAACTATTATGGCTCCATCCTATGGAATTTTGGGATTTGCAGTTTGCTGAGGGAGTTAGAGTTCTGTGTTGAAGCTTAGGAGAGTGCACTGGGAGTGTGTTTACAGTATCCAGTTTCATGCCATTTTAACTGTTGTAGTCCCATCCTGTGGAAACCTGGGATTTGCAGTTTGGTTGAGAGACTTAGAATCTTTTGCTGCTAGAAAGCTCTAGTCCAACACACTGAACTACAACTCCCAACGTACAGCCTGAGAAGAGAGGGCCTGAGGGTGGAACGAGTTTCGTTCTGCTGTGTAAAGAAGCGTTCCATGTCAGGAGGAGATTAAATCCGGGTCTTTCTTCAAGGCAATGTGTTTCGAGATCAATGTGGGATCTTGGGCAGGCTAATTAGCTTTCCTACCAAATTGATTCGCTCTCAGTATTTATCACCTAATGAAATTTAAGACTTACTCACTCACGAGAGCCCTGGCTGCTGTTATTGGGCTGGGTCAATAAATCAGGTTTATTACCCACCCAAAGGCAGCTGGCTCTCCTCCCTATAATCACTACAGCCACTACTGGCCGTCAAATCGCTCTGTGCCCCCCCACAAGCCTTTGTTAGCTGGAGATTTTATAGTGTTTCGGTAATGCTCTGGGGTCACAGACAAAACCTCCTAGTTTTTGAAGGGCAAATAAAGGGAAAGTAGGAAAAACGGCTCAGGCTGATCCAAGGGCTGGACAGATTTATTGGAGCGCTGATTGGAAACGTCCTTTCTTGCCATCTTCGTTGTCGAAAGGAAATGGAAAAATGGAGCAAGAAGGCAGCCAGTTTGTGAGTTCGGCTCCCCAGAGGCTGCAGGCAGGGACCAGGTTTTGGGAATTGCTTCTGCAGCTGGTCTGGGTCACCTTCGATGCCTCAGGTTTTGGTTCCGGATCCATGATCAGCACACAGCAGAAGTGCATCTAGATTTAGATCACAAAGGACCCATTTCTCTGATTTTGAGCAACAGAACAAAGAACACCCAGAAAGGACCTGAGGCTACGCTTCCCAGATCTGGATCCAATTGGTGGAGGCAGGGGGTCTCTACTTCAAAAAGGCAACTAATCTGCTTTGCTCTGGGTTTTAGTCCAAACTTTCAAGTCCTCAATGTGGTGAACCCATTCTTGGTTTTACTCTAGCTTCCAAAGGAACTATCCAAGGTGCTGAATCAATTTGGGACTTAAGATCAGTGCCCAGAATGGCTCCTCTAAAGTTTGGACGAGAATCCTTGTAGATTCACCACCCCACCGACATGGAAGCCCCACCCACCCCTGGAACCAGGATATCATAAGCCAAACCTCCCCATTCTGGAGTCCTCAAGATGTATAGCCCAAAATGATGGGACTTGTGATCCAACACCTCTGGAAAATGCTAGGTTGGGAAAGCGGCATAGTCCCTTTCGGATGGACAATGAATATGTCAAACGATATTTGCAAATGTTCAAATCACAAAAGAGAGAGGTGTTTCCCAAGTGTTAGGAAATGCTGGATTCTTTTTGCACAGAAAAAAAGAACATTTTGGAAGAGAAGATATGATTTTCTGTACAATGAAATCATGTGTGTTTTTTGCATAAAATAAGTCCTCACCCACATTTTTATTCTACTTTTTCTTCAAGATTGCGATGCCTTTTACAAATTAAAATAATTACAATATTGGTAAGAAAACAAAGCCAACATGAAAACAGAATTAAACTGTTCACAGTGCCTGGTTTTCAAGGACGTTCTCACACTAGGGAGAAAATTGATTAAATTATCCACCGATGACAATAAAATGAGTGAAGATTTGCCTGTCGGGCCAGTGTTTCTTACCCTGTCATCTTTTTAAATAGCTGCTTTATTCTGATGCTTTGTGGGCTTCGCTGTACTAAGAAGGGACGATGGGATCGGCTGGTGAGTCGTGTGCTGGGAAGATGGGAATGTTACTGTAATGATAAGAGGGCAGTTGCAGGTGGACAGAATTGGCTGCAACTCTGAATGAGAAAATTTGAGAGGGGGCAGAATAGCTTGGAAAAGGAGGTGTTACAGCTAACCATCAAATGGGATGTTAGCGCATGCTAATTTGAAATGTTGCAGTTTATAAGCTACTGCATATCTAATGTTTTTTTTAGACCTGACAACACCAAGATGTGCTGTTGCGTCTCCAATGTTCCTGAATAAAGCTTTTTAAACCTCTAAGCTCAATTCCTTGAACTCGAAGCTAAGCTGTACATCACTTTGCCTCCCCACCCTGAGCCACCTTGGGTTTCTTGGGAAGAAAAGCCTGCCTTGCACAAACAGCCATACACAGAACAACACCAGTTGGTGTCTTGATCATTGATTGCCAGTCTTGCTTTCCATGGTTCTTTTAAAGCAGTGGTTCTCAACCTGTGGGTCCCCAGATGTTTGTGGACTTCAGCTCCCAGAAGCCCCAGCCACTATGGTCAATGCTCAGGGCTTCTGGGAGCTGAAGTCCAAACACATCTGGGGACCCACAGGTTGAGAACCACTGTTTTAAAGCAAATCTTCCAAGCACTGGACAGAGACCAAGACTGCTTTGCTCCTTCCTTCCACTCTAGCCATCACAGTGTCTAAACAGGAACCAGTAGGTCTTCTGTACCATACATCAACCGTTCATTTACTAATTTGCCTCATTTCTTTAACAACACCATCTGATGTCTCATGTACCTCTGGAGATCCCAGCTCAGTGGCACCTGACTCCTGTGGAGCGGCCATGATGCCTACTCCTTCATCAATCTCTGCTTCCAAAATGGGCATCCCTCCAAAACCAGACCCCTATTTTCACCATGATGTCCTGGGAAACATTGTCCTCTGCGGCTGAATAAACACCACCGCTGAGCTCCTGCACTGGAAGACATAGATCTGGTATGTAATAACTCTTCAGAGTTTGATCTCCCAATGGTACCTCCCAAATCCACCTTTTAGGCAACACAGCCCCTTCCCAGATGGTTGTTTCCAGGTCATCAGAGGCTGAAGGGATCAGTACAGAACTATCCAGCTATTTTTCTGCAGTGGGACACACTGCAATGACCTCCATGGGTCCTTGGAGGGTCCATAGATGAAGTTCTTGCAACACATCCAGTTACAGGAGAATGGCTCATGATGTCTCCTCTGTTCCCCCCGCTTTCCAATGATTTGGAAATAGTGGTGTTGTTGAGGTTGTATCGCTTGAAAGGTAGGTGTTGGAGCGGATTCTAATCATTGCAGGGTTGGTAAAGAAATCCAACCTCTATGTTCTTGCTGTGAGCCTTCAAGTCACTTCTAAATTATGATGGCCCTACAGTGAATCTCTCACAGGGCGTTCTTGGCAGGATTGGTTCAGAGGGGCTTGCCCTTGCCTTCCTCCAGGGCTGAAAGAAGAGTGTGACTGGCCCAAGGTCATCCAGTAGGCTTCCATGACTGAGGGAGGATTTGAACCCTGCTCTCTAGAGTTGTAGTCCAACACTCAAACCACACTGGGTCTCACACTGGGTCTCAAGGAGAAGATATGGAGTAGCTTCTTTTGCTTAGGCCTGCTTTTTTTTCTTTCTTTGCTTAGGGGATGGGTGGTAGCCCTTCATTCTCTTTGGACCCCTGAGCTGTCTCACGCTGCAGAAGGGTGGTCTGGCTGGTCTCTGGCTCCCTCGCTGGGTGGCCATTGGGTCTCCTCCTTTCCCTTGCTATTATGGTAAGAGTAGCGCCTCACCTGATGGAGGTCCTTTGGCCACCATCATGCCTCGTTTGGTCCTGCTGGAAAATGTTTTGCAGGGCCCCAGGGCAAAAATGACTGCAAATCCTCTTGGCCCAACCTCAGAAGATGCCCCCCAGCCCTGAGCTATGGGGCAAAGTGCCACTGAATGCCCCTCCTTTCCCCTCCGTGTGCTAAAGCTGTGCCTCAGAGCTGAGCGTGTTAAAGACTCCAGTCCTTCCCCACCCCGTTAACTCCATCATATGAGAACAAGGAGTCACTTAGAAAAATTAACAGCCGGCAAATTCAGAACCAATAAAAGGAAATGCTACTTTGCACATCTCTGGGGGATACTCTCTGCCAGGGGATTATGAAGGGCTGGGTGGCTTTATAGCCCTTAATACCATTTGGAGTTATTCAGGCTGGGAGAAAACCCAGCATGATGTTTCACGCTCCATCACAGGGGTCGAGCAGGAGCAGTCTTGTTATCTTGAAAGCCCCCTGCCTTTGTGGGTGTGCGGAGGAGGCAGCAGCGAGAGCTGGGAGGTTAGCTTGGGGTGCGTGGGATGTGAAGGTTGTGCTCTTTGGGGCAAAACAACAGCCCAACACACCCAAACAGCGGCAGCCCTTGGCTCTGATGCCAGCGGAAGGGTGGACCCACTCTGAGTTTTAGTTTAAATTTTAAAGTAAACATCCAAGGTGCTGAATCCCACAGGATGCTAGAAGTCTTTCTTTAAAACCCAGCTCAGCAGCAAAGATTCAGCCCCCTTGGGTTGCCATGGCTAAGAGAGCGGCCCACATTCTCCTGCTAGCATCAGGGGTCTGGTAAGTTAAAAAGGTCCAAGCAGCATGCAGTCAAAGAAAATCAAGGACTTTTCAACTGCAAACTTCCGTTATCTCATTCGTCTGTCACAACAGCTGTGTAATGAAGACCAGCACTGCCTTCCTCTTCTTCATCACATCCTCAGTCATCCCATATTGGAACAGGGTAAGAGCCAAGGCCAAGGGAATGGTGGCTAAACGAAGACCGAGTGAGCTACCGGCCAGATTTGATCCGAAGGCCTGTCCTCAGCAGAACCACCGTCCAGATCAGGGGTCGCAGTCTATTCTCTTTTGGCCAGGTCTCCCCTGCAGCACTCCTTGTCTGCTTGTGGATACCACAGTTTAGGAAGGTCTTTGACAAGCTGAACTGTGTCCTGAGGAGGACAACCAAGATAGGGAAAGGTCAGGAAATTAAGCCTTATAAGACTTAATTTGGCTGAGGGAGTTAAGAGTGCTTTATTCCACTTTCAACATCCTGTGGAATTCTGGGGTTTGTAGTTTACTGACACCAAAGAACTCTCTGGCTGAGAATTCTACATGTCCCTCGCTAAACTACAAACCCCACGATTCCATAGGATGCTGAAAGTGGAATCAAGCACTCTTAACATTGTAGTGTGGAAATGGCCTCAAGGGGTGATATGGTGGAGCCATCTTCAAGTATACGAAGGGCTGTCATTCCATGGGAGATGAAGTAAGCTGTCTTTCTGTTTCTCCAGAGGGCAGGATCTAAACTGTTGGGCCTGAATTAAAAGCAAGGAGATTCTAATTGCTCATTAAGAAAACCTTCCCTGGTGTTAAGAGCCATTGGAAAGCAGAAGAGATGAAACAGAGGTTGGATGCCCGTCTCTTGGGGATGATTTAACCACGGAAAGGGCTTGGACAAGACGGCGTCTGCAGTCCCTTCCAGCTATGTTTCTGTGCTGCTATCTTGGAAAGATGGAGCAAGCTTGTTTTCAGCTGCTCCAGAGGGCAAGGCCCAAACCAATGGATTCGAATCACAAAGAAGGAGATTTGGGCTAACATTAGGAAGAACTTCCTGGTGGGAAGAGCCGTTGTTTCTCTTAGTGGAGAGAACTCCCTAGGAAGGCAATGGTGCGTTCTTCATTACAGGTTTTTAAACAGAGGTTGCTTAAGATAAGGACGTCCCGCGTTGGCAGTGGGTTGAGCTAGACGACCTCTGGAGTCCTCTGTCTAAGTCTACAGCCTATGAATCCATGACAAAACAGAAAGCCAATGGCACCTCCAGTGTTACGCTTTGTGTCCTTATAGCCTAGTGCTCAGCCTTCTAAACTCTTAACCAAAGCACCATAAAACTGTCTGCTAACCAAAGCAGTGGCAAGTAGAAAAATGTCTTTTAACTTCCAGAAGTGATTATCATGAAGAGTGCCCAGGGCCTCAGGGACGGTTAATATCTCTGATTTATTAAGCCGGCCGTGGGCCCTGTCACTCCGCTCCTTCCCAGGCTGAGCCGGGGATTCACAGTCTGCTGCCCGGTCTGTCTCTTGGGCTGCCTCCCTTGCTTCCCCACCAGCCCTGCCCAGGGATGCTTTTATGCCATTCCTTGCACGGTGGTGGATGGCACAGAGGGAAAAAGCCACCCGAATCCAAACCAGAGGGAGATGCTTTAGTTATGGAAGCGGCTGGGCATCTTCTCCTTCTGTTTCTTTTTCAAATCCCACTGTTTTTGTCTGACAAGTGCCAGAAATGCTCAAGTTGAACCCAAAACAGATGTGCTGTTGTTCCTGTTTTGTAAATGTTTCTGGTTCTAAAACTGGAAGCATTGTCCAGGATGTAGTCTTTGGCAAAGACCTCAGGCAGACTAAAACAGAAAAGCAAAAGAGAGTCCAAAATATGAGATCAGTGGCACCCTGGCAGAAACAACCAGGAAAAACTCAAGCCGCAGCCAGGCCTGTGGGTCTCCCCACTCCTGCCTATGCCAAGGCCAGCTCCATCCCTCCGGGGGCAGCCCTGTTGCAGCCTGGCCTTCCGGAGAGGATGTTACAAGCAGGGGTTGACCGTACACCCTGGCTCATTTCACACACTCACTGAACATCAGTGAGTGGGGCTGAAGGGCTGCAGACTCACAATGACCTGTATGTGTGTTGAAAGCAACAGACGGATGCAAGGGATGGAATTCTGGCTGGTGTTGTAGGCATGTGTAAGTTCCCCTTTGGAAGCATTTGGACATTTTTGTCCAATGCAAAACCTCCACATTCAATTCCAGCGTGGGGAAGCAGACTTGTGCGTGCAGTGCCATTGCACTCAGCTGTGAATCTGCTCTATACATGGCTGTGTATTATGCATGCAGATGTGTGTGCATATTTGGTAGCACATTGCAATTCAATACTGGGGCAGCACTGTGCAACTACCATTCTGATTTGGTCAGACCCTTCCTGGAATCCTGTGTCCAATTCTGGGCACCACAATCTAAGAAGGACATTGACAAGCTGGAAGGTGTCCAGAGGAGAGTGAGCAAGATGGTAAAGAATCTGGAAACCAATCTCTATGAGAAATTTTATCAAGGGAGTGGGGAATAATTGGCCTAGACTGAGAGATGAGATGATAGCTGACTCAAATATCTGAAGAGATGTCATATGGAAGATGGAGGCAGCTTGTTTTCTGCCACTCCAGAGGACAGGAACTGAACCAATGGCTTCACACCACCCGAAAGGATGTTACAATTAAATGTTAGGAAGAATGTCATGATAATATGTGCTGCTTAGCACTAGTTGTGGAACAGAAGACCTGAGCCAGGGCAATCTTGGGGGACATGTTTGGTTCCTTCTCCTTTGCTGAGAAGTGGCTGTGCTTGAAAGCTGCTAGTCCAGCCTCTGGTCTGAGGGGTTTAGGATGAAATTTAGATTCCTTTGTGGAAAGGGGCTGAAAAGCCATCAGGGCGACATGTGGGTCTAGAACAAAAGCAGTTCAACAGTGGAATCTGCTGCTGCTCTCAGGGGAGTGTAGTGGAGTCTCCTTGCTTTTTGGAGGTTTCTTAAACAGAGGCCAGATGGCCATCAGCCAAAGGTGGGGGCTTGGATGGTGTCTTCCTGCCTGGCAGAAGGGGGTTGGACTGGATGGCCCTTGGAGTCTCTTCCAACTCTATGATTCTATGATCCTAAGATTCTCAGAAGCATGTGTGGACATTTGGAGAAGTCCATCGGTCTAGATTTGGCCCTGTGCCTAAGATCTAAGATCACACACAGACACAGACACACACACATCCCTATGCCAGAAACAGTTTGAAGGTATACGACAACAACAGTGCCACTTGCTCCACAATCCTTTACACATCTAATCAGAAGGCAATCCCATGGGGCTTCCTCCCAGGTAACTGAACAGCAATAGACCATGATGGTGGGTATCTCCCGAGTCAGTTGGGTAGTGAATCCGCTCTGGTTGTTAGTCTGAACCCAAAAGGAGCCGCATCTAGCTTGGGCTTGAGGTTCAACAACTGGGAGAACTCCTCAATTCAAGGCTGAGACTAAGGCGCCTTTGCCACTGACTGACTGCCTTTAAAAATATATTGAGTCAAAGCCTCTTCCCAGGGGAGAGAGTCCAACATTCTTAGACGGGCCCTGGCAGTGCTACAGAGGACGCTGCCACGTGGTTCAAGAACAGGCAGGCTGCTGCTCCCTTGGGGCACGGACACTTCCCAGAATGTCCTCATTCTGTAGCTGCAATCAGCTCATTGGATCATAGGATCATAGAGCTGGAATACACCCCAAGTGTAATTGAGTCCAACCGCCTGCCATCCAGCAATACACCATGAAAGCGTTCCCAATAGATGGCCATCTAGCCTCTGTTTGAAAACCCCCAAAGAAGGAGACTCCATTGAGAAAACAGCAGATTCCACTGTTAAATAGCTTTTACCGTCAGTAAATATTTCCTATTGTTTAGATGAAATCTCTTTTCCTGAAGTATGAAACCATTGCTCCGTGTCCTAGTCTCTGAAGCAGCAGAAAACAGGCTTGCTCCATCTTCTTCCATATGACATCCCTTCAAATGTTTAAACATGGCTATCATGTCCCCTCTTCACCTTCTCTTCTCTGGGCTAAACATCTCCAGCTCTCTCAGCCACTCCTTGGAGGGCTTTGTGGCTTCCAGGCCTTTCACTGTTTTGGTGGCCATCCTCTGGACATGCTCCAGCATGCAGTGCTGGAATCTGGGTTCCAAGAAAGAAGTTTCTTTTCAAACAGATCCTGCTCTCCTCGCCCCAAACGCCACTGCAGGACTTTCTGAGGAACGTACATTTGCACGCAGGATCAGTCACACTGCTGTGTCACCTGAATTACTTTGACAGCTGTTTTCAACTTCTAAGCCCTGTTAAAGGGTGGATAGTTTTTCATGGACGGGTTGTACATCTTTCTGAAATGGAGGTGTTATTAGAACACTGGTTTAAATAATTTCCCTGTGCATCCCTCTGTCTTGGCTCAAAGCCTCTCCTTCCGCTGTTTTTCACCATTTCTAGTTCTCTTTGGACTAACAAAAATCTATGTTCCCGAGTCCCACTTAAACAGTACAGGCCTCCGGAATGGGCCTTAGGGGACCCCGGAGTCTTTTCCTGTGCAATTGGCACAAAAGTTAATTTCACCCTTGGCAAGAATTTATGGGTTACTTATCCCCATGAAGACGCTGCAGCAGGTTCTCTTGGGTCTGCTAAGACATCACCGAATGTGAATTTAGGCCTTCGCTCAGAATGAGAACATTGATGATTAGATGGCTGGCATTTAGACACATCAGGCAGACCTCTCTGAGCAGCTTCATCTCTAGCTTTTTTAAAAAAATAGTGCAGATACCTAGAAGACTCTTATTGGCACAGTACTCTCTTCCCCTCTCTCACGTTTCCTTTTCCACATCAGCCCGAGGGCTGGGACTCCAAACTTTTTCTTTTGGAAACTTCTAGCCTGGGATCTCCTTTGACTCTGGTGGACAAGACAGTGGATGTGGAAAAGAGGTCTAAGTGGAGGAGAGAAGAAGGGGAGGAGGGAGAGGAGGAGGAGAAAGGGAGGAGGAGAAGGAGGAGAGAAGAAAGAGGGAGGACGAGGGAGCTGAGCAGGAGAGAAGAAGGAGGAAAGAGGAGGAGGAAGAGAGGGAAGGAAGAAAGAGAAGGAGGAAGAGGAGTAAGGGAGGAGGAGGAGAGGAAGATGAGCAGGAGGAGAGGACGGAAAAAGTAAGGAGAAGAAGGAAAGAGGAGGATGACAAAGGGGAGGAGGAAGATGAGTAGAAGAGCAGAAGGAAGGGGGAGAATGAGGAGCAGGAGGACAACGGGAGGAAGGAGAGGAGGATTGCCCGATTGCCAGGCAAGACCATGAAGGAGGTTTCTTGCCTCTCCCCCCGTGACCAATCAGTGGCCGCTGAGGTCTGTGACGGGGGGAGCTGTGCGCCAGCATCGTCCTCTAGCTCAGAAGTGGTCGAAGTGCACCTGCAGGTTGCCTCTGGCCCTTGGAACACCAAAGTGTGGCCCCTGAAGCCCCCCAATGCCCCAGATCCCCCAACTTTAAAAAAATGGTGCTGATTTTCAGAAGATTATTTGCCTTGGAAATGGCTAAAAATACCTAAAGTGGCAAAGGGGCAGTTTACCTCCCACCCACCCCTCAAAACAACACATTGGCTGAAAATGGGCCAAAATGGCAACTAGAAATGACTTTGTGTCACTTCCTGTGTGCCAAAACGAGATGGTGGAGCCCACTGGGGGAATGGTTCACTCCCCCTTTGCAACTGCCCACCTGTTCTGTTCCAGCTGTTGCATCGCCCAGGGAGAAAACGTTGAACAGGGAGGTACTGGATTCCTCCTTGGGCAACAACTGAAACAGTACCTATGCTACTTTTATCCTTGGATAGGAAGATAGTTTGAAAAACAAAGGAGTTTCCTGGTGGTGGGGCAGGGGAATGCTAAGAGGGAACTTCAGGAGAAAACAGCTGGGCTTTCAGTCTCCCAAAGGGATATTTGCACCTCTTGCTTGGTGTTTATTGCTCAGTGCTTGAAGAAACATAAGAAAGCTCCTTATTAACGTTCAGACTGAAGTTCAGACTAAACCCATTAACGTTCAGCCCAACCCATTAACGTTCAGACTAAAGTTCAGACTAAACTCTGCAGCGGATTCAGCAGCCTACTAAGAGGGAAACCACTGGCAACAGCTCAAGGGCTTTATGCCAGTGGGATACTGAATCCACTCCAGGTTTTTGCCTGAAATTTAGTCTGAGCTTAAAAGGAACTATTCAGCATTCTGAAAATACCTGCTCCTCAAAATAAGTTCAGCACCTTGGAACAACTTGCTTAAGGTTTGGATTAAAACCAGAATGGATTCTCCAATCTATTGACTTGGAAGTCATTACCGACCACGGGCTGTTGCTGTCCCCCACCATGGAACTGGCATCCAGAGCTCTCCTTGCTCTGATCTTGGAGCTTATATATAGCGAGGGTGACAAGCTTCCATTCATAACCTCACCCTCCTTGAACGTGCCTCATTCTCCTCTAAAGCTAGCTAGGTTGGAGGCCAGCCTTCGATCCCAAATAAGTGAATTCCACACCCAAACTCTGCACAATGTGGATAAACCCTTCCTTTTACCAGCCAGGAATCTCCCACCATTCAGCTCAATTGGATGGTGGTTCAGATAGTACTGTAGGGACAGAGAAGCTTCTCTCCACACATTTCCCCCTCTGTTTCCTTCTGTTGTCACTCCACATCTCTCTGCCAGGTTTGTACATGATGTGCAATTTAATGAACTTCTGTCTTATCTCCCTTTCCTCACTTTTGACAGGGAATGGTGTTCCCATGGGTTCCCTTCCAGTGCTGAGATGCTATTATTCTTCTTAGACCAGCAGTAGGGATCATGCAGCCTTCTGGGTGTTGTTGCACAGCACAAGCCTGATTTCTGCACAAGAGTAGGGCACTGGTTCTCAAACTTTACTCCTCCAGGTTTTTTGGACTTCAGCTCCTCAAAGCCCTGGCCAGCTTGGGCAACACTGAGAAATTCTGGGAGCTGAAGTCCAAAACACCTGCAGGTTCGAAGTTAGGGAACCACTACATTGGAGTGTGAACCTAGTGTGTGATTTGTGCAATTGTAGACTTGGAAGAGACCGCAAGGGCCATCCAGTCTAGCCCCCTTCTGTCATGAAGGAAGGCACAATGCAAACGCTCCCTTTGACAGATGGCCATACAGCCTTTGCTTAAAAACCTCTAAACAAGGAGAGTCCACTACACTCCCAGGAAGAAGCCTATTCCACTGTTGAATTGCTCTTCCCTCAGAAAGTTCCTCCTAATGTGTAGGAGAAATCTCTTCTCCTGCAATTTGAAGCCATTGCTCCATGTCTTAGTCTCTTAGTCTCATCTTCCCAGTTGGCCCCATCCTCCGTATGAAAATTCCTTCAAATATGTAAACATGGCTACCATGTCCCCTCTTGATCTTCTCTTCTCCAGGCTAAGCATACCCAGTTCCTAAGCTTTTCCTCACAGGGCTTCATAGTTTCCAGACCTTTGACCATTGTGGTTGCCCTCCTCTAGACAAGTTCCACCTTGAATTTTGGTGCCCAGAACTGGACACAGGATTTCAGGTTAGGTCTGACCAAAGCAGAATAGAGTGGTGCTATGATTTCCCTTGACCTACACATTACAATCCTACAGATGCAGCCTGGCTTTTTAGCAGCTGCATCACACTCCCGACTGACGTTCAGCTTGTTGTCTGCTAAGACTCTTAGATCCCTTTCACATGATCCCAGGTGTCACCCGTCCTATCTTGGTGCATTTTTTTCTGCCTAAGCCTAGTACCTTATATTTTTCCCTGTTGAAATTCATTTTGTTAGTTTTGGCCCAGCTCTCCAATCTGTTAAGGTCATCTTGAATTCTGATCCTGTCCTCTGGGGTGTTGCCCACCCCTCTTAATTTGGAATCACCTTCAGATTTGATAAGCATGCCCTCTATTCCATCATCCAAACTGAATAGCCTTGGGCTCAGGACAAGCTGCCAGAAAAGAGATACCACAGAAAGTGCTGGAAGAACTGCTGGGTACAGAATTCTGGGTGTTGTAGTTCGTATCAATCACTTTTCCAATGCTTTGCTTCTGTCTAAAAGGAAAATGTTTGTGAAGTTGGGCATGGGTGGGAGAGAGTCCCACGTGGTGCAGAAAATCCTGCATGGTTGAAACTGAGCAGCACCCAAGGGTGGTCCTGGGAGGAAGAGCCCCCCCCCCACGATCTTGGGTGCCTCGTTTTGAAAGCTCAGGCAACAGCAGCTGTTTCTGGTGCCACCAACATCACATCGAAATCAGTGTGTGCGCAGGCGGCGGCCCATCAGGGGAATCTGTGTCTGGCGAGCATTATTAAAATGACACAATGTCAGAGGATCGGCAATTAGAATAAGTGCTTTTTAAATATTATTCTATTTTTATCGTGGGCGAAACCCACGGCTGTAATGAGCTGGAAGATAATTGAGAGAGCGAGAGAGATGTGTGTGTGTGTGTGGGCGTGCACACACACACACACACAAACACACACACACACACACGCCACACATCACAATCAGAGCAGGGACAGCGTGAATGGGGGAGACAGGAGAGGCCGGGAACATTTTTCCTATTTCCTTAATTAGCCTGTCTCCTCATTCCGCTCACGTGAGCCTTAAATGGGTTTGGAATTCTAATCCGCTCGCTTAAATGAGATTATGGCCTCTTTAGTGCAAACTTGTTCTATAGAGGCAAAGAGAAATCAAGGAAGATATTTCCTGGGCTGAGCGACGGGCGGGTGCCAAGTCGCACCATGTCTCTCAATGACAGAAAATGGAATGAGGAAAGAGCTGGCAGGCAAAAATCTTTGTTGTCATTTGGCAGTTTGCACTAGGGATGTAAATCCTGAAATACTACATTGTTATATGCAAGGAGGAATACATTTCTGTCATTTATTTTTCCCTTGATATGGGTCAAAACAAATATTTCTGTGCTGGACTCTCTCCATATTCACATATTGCAAAGCCTTCTGGGAATTATTTGGCACAGAAATACATGCAATTTTTGTGCATGAAGAATCAAAGAGTTGGAGGAGACCACGAGGGCCACTGAGTTCAACCCCCTGCCATTCAGAAAACCCATCTTCTGCACAAGAAACATTTTTCTTTTTGCAAATAAAAACTTGTATCTTGCTAGAAATGTCTTTGTGCAACTGGGAAACTGAACTAACCACGACAAGAATAGTGCATCCGCCAAGTTATGTTCATGTTTTAATGTTTGAAACAAAACTATGTAAACTCTCTCTGAACTTGAGGCCCCTTCCTAAACTGCAAACCCCGGGAGTCCATAGGATGTTGAAAGTGGAATAATAGCACTGTAAGAGTCTAGTGCAGAAATGGCCATAGAATTGGAAGAGACCCCAAGGGCCAGATCCAGTCCAACCCCCTTCCGCCATGCAGGAACACACCATCAAAGCATTTCTGACAGGTGGCCATCCAGCCTCTCTTTAAAAACCTCCAAAGAAGGAGGAGACTCCACCGCACTTCTTGACAGTCTGAAGAGCCTGAGAGTTGTAGAGAAATCAAGGGAGGGATGCTGGGTGAGCAAAAGGCTTAGGACTTTCCTTAGGTGCTTGAAACACTTTCCTTCCGCCTCTCCAGGGATAGGTGTGGATTCCTGTGTGGGCAGCAGGGGGCTGGACTAGGTGATCCTTGGAAACCCTTCCAGGTCTGTGATTTTACGATTCAGCCTCCTTTCCCCGGAACAATGAAACTGTGCAGAAAACTTATGTGCTTGGGCTAATGGTGGCTGATGCCATTCTCACTTTTTCCACTTCAGTATTCAGTACGGAGACTAGGTGTTGTGGTTGAAACGAATTAGAAACAACAGCCCTGCAGAGGAAATTGGTAGGATTGTTCCTGTCTTAAACATTGCTGGAAGGAAGGAAGGAAGGAAGGAAGGAAGGAAGGAAGGAAGGAAGGAAGGAAGGAAGGAAGGAGAGATGCCCTGAAATTTCTCCTTTTTCTCTTTTAAGTTTTTAGGTTTAATATTTATTAATTCTAGTAGGCGATGCAAACAAAATAATCCACAACTATAAAAAAAGACAAAGAAGAAAAGAAACAAACTGTACATAAATGATATATGTGTATTGGATATTGTTGTGTGCCTTCCAGTTGTTTCTGTCGTATGGCAACCCTAAGGTGAACCTATAACTAGAACTGAAGCTAAACGGAATTGAACTAAGCTGAAACTAGAACACAGTAATGCAACCCATTAGTAAAAGACTCATTTATTAGGCCAAACACATCCTAAGTACACTAACACAAAAAATGAACTCGGACTTCCCCATACTAAGTGAAAAAGAAAATTTGATTAATATCCCATGTCTTATTCTACTGTTACAGACCTACATTCAGCTTTCTAGAATTACTAATAACCGTAGTCACAGACTGATACATCATTAGATTTCTTATTGTTTAAAAAAATCCATAAAAGGGTTCTAGTCTTTCAGAAGATCTTCAGCTGATCTATTTTTAATAATCCATGCCAGTTTTGTGACTTGGACAAGATCCTTGACTTTGACGACCCACCCTTCCACCACTGGTACTTTCAGTCAGTTGCCAAGTTTGGACAAACATTCCTGCGGCTGTTATTGGATATTTCTCCTTATCTTGCTAGACTTCAGCTGGCAACCTGTTAGGGACCTCCGTATGTTTAAATATGCTTGTGTGTACATATGCGCCCTTTGGGATGGGGCAAGGGGGCATATTCTCTCTTGTTCTTGTCCTCCATCCCCAAACTTCCTCCCCAGACATCGATCAAAAAAAGACCCAGGAGGGGTGGTGGTGCCGCTCTTGCTTCTTTCCAGTGGGAAGGAGAGTAAGGGAAAGACAATCCAGACCACGAAGATGTGGCTGCTCTGGGCTTCTGGGGGAAGGAAAAGGAGAGCGCACTCCATCCATGACTGCACCCTCTTTTCTTCCTCCACCAGGCTGAGTCCAGCTGCTATGGTAGGAGGTTGCAGAACTGAGTGGACAGAACCAAGACCACAGTTTTGGACTCAATGCCATGCTCTGTGCAGCTGTGGATGATGCTTCATGCACCCTGCCTAATGAAATCACCGGAGTCTGCCCCTTGGAGCCACAGCAGAGGTCTCCGTTTTGGGGCCTGAAATCTCACGGCCTGCCTTGATCTGGTAGCCTCGGCCACCCTGACCTACCACATCCTCTGAAACTCGGAGATTTCTCAGATCAATGGGAGACCTCAGGCAGGAGGAGAGGGGTGCCAGGCCAAGCATCTAAGCCAGAAGAAAAGGAAAGCTGGCATGCCACCCCATAACCCTCAGAAAGAGAGTTTACTGTGGGTTTCCTGGCCTCACTCAGCTCCATCTATCAGCGCAAATGGAAGTCAAAGGAAAAAGCCAAAGTCCTTGGCCTGAGCAATTTGTTTTTCACACTGTCCTTGCTCTGGCAGAGAACTTGGCCATAATTTATCAGTTGGCCACTGGAGGCTGGGGAGTGGAGGGAGGAAGAAAGGGAAAGAAACAAATTGGCTGTAGGTCCAGCAGGGACCCAAATATTAACCGCCAAGAAATTTAAAACCCTCCCCGTAGCTGCCACCAGAGCCCTGCTTTGGGTCCATCATTCACGGCATTACAAATGTTGACTCATCAGACAGGAAGCCTTGCTTTGGGTCCATCATTCACGGCATTACAAATGTTGACTTACTCAGACAGGGAGGGGTGACGGCCCAGAAGCCTTGAGAACTGACTGCTTCTAGCTGTGGCTTTAGGGAGGAAACAAATGCACAGCCTCTATTGCCTCCTAACGCCAGTCCAAAGTGGGGTTTCCTTCTGGTCCACTTCTGGAGCAAAGCATTCTGGGTTCCCACCCTGCCATCCCAGCATGCAATGTGAGAGAGGGTTAACAGGATGGTAAAACAGGACTTTGAGCATGCCTTAACTCCCATTGGTTCAGCCTATGGAATCCTGGGATTTGTAGTTTGGTGAAGTGTGGTGTAGGGTTCAAATCCCCACTCGGCCATGGAAATCACTGGGTCATCTTGGGTGAGTCACACTCTCTTAGCCTCAGTGGGAAGGCAAAGGCCAGTTCCCCCGAATAAATTTTGCCAAGGAAACCCCAGGATAGGTTCATCTTAGAGTTGCCAACTTAAACGCACACAACACCAGAGTATTTAAAATCCTCTGCCTGGGAATTCTAACACTGCAGTACAAGGCAAGCAGACCAGAGCTCTGTAGCAGAGAATTCTAAGAACCTCCCCAAACTATAAAAGCCAGGAGTTTGTTGGAGGCAGTCATGGCAGTTACAGTGGTATCCAAGTGCTATAAAGACGCAGTGTGGATACAATCCAAAATATTCAAGAGTAACAAGGGCTCCTAGCCATTCAGTTACATTGCAGTTAGTGACTTTCCTTGATCTCACTTTCATTGCCATAGCTGCCTCCCATGGGATCCTGGGATCTGTAGTTTCATGCGATTCTTAGAATTCTCTGCCAGAGGGCTCTAGCACCTCATCAGACAAAAAATTCCAGGATTCCATAGGATACTGCCATGGAGTTTAAAGTAGGATCCAAGTGCTATGGCTGTGTAATGAGCAAGAGATCCTCCCTCCCTCTTCTGAACGCGGTGCCTCTGGCATCTGGGCTCAGCTTAGCCTGGGGTTGCTCCCTGCCTCTGCCTCCAGCCTGCCAGCCCTCCTGTGGATGGATTCAGGATAGGGCTAGGACGCAAGGAGACCCGGGTTTGAGTCCCTGCTCAGCACAGAAACCCCCTGGGCAAGTCACACTCTCTCAGCCTCACAGAAAGGCAGTGGTGGCAAGCAACTCTCTGAATAAATCTTTCCTAAAAGACTCTAGGAGAGCCTGAGTGGTTGCCCTAAGTGGAAAATGATCTGAGTATGCAAAGTATGCACATCAGAGTCTCTGGAACATTTTCTCCAAACATTGGTGAAATGTATAGAGAAGGCATCAGCACAGACTGGGGGCCTTTCTGCACTACACTGTTACAGTGCTATGGCTCCACTCTGGACATCCTGTGGAATCCTGGGGTGTGCAGTTTAGGGAGGGGCCTTTAAAATTCTAAGCCAGAGAGTTCTTGGGCTTCAGGAAACTACAAACCCCAGAATTCCACAGGAGGCTGAAAGCAGAATAATAGCACTGTAACTGAAAGACCCTGCCAGTACTGGTCTGGTTTTGAAAGAAGCAGCTCTGTTACGTTCTTGCAGCCTAAAAAGGAGGAAGGCAGGAGGAGGGAAAAGGAAACAAGAAAAAGAAATGTGGCAGCATGGCTCAGTGGTTACCGAACTGCTGATCGTGTACTTAAAAGTGAGGCTAAGGAAGAATTCCAGTCTTAGGTGAGTTGTAAAAGGCAGATGAGAATTCCTTCTCTGCTCAGTTTCCATTAAGGATGGTGTTGGCCTTGGTTGCAATGAAGAGCCACCGTTTCCATACCTGCCCTTTTCCTCTTCCGCCCCACTTCTCATCTCAATGCAAACTTGGGCCGTTTCCGCACTAGCCTGTTACAGCGCGATGATTCCACTTGCAACATCCTATGGAATCCTGGGGTTTGCAGTTTCGGGAGGGGCCGGGCGGCCCCTCCCGAAACTGCAAACTCCAGGATTCCATAGGATGTTGCAAGTGGAATCATCGCGCTGTAACAGCCTAGTGCAGAACCGCTGCACCTTTGCAAAAAACCCGCCCCCGTCTCCGCGCCCCCCCCCGGTGCCGGAGAGGAAAAAGTCACAGCGGTGCCCTTGACTTTAAAAAACTCTTCCCAAGAAGTCATTATGGCAAAACTCACGCTTATTTTTGTCGCGTCCTTCCCGGCTTCTTCCTGCGGAGATGCTTTTAGCTGTCGGGAATGGAAGGAAGAAGGAGTGGGGGAGAGAAAAAGAGAGGGAGAGAAAACCCATTAGTTCAGCTTCAGAAAGGAAGGGGGGAGGACGAGAGAGCCCATCAAACTAATTCACACCTTGGCCTTTAATGGAGGCTTCAAAGGCGGGCAGGCGGGCGCCGGGCTGGGAGGGAGAGAGGAAATCTGCAGGGAGGGAGAAGAGAGATTTGGGAGGGCCCGCCTGCGTGCGCTGCCAGCCATAAAAGCAAGGCGAGGGAGGGAAGGAGACCAGCTCTGGGCCGAAGCTCTCCGAGGGCGTTCGCCTCCCCACCACTTCTGAGCCACTCAAATAATAATTGCCACAGTACCTCCGGGGCCCAGTTCAACGAAGTCACACGGAGCATTCAGCGCTCCAAAAAGTCTCCTATGCATCCTCTCATTAAACCCCAACAACAGCTCAGTAAGGTAGTCCCACGTGTTGTACTGCAGAGGGGAGTGGGACATATTAAAGCAGCCAGAGCCAAGGGATGGGGACTTCCTAGCGTGCACTTGTGGCCACTGTGCGTGCTTCATCGCCTCTTCCTGTTAAACCAACCCTGCAAGGTGCACAAGGGTTGGTTTGCTCCTCCGTACCCACTGACAGAGGGCAGTTTCGACATCAGCAGGGCAGTAGCTCCATTTCGGGTTTTAGAAGGAACTTTAAAGGAGCCGTCTGAGATTCTGTTGCTGGTCAGAGCTGTCCCGCAGTGGAATCTGCCGGTGCTTCAAAGGAGAGTGGTGGAGTCTCCTCCTTCTTTGGAGGTTTTGAAAGAGGGGCTGGATGGGAGGGCTTGGATTGTGTCTTCCCGCAGGGGAGAACAGGGCTGGACTGGATGGCCCTGGGGGTCTCTTCCAACTCTGGCCATTTTCACACTGGCCTGTTGTAGCACTATGATTCCACTTTCAACATCCTATGGAATCCTGGGGTTTGCAGTTTCGGGAGGGGCCGGGTGGCCCCTCCCGAAACTGCAAACCCCAGGATTCCATAGGATGTTGAAAGTGGAATCATAGTGCTACAACAGGTTAGGGCGGAAATAGCCTCTATTATCCTATGATTCTGATAGGGTTTAGCACCTTGGACAGTTCCTTGGAAAGGTCAAACTGAAACCCGGAGCGAATTCGCTGACCCACTGACACAGAAAGTTTGGATTTTCCCCTTCACTGAGAGTGGCCACAGTGAAACCTAGAACTCCTGTGTTTTTCTTGGCGGTGCACAAGAGGAAATTTATCTGGTTGCATGAAAAGCAAAACCTGCTACTGAAATTTCCTCTTCTGCAAACTGTGAAAGGTACAGGAGCTGTTGCTAGTTTTCATCCTGGCATCCCCACCTGGGAGGGTTCCAAAAAGCTGGTTTCCTTCAAATGAAACGAAGAAAAAAAGGACTCCTGGGAGCTGAGAATGTGACATTTTGAGTCCAAATTAACAGAGTTCAGGAGTAGAGGGCTGCTGCTGAGAATGTGGGTGGAAAGTGCTAACCCAAAGGCAGAATTAATAGAGCAGGAGCTTAAGAAAGCCTGGCTGCCTTTCCCAAATTCCCCATCCCCTACTTGAAAGCAGCCACTTCTCTGCGGACGGGGGCAGGAAAAAGACTGGCTCCAAAGGTCTTATTTCCTTGCCCAAATGGGCATTTGGTCAGTCCCAGAGAGCTGAGGATTTAAGGAGAAAAACAGCAACAGACCGAAGCATCTCAGGTTCCTTGCTGATGGTCTTTTGTTTGTTTGTTTGACATTTCACATTTATTAATTTTGATACAAACATGCAAACCAATTCACAACAACACACACACACACACACACAAAAAGAACTAAAGCAAAAGGAACAAACTATACAAGAGCAATACACTCGTGTAACTAAAGCTAAAACTAAACTTAATCTGGATTAAATTGAAGTAAGACTAAGATGTAATAGAGAAACGTAAATAGCAAAAAGACTACAAGATTGTTAGCATAAACACATCCTAACTCCACCAACTAAAAGTAACTAACACAAAAGAACTCTCGCCCTCCCCATACCAACTGTAATGAAAAAGAAAAACCAATTAAAATCCAATGTCTTCGTCTACCATTACAGATCAAAGTACATTCAATTTACCAGAATTACTAATAATCATAACCCTGGAGTATTGCCTCATTAAGTTCCTTATTGCTCAAAAAATCCATAAAAGGTTTCCAGTCTACTCATGAGGTTGTTCCTGAAGAATCCCCTTCATCTTAACAGAGGCCATTTCCGCACTACCCTCTTATAGCGCGATTATTCCACTTTCAACATCCTATGGAATCCTGGGGTTTGCAGTTTCGGGAGGGGCCAACCGGTGTGGAAATGGCCAGAGACTGCCTGCCCTGCCCTGCCTGGCTCAGACATCAGTTCTGTTGGGTAGCCTTCACTAGACCAGACCACAGAATCTCTTGTGAGGTGACCCATCGGTAGTGGAGGACTGACAGTAGGATTCAGACTGAAAAATTATTTGTTCCCTGGTTTTGTCATAAGGCTTGTTGGGGGATCAGGGCCATACCTTCTTGGCTGTCCTTCCCTATCCCTGTGTCCCTGGCACAGTCAACTGGGCGCAGCACTTGAAAAGTGGACACGAAAAGTGGAACGTGTCCAGAGGAGGGCAACCAAAATGGTGAAGGGTCTGGAAGCCATGAAGCCCTATGAGGACAGTCTTAGAGAGCTGGGTATGTTTAGTCTGCAGAAGAGAAGGGGACATGAGAGCCATGTTTAAATATTTGAAGGGATGCCATGTCGAGGAGGGAGGGGGCTTGTTTTCCGCTGCTCCAGAGACCAGGACAAGGAGCAATGGATTCAAGCGGCAGGAGGAGAGATTCCACCTGAACCTCAGGAAGAACTTCCTGACAGTCAGAGCAGTTGGACAGTGGAATCTGCTGCTGCCTCCATGGAGTGTGGTGGAGTCTCCTCCTTCTTTGGAGGTTTCTAAGCAGAGGCTGGATGGCCATCTGTTGGGAATGCTTTGATGGGTGTTCCTGTATAGCAGGGGGTTGGACTCGATGGCCCCTGGGGTCTCTTCCAGCTCTATGATTTTATGATTCTATGACAGACAACATAACACTAGATCACACTGAATGAGGGTAGACTGAAATCACACAGGCAATACCAAGATTTAAGAGGGGAAATTGGGCTGTCAGGTTGAATATGGGATAGTGGGGGCCAACTGTTCCAGGTCCATAGATCACTTCTATGCTGCAGGATCCCTGGAGGGCTGAATGGACTGTATGAGATTCAGCTGCTAAAAAAGCCAATGCAATTCTAGGCTGCATCAGTAGAAGTCTAGTGTCTATGTCAAGGGAAGGGACAGTACCGCTCTATTTTGCTTTGGTTGGACCTCACCTGGAATAATACTGTGTCCAGTTCTGGGCATCACAGTTCTGGAAGGATATTGATAAGCTGGAACGTGTCCAGAGAAGGGCCACCAAAATGGTAGAAGGACTGGAAACCATGAAACCCTTTGAGGAACAGCTTAGGGAGCTGGGTGTGTTTAGCCTGGAGAAGAGGAGGTTAAGAGGGGACATGATAGCTTCGTTTAAATATTTGCAGGGATGCCATATGGAGGATGGAGCAAGCCTGTTTTCTGCTTCTCCAGAGACTAGGACGCTATGGAGCAATGGCTTCACACCTCAGGAAAAGAGATTCCTCCTAAACATGAGGAAGAGTTTCTTGATAAGAGTGGTTTGACAGTGGAATACGCTGCTGCCTGGAAGTGTGGTGGAGTTTCCTTCTTTTTTGGAGGTTTTTAAATAGAGGCTGGATGGCCCTCTGACAAAAGGAGCGCTCTAACTGTGTGTTCCTGCACGGCAGGATAAGGTTGGTCTGGGTTCCCATGGGGTCTCTTCCAGCTCTAGGATTCTGTGACCTTTTGCAACTCACTCTTTAAACTCTGGGCATCTTCCTGATTGTATCTGTGTTAGGTTCCTGGCCTCTTTGTGATTCAGTGATGAGGTGATGACAAAAAACAAAGTCTCACTGAACTACTGGCTCTCTGAACCCGGCAGGGCCAAGAGGTGGGAGAGAAAGGGCTGGGAAGGTTTTCAGGTGGGGAGGAGAGAGAAGAGACCACCGGGACATAGGAGCACAAAGGAAGAGCAGCTCTGTACATCTGGTAAGGCCTAGATCCTGGAGGAGGGGAAGAAGCCATCAGTCAAGGGGTGGCTCTCCACTGAGTCAGACAACACCCCCGTGGCACCCATGACCGCCCGCTGAGCATCGATCGGCCTGTGGCCGGACTGAGTGCCGTTCATTCATCAATCCAATCATGTCCCCCCGGGTCGGAGGTGGCTGGAAAATGTTTACCATCTCCCACTTTGGCTATACAATGCGCACATGGTTTCACGCTTCAGTTATATTGGAATGTGTTCCGTTATCTTTAATTCTCACCTTTTCTAAAATAAAATGCAGTTTTTAACTACAGAGCATGCAGAACCATCTCCTTCGGAGTCTCCTTCGCCCGCCTGGGGAAGGAAGCAGAGAGCATGGAAGGCTCCTGCCAGAGTTAAGAACTAATTGGATTCACGTTTAATATTCCCTCTCCCAGGGAAGCGCAATTCCGCGAAAGAGGACTGGCGTCTGAAGCAGACAGTTGGCGCTGCCTTCTCCAATTCCAGTCCCCAGTTCTCCGGGGAAGAGAAAAGGGTTTCAAATGGAGGCAGGGATGCTGGTAAATGGAGGGTGGCCTGTGCTTTTTAATGTAGGCAGAGGTTTTAATGGTACGTGGGCATAATTTTTATTCATTATTTATTAAAAGAAAAACAACACTTATATCATGCCCTTTGTTTAAAGAATTCAGTCCACTCTCCAATAAAACCATTCTGACAAATTAATATTAAAAGAGAGTCAGTGAGATGCAGCACTTTGAGTGTTGGACTAAGGCCATTTCCGCACTAGCCTGTTACAGTGCTATTATTCCACTTTCAACATCCTATGGTGTCCTGGGGTTTGAAGTTTAGGCAGGGGCCTCAAAGGCCATCCTCAGAGGCCCCTCCCTAAGCTGCAAACCCGAGGATTCCATAGGATGTTGAAAGTGGAATAATAGCGCTATAACAGTCTAGTGCGGAAATGACCAAGACTCTGGGAGACGGGAGTTCAAATCCTCGCTCAGCCATGGAAACCTACGGGGTGACCTTGGGCAAGTCACACTCTCTCAGCCATCCTTAGAGGAAGGCAAAAGCAAACCCTCTCTGAACAAATTCTACCAAGAAGAAAACCCTGTGATAAGTTTGCCTTACAGTCACCGTAGGTTGGAAACAACTCAAAGCAACAACCACAAATGTTAAAAATGATTTTAAGGGACTAGGAACAATTTAACGAGTTAAAGTAATAGATTAAATCTGATTAAAATAGTGTAAAACAACTTCAAATTATGTACATATGAGGCTTTATGTAAAACCAGTGAGGCTCCCAAAGCTTCAATGAGCAACCAAGTTTCCACCTGGCACCAGAATGCGAGCAACGTTGATGCCAAGCAAGCGTCCGAGGGGAGGGTGTTCCATAACTGGGGTGCTGCTACAGAGAAGGCCCCGTCCCATGCCCTCCCTTGTCCCTTACTGGTGGGACGCAGAGGGGACTCCCTCCAAGGCACCTCAATACTCAGGCAGGCACAGAGGGGGGCAGGCGCTCTCTCAAGGTCCCAAGCCATTTAGGGTCGAAATTATTGGGAATTAGAATTTCCCAGGGTGTTAGCCCTTTTTGGGAAATTCTATGAAAACTAAAACTGTTAGGAATCATCCTTCTTTTAGTAGAGTAACAGAGAAAGTATGCTCCAATCTCTGTGTAGCTTCTCTGAACTAAGGCTGACTAAGAAAAACAAAAACAAAGCAGGCAGTTTCAGGTTGCAAACTTAGAAAAGCTTACTAATGTCTAATGCATTGGGGAGCCTACATCCTAACTAGCTAATAAATAAATCTGGCAAGATAGGAGTTTCGTTCTTAACTTACCATCTTCTTGATGGAGATGCAAAGCATGGTCAGAGAGAAGGAAGAAGAAGCAAAAATGGAGAAGAATAGCAATAGCATGTGTATTTCTATACCGCTTATCAGCTTAGTGCTCTCTGAGAGGTTTACAATGTGTTAGCTAATTGCCCCCAACAAGCTGGGTACTCATTTTACCGAACTGCGGAAGGATGGAAGGCTGAGAAGAGGGGAGAGAGGGATGGGAGGGTCTTTTTTGAGACCAGAGGACCCTAGGATTTGTCCTTGGTCACGTGGCCCGCTCCCTTGGATAGGCTAAGATCCTGGAGGAGGGGAAGAAGCCATCAGTCAAGGGGTGGGTCTCCACTAGAGGTTTGCAAGAGCAAATGGGGCAGAAGGAATCTGTGGAAGCAGGGCTGCAAGGAAGTGGCACCTGGCAGTGGTGGAAAAACCAACTGAGTAAGCTTTTGGTTTACACAGCATACTTTCAATCACCCCATGTTCTCATCAGAGACTGCTGCAGGCATTCGGAATGGAGGTGGAATGAATGAATTAAACTCTCTTTTGTTATGACTGGGGAAAGACCAGCACTTCTGATGTCAGACTGCAACTCCCATCAGCCTGAGACAGCATAGCCGGTGGTGGGAACATGGGAGCTGCAGTTATGCAAAACCCAGAGGGCCATAAGATGCCCATCCTTAATTTATATCATGCCCTTCTGGTGAAAAAGCAACGCATGGTCACTTGCAACATTTAAAAGTTAACAATTTCACCAACACAACAGTGTTTATGAAAATTTAGGGTATTTAGCGATGGGCTTTGAATGGTCTTCCATTTTGCTGATTTTTTAAATGAATTTTAAATGGTTTTAACTCTATAGATTGTTGAATTCTTCTCTAACTGTATATACACATTTATACACTACATTTGCTGATGTTTTAAATCTGTACTGATTCCAATAGTTTGTAAGGCACCTTGAGGTCCAGTATTGAGTAAAAAATGAGAGCTAAAGGAATATAACAACAACAACTCCGATTTATGTTTACCCTGCCCTAAGGTTTTCTTGGCAAGATTTATTCAGAGGAAGTTTGCCACCATGGCTTTCCTCTGGGGCTGAGAGAGTGTGGTCACCCAGGAGATTTCTGTGGCCAGGCAGTGATTCGAACCTTGGTCTCTCGGGATCCTAGTCCAACACCCAAAACACTGTCTCCCTAAAAATAACCTTCTCCTATGGTTCTCTTGGCTAGGAAGATTACGTCTGCCTGCCTCTGAGGGTGAGAGAACAGGACTTGCCAAAATCTACTCCCCCCTGTGGGGTTTTATGGCTGAGCGGGGATCCGAACTCTTGTCCCTTGAGTCAAGTCCAGCACTCAAACTGTTGTACCAGGATGGCTACGTGCACTGAGGGGTAATTGGAACTGGGAGCACTCCATCATGGGAAACAAGAATTAAAGTTCTGAGGAATGTAAGTTAAGAATTGTTTCCTATGGCGTATGCACCCTTGTTCCACGAACCCCACTACTGGAAGTTCTTCTGCATCTCCTCCTTCCGCTACACTCCTTGTTGCAAAACCATTTTTCTTTTCTGGTTTAGAACGGCAGGCCCTCTTCTCTTTTGCAAAAAGAAAGACAGACACGGTTGTGCGATTCGGAGGGATGCAGAGAAAATATTAGAAAATATTAAGGTTAATATTTAACCTTAGGGTTAAGAGGTGACATGATAGCTATGTTTAAGTATTTGAAAAGATTTCATATGGAAGATGGAGCAAGCTTGTTTTCTGCTGTTCCAGAGACTAGGACACTGTGGAGCAATCGCTTCGAACTACAGGAAAAGAGATTCTGCCTAAACATTAGGAAATATTTACTGATGGTAATAGCAGTTTGACAGTGGATTCCGCTGCTGCCTCAGTGGAGTATGGTGGAATCTCCTCCTTCGTTGGAGGTTTTTAAAGAGAGTCTAGTTGGCCATCTGTCAAAGGGAGGGCTTGGATGGTGTCTTCCTGCCTGGCAGAAGGGAGTTGGACTGGATGGCCCTTGGGGTCTCTTCCAACCCTTGGATTCTATGATTCTATGAAAAGAGATTCCACCTAAACATTAGGAAGAAGATTGGAACACTGTGCTGCCTTGGAGTGTGATGGAGTCTCCTTCTTTGGAGGTTTTTAAAGAGTAGTTGGATGGCTGTCAATCAGGAATGCTTTGATTGTGTATTCCTGCATAGGAGAATGGGGCTAAACTGGAGGCCCCTGGGGTCTCTTCCAACCCTATAGACCTATGATTCTATGAAAGGTCTGTTACTAATTGATGCACATCTGACTGTTCGATCCATTCTGATGGGGGCGGTGAATCCACCCTCGCTTTTGCAGCTCCTCTTCCTCTATCTGCTCCTGTTTGTACAGCGGGCATCCAGGCACCGCAACCAATTTCTGACCACGGTTCAGTACCAGAAGAGCTCTCACAGAAGTCAGAGCAACTGCAAAAGGCACAGCCAAAAAGCCACAGATAGTTTCCGCCCTGCAGCATCAGATTTGCCAGCTGCCACTGAAACTGAATTTCCTAAGGCATGTGCATAAAATAAAAATTAAAAAAATATATTTTTTAAATTTTAGTTTTTAATTTTAGTTTTAATTTTTTAATTTATCAGCTTCAAAATAGGCAGAGTCACAACTAGAATCAGAATTTGCAGTCAAAGAAATATAAGTTGAAGGAAAGAGAAAAAAAATCCTAAAACTCGAACAGAATACTAGGACACTAACCTAAAAACACTGAATACTAATTTAAACATTAAGTGTTAGCCTACCAAACACAAAAAGACTGACTCCCCAAGCTAAACTGCAATGAAAGAAAGAAAAATGAAAAAATAAATCTTATTCTACTGTTACAGATCCAACTGGAGTTACTAATGTCTGTGTTGTTGTTGTGTGCCTTCAAGTTGTTTCCAACTGATGGTGACCCTAAGGTGAACTTATCACTGGGCTTTCTGGGGCTGAGAGTGTGTGATGTGCCCAAGGTCACCCAGTGGGTTTCCATGGCCAAGTGGGGAATCAAACCCGGTTTTCCAGGGTTGTGGTCCAGCTCTCCAACCCCCTTCGCCATGTCGGCTTCACCACTGTCCCTAGCCACAAATTACGGCATCGTTAGATTTCTTATTGCTCAAAAAGTCCATAAATGGTTTCCAGTCTTTCAAAGAGAATGTACAGTTGACTTATCCTTTAAAACCCACATTAGTTTGGCAATTTGAGCTAACTTGGGAACCTTAATGATCCTTTCTCCCGTCAAAATAAAATAAATTCCAGTGCAATGGAGGACATGGTTGAGGTAAAATTCAGCTGCACCTAAATTCCCACCTGAGACTCTCTGGTTGGGCTGACCATCTTGTCCTAGCTCCCACACGAAGCTGGAGCTCCTCTCATGCCTCCCAAGTTATGGCAGACTCTGTAGCCTGGCCCACTGCACCCTCCCAAACAGGGCCGGCCCTGCCATTAGACCAGTGGTTCTCAACCTGTGGGTCCCCAGATGTTTTTGGACTTCAGCTCCCAGAAGCCCTGAGCATTGACCATAGTGGCTGGGGCTTCTGGGAGCTGAAGTTCACAAACATCTGGGGAGCCACAGGTTGAGAACCGCTGGATTAGACAGAGAGTGAAGCAGCTGCAGATTCAGGGTTTCATCAAAAGGCAGCTGACGATCCCTTTGCTCATTCCCCCCATCCCTGATTATGTATGCTTACGGCCAGGAATAGGAGAAAAAGCAATTACAGGATATTCTGCTTCATGTGCCGATGGCTTTGGAGCGCTGTGTGACTTGACTTAGGTTCGTCACGGAGGAGGGAAGAGCATTTGCAACTCAGCCTCAGCAGTTAGTGGCTGGCAGCTGCCGAGTCAGAGAGGCAGTGGCTCCGCTCTGGGCTTTAGTACAGACTTTGAAGAAGCTCTCCTTCAACCTTACCCTCCAGAAAGTTTTGGCATCTTAGATGCGTCTTTAAAGAGAGCTGTCCAAGGTTCTGAATGGTCCACATAGCTCCAGCACCTTGGAGAGCACTTTCTAAAGTCTAGAAAGGAAACAAGAGTGGATTCACGGCGCAGCTGACACGGAAGCCGTGGCTTAGAATCACAGAATCCAAATATCCCCCAGGGCCATCCAGTCCAACCCCATTCTGCTATGCAGGGATACATAACCGAAGCACTCCTTTTGACAGAGGGCCATTCAGTCTCTGTTGAAAAACCTCCTACAAAGAAGGAGACTCCACCACAATCGCTCAATTCAAACTGCTCTTACCATCGGGAAGTTCTTCCCAAGGTTTAGCGGAATCTCTTTTCCTGCAATCTGAATCCATTGCTCCATAGTGCCCTGGTCTCTAGAGCAGCAGAAAACAAGCTTGTGCCACCCTCCATATGTTGTCGTTGTCTGCCTTCAAGTTGTTTTTGGCTTACATGGTGACCCAAAAGAGACCCTCTCATGGAGTTTTCTGGAGTAAATATGTGATGCTCCCAAGGTCACTCAGTGGGTTTCTACGGCTGAGTGGGGAAGTGGACCTTGACTTCCAGGATTATAGAGCAATACTCAGACCACTACCCTGCCCTAGCCTGCCTCCATATGACATCTCTTCAAATATTTAAACATGGCTATCAGGTCCCTTCTCCTTCTCCAGGGTAAACACGCCCCGCTCCCTAAGCTGCTCCTCAGAGGGCTTCATGGCTTCCAGACCTTTTAACATTTTGGTCCCTTCCTAAAGCCATGCCAGGTCTTCTGACTGTGACCGCACCGGGCAAGACCTGGGCCCATTTCCCAGAACCGCCCCGCTTTGGGCCCTCCTGAGGGCTTCCCCTCTTCCCCATAGGCCTCCCCAACCCCTGATTCTGGGGCCCTCCTCCACTCACCCCATTCCCTTCCCCTCCTGCTGCTGAGGGAGAGTGTTACTGCAGCTCCTTCCCTGCCATGATATGAGTGCCAGCCACAAGCGTGTTGACAAAAAATCTCTCACAAAATAACAGAGCCTCATTAAAATAAGAAAAGGTGCCTTGCCATTATTTGGCCCTTATCGCTTTCTGCGTGGGGAAAGTCAGAGAGGGAGGAGGAGGAGAAAAGAGAAAGAGACAGCTGTTTTCCAAGCAAGATATGGGGGAAGAGAAAGACACAGGAGAAGGCTGGAGAGAGATGGAGTGACGGATAATGGAGGATAAGAACCAGAGGAAACGAGAAAGAACATGGAAACAGAAGGTGTTGGGTGATCGTATCGAATTTTGGGAGAGGCAGGGGAGGAGAGAAAATGACACCCCAGAGGGAGAGAAGGGAAGAGATTCATACACTGACAGAGATTTGTATGTTGCACATTCATACGCACAATTTCTTTTAGCTTGGTGCCTCCAAAGTGGTTTGGACTGCAGCTCCCAGAATCCAAGTCTATATTGGCTGAGGGTTACATCAGGTCGAGGACTACCCTATGGCCGGCCATTCATCAACTCCCCAGGCCGACTGTCAAGTAACTGTATGGCCATTCCATTCCATTGATGGTGGATCAGAGGAGCATCTGGCTTCATCCCTGTAGCCAGGCATGAAGGCATCACGTCTTCCTCTGAGGTCCTCCAGAAGTCTCAGAAGATGATGTAATCATTCTGCATCTCACTATTTGGAAACAGTCAGATGGTTCTCCGACCTGTTCCAGCTCTCTCTGGGCATGGAATAGCTGAGGCAGCTACAAACAATCCTAGAGCTGGAAGGGGCTTCATGGGCCACAGAGTCCAACCCCGTGCTCTTTTTGAAGACAGCCAGAGAAAGAAGGAGACCCCACCACCTCTCTAGGCAATTGGTTTTGCCAAACTGCTTTCACAGTCAAGACTTTCCTTCTAATAGTCAAATCAAAATCTACCCTCCTGTAACTTCAGATTGTTAGACCTGGTCCTACCCTTTGAGGTGGTAGAGAACTGGCGTGCCCCCTCCTCACTGGAAAGGCCTGCAAAGTATTTAAAAAGTGCAATCACATCACCCCTCAGTTTTCTCCTCACTAGGCTGAACATGCCCAGTTCTTTCAACCTCTTCTCATATGTTTTGTTCTCCATCCCTCTCACCATCCTTGTTTTCCTTCTCTGGACCCACTCCAGCTTGTCTCTATCCTTCCTAAAGTGAGGCATCTAGAACTGAATACAGTACTCCAGTGGAGGCTTGACTAGTTTAAAATATAGTGGGATTATTACTTTCCTCAACTTGGAAACTATCCTTCTATTAATGCAGGCTAAGTTAGCATTTCCCTTCTTTGCTGCAGCATCACACTGCTGGCTCATGTTCACCTTATCTTCAACAATAATGCCAAGGTCCTTTTTGCATGTAGTGCTGCTGAGCCATTTTTTCCCCATCCTATACCAGTGTATCTTGTTTTTGAGTCCTAAATGTAGAATTTTGCATTTGTCTCTGTTGAATTTAAGTTTATTAATTTCTGCACAAGTTTCTAGTTTATCTGGGTACAGAGAGAGGGAGGCAATCTTCCACAGCAACCCAAAAGAGACATAGGACATGTAAGGTAGATTTATGCCTTTGTAAAGATGGCCACCTATGCCTGACAACTGGCTTTTAAAATATATAGGGAGAGAGCTATGTTCTGCTGTGGGGAGGGGTGGGACAGCTGGATGAAAATGACATCATTTCCTGCTTAGGTGACGGAGCTTCTGCAGCTGCTGGTGCCTGGTGATTAACGGAAGAGAAACTAACAACACTCATAATGTTTACATAGGCCAGAAACTTGCTGGAGCACTACACTGGTGTAAAAGCAGCTGCACAGCGGCTGTGCATTCTCAGAGGGTGCATAAGTGCATCCTTAGTGCGGGCACATTGTGGAACTCCCTCGTGCAAGCGGGCTGGCAAAGGCCTTTTTATTAATACAGGTTTTTGGCTTTTAATTGGAATTGGGCCTTTAACTCGTTATTGCTCTAACTGTGAAAGTGTATTTTAATAGAGAGTGCTCTCCTTTTAATTGCCATTGCTCTATACCATAACCCTGTACTTCTCTTGGCAAGAGATTTTCCATGCCTTGCAACTGGCTTTTAAAATATTTTTTGGGGGGAGAGGTCCATGGTAGTGCGTGTGTGTGTGCGTGTGCGCGCGCGTGCGTCAGGGTGCAAAATTATCCTGTGCCAATGAGCCCTAAGAATCAAAAGGGAGCATTTGAATTGCCCATTTTGGGCACTTTTGGTGCACATTCTTAGTGCCTCTTATATGCAGCCCTGTCAAGTAGACTAAAGATTGTCCCCTACCCCCTTGATAGTGCAGACACAGAAGGGGGAAGGAGGCCTCGGGGGACAGAGGAAAGAGAAGAAAATCTTGCCAGTGGCCTCCAAGAAAATATGGAGCAGCGGCAAGATTTGAACTTCGGATTTTTCACCCCACATGTTCAGCCTGGACGATGGCACCTTCACTGTGTGAAATCCCAGTGATCAATCTGTGGTCCTCTGGATTTTGCCGGACTACAGCTCCCATCACCATTCACCTTGGTTATGCTGGCTGAGGATGATGGGAAGAGGGGGGATCTATGATGGCTGGACGGCCACGTGCTCCTCTTCCATTACAATGAATGAACAGTTGGACCTATTGTGGTCCCATTTGATGATATACTTTGATTTATGGTGCTATGAATTCTGTGTCATTTGAGGGCACTCCACTGAAAAGGGACAGCTGTCCAGGGGGGTGGGCGGCCATTTGGGGTGGGGGAGCTGCCTCCATTTCCCTCAATGCCCCCTTCCATGCACCGGAAAATGGAAAATGACTGGGGGTATTCAGGGAGAACAAAATGAATGCAATGCTGCTATTTTTACCACGTAAAACAGAAACAACAAAAGTGTGTGTGTGAGAGAGAGAGAGAGAGATAGAAAGAGAGAGAAGGGGCAGAGAGCACATCAACAATGAAAATAAATGTAATTAAATAGAATGCAATTTAAATAAATGAATAATGTCATGAATGAGCTCTTTTAAATATAGAAAATGAATAAAAGTGTTTTCTTATAAAAAAAATCTTGCACATTCCTGGTGGGCCTCCAGATACTGTTGGATTTCAACTCCCAGCATCCACAGACATTGGACAGAATGGCTAAGGGTGGTGATGGCAGCTGCAGTCCTAACGATGTCTGAAGAACTGCTTGGCTCCCATGGCTGCTCTATGCAATGATGCTGATCCCGGTGATGCATTTCTCCTGCAGCTGCAATTGCCATCATCACCATCACCATCATCATCATCACCATCATCATCATCATCATCATCATCATCATCATCATCATCATCCCACCCTTCCTCACAGGAGCCAAGAGTGGCTAACAGCCTCTAGCCACTATACTCCAGCATTTAAACGCCACCATCACCAGTCCCAGCTGGGACCACCCGGCCTTTCCTGGCAAAAAACCTGGAATCCTGGGGCAAATTCTTTTTTTTTTAAGTTATTTAACAAAATCTGGAAGAACATATACACACATTCAAATCAAAAGAAACAGAACATTATCAAACATTAAGACAAAAGAATAAGAAGAATATAGAAGAATAAAAAAGGAAAACAGTCAGAAAGCTTCATTTCTCACACCCATTCTTAACTTCCTCCTGTACCTGGTATGGTAATATCATTGCTTTCTTTACCAATTATCTAAGTCATCCCGATTTATCTATGTATTGCAGAATATACTAGCTTGACTTTCTTTCCTATGCCAGATATTGATATAATTATGTACATATTTATTATTTCAAAATATTGGTATAGTTATATAAAATTAAGGGTGGAAAAACCCTTCAGAATCAAAATTCAAAATAAGCCACCTTTAAACTTTTCCAAATGTTCTCAAAATGTAATATGATAATATCCCAATCCTTAATGATTGTATCGTATTTGAATTCTTCAAAGCCTCTCTCCACCAGGACTGAGAGGAGGTCCAGGGCTTGCGGAAAGAAAAATGGAAAGGGAGGGATGACAATCTGGCCATTTCTGCACTAGACTGCTGTAGTGCTATCATTCCACTTTCAACATCCTATGGAATCCTGGGGTTTGCAGCTTAGGGAGGGGCCTTTGAGGATGGCCCTTGAGGCCCCTCCCTAAACTTCAAACCCCAGGATTCCAGAGGATGCTGAAAGTGGAATGATAGCACTATAACAATCTAGTGCGGAAATGGCCAAAGAAAGGGAGAGGTGGTGGTGGTGGTAGAGGAAAGAGAGAGAAGGAGAGGAAAAGGAAGAAGCGGAGGAAGGAGAGGAAAGAGAAGAAGGGTGGGAGCGATGGAGGAAGAGGAGGAGGGGTTTTTGGAGGAGGAAGAGAAGCACCTGGTTCGAGGCCCAGCTCTGCTTGTCTGTCCAGTCCTTGTGTGTGCGGACGTACCACCACTGGATCTCCAGGGAGTACGAAGGGGAGCCGCTGCCCCGGAAGGAACACGCCATCTCCACATCCTCGCCAGCCCGGGCGGTCATGTCATGCGGGGTCTCGGTGAAAAATGCTGCAGGGAAGGCAAAGAAGTGGTGAGGACACAGCAGGGGCACCCGGAAAGAAACGTCTAGGGGTTGAGCGGGCACAGAAGAGGCAAGCACGTTTGGAAGGGAGCCAACTCCATTTCACCTCGGGGCAAATGTACGTCAAATTGAAAAGGGAGGAGGCTGAGAAAAGATTTGGGAGATATGTTTGCTTGGCTTTTCTCAGGCCTACTCAGAGCCTGAGAACTGGAAATATTGTATATGCCTTGGCTTTAAGTAATGGTGAGAGCCAAGAAATTGGGTCAGTGCAGTGCAGTATTTGTGTGTGGAAGGGGGCTCCCTGTTTGTTTACTTCTTTATTTGATTCGGATTGAGCTGAACTGAGTTGATTTCCATATTTCCATCTTACTGGCGTGGACAGTCCTGATTCATCCTCTGTCACCCCACTTTCTCATCCACCTTTAAGTGTCCCAGTTTCCCTCTCCTCCTCAACCTGTTCCGCCTCAGCCTCATTTCCATTGCTGCAAATTGAGTTCAAAGTGCAAAAGCATTGTGAGCAGTGACCCCTCCCTTACCACAACCTCTGCACACACGAATGTGGGGTTACACAAAGCTCTGCATTCCTTTATACTCAATGGATGCAGCAGGTGCACAACCACACTGGTGTGGGCACATGCATATCACATCCATTGACTATGACTGGATATGATGCTTGCTTTTTTTGTTGTTGTTGTTCTACGCAGAGCTTCCTGGAACATAAGTCCTGCATTTAGGGAGGGCACATTGTACTCAATTAACCCAGCAGGGGAGGGGGGAGGGCAGGGGAGAGGAGAGGCTGGAGTCTTGCCCTTCCCAGAAGACACAGGCAAATTCAATCTGCTGCTGCCTCTCCCAGTTTGTCTCTTCTTCCTCATTAATAACTTTTGCCCTCCTGGACTCATTCTGGTATTGTTTGGTCACATGTGTCCCAATTTTCGACCTTGAAATGTTGGAAGGTATAGGCTTATATCCTGCTTTTCTCGCACTATGTGACCCAAAACAGCTTGCAATGTAAGTTAAAATGAAATAGCTGGAGCATCCATCTCCCTATCAGGGGCTTGGTGACTGCTCTGAGCTGGAACTGGCTGCAATGCAACACTCCTCCCCCAGACTCCATTTGGGGCCACAAACTGACTCCCATTCCTTTGGTAAGATAGACTTTATTGGTGGTGAATGGATGCAGCAAAGGGTCTACAACAGAGGAAGGGATCCCTGCTTTTTAGCTGTTGGGTTCCAGCACTCCTTCCTAGCAGGCTTAGACTATTCCAGGGCAAATGCTCCAGATCCCCTTGTCTGGATGTTGGTTCCCCTGCCTGGCATGCATAACTTCCCAGGACGAGTCAACTAAAAGATGGGACCCCAGAACCAAAGGACACAGAATGGCACGGGTGTGATCCATCTCCCATCCAAACAGACAGGAGGACAGCACAAGTAAGTTGATAAGAGGAAGGTTTACTTCCCTGGTGTGACCCCAGCCACTCCTCATCCTCTAACTGCCAGGCTAAAACACAAAGCAGGTAGCAGGACTGACAGAAGACAGAATGTCCCTTTTTATGTCAATGGACAGGTGCCGATGTTTGGCCATGGTGCTGGCAAGGACTGTAGAACTCAAATGCCGGTGGCAGGACCAAGCTCACTGCACTGGAACACAGCAAAGGCAAGAAGGTGTGCCTCCGTGCTGATTCCTGCATGTCTCACGCTGTGGTTAAAAGCATGAGAGCAGACTCAGCCCTACATTTTAGTCAGTTGGCAACCCTGGTCCTTTAAAATCACAGAGTTGGGCTGCTCAAAGAAGAAATGTCATGCACAGTCCACAGACTGTATTCTGTAATTTACCAAGTTTGAGATTAAATTTCGGTGGGGTGCACACATGCTCTCCTTTCCCGTTCTTCTTTTTACATTTCTCACACAATTAAAAATCGGAGCTGTCAACCAATTAAAGATCCTTCAGTTAATTAGTGATCTTCTTTCAAATGATTAATCAATTAGCCAATTAAAATAAATACTACAGTAACTCAATGCAGGTGTTATCTTGAGAATATGCAATTAAGACAGCAATTGCTCTTGACTAAATAACACAGACAAGTCTTCTATTGTTGGGGAAATCATCTTCAACGTGTTGCTGAGATTGAGAGATGTGCTGGGAAGATTGGATGGAGAATTCCTCCTGCAGCTCTGAGCTGCTGTTGCAGCGCCCGGCTCTGCCTGCGTGACAGCAACGCACCTTCTAGCTAGTCTCAGCTGTGTAGAAAATAGTACGCAGGTCCATTTCTGCAACCCCAGGGAATCGAGTGGGATGCTGAAAGCACTAATGGACAGTTAAGCACCATCCAAGCATGCACAAATATGCTTGAAATGGTTACACTCGTGAAACTCCACTTATGCAACCATGCGGTGGACGTGTCCCTCACCCAATGGCCACAAAAGCAGCACTGCATGGCTAAGACCCATTCCACACTGGACTGTTATAGTGCTATAACTCCACTTGCAACATCCTCTGGAATCCTGGGGTTTGCAGTTTTGGGAGGGGCCACCTGGCCCCTCCCGAAACTGCAAACCCCAGGATTCCAGAGGATGTTGCAAGTGGAGTAATAGTGCTATACCAGTCCAGTGCAGAAATGGCCTTCAGGAGCATGTGCATCTGTGTGGAAAAACCAACAGGATTCCCTCCATTACCTTGAGATCTCCAGGTATCTTATCTCCTCTAGGTACTGTTGGAAATCTCAGCATTCTCTCTCCCCCCACCATCTTGTTGTTAGAACAGATGGGCAATAGCCAGATAGGGCCTCCCTTTCTGTTGCATGCCAGATCTTCTCCATTTGCCTTTCTCTGTCTTTTATTGCATGATCATAAATACCTTTGGTGCTCAGATCATGTGACCCAGGACAGTTGCTTGGGTCATCGGTCTTATAAAAGTTAAGACCCCCCCCTCTCTTTGTTCTCAATGGCTGCTTTCCCTGAACTCTTCGCATGCTCCGAGTTTGAGTCCCATCAAGGAGGATGGTGAGTTAAACTGAAGAATCTCCTATTCACTAGATTAGACAGGTAGCAGGGTCTCTCAATACAGATGTAAATGAAGAGTCATTAGCAAAGTATTTAGTCTTTTATTCAAAGCTACCTGCGTCTGTGTTTATTCCAAGTACCAGTCTGAAGCCACAAGTCATTAGATAAAACTTCTACCGCTTCTCTGTGTGACTTTGCTAAATGAAGATTGGATCCTGACAGGTTCAGTCTCATTTTTTCCCACATATTTGGATTATGGGCCCAGAAGAGAAGTTCTTTGTTTGATGACCACGTGGCACCCGGCCGGCAGAGACTGACCGAATGAAAATGGCTTCAGGTCATCTGAACCAATTTCTTACTATTGAAAAGTTAAATGGTAGCAATTACTGAAATTGGTCTTGGAATATGCAAATGCAATTAACTACAATGGGACTATTTAAGGTTGTGAAAGGACAGAGGCCCACAGAAGATAGGGCAAAGCAGAAATTTGATGAAGATGATGAGAAAGCTGCTGCTTACATTTGCCTTGCTATAGGTACCTTCTACATTAAAGGATGGAGAAAGGGTGACCTTGCAAGGTTAATGTGCCTCCCAGCTTGTTTTGTAAGCCCCCAGAGCCACCAAATGCACTTGTTTGTTTGTTTGCATTTTTTGTTCCTAAAATGTCTTCCGCTGGGTTTCTTCTTGGTTTTAAAACAACCTTTTCTGGGCCCAACATGAGCACAGCGAAAGCTCCATGCATGCTAAAATAGCCCCCTACCCATGGCCCTGTGGAACATAAGAGAACTTTTTAATGATTTTTTTTTAAAAAAAGAAAGCTGGCTGGGGTTCTAGAACTGGCATCTTGTTGGTGGATACAGAGCTATAACTTTCCCTTCCATCTGTATATATCTATTTTTGGTCACTGCAGAGGTTGGCATGCCTGTTTTCTTCTTCTTTTTCTCTCTGCAGTGACCAAAGTCTCCCCAGACCAATTGTAGAACCACTGAGTTCCCCCACCCGTGGCCGTTTCTACCTGGAGGGAAGCAGAGGAGATTGCAGAAGCTCCTGGGTACGTTTCTGTAGCCAGATGTGAAATGATTTCATCAGCCACTGAAACCTCTGAAGGACCCAGAAGGACCTCAGGAGCTGATGGAATCACTTTCTGTATAGCAAGGTCACAGCCATGGACTTCTGTGATCCCCCCGTAACTCTTCTCCAAGCATGAATAGCCATGGGCGTGTGATGGCAGAGCGGCTTCAGAAGTTTTACAGCTGATCTGGTAAAATGTCTCAGCACAGTGTAGCTCCTCACGCAGTACTACTGTATTTGCCATGTATATATACTAGACTTTAAATTAAGAAATTTTAGTCCAAAAATTTACTCTGAAATCCTGGGTCTATTTATCCATGGCCATTTCCGCACGAGTCTGTTACAGCACGATGATTCCACTTTCAACGTCCTATGGAATCCTGGGGTTTGCAGTTTCGGGAGGGGGCGCCCGGCCCCTCCCGAAACTGCAAACCCCAGGATTCCATAGGACGTTGAAAGTGGAATCATCGTGCTGTAACAGACTCGTGTGGAAATGGCCCATGAGTTAATGCCCCACTCCGCCATGGAAGCCCACTGGGTGACCCTGGGCATGTCACACACTCTCAACCCCAGAAAACCCCAAGACGAGTTTGCCTTAGAGTCACCCTAAGTCAGAAAGGACATGATGGCACCCAACAAGAACCACCACAACAATGCAGGACTGCAGCCTTCGAACTGTAATGTGAAAAATCCCCCTTTCCAAGCTCTGCCCTGGAAGCAGATCCAAACCAGACCGAACAGCATCTTGGTTTTCCCTCTCAAAATAGCTGCCTGGAGCGGCTTCCTCACTGAACGCCTTCCCCACAGATCTCCTCCGGCTCTCAAGATCCACCGGTTTAGGTGCCCCCTCCCTCTGCGGGTGCCATCAGTATTCCCCACCTCATCCGTCTCCCCTCCTCCCCTCCTCCATCTCGGGGATAACATGACAGGCCAGGAGCCGAACACTAAAAAGGCGAGGTCTGGATTAATCAGAAATGATCAGCCGTCTCCGCTCCCGGAGCGAAATGTGGTTTCACCGTCAGTTCCCTTTCACATTGCCAGAACCTTCCTGGGAAGAGGGAAACCACATGAAGATGAGCCAGAGGAGGCCCCAGCCTGGAATCCTCCTCCTCGTTGCCACAGACAGAAATATGCAAATCCGCAGGGAATAGAAGGGAAAATTCCTAGAAGGCTGCACGCTTTCATCTTACACCACAGTCAGGTTGTTGCAGAAGTTTGGCTTTGAACATCCATGTACTGACAGAATGGCAAGCTTAGGGAAATATTTGGATATGGTTGCTTCTGGCCCTTGATTTAATTCCTGGTTGCAAACATTTGGGCCAGGGGTGGTTGCGCTGGTGGCAACGATGATTGCTGGTGATCCTGCCTCTTCCCAATCTGCAGCTCAAAATGGCTTAGGACAGGTAAACGAAACACAATTGAGAACTATGCCAAATGCAGAAGTTAAAAATATCATTAAGCTACCCATAAAATTAAAAACATAGCTATTAAAATCCACAAATAAAACACAGATAGACAGTACAGCTCAATTCTGCAGGCCTCAGTTCCTTTGGTCTTCAAAGGGCTGCCAATTTTTCAACATACAAACAAACAATCTGTGTGTGGAAAGACAGCAAGGAGGGTGCCAGTTTGGGAAGGGGGTCCCAGAGAGCCTGGGAACATCAGCAAGGAGGGTCTGCCTCCTGTGTTCCCACCAGATGCACCTGTGAGGCTGTTGGGACAGCAAGAAAGGCCTCCCTGGAAGATCCCAAGGCACAGGCAGGGCCATACAGGATGATAGCCTGGACCTGACCCAAACAGCATGTTGGACTGTGTCTGGAAACAGACCATCACCAGTAGAGCCACTGCAGCAGGGGAGTCATATGCTCCCTATAGCTATTGGCTCCAATGTCAGGTGGGCACTAAATCCACTCAGGGTTTTGCTTCAGACCGTAAAGTTCCTCTCCAAGATGCTGCCCAGAGGTGGATTGGGCACATATCCTGGGCATCAAGTAGCACACCCTTTCCCCAGGAATAACATAGAATCATAGAATCCTAGAGTTGGAAGAGACCCCAGGGGCCATCGAGTCTAACCCCCTGCTATGCAGGAACACCCATCAAAGCACTCCCAACAGATGACCATCCAGCCTCTACTTAAAAACCTCCACAGGAAGAGACTCCACCACACTCTGAGGCAGCATCTTCCACTGCCGGACAGCTCTGACCATCAGGAAGTTCTTCCTGAGGTTCAAGTGGAATCCCCTTTCCTGCACCTTGAATCCATTGCTCCTTGTCCTAGTCTCTGGAGCAGCGGAAAACGAGCTTGCTCCCTCTTCAACATGACATCCCTTCAAATATTTAAGCATGGCTATCATGTCCCCTCTTAACCTTCTCTTCTGCAGACTAAACACACCCTGCTCCCTAAAGCATTCTTCATAGGGCATGGCTTCCAGACCCTTCACCATTTGGTCACCCTCCTCTGGACACGCTCCAGCTTGCCAACATCCTTCTTGAATGGAGGTGCCCAGAACTGGCCACAGTATTCCAAATGAGGCCTAACTAATGCAGAATAGAGTGGTACCATTACCTCCCTCGATCTAGACACCAGACTCCTATTGATGCAACCAAGAATCTCGTTGGTTTTCTTGGCTGCCGCATCACACTGCTGACTCATGTTCAGCTTGTGATCTACCAAGACTCCTAGATCCTTTTCACACATACTGCTATCCAGCCACACGTCCCCCATCCTATACTTGTGACTTTCATTTTTTCTGCCCAAGTGCAGGACCCTACATTTCTCTCTGTTGAAATTCATTTTGTTAGCTTTGGCCCAGCTCTCCAGTCTGTCAAGGTCATATTGAAATTTGATCCTGTCCTCTGGTGTGTTATCAACCCCTCCCAGTTTGGTATCATCTGCAAATTTGATCAGCATGCCCTCCACTCCTTCATCCAAGTCGTTGATGAAGATGTGGAAGAGCCCTGGGCCCAGGACAGAACTCTGTGGCACCCCTCTAGTCACTTCTCTCCAGGATGAAAAGCAGCCATTTGTGATCACCCTTTGGGTTCGGTCGGTCAACCAATTCCAAATCCACCTGACAGTAACCCTGTCCAGCCTGCATTTTACTAGCTTCTTTGCAAGGATGTCATGGGGAACTTTGTCAATGGCCTTACTGATGTCAAGATATGCTACATCTACAGCATTCCCTTTGTCTAGCAAGCTTGTAACCCTATCATAAAAAGAGATAAGATTCGAGTGGCATGACTTATTTCTGAGAAGTCCATGCTGGCTTTTAGTGATTACAGCATTGCTTTCTAAGTAATTACAAACTGACTGTTTAATGATTTGCTCTAGGATCTTTCCTGGAATTGATGACAGGCTTACCGGGTGATAATTATTAGGGTCCCCTTTTTTCCCCTTCTTGAAGATGGGGATGACATTTGCCCTCCTCCAGTCTGCTGGGACTTCTCCTGTTCTCCAAGAATTCTGAAAGATTATTGCAAGTGGTTCAGAAATGACTTCTGCCAGTTCTTTTAATATCCTTGGATGTAATTCATCTGGCCCTGGGGACTTGAATTCATCTAGTTTAGCCAGATATTCCTGTACTACTTTCTCTATTTATTCTGTGCTGCATTTCCCTCGCTTCCTCACCTGCTCCCCACACCCCAGATTGGGTACTTTTATCCTTTGGGAAGAAAACTGAGGCAAAGAAGGTATTAAGTAGTTCTGCCTTCTCCCTCCCCCCCCCGTTATTAATTGGTCACCTTCTCCACGTAGTGATCCTACCATTTCCTTGTTTTTCCTTTTGCTGCAAACATGGAAGGTGGAGTTATTCTAAGCACTCTAAAGGCACCAGATCTTGTCTAATCTTGGAAGCTAAGCAGGGTCAGCCCCAATTAGTATTTAGATGGGACTGCCAAGGAATACTAGGTTCTATAGGCTACTTCTCAGGGGAAGGAACTAAAAAAGCCATCTCTGAATATTCACCACCTAAGAAAACCTCAGTGAAATTCATGGGAGTCTCCATAAGTTATGCATGCACACACAAGAGGACAATATACATCAAAACTCCCAGATCCCATCTGATCTTGGAAGCTAAGCAGGGTCAGCTCTGGTTAGTACTTGGCTGGGGGACTGCAAATGATTTCCAGGTGGCATAGGCTCTATTTCAGAGGAAGGACCTGGCAAAACCACTTCAGAGGATTCCTTGCCTAAAAAATCCCTATACAATTCATGGTGTTGCCATAAGCTGAGAGGTGACGTCAAGGCACACACATGGCTAAAAATACCTCTGAGGATTCCTTGATTAAGAAAGCCCTCAGAAATCCATGGGGTCACCAGCAACTTGAAGGTGTGTGTGTGCACACACTGGAGTTTTAGAATTACAGCAAAGCTGAAAGGGGACATAAGGGTTCCAAAAAAGTATATATAGAGCCTGATAGCTAATTGTAGCTATGGTGATTATTTGAAGGCTAGATAAATACATTTATATTAAAGAATATATGTTATAATAATGATTTAATCAGACATACAAACTCCACCTTAAGTTACAGTTTTATGTAAAGGTGTTCAAATTGCCCTCCCAGCACACCAGCACCCTACTTACATTCTCAAAGCACAGAGCTGCCAACCTCACTGAAATTTTCTTTTGTAAATTTGCAACATTTCACTGCTATTGGAATATTTAAGGGTGTATCTATTATTTGAAAAAAAACGAAAAAAATCCAGAATTATAAGCTGTTACGGAGTACAGTGGGCATTAGAGATTGGTTCCAGGACCCCCTATGGATGCCAAGATTCGTGGATGATTAAGTCCCATTTTGTACACTGGTTCAGTAAAATGGTGTCCTTTATAGAAAATGTCAAAATCAAAGCTTGCTTGTTGGATTTTTTAAAAAATATTTTCAAGTTGTGGTTGGTTAAATCCATGGATACAGAATCCATGGATATGGGGGGGGGCTAACTGTAAACATTTTTGGGGGATACCCTATATTTATGAACTGAGTCCAAGGACTCATGTGAATGGGTGCCAGATTGCTCCATGGCTGTGTTGTCAATGGACCAACCGGTGCAATTATTACAAGCACATCACAGGTTGGTGGGGGCCCAAAGCTGAACAAAAAGTACCTCTTGCCTCCCCTTTTCTCCCCAGTCACTTCCTCCTGAATCTCCCCATGTTTCTGATAGCATCTATTATTCATATATTACTTGATCAATTGGGTTAAAATGCATCAGGACGAGGCTGTTGGTCTTGCAGAAGACACAGAGCTGAAAGTGCGCTCAGATTCAAAAACTTTTTTGTTGCTTGCACTTCTGCTCTTTAATGCCTGTGTTGCCAGGCTCCTGGAAAAGGTCACAGACATTTGCAGAAGGGGTCTTTTAATGGGAACTGCTCCAGGGCCCCAACCCAGCTTCTATAGACTCATAAAGTTGGAAGAGGCCACAAAGGCTACCCAGTTCAACCCCATTCTGCCACGCAGCAAGACACAAGGGTCATTTTCGCACTAGACTGTTATAGTGCTATTATTCCACTTTCAACATCCTATGGAATCCCGGGCTTTACAGTTTGGGGTGGGGGGCTTTGGGGCGTGCGGAAATGGCCAAGGCTTTATCTAGCCCAGTCCCCTCTTCCCTTCTCTGGGACCACACAGGAGTGGCCTCTGTCCTTCCATTTCTGCTCCAGAGGCCGGCGAGAGAATCTTCAGCCCCCTCTGGGTTCTTGATCCAGCCCGAAAAGTGAATTATTATCAGGCTAGGCAGAGCAGTTAATTCCTTTAATGTCTCTCTCTGTCCCTCTGGATGCCTGGAAATCCCATAGACTTATCGCTTTCCTTTAATCCATTTTAGCAGGGGAGCGCTGGAAAACACAGAAGGAGAGGGCACTAATGAGTCCCCGTCTCCCTCCTGGCTTTGCAAGAGACTCTCTTGTCTCTCTCTGTGTCCATTCAGCCAGAGGACAAATGGAATAACGCTGGAGTTTTCACCTGGAGAAGGAGAGGCAAAATCAGGATAATGTCTCGGGAATGCAGGATGAAGCTGGCAGAAACTGGACTGGAAGTCCCAGGGAGAATGAAGGCAGCTTGTCTAGGGCTCTGTGCAGTCCTGGACAGGGATGTGACTATTGGGAAAGGGGGCAAAATGAGGCCATTGTCCTCCCCCAAGTTAGAATTCTGCTTCCTGCAAATGAAATTTCCCTTCACTTTCCAAATCCTTAGCCTTGTATTGCAGTGCATCCCCCAGTACCTGTGAGGAAATATGTTCCTGGATTTACCATGGATAACAAAACATGCAGACAATATTGAATACTAGTAACAGCCCTTCAGATATTTAAACATGGCTATCACATCACCTCTTAACCTTCTCTTCTCCAGGCTAAATGTGCCCAGATCCCCTAAGCTGCTCCTCAGAGGACTTCATGGTTTCCATTTTGGTCACCCTTCTCTGGACATGTTCCAGCTTTTCAACATCCTTCTTGAACTGAATTCGAAATATCAGACATTTGATATGCACCCTGGCTTTTCTCTCTCCCCCAAAATATGGCCATTTCCGCACCACACTGTTAGAGTGCTGTTATTGCACTTTCAACATCCTGTAGACTCCTGGGGTTTGCAGTTTAGAGAAAGGCAATTAAAATTCTCAGCTGGAGAGCTCTTTGGCCCCGGGAAACTACGAACTCCAGAATTCCACAGGAGGTTGAAAGTGGGATAATAGCAGCATAACAGTGTGGTGCGGAAATGGCCTATGACTCAAGGATCTGTCAGGAGAATCCAATAAGGCTAGTACAACATAGAAGAGGTTAATTAAAACACTCCAAAGAACAGCTAAAGCGCATTGACCTGAATGTTAGTTCCAACTTAAGTAAACTAATTGACTCACTGGGATTTACCTGTGTGTTGATTCTCACCATTAAAAAGTTGACAAAATGAGTCTTTTCTAGAGCCATTTCTGCACGAGACTGTTAACAGCGCTATGATTCCACTTGGAACATCCTATGGAATCCTGGGGTGGCCGGCTGGCCCCTCCCGAAACTGCAACCAATAGGATTCAGGGTGTAAACAAAGGGGGCAAAACAGCACCTGCCCATGTACAAAGTTCATTCTGCTGTGGCCATTTAGTGTAACTGCCAAAGGTCTGGATGCAAAATTCTTTGCCCAGGTGTGTGTCTCTGTGCGTGTACAACACGCCTATTTTCCCATCAGAGCTATCTCCCCACATTTTGTTCCTCTTTGCCAGAATGATGCCACCATCTCAGCCATCTCCCTGCCAAATTTCTCCCGCAATCTTGTCAGGAAAACTTCCTAGGGGACGCTCCTTTAATTATGGAGTTTAAGGAGCACACCGTGCCTGCGATCGCCCTGGGGCCTCAAGCCAGGCCTAAATTACTCAGAACACAATTAAAACCCGCTCCCAAAGATTAGAAATTCAGCAGAGGAGCCGAGAAGGGGCTTGATTGGATCAAACATCTTTTTTCTGTCAGGCTTTAATTGGGAAGCCACGATATTCATTAACCCCAGGGCTTGGCCTTCCGAACATGCAGACACAGCAAGGCTGGGGGGGCGAATGGGGAGAGTGGTGTTGTGTGTGTGTGGGGGGGAAGGGATGGCACACCTCTTGCAAAGACTATTGTACAAATCCCACTTTTCTGCAGCCATTCCACTGCTAGCCTGTGGCTGCTTCAAAAGATGGAAACTGTTCCTGTTGCCAAGGCAACCGGACAGTTCCTCCCTTCTGGTGGGCTGCGCATCCAAGTGGGCATCCTATGCGTGCGTGTGTGTGTTTGTGTATGCACACATGTGCCTTCAGGTTGCCTGTTCACTTACGACGACCCCATGAATTTCACAAGATTTTCTTAGGCAAGGAATCCTCAGACGTGGTTCTGCCAGGTCCTTCCTCTGAAATAGAGCCCCCAAGCACCTGGGAGTTGTTAGTGGTCTCCCATCCAAGTACTAACCAGGGCTGACCCTGCTTAGCTTCCAAGATCAGATGGGATTTGATGCCATTAGGGTATTTAGGCCTGTGCTGTGTGTGTGTGTGTGTGCCTCCAAGTTGCCTTTGGACTTGTGGAGACTCCATGAATTTCACAGGGTTTTCTTAGACAAGTGATTTTGTCAGAAGTGATTTTGTGAGTTTCTTCCTCAGAAACAGAGCCAGCAGCCCCTGATATTCACTGATGGTCTCCCATCCAAGGACCAACCAGGGCTGACCCCGCTCAGCTTCCCAGATCAGATGGGATCCAGTGCCTTTACAATACCTAGGCCCTGTGCTGCCTTGTGTGAGTATGTGCCCTATAGAAGCAACCTTTATGGTAATAACTTTCCAAAGCTCTGCTTGGAATGAAGTTGCCAGATCAGCAGCTTCCAATTCCCCAAGATCTCTGGCCCAAAACCTGAGACCAGGGGGTAGGGTCCTTATGATGTGTACCAATTGCAAAATAGATAAGCTTGTGTATGTGTGTGTGTGTGAGAGAGAGAGAGTGGGGGGGAAGGAGGGAGGAGAGATGGACAACGAGAAATTCCTGAAGTGCCTCCTGAACTAATCCTGTTGGTGTCTTACACATGCAAAAAAAAAAGATGGATATCTGATGCAAAATATCCATAGTGAGTTCAAGGTTGTGCAAGCGGAGCTGTACCTGTACTGCTGTTGCCAAGGCAGACGCACGCGTGCACATCCATCTGCTCCTGCTGAAACCGCTCGTAGCACTACTTCCATTGTGCACTCAAATCCTGCCGTGCTTCCCTTGCTCAGTGTTGCCGTTCAACACAACAGCTGCACACGCAATCAACGCTTAATTCCACATGTGGCAATTTGTGCCGTGCAACCCGGAGGTAAGGATTTTGGCCAATATTTGTAACTTTGAGGCCCCTCCCTAAACTGCAAACCCCAGGATTCCAGAGGATGTTGAAAGTGGAATAATAGCACCATAACGGTCTAGTGCGGAAGCCATCAAAGAGAGAGAGAGAGACCAGAGGCCTAAAGGGGATAGGAGAGTCAGGAAACTAAGAACTCGCTCTCCTAACAGCATCTGTTACAATATCTGCCATTTTGGAGGCTTAAGGTCTTAAATCTGCTTATTAAAATGAGACTGAGGGCAAACCAAAGTCTTTGAAATGCCCAGCAGCTGGGAACAGCTGCAGACGGGGAGAAGAAGTCAGAAGCCAAAATCCTACAGCTTTACCTTCTCAGTTTAGTTAATCTCTCTCCTCCCAACACCCAGGGCCCCCTGAAGCCAATAAAATCCAGAGACAAAGCAGGAGGTGGAGCGTGGCTGCTGGCTTCTTGCAAATGAGAGAAACAGAAGGCAGCCAGCAGATGTTGGGGGGGTGGTGGTACCCGTGGATTTGGGGTGCTTTGACCATGGTGGATGCCCTGTGCCCCCAGTTAAGCTCTACTTAAGAAGGGCACTCAAGGGAGGGAGAAACTCTTTTGAGTTCCACCCAGCCGGTTCTCAGGCAGCCTGGCTGGATTTATTTCATCCTCTGCAGCAAAGCAATTTCAGATGCTGCATTTTATTTAAATAAATCAGAGGGCTGGGTGTCCACCTGCTGTCTTCCCCGTTGTTATTATTTGCTGACGAGTCAGCTTCATCTTATATTAACCTTTTGAATGTGAGACCTTCAGGAATCCGGGTTATTCACAGCCCTGTCCAGGCCTTGCGAATGCAGAGCTGCAACTTCGTTGGTCCATAGATTCTATCAGCATTTCTTCACTAGAGTGTTATAGTGCTATGATTCCACTTTCAACATCCTCTGGAATCCTGGGGTTTGCAGTTTCAGGAGGGGCCAGCTGGCCCCTCCCGAAACTGCAAACCCCAGGATTCCAGAGGATGTTGAAAGTGGAATCATAGTGCTATAACACTCTAGTGCGGAACAGAGTCTCGATTCAGTGATACAACATAATACATTGGGGCCCTGTGCCAGTCTCTAAATGAGACAAGCTGAAGACAATATCGATAGCAGTATAGGGTCTAGGTCAAGGGAAGTGATGGTACCACTCTGTTCTGCTTTGGTCAGACTCCACCTGAAATAATACTGTGTCCAGTTCTGGGTACCACAGTTCAGAAAGGATATGGACAAACTGGACTGTGTCCAGAGGAGGGCGACCAAAATGGTGGAAGACCTGGAAACCATGAAGCCCTCTGAGAATCAGCTTAGAGAGCTGGGTAGGTTTAGCCTGGAGAAGAGAAGCTTCAGAAGTCAACCGATAGCACGTTTACATATCGGATGCCATATGGAAGTGTTACCCTGTGAATTGGGGGTCCCGGGAGGGGCGCCCAAACAACGAACCAAACCTAAGCACAGACGGGGAAATTAGCTGGAGCACTCTCTTGGCTAACGAGAGGCAGGGCAACGCAGCTGGATCTTTTACCCTATGTCTACAGCGTCAGGTCAGTGAGGAGGCAAATGGTTCAAACAATAATTAAGATTTATTAAACAGTTATTAAAGAAAAGCACAAACACACTCCTAACTAGAAAAGGAAGATAGAATTTGAGGGGAATGGGTGATACGCCACCTGTCCTGCAGTCCTGGAGAAGCCTGATTGAAGAAGTGGAAACCCGGCGTGGCGGCCGAGGGGAATCTGCTGAACTGTCCAGTAGCAAGGCAAAGTGAAGTTCGGGCGATCCGGCGAGAGATCCAAAGAGCTCTCAAAGTGGAGAATATTTATAAGGGAAAGAACAACCGCAGGCTAGTCTGGTTTTGGGGTGAAAACAATAGGTTTTGGGTTGGGGACAAAGCCTCCAAAAGGTCAGAATTTGCATGATTAAGTTAAAGTCCGAATATAGCCGGTATGTAAATGCGGCTAGCTCAGCAGTTAAGTACCTAGCTCGCCGGGGTGTCCTCCCAGGGCAGAGGATCCCTTCGTGGCAGCGTGCATATGTAATGAAGGTATTTGTTTCGGGAGGTCCCCTAAAGCAGAACTGGCGATATCTGGCTTGGTTTGGTGAGAGCAGCAAGCAGTAGCCATGCCTAGCTTCGCGCTTGTTCGGCGGGCCTCACAAACACTTGGCTGGTGGCAGAGTAGGGCTGAATTATGATATCAAAATGATATCTTTGGTTCACCAAAGGCCAGGCCAGTACGCGGTGGTAACAGAAGATGGGGCAAGCTTGTTTTCTGCTGCCTCAAAGACTAGGATGTGGAACAATGGCTTCAAGCTACAGGATAACAGATTCCACTTAAAACGTACGAAGAGCTTCCTGATGTTAAGAGCAGTCCAACAGTGAAATACGCTGCTGCCTCAGTGGAGTGTGGTGGAGTCTCGTTCTTTGGAGGTTTTTAAGCAGAGGCTAGGTGGCCATCTGTCAGGACGAGTGCTTTGCTTGTGTCTTCCGGCATGGCAGAAGGAGGTTGGATTGGATGGCCCTGACAGATTCTATGAGACTGTGATTCTGTGATTCATACACACGAAGCTACTGCAGTCAGCAGAGAGCCAGGCTTCTGGGTGTACTTCCCTGCAAAGTACAGATCTGGTTTTGTTGCAGCAGAATTAGTACAAATGCCCAGAGAAAAACAGCTCAAACCAGATGAGAGCTTGTGATCCAATTCACACAGCAGAACCCCGAGAAGAAAGAACTACACCAGCACATCTCACTGTGACATTCGGGGACTTTAATCAGTCCCAGCCGTGAGAGAATTGATTTCTTTTGTTCTCTGGAGTCATTGGTCTGGCAGGTGAAGAGGCTTTCTCGGTGCAATGAGGACATTCCATTTGACACCACCATAAGAGGAAGAGAGCCCCCATCCTTAGCTATCGCCTTCCATTTCATTGCTCCCATCAAAACTGCTCTATTACCACCTGGCGAGGAAGCACGGAAAAGCTGCTAGCCAGAACTCCCTCCTTCTTGCTCCCAGTAACTCATAGAGAGCTCCAAAGTTGCAATAATAGTTGCAATAAGAGATTTTGAGGCCAGAATCCTGCTAGTGTCCTTCGAACGTGTAAAGTTTCCCTATGGAAGTGGATGGACATTTTTCTCCGATGAAGAATGGCCACATTCAGTTCAAAGTAGCAGAAATGGGACTGCACAAGTGAGCCAGTGCGCACGGATGCCCACGGCCATGGAATCATTCGCTCACTGCATACAAATGCATCATTTGGCGATGCATTCAGCTGCACTTTCTGTCATTCTGGATCAGTTACACAACACTGCCATTTAGCAAAAGGGTTGTGTAGCACATTTAATTCACTAATAAGCCTTTGAAACCCTTTGCAAGGAGAATTAGGGAACCGATTGTGCTACACAATCCAGATGTCTGAGAGCTGGCATGCTGTTGTGATTTGAGCATTGGACTCTGACTCTGAAGACCAAGGTTTGAAACCCAAGGGGTGACCTTGAGTAAGTCACACTCTCTCGGCCTCAGAAGGATGGCCATAGTAGCAAACACCCCTCTGAAGAAATCTTGCCAAGAACACCAAGTGACAGCTTGGCCTTAGGGGCACCACAATTTGGAAATGACTTGAAGGCACACAACAACAGCAGCAAGACAACTGTGATGTTGGGTCTCAGCCTCTGATAGGAAACATCAGCTATTTCTGCACTACATTCTTATAGCACGATTATTCCTCTTTCAACATCCTATGGAACCCTGGGGTTTGCAGTTTCGGGAGGGGCCAGTAGCTAGCTGAGCTAGCCTACTGGCCCCTCCCGAAACTGCAAACCCCAGGTTCCATAGGATGTTGAAAATGGAATAATCGTGCTATAAGAGTGTAATGCAGAAATGGCCAGCCCCGAGATTACCCAAGAAGATCAACGCAATAGCAAGCAAAGACAGAACAAAAGAAAGGAAGGAAGACTATGAAAGGCAAGCGCCTGGATTGTTATTTACTCATAACAAACCATCAGAAGCATCTTTTTATATGAAGGGAAACTGAAAAGTATCATTACCCCACTAATGGCAGTCATCACGGTACTATAAAATTACCTGTGATCAATGCACACCAAATTGCTAGCTTTCAAAACACCTTGCTCCCATACTCTCCAAGACGTATGATGCCTTTCAGTCTTGCTAATGGCCAACATCCTGAAATTAGCTTGGTCCCATTCTTGCCCCCCTCCTGCGCTGTATGACCTCTAGGGCCCTCTTCGACTGAAGGGAGCATCTGTAAAAGAGGGAAACGACAATCCGGGGTGACTGGCAGGCCAGAAAGACTGAAGAGATGTTCCTAAAATCCTCACTTCAGGGAGAATCACCTGGAGAAAGCTGGGGGAGGGGGAAGGATTCCGAACCTCATCTCCCTCCCAAACCTAAGTTGTGATCCAACATCCCCTCTGCGCAACATGAGGGGGAGATATGTCATGTCAGCACTACACAACTCCTATGCTTAGTGGCAGTATCATGGAATTATAGAATCATAGAATCCTAGAGTTAGAGGAGACCCCCAGGGGCCATCCAGTCCAACCCCCTTCTGCCATGCAGGAAAACACCAACAAAGCCTTCCCCTTGACAAATGGCCAGCCAGCCTCACTTTAAAAACCTCGAAAGAAGGAGGAGACTCCGTTCCACACTCCATTGGGGCAGCGTATTCCACTGTCAAACTGCTCTTACCATCAAGAAGTTCTTCCTCATATTTAGGTGGGATCTCTTTTCCTGCAGTTTGAATCCACTGCTCCATAGTGTCCAGTCTTTAGAGCCTCCATATGACATCCCTTCTATTATTTAAACATGACTGTCATGTTGCCTCTTAACCTTCTCTTCTCCAGGCTAAACATACCCAGCTCCCTAGGTCATTTCTTCTAGGGCTTCATGGTTTCCAGGCCTTTGACCTCCTCTGGATATCCTCCTTTGGTCACCCAGCCTGTCAATATCCTTCCTGAACTGTGGTGCCCAGAGCTGGACACAGGATTCCAGGTGGGCTCTGACCAAACCAGAATAGATTGGAACTACCACTTCCCTTGACCTAGACACTATACTCCTACTGATGCACCCCAGAATCACATTGGCTTTTTTAGCTGCTGCATCACACTGCTGACTCATGTTTAGCTTGTGGTCTACTAAGACTCTTAGATCCTGTTCACAGGAACTCTGGTCAAACCAGGTGTCACCCATCTCATATCTGTGCATTTCCTTTTTTTCTGCCTTTACATTTCTCCCTGTTGAAATACATTTTGTTCTGACCCAGCTCTCTAATCTGTTAAGGTCATTTTGAATTATGACCCTCCCCTCTGTGACGTTGGCTACCCTTCCCAATTTGGTGTCATCTGAAAATTTGATCAGCATGCCCTCCCTTCCCTCATCCAAGTCATTGATGAAGATGTTGGAGAGCTCTGGGCCCAGGACAGAACCCTGTGGCACCCCACTAGTCACTTCTCTCCAGGGTGAAGGGGAACCGTGAGTGAGGAGCACCCTTTGGGTTTGGTTGGTCAATGAGTTACAGCTCCTCCTAGGAGTAGCACTGTCTAGCCTACATTTTACTAGCTTGTTTGTAAGAACATCAAGGGAGAGCTTGTCAAAGGGTCCCTTCCAACTCTTATGGTGCTATGATTTTACGAAACAAGGCCATGTGTATTTGATTTTGTCTTCCGGCAATTGGCAGAATGGGATTGGACTGGGTGGCCTTTGGGGTCTTTTCCAGCTCTACGATTCTATGTTTTTCCTTGCCGTGAATGTAGGCCATTTCCACACTAGCCTATTATAGCACTATGATTCCACTTGCAACATCCTATGGAATCCTGGGGTTTGCAGTTTAGGGAGAGGCCTTTAAACTGCAAACCCCAGGATTCCATAGGATGTTGCAAGTGGAATCATCGCGCTGTAACAGCCTAGTGCGGAAATGGCTGTAGTCTGGGTTAACTGTGGACTATGACAGGGCAACCCCACAACACTGCTAGGTTGTTATGTTTAATTTAACTTTGCCTGGGTTTTCAGGGTGAAGGTAGGTGGGAAACTGTTGCATAAACTGACCAGTTCTTTCACCTTTCCCTTAGTAGGCAGTTTCTGCATTTGCAAACCTTCGAATAAATCAAAAGATGCCCCCAAGAAATCCGATGGTTTGCTTCTGAGTAAATAGGTTTGTTGAGGCGCTGCTGAATCCAGCGTTATTTATTGCCATCTTGTCTGATAGAAAAGATTGATCCTGGTAGCCCGAGGCTCCAAGTCTCCTCTGAGGCCTTGACTAATTGTCTGCTTTTACATCTTGCTGGGACTAATGCCATCCAGGTTGTTTTAAATCTCCCTGACTATCCACCTGTTTCTTGCCCTGGTAGATCCCTTCATGGGCTACCAGTTCAGTCTCAGACTTTTAGCTCTGGTATCTGCAGTCTAACCTCCCTCAGTACCTTGCACCTTGGCTAGTATGGCATGCTCTATCCAGGAATTTAAAATCTACAGGCAAAGGATTATTGTGTGTCCCACCAACATGGACAGCTCCATTAGGGGTGTGAACGCTTCAAAATCTGGCTCCGTATTTGTGGAATGGTCTTTCTTTGGACCTCCAGCTGGAGGGGGGGATCTCACCCATTTCTGTAAAGGGCAGAAGACTGTCTTCATAGAATCATAGGATCATAGAAATGTAGAGTTGAAGAGACCCCAGGGGCCATCCAGTCCAACCCCCTGCCATGCAGGAACACCCTCAAAGCACTCCCGACAGATGGCCATCCAGCTTCTGCTTAAAAACCTCCAAGGAAGGAGACTCCACCACACTCTGAGGCAGCACATTCCATTGCTGGACAGTTCTGGCTGTCAGGAAGTTCTTCCTGAGGCTCAGGTGGAATCTCCTTTCCTGCAGCTTGAATCCATTGTTCCTTGTCCTGGTCTCTGGAGCCCTCTCCCTCCTCTACATGGCATCCCTTCAGATGTTTAAACATGGCTCTCATGTCCCCTCTTAACCATCTCTTCTGCAGACTAAACATCCCCAGCTCTCTAAGTCTGTACTCATAGAGCATGACTTCCAGGCCCCTCACCATTTTGGTCGCCCTCCTCTGGACTTGCTCCAGCTTGACCATGTCCTTCTTGAATTGGGGTGCCCAGAACTGGACACAGGATTCAAGATGAGTAGAGTGGAGTAGAGTGGTACCAGTACCTCCCTCGATCTAGACACCAGACTCCTGTTGATGCAGCCGAGAACTGCGTTGGCTTTCTTGGCTGCCGCATCACACTGCTGACTCATGTTCAGCTTGTGGTCTATGAAGACTCCTAGATCCCTTTCACACGTACTGCTACCCAGCCACGTGTCCCCCATCCTATATTTCTGTGTTCCATTTTTTCTACCTAAGTGTAGGACCTTACACTTCTCCCTGTTGAATTTCATTTTGTTAGCTTTGGCCCAGCTCTCCAATCTATCCAGGTCATTTTGAATTTTGATCCTGTCCTCTGGCGTCTTAGCAACCCCTCCCAATTTGGTGTCATCTGCAAATTTGTTGAGCATGCCCTCTATTCCTTCATCCAAGTCGTTGAGTTGTGTTTAAGGTGCTGAGATGGGTAGCAACTGGTGGGATCCTGGGGATTTCATTCCATGTGTTGCAGTTGTGTTATGCTTAGTGTCCTTGTCCCTGACTGATGCCTTACAGTTTCTGTATGGGAACTTCCTATCCCACCAGTCTCTGATTTGGTGTTCAAATGAGCTAACTGCGTGTGCATAGATGTGTGTTTTGCGGGGAGAGAAAGTTATGGGCGCCGTCTCCACATTTGGTGTTAATTATCATCCTTCCTCTGGAATGTGTCCAGAGGAGGGCAACCACAATGGTCAAAGACCTGGAAACCATGAAGCCCTTTGAGGAGCAGCTTGGGGGATGTTTAGCCTGGAGAAGAGAAGATTAAGAGGGGACATGGTAGCCATGTTTAAGTATTTGAAAGGATGTCATATGGAGGAGGGAGTGAGCTTGTTTTCTCCAACCGGCCCCTCCCGAAACTGCAAACCCCAGGATCCCAGAGGATGTTGAAAGTGGAATCATCGCGCTATAACAGGCTAGTGTGGAAATGGCTCTAGAAAAGACTCATTTTGTCAACATTTTAATGGTGAGAGTCAACACACTCTGGCCCTGCTGCCATGAATCTTTGGAGCTCCTTCAAGGATTCTATGAACCTTAAACGCTTTGAGAAGCCTCACCCTGTAGCACATATCACACACTGGGACAAGAAACAGCGTCTCATAGGCTTCTGCCCCCAGTAAAGTTGTTGGGTTTTTTTCCTTTCAAGAGTGTCGTTTTTTAAAATAATAGTCATAGATAATTGACAGTAAATATTACAGTTATTCCTCAATAGAACTGAAAATGATGGGGAAATGATACAGATAACTAATGAGATCCTGCGTCAAGGGTGTGTGGCTAAATCTTTGCATGTGGAATTGCAGAACCCTCATGCTGAATGGCAACAGCACACACACGAAGGTGCAGCTGAATGCACCATGAAATGTCTGTCTCATGCGCCTGCGACACATCCCATGTGCATTCATGTCATAGGATCCTAGAGCTGGGGGAGACCCCAAGGGACATCCAGTCCAACCCCATTCTGCCACACAGGAAGACACAGGCCATTTCCACACTAGGCTGTTACAGCGCTAAGATTCCACTTGCAACTTCCGATGGAATCCAGCCGGCCCCTCCCGAAACTGCAAACCCCAGGATTCCATAGGATGTTGCAAGTGGAATCATAGCGCTGTAACAGTGGAGTGCGGAAATGGCCTGTGCCTTCCTGTGTGGCAGAATGGGGTTGGACTGGATGGTGCTTGGGGGCCTCTTCCAGCTCTAGGATTCTGTGATTCTATGTTTCTATCCAAAGCCCTAAACCTGGGTCCCTTTCACATTACTCAGTTTTAGTGCTACCTCAACTGTCATGGCTGTGTCTTGTGAATCCCTGGGATTTGTAGTATGGCGAGGCACTAGAACTCTCTGGCAGTGAATTCTAGATATTCCCCTTTAAACTGCAAACCCCAGGAGTTCATGGCAGTTAAAGTGGAGTCATGGTGCTAGGGATGCCTCAGACCTCTACAACACTTATGCTAATTTCCTTCTCAGGCTCCCTAAGAGTCAAAGGGAACAATTGGATTATGGAATGGATTGTGATAATGCAATGTTGTTTCTCATTCATGAAAAGTGTGGAACTACAGCAAAAGGGTGGGCAGCATTCTAGGTTAAAACAAAGGATTGCTTCACATCCTTTCTCCCAAATGTTGCTGCATTCAGTAACTAAAAAACCTGCCATCCACAACTAATCATACGGCTTCAGTTTAAGCAGGTACGCATGACTCACAACAGTGGAAAGGAAATGCAACATTCAATTTAAAGAAAAAGATTGGTGGGCATCTTATTTTAAATAATGAGATGAAAATTGGAACTTTGCTTTTGATGTTATGCCTGTCTGTTGTAATTTTGTGGGAGATACTGAATTCACGATTCAAAAAATAGCCCTTTGTCATGACGGGGGATGCAGTGCAGTACATTACAAACAAATGGCTACCTGTCTGATTTTGATTCATGCACACACACACCTGCGCATACAGAGCACATGTGTACCTTTGCTCACTGAGCCACACCACCGCCAATAAAGCACCTGCCGTGATCACGGGTCTGAAGAAAGCAGAAAGTTGTTTTCCTCTTTCGCTCCTTCCTTTGCATCCGGGGGTAGCTGAACAAGGCCAGCATCTTGCACGTGGGATGGTGTTATCTTTGAATGTGCTGATATGCGAAGGATCTTTTCGCACTGATGAAGAGGCCAGGAGATGCTCAAGAGGGTATTATGTCTGAGTCGAAGGCAGTGCCGATGCCGCAAACGTGATAAACAGAGACACAGAGCAAGGCTGCAGAAGAGAGGCTGACGGAAGGCTCGGCAGCTACGGATTTCGAGAGAAGCTGCCCAAGGGGGTCCTGGGGCTAGGAAAGGCAGAAAGAGCTGAACAGGCAGAATAGCCTAAAAAGAGGCCAGCGTGGCTCCCAAGCGAGACACTCCACGGCACAGAGGGAAGAGAAAGATTTCCAAACAGCTGGATTGCTCTCTTGCAGACCTTGATATCATGTGTAAAGCAGAGGGTTTGTCAAATCATAGCCTTGTAGAGCTGGATGGGGCCCTAGGGGCCATCTAGTCCAACCCACTTCTGGCAGTACAGGAAATCCACCAGTAAGACCCCCGTGCAAGATGGCCGTCCTGTCGTTGCTTAGAAACCTCCAACAAAGAAGAGTCCACGGCCTTCCTGGCAATAGTTTACCCTTCCGTTTTTGAATCCAGATTTTTACACATCGTCTAAGCCTTTTCCCTGTTGCCAAGTTGCTATGATTAGGATGACCTTGATACATGCAGAAAGAAAAGCAATTCCAAAGTATAACGCTTCCTGTCCTGCTTTGAGAACTAACAGTTGTCAGGCGTGAGCCTTGGAGAGACTTTCTGAAATCCCTGTGGATTGGTTTTCAGATGGGTTTCTTCGTATTTAGAATACATTTTTCTACATGTTTTCAACTGTGTTAACATGTTATTTAATAATTAATTTAATGCATATGCAATATACCCACCATGGCACAACATTTCACACCGATTGAATTTTGCAAGGCCAACCGTTTGTTTATTGCAAGCATATTCTTCAAGTTACCAATGAGGTGACTGTACGCACTGACATCGCCTGAGAGCCGATATAGAAATCAGACTATATAACTGGAAGCAGAAAATGGAGAAGCTCCGCTCTCTCTGCAAAACTAGCTGTGAAGCAGATTGTGGCACAGACTGTGAACTACTAATATCAAAAATAAGAGTAAAGCTGAAGATGAATGCTAAAATACAACCTGAAGAACATCCCCAGACAGCAGCGGTTCTCAACCTGTGGGTCGTGACCCTTTTGGGGTTGAACGACCCTTTCACAGGAGTCATCTAAGACCATCGGAAAATACATATTTCCAATGGTCTTAGGCTCCATTTCCTCCTCGGTAGTGGTGCGCAAGCGCGAGCCATGCGCTCGCGTCCTCCTGCCCCCTTTGGCAGGAACGCGTGCAGCCCAAAGGGGGCAGGAGGAGGATGCGAGCGCGTGGCTCGTGCTTGTGCACCACCACTCCTGGGCCTTTTCCACACATTACCTTATCGCGGAGGTGGGGGGTGCCCTCTCTTTGTTGCTCGTTCGTCCCGCAGCTGGCTTCCTGGTCGCGCGACCGCCCTGCCCCTTCCTTCCGCAGTGCAGCCTGGGAGCTGTAGGCTGCGCTGGGGGAGGAAGGGCTGGGGCGGTCGTGCAACCAGGAAGCCAGCTGCAGGATGAAGGAGCAGCGAAGAGAGCGCCTCGTGCAAGAACCTGCTTGCGCGAACGGCATCCCCCCACCTCTGCGATAAGGTAACGTGCAGCAAAGGCTCAGGCATGGTGATGCGCAAGTGCAAGCCATGCGCTCGCGTCTTCCTGCCCCCTCTTTAGAAGGGACTGAAATCGCTCCCCTTCTCCACTACCAGGAGAACCTCCCGTCTGACGGGCCAGCTTGGGGGGGGGCGGCAGCACGGGAGGACAGGCTCCCTCCTCGCCATGGCCCCTGCTCCACTTGCCACGAAGGGGAGCACTGCGGAAGGGCCAGGGGGCTGCAAGACGGCACTTTTCCGGGAGGGCAAGCTGTGCCTGGTGCAAAAGACAAAGGTGCTGGGATTCCTCCCCCCCCCCCCGGCCAGGGTTGACACTCTGGAAACTTTTCCCACACTGCCACCCCAGCGGAAACGAGAGCGAAGCAGAAGCAGAGCCCGAGGGGGGTTCTCGGAGTTTTTTCCCTCCCTACCTGCCCCCTCCGTTCCTGGCCGGCGAGGCGGCCTTTGCCAAGGGGGGAGGCATTGTAAATAATAAATAAATAATGTTATGTTTGGGGATCACCATAACATGAGGAACTATATTAAAGGGTTGTGGCATTAGGAAGGTTGAGAACCACTGCCATAGAAAGTAAAGGTAATGTAAAAAAATACATTTGCACTGTTAAGCCTAGTTGACCAGGAACCAGAAGGACTCTGGAATAAAGCAAGGTACATTCTTAGGGAAGAATGTAGCTAAAACGAAAAAGAAGCCTCAGTGGATGACGGATGAAACTTCAGGAAGTCAAGGACAGATAAGTAGTAAAAAGTGGCTGAAATAGAGTCAGAACTCTGAATGCAACTCTTCAAAGACTTGGGCACAGGGACTAGGAGAACTACTATAATAATCAATGCAGAGAAATAGAGGCTCACAGCAAAAAAGGAAGAAGAGACCTCTTCCACAAGATTCAGGAAATCAAAGAGAAATTTAAACCAAGAGTGGAATGCTATGCAACCAGCAGGGGAACACGTTATACGGCCAAGCACAAATAAAAAGATGATGGAAACAATACATGGAAGACTCTATTAAAGAGATGAAAGGTTGACAGATTCATTAAAGGAAGAACCATTTGAAGATAAACCTACAGCTTTAGAAAGTAAAGTTGAATCTGTACTTGGGGGGTGGGGAGGAAGCACCAGGAACAGATGGTATACCAATAGTTCTGCTTCAAGCTACAGATATAGAATCTACTCCTGTTCTAACTAAAATCTGTCAACAAATGTGGTAAACAAAACAATGGCCCACAGATTAGAAATGCCCAATTTACATTCCAGTCCCCAAGAAAGGGGATATCAGGGATTGCAATAACCACAGGACCAGCGCATTAATTTCCCATGAAAGCAAAGTGACGCTCAAAGTTCTACCACAAAGTTTTTACCATATTTGGAGCAAGCAATGCCAGATGTCCAAGCTGGATTCAGGAGGAGAAGAAGAACTACGGATCATATTGCAAACATTGCCTTGGGTAATGGAGTGCAACAAAGAATTTGAGAAGAAAATCAGTCTGTGCTTTATAGATTACAGCAAAGCCTTTGACTGTGCAGATCACAAAAAAAACCAAAAAAAAACCCAACAGCAGCTTTGGATCACTCTTAAAGAAATGGGTATGCCTCAATGTTTTGTTGTCCTGATGTGTAACCTGGACAAAGGACAAGAGGCTAAAGTCAGAACAGAATATGGAGAAACGGAATGGTTTCCAACTGGCAAGAGAGTCAGGCAAGGCTGCGTCTTATCACCCTGTCTGTTCACCTTGTATGCTGAACATATCATATGTAAAACAGGATTATACTTAGAAGAAAGAGGCATGAAAATCGGAGGAGGGAACATTGACCTTTTAAGATGTACAGATGATGCCATACTACTAGCAGAAAACAGCAGAGACTTGGAATGACTACTGAAGAAAGGCCCTTTTCGCACGGGCTTTCTCTCCCGCAAGAGCCCCATGAGCCTCGCGGGAGTGGGAGCGTCGCTCTGCACGACGCATTCCCACTTCCGCGGCGTTCACGAGGCACGAGCGGCACGAGCGTGGATTTTTTATTTTCGGCTTGAAGCCGAAAATAAACTGCTCGCGCAATGCTCACGGCGGCGTCCCACACTTACCTGAAGTGCGGTGCGCCATCGCTGCGAGCCGGTCGCGCTTCCTCCTCCAGCGCCGCCTACAGCTCCCAGGGTGCGCTGCGGGAGCTGGGGGCGTGGCTGGAGAGCGCCAGTCGCGCAAGTAGAAGCCAGGTGCGGTAAGGAGGTGCGGGAGGAATGGTGGCGTTTTGGGAGAGGATTCTCGCATGAGCCGCCCCCGTCGCGCAATCGCCGGCGCTGCGAAAAGGGCCAAAGTCAAGGAAGAAAGTGCAAAGGCAGGTTTACAGACGAACATTAAGGAAACAAATATAATCACCACAGATAATTTGTTGTTGCTGTTAATGTCCATCAAATCAACCTTGACCTAAGGCAACCCTATGGATTAGAGATCTGCAAGTCACTCTGCCATCAACCGCCCTGCTCAGGTCTTGCAGATTCAGGGATGTGTCTTCCAGTGATGTAGACTCGAGTTGACTGACTTGGACTCAAGTTGGACTTAATTCAGTGACTCAACTTGGACTCGGCTCGGCAATAAATGTTGCACTGACTCAACTCGACTCGAGACTCGTATATTTTTAATGACTGACTTGCTGCCCTTGGTTCAGTCACATAACGCGTTCATCCAGAAACCTTACGACTTTGAACAACACCACCATCTCTTTTTGCCTACTGGTCACGTGACAATCTCTCCCAAGCCCAAAATGTGGGTGCATTTCTCAAAGGGGAACAGCAAACAGGCTAGGCAATGGGCTTGACGCCTGCTCAGCAGCCTGTCCCCGCTGCATATCGGAGGGGCCTTCTAAACCTTTTTCTAAGAGCAAAAGGCAAGACTTGCCCCCAGAGTGCAGGGTGCGTCTCTCAGAGAGGACAGCAAATGTACTAGGTAACAGGCTTGAGGAGAAAGGAGCCTTCCTTCTAAAGCCTTTGAAGCTTCAGGAATGGGGAATAAGAAGGATCTCGGCTGCATCAACAGGGGTATGGTGTCTAGATCGAGGGAGGTACTGGTACCACTCTACTCTGCTTTGGTTAGACCTCATCTTGAATCCTGTGTCCAGTTCTGGGCACCCCAATTCAAGAAGGACCTGGTCAAGCTGGAGCAAGTCCAGAGGAGAGCAACCAAAATGGTGAGAGGCCTGGAAGCCATGCCCTATGAGGATAGACTTAGAGAGCTGGGGATGTTTAGTCTGCAGAAGAGAAGGTTAAGAGGGGACATGAGAGCCATGCTGAAATATGTCCTTTCTCTCCCCGCAAAACACACATCTATGCACAAGCAGTTAGCCCATTTGAACACCAAATCAGAGACTGGTGGGATAGGAAGTTCCCATACAGAAACTGTAAGGCATCAGTCAGGGACAAGGACACTAAGCATAACACAATTGCAACACATGGAATGAAATCCCCAGGATTTCATTCCATGTGTTGCTACCCATCTCAGCACCTTAAACACAACTCAACGACTTGGATGAAGGAATAGAGGGCATGCTCAACAAATTTGCAGATGACACCAAATTGGGAGGGGTTGCTAAGACGCCAGAGGACAGGATCAAAATTCAAAATGACCTGGATAGATTGGAGAGCTGGGCCAAAGCTAACAAAATGAAATTCAACAGGGAGAAGTGTAAGGTCCTACACTTAGGTAGAAAAAATGGAACACAGAAATATAGGATGGGGGACACGTGGCTGGCTAACAGTACGTGTGAAAGGGATCTAGGAGTCTTCATAGACCACAAGCTGAACATGAGTCAGCAGTGTGATGCGGCAGCCAAGAAAGCCAATGCAATTCTTGGCTGCATCAATAGGAGTGTGGTGTCTAGATGGAGGGAGGTACTGGTACCACTCTACTCTGCTTTGGTTAGACCTCATCTTGAATCCTGTGTCCAGTTCTGGGCACCACAATTCAAGAAGGACCTGGTCAAGCTGGAGCAAGTCCAGAGGAGGGCGACCAAAATGGTGAGGGGCCTGGAAGCCATGCCCTATGAGGACAGACTTAGAGAGCTGGGGATGTTTAGTCTGCAGGAGAGAAGGTTAAGAGGGGACATGAGAGCCATGTTTAAACATCTGAAGGGATGCCATGTAGAGGAGGGAGAGGGCTTGTTTTCTGCTGCTCCAGAGACCAGGACAAGGAACAATGGATTCAAGCTGCAGGAAAGGAGATTCCACCTGAGCCTCAGGAAGAACTTCCTGACAGCCAGAACTGTCCAGCAATGGAATCTGCTGCCTCAGAGTGTGGTGGAGTCTCCTTCCTTGGAGGTTTTTAAGCGGAGGCTGGATGGCCATCTGTCGGGAGTGCTTTGAGGGGGTTGGCCCATGTGGTCTCTTCCAACTCTACATTTCTATGATTCTATGATTCTATTCCCTGCTTCAGAAGCTGCAGATGACAAAACTGCAAATGTGGAGGGCCAATTCTGCTTAAATTGTTAAAACTGACTTTATTCAACTCTGTTGAGAAATTCTGGAATGTAGGTTGGGGTTGGCTCCCAGACTTGAGATTTGACTCAAGACTTGACTTGAAAGTATCTTCAAGGACTTGAGCGTTGACTTGACACTTGGGCCATTTCTGCACTGGACTGTTATAGTGCTATTATTCCACTTTCAACATCCTATGGAGTCCTGGGGTTTGCCAGGCGGCCCCTCCCTAAACTGCAAACTCCAGGACTCCATAGGATGTTGAAAGTGGAATAATAGCACTATAACAGTCCAGTGCAGAAATGGCCTTGGAGTATAAGACTGGTGTCTTCCTTGAGTCAGTCAGTCCACTGGTAATGGGGCCTTCCTTTTTAACTTCTCCCTTCCACCTTACTGAGCTTTGCTGTCTTCTCCAGTGAATCAGGTCTTCTCATGATATGGCCAAAGTGCCACAGGATGCGAGAGTCACAGGCCTGCATTTTGTATCAGATGTTTCTGTTGTGCTGAGGATGAAACTGAGACTGCCATACTTTGGGCACATCATGAGAAGACAAGACGCACTAGAAAAGACAACAATGCTTGGTAGGGTGGAAGGCAGGAGGAGAAGAGGGAGACCCCATTGCAGATGGATGGACCCAATCCCGGAAGCCACGGCTGCCCTTACCTGAGGAGAGGGTGACTTGGCGAAATTTCATTCTGAGGGTCACCATAAGTCAGAACTGACCTGAGAGCAATTTACAACAATATGCATTACAACATAAAGCACATAGGCAGGTGTATATTATTTTCACAATACTTCAGTCTATTTCTTGCCTAAAATTATTCATGCACAAGGGCTGCCCACTCCTCCTTTTCCGATAACAACCTCAGAAGAATGGCCTAAAAATATTTCTTGGTTGAAATGTGCCAGGGTAATCTGAGGAAACAGAGAATCATAGAAGTTGAGAGCTGGAAGGCAGTGCAAGGGTCACTGAGTCCACCCACTGCCAGGCAAGAAGAAACCACTAAATATTCCCTAGCCGATGCCTCCAAAGACAGAGGCCGTTTCCGCACTGGACTGTTATAGCGCGAGGATTCCACTTGCAACATCCTCAGGAATCCTGGGGTTTGCAGTTTCGGGAGGGGCCGGCCGGCCCCTGCCGAAACTGCAAACCCTGGGATTCCAGAGGATGTTGCAAGTGGAATCCTCGCGCTATAACAGTCCAGTGCGGAAACAGTCAGAGACTCCACCACTCTTCCAGACAGACTATTCCACTATTAAACAGTTTTTATCATCAAAAAACCCCCCCAAACAGTTCTTTCTAATCCTTAGGTGGAATCTCTCCCTCTTTTTAATATATTTGTTTGTGTTCAAGGCTGTGAAACAGCAGAAAACAAGGTAGCTCCATCTATTACATGTGTCCTTACTTTTCAGCATCCTGAGATCCAGGACTCCTCTGGATGGGGCAAATGTGTTTAGAGATTGCTGCATTGGTTGCGCCAGTTCTCTGGCAATTTTGGAAATATATATATATAAAGTCTCTATTGTCCCCGCCTATTTTCTGGCAATTTCCAGCACCAGTAGCAATGTTCCGTTCTGCCCAGTCACAGCTGTACCCCTGCTTTTACCATCAAGAAGTTCTTCCTAATATTTAGGAAGAACTCGTTGGATCTGCTGTTTTGGTTCTTGCGCTGTGAGACAGCAGAAACAAGCGTTCTCTGTCTTCCACATCACAGCCCCCCAGACAGTGGCCGGCATTCCGGTAGTTACATGTACATGTGTAAGTGTGGGTTTTGCTCATATATGCCTCTTTGGGGAAAGGATGCAAAGAGCTACCCTCTAGTTTTTTTGTGCACTGTCCAAAATCTCGCCCACCCAGGGAGCTGTCAAGTTCTGGGTGGGGTCATCAATAAAGCTGGTCTCAGCTCTGAGCGAAAGAGAAAGAAGGGTTCCCTCGTTTCTTTCCCCCACTGAGCTGAGAACAGTTGCAATTCCTCCTTTCAATTTCATCCCCTCCTTTCCCTCACAGCAAGAGTAGTGTCCTTGCTAGGACTTGATAGATGCTGAGGGAGGGGGAGAACATGGAACCACACTGGCTGAGTGTTGTGTTCCACCTACTTGATGCAAGAAATGGATCATTAGTAAATTATTCAGATATTGTTTGGAAGACCACATAGAGAAAGTCTCTGGCCCTTTCCACCCGCGGGGCGAGTAAACGGGGGGGGCGCACGCAGGGACAGACCTTACCGCTAAACGGGTTGCTCCATCCCCGCGGGGAGCGTGCGTTCGCAGCTCCAAACGGCGGCGAATTTCGGCAGCGCCCAAAATGGCGGCCGCCGGCTTCCAGCGGCGCTCCGCCAATCAGGGCAGCGCGCCAGCCGGAAGCCCGCCCCCGGGCAGCTCTGCAGAGATGCGCTAACGCATCCCTGCAGTTCTAAACGGGGCGCGGCGACGGGGCAACGCGCGCAAGTCACATAAAAACCACTTGAGAAGTGGTTTTTATAAGACTCGCAGCGCCACCCCCGCAGCCGCGCGAGGGCGGTTTGAGGTTTAGAACCTCCCATTTGCGAACCGCCCTCGCGCGCCTCGCGGTGTAGAAGACCTCCTGGGGAGGTCGCCCTAGCGCGGGCAATATGCCCGTGTGGAAAGGGCCTCTGAAACATGAATAACAAGAGAGTCTCCTCAACCCAGCCAGTCCAGAAAGATGGGGCAGTGGTCTGGTCTACTGGGCAGCCTGGAGGCATCCTAAAGGGGGAGAGAACATTACCCCAGCCTCACAACTACTTCATATATGCACTGTCCTTGCGTTCCTTGCGCCTGGACCAGACGGCTAAGGCTGGGGAACGTCGTCTTTCTGAGCACAAAGCGTGTCTGCAGCATCTTTAAATATTAATTCAGCACCTAACCTTTATTCAATATTTGCAAAAGCACAGTAGATCATTCAGTAACAGAAAGCTGGGTAGAGCAATGGGAAATCTTTTGCCTGTGGGGAATTGATTTCCGCTATCTGGGGGAAGCGAGTCTGAATACACCGGCCCTCTTGTGAAGGGCATCACATCTGTTTCTGCCTACAATTGTTCCACACTCCGGCCTTTGGCCTCTTCAGTTCTTTGCCTTATCATACTGTTTTTGGAGTGGCTGGCAATCAAGGAAAGAGCTGCATTGAGACTGTGCAATTTCCAGCAAGAACCTGTACTTCCCTGATCTTGCTGAGCAGAAACTGTATATTCTGCCAGCCAGAACAAGGGGCAAATTTTCCATCATGACGCCCACACTTAATGCCCCAATGTGGGGCAGAAACAAACACAAGATGTTGCTATGCAAACATGAACAAACACTCTAATCAGTTTTCTCCTTGCCATGAGAAAGGCTGTGAAAAATTTCAGTTCTTAAGGTTTGTTTGCAGGTTTGGACTTACTCTGCATTCACGCAGAAACACAAAAACCATATGGGTATTTTGGTGCCAACAATGTTTTTTTTCTGCACAGGAAACGTTTTTCCTAGCCTGGAAATCATGTTTTCCACTCAAGAAACTGAATTTCTCTGCAGAGAATACTGCAAAGTTCCTTATCATGTAGGATTTCTCCTCTCTGAGGTTTCCCATCACATAGGAAACCCCTTTTTTTATCTGGGATTTTAATATTTGTGAATATTCTTTGCATCCCTGCTAGGCAGGAGACAGTTACGACAGAAATTCCTCTATTCATGGGGCTTAACAGACATAGGCAGGGATGGGAGATGAGATGAAAGAGGCAATAGCGCAGCCTCCCCAAAAGAAGGAGCACCCTAAGTGTTGGAACTATATCTCCCAGCATCCTCAGCTGTGCATGGGGGAACCTGGGAGTTGTTATTCAACACTAATGAAGCATACCAGGTTGGGAGAAAGCTGAAAGAATCAGAAGACCCCCCCCGGTCAGTCAGCATTGGCTGGTGGTTTGGATATCGGTGGGGCACTGAAGCCACTCCTGGCTTTAGTCTGAACTTTGCTACTATTCAGTGGGCTCAGTACCTTAGAGAGGTAAAACTTCAGGCTAAACCAAGAATGAATCTGCTACTCCACTGACATTGGAAGCACTGGCTGAAGAAGGTCAGAAGAAGTCAGAAGAAGGACTGTGGAAAAGGCTGCATGCTCATTTTTAATTTAAAAACAAATGGAAGGAAATGGCTCCATTTGCTTCATGCCTAATTGCTTGTGAAACCAAAAAATGGGTTCTAGAGAGCTGGGCATGTTTAGCCTGGAGAAGAGACGGTTAAGAGAAAGGGACATGATAGCCATGTTTACATATTTGAAGGGATGTCCTATGGAAGATGGGGCAAGCTTATTTTCTGCTGCTCCTGAAACTAGGGCCATTTCCGCACTAGACTGTTATAGCGTTATCATTCCACCTTCAACGTCCTATGGAATCCTGAGGTTTGCAAACCCCAGGATTCCATAGGACGTTGAAAGTGGAATGATAGCACTATAACAGTCTAGTGCGGAAATGGCCAAGGACGCAATGGCTTTCAGCTTTCACCCAATGAATCAATGAGACTTCACCATACAGCAACTGATTCCACAGTTCTTTGGGGTTAAGCCCTTCGACTTGGGCAGAAAACGGCAAGAATTTCGTTGATACAGCTGCCTGAATTTTTCAGCTCTCTTCTGGGGCCTTATTAGAGGGTGGTTTGGATGTATTTGAAATTTACCACTGCACCACTAGTGCGAAGGGGAAGGCAAGCTGGCTTCCCCCAAACATCCCAGGGGTAAACAGAGGCCGTTTCCCAGTTTCCGCAGAGCAATCTTGCAGGAGAAAAGTCCCAGACTGCTTCCAGAAAGACAGGCAAGAGAGAGGCTGTTTTTATTTTTCAGGCAAATATTTGTGCTGGATGAATCAAAATGAGGTACCAAAAGCTCCCTCACCTGCAATTCACTTTTCATGAACGCCGTTGCCGGGAAGAGATGATTGCAGACAGGTCGGCGAGCTCAGAGCCAGAAAGAAGAAGTGTGTGAGAGTGAATTGCAGCGGCAGCATTATCTCGGCTCCAGCAAACAAGATTGCTGAGTGGAGGGGTGGAGGAAAAGGACTGACTGGGTCAGCTCTAACCTGGAGGCCAACATCATGTCTTGTGTTCAGAACACCGCTTCCCAAATTGGGTCATGAACCACGGTGGTCAAAATCAGAGGACAAGATTTGCTGAAAAACCCAATGGACATTTTTCAGGAGACAACAGAGTTGTTAAACTTCGGACATTTCCGCACGACACTCTTATAGTGCGATGATTCCACTTTCAACCTCCTATGGAATCCTGGGGTTTGCAGTTTCGGGAGGGGCCACATGGCCCCTCCCGGAACTGCAAACCCCAGGTTCCATAGGAGGTTGAAAGTGGAATCATCGCGCTATAAGAATGTCGTGCGGAAATGGCCCTAGTAAAACTAAGTAATATGTACGCATTGTTGCTGTTGTGTGACTTCAAACCATTTCCCACCAGCAGTGACCCTAAGGTGAACCTATCATAGGATTTTCCCTGCAAGATTTGTTCAGAGGAGGCTTGCCCTGGCCTTCCTCTGGGGCTGAGAGAGTGTGACTTGCCCTAGGTCACCCAGTGGGTTTCCATGGATGAGTGGGGATTCAAACCCTGGTCTCCTGGAGTCCTAGTTTAACACGCAAACCACTGTACCATATTGGTTCCCACTCTGGCTTTCAGTGGCCTTCTCTTGGGGATTTTTCTTGGCCAGATTTCTTCTGCAGAGACTTATCACTGTTGTCTTTTGAGGCTGAGAGAGTGTGACTTGCCCAAGGTCACTCAGTGGATTTCTGTCGGTCGGTCAGCAGAGATTTGAACCCTGGTTCCGCAGAGTCCAAGCCCAAGACTCAAAGCACCACATCACAGAATCGTAGAATACTAGAGTTGGAAAAGACCAGAAAGGCCATCTAGTCCAACCTCATTCTGCCATGCAGGAAGACACAATCCAAGCACTCCCTCTGACACCCAGCCTCTGTTTAAAAACGTCCAAACAAGGAGACTCCACAACACACCAAGGAAGCAGCCTATTCCACTGTTCCACTGCTTTTACTATGAGGAAGTTCTTCCTAATGTTTAGATGGAATGGCTTCCTATAGTTTGAAGCCATTGCTCCATGTCCTAGTCTCTGGAGCAGCAGAAAATAGGCTTGCTCCATCTCCCATACGACATCCCTTCAAATATTTAAACATGGGTATCATGTCCCCTCTTAACTTTCTCTTCCCCAGGCTAAACATACCCAGCTCCCTAAGCCATTCCTCACAGGGCACACTGTGTACATGTATTTTGCTTATAGAACACACAATAGCCGGCCTCCTCTTAGTGACTGCTGGTCAGGTGAGGGCAGTTTAGGAATGCACAACTCCCTTGTCAGACAGGGAGTTGAGGGCTATTCCCTTGCCCTTTTGTTCCATCCAAGATCTCCCACGACTGGCAGCTGTCCAGCCCGGGCTGCTGTGGCTTAATGGGGGGGAACCCAGAGGTGGGGAGTGACTTAGATCATGAAGATGTGGCTGTTCTGAGTGGCAGGGGGAAGGAAAGAGTAGAAGCACTCCATTTGACCGCACACCTTTATTTCTTTCCCCAGATGACGCTGAGACCAGCCACTTCTCTTCGGTCTGGATTGCCTCTCCTCCTCTCACCTGTATGCAACAGTACAGTCTTGGACAAGTAGGATTTCTATCAATATTACTAGCAGGGGGAAATAGGATTCATATAATTAACTGAGTGGGAGGTAGTGTAACATTTAAGCTTCGTGCCAGCTAACTTCCTCATCTTCTCAAATATGCCTGAAAGTACCCACCTATTTTTTTCCTGCACCTGGGTAACTTTTATTGCAAAGATGGCAACCCTCCAAGTGAGATGCTAGCTAGTGGCTTGCAGGGAAAAAACAAAACAATTTCATCTTTGCATTCCAGGCCCTCATTTTCTTTGGAAAGGGGTGTCAATAGCTACTGCTAAAGTCAGAATGCAACTGACATTCAAGGATATCATGTGCTGGAACTGGTTTCGCAAACACATCGCCTTTCTTGCACTGGAGAGTCTCTGTTACTGAAGGCCACACGCTGATCCGCACATCGTGTGCAAAAGGCCATGGTTTCCTTCTCAGTCTCACACCTGCTTCCTTTCATCTTATGCTGCAGACACGTGCGCCTGTTTTCCAGAGCCTGGGCTGAATTTTGCATTACTTATTTCTGAGCCACTTGTGGCTTTTCCATTACTTTCTGCTGGCGATTTCATTTTGACAAAAAAAATAATAAAAAAACTTAGTCTTGCTGGGACAGCAAAATACAACTGAAGAAATTCCTATCAAAATGCATATAAAATGTCTTTTCACAGTAACTTTTGGAAGCAATTGGGAAATGTTATTCATTATGGAACTGTTGACCCAAATCTTGTTGTGTAATTTCAAAAAGGACAGAGTCATTGGTCATTTCCGCACTGCACTGTTATAGTGCTATTATTCCACTTTCAACAGCCAATGGAGTCCACGGGTTTGCAGTTTAGGGAGAGGCCTTTAGAATTCTCAGCCAAAGAGCTCTTTGGGCTCAGGAAACTACAAACCCCAGAATCCCATAGGATGTTGAAAGTGGAATAAGAGCACTATTACAGTGTAGGGCGGACATGGCCATTGAATCAACTAGTTGAGAATTAAGTCACCACATCCACATATCTCATTGGCCTGAATCCCACTGCTAGTCCAACTGGAATTAGCTAGATTTACCTTCATGTTGACTCACCATTTAACAATTAACTCAATGGGATAGGATTCACACCATAAAAATAACTTTGTTCCAACTCATGATGTTATTTTTGAATTGCAACTTGACTATATTCTTCTTGCTCCCCAAAAGAAACTTTGTCGTTATAGCTGATGTTGATGTTGTTGTACGCCTTCAAGTTGTTCCCAGCTCTAGGCAAAACTATCATGGGGTTTTTGGGGGGCTGAGAGTGTGTGACGCACCCAAGGTCACCCAGTGGGTTTCCATGGCAGAATGGGGCTTTGAACTCTGGTCTCCGGGGTCATAGTTCAAACAACTACACCATGCTGGCTCCCTCCAAAAGAAACTGCTTACAGGTAATGATGTTATTTGTAACTCATTGCTTCCACGCTCTGCTTTAAACTTTGGAGTGCTGTTACTGGTTGAAGATTGATTATGGTTGTAATATTTTATGCCACTTGGAATATCTGGAGAGATGGCATATCAGTTTGACTACTAGTAATGGGACAAGGAACAAAATATGCAATTGCACACTGCTAATAGATCCTAGATGGGGTCATGCTGTGCAAATCCCTGCATGTGGAATTACACAATAATTGTGCAGTGCAACCCTTGGGTTGAATGGTGAGCAATTGAACCAAGATGACAAAGGTGGAGATAAACACACAACCCGATGTGTGTGTGCCTCAATGGGCAACATGCATCTATGGGCAAGGCACTGTGCATCATGTGCAATAGTAGCACAGGTGCAACTCCACTTCCACAATCTTGAACTGAATACAGATGTTCAGCATCACACACAAACGTCCCACATAAGCATGTGTACAATACTACCAAGACTCTGGCCATAATCTGGAAGAAGAACAAAGGTGACTAGGACCTTAGCTCCCTTGAGCTTGGCAATTTGCCTGAGGAAAGCTAAGGAAAAGTGACAGTCAAAGAGAATTCTCCTAGATGCAGTTGAGAGAGAGAACTCAGATCCTCAGCTATTACTGAGTAGAAATTAATGTCTGTATAGCTACTGTAGTGACAAAATGAATCTCAACGGAGAGAAATGTAAAGTCCTACATTTAAGCAGAAAAAAATGGAATGCACAAATATAGGACAGGGGACACATGGCTGGATAACAATAAGTGTGAAAGGGAACTAGGAGTCTTGGTGGACAAGCTGAACATGAATCAGCAGAGTAATCTGGCAGCAAAGAAAGCCAATGCGATTCTTGGTTGCATCAAGAGGAGTCTGGTGTCTAGATCGAGGGAGGTAATGGTAGCACTCTATTCGGCATTGGTTAGACCTCATTTGGAATACTGCATCCAATTCTGGGCACAATAGAAGAAGGATATTGACAAGTTGGAACGTGTCCGGAGGAGGGCAACTAAAATGGTGAAGGGTCTGGAAGCCATGAAGCCCTGTGAGGAGCAGCTTAAGGAGCTGGGGATGTTTAGCTTCAAGAAGAGAAGGTTAAGAGGAGACATGAAAGCCATGTTTAAATATTTGAAGGGATGCCGTGTCGAGGAAGGAGCAGACTTGTTTTCCGCTGCTCCAGAGACTAGGACATGGAGCAATGGATTCAAGCTGCAGGAAAGGAGATTCCACCTGAACCTCAGGAAGAACTTCCTCACAGTCAGAGCTGTCCAGCAGTGGAATCTGCTGCCACCTCAGTGGAGTGTGGTGGAGTCTCCTCCTTCTTTGGAGGTTTTTAAAGTCTGGATGGCCATTTGCTGGAGGTGCTTTGAGGTGTGTTCCTGCATGGCAGAATGGGGTTGGACTGGATGGCCCCTGGGGTCTCTTCCAACTCTATGATTCTATGATTCTATGATTCGAATTACTGAGTGGAAATTAATGTCTGCGTAGCTGTGCTGGCTTTTTACTGGATTGTACAACCAATCACACAATAGGCAGCTATGCCTCAGGACTGCCTCTCGCACAACGGCTGTGCTGCTTGTGCTGCTCTGATCAAGACACCATCCTCCCACAACCTCCTAGAAGCTAAACCGCTTGAGTTGCAGAAGTCACTGACAGGAGTCCATCTGAGATCTTGTCATGGGGTAATGTGGCTGTTGCCGTCAAGTTGTTTCCGACTTTTGGGTGACCTAAGGTGGACCCCTTGTGGGGTTTTCTGGGGCTGAGAGTGTGGGCTGTGCCAAAGGTCACCCAGTGGGTTTGCTTACCAAGCAAAGGAGAATTGAATCCTGGTCTCTCGGGTCATAGTCCAACCCATGCTGGCTCTTGTTGCTTAATACCACCTTGTTATTGGATTCTGATGTTGCACGAGCCAATGTGCACGTGCATCCATGTGCAACACATATGCAACTTATGTGCAATCATGGACAATGACATCACACATGTCACCTCACTTCTCCAACTTTGTTTGGAATACATGACACAGAATACGGAAAGGTATATAGAATAGAGAAATGTCCAATACACCCTCAGGGGAGCTTATGCCCAAGGAAGTCCCCAGGGTCCCAGCCAACGTCTCCAGTCCACCCACCACGTACTCACACACAAACCCCTCTTCTCTGCTCTCTTCCCACTGATGCAGACACTGTTTCTCTCACAGGCAAACGGAGGAGAGGGGGAGAGTACTGTGGTCTCTGCATGCGCTGGTTTTATAGCCACTCTCCCCATCATAAACTCAGAAGGGGCGGGGGAATCAGGATGAATAAATCTTCCAGGAAACAAAAATCAGGGGAAATAAAATGAACTCAATGGGGAAAGCGAGATAAACAGAATTGAAAACGCCTGCTGGGACAGCTTGGTGCTCTCATAAACCAAAGATATACTGGTTAGTGCCTGTTATCTTCCTGCCTCTGAGCCAACACCCATTACTGCAGTGGGCTGGGGGGCTGTCTGTGGGGTGGGCTTGGCTGGCCAGGGTGAGGCAGAGTTAACCCATGTGGGAGGGAGCTGCCCACTGGCCTTGCATGGGGCCTCTGGAGCATCTGCAACTCCCCAAACTAAAGCCTGGCTCATAAGCAAATACCTCTGCGGTGTCTCTGACCTTCCACAGGGATTCTCCTTCTCTAAAGTTCACTCCCAACTACAGCAGAGGCCACACTCTCTCGGCCTCAGAGGAAGGCAAAGGCAAACCCGCTCTGGATAAACCTCTGAGAAGCTGGAACCTATCCAGAGGCGGGCGACCAAAATGGTAAAAAGGACTGGGAACCATCATGTCCTATGAGGAGTGGCTTATAGAGCTGGGGATGTTTAGCCTGGAGAAGAGAAGGAATGGCTGCAGCTGGAACACTAGTTTTAGCTGTGCAAAGGCACTCCTGGCCACTGCCGAAACCTGGGCATCCAGGCTCAGAACTGAGTCCAGAAGAAGACCCCAATTGCAAGCCTCTGTCTTCAAAGAGAATGTAGCCCCATCCAGCACAGCCAGAGTCCCTAGCCCTGATCTGCCTTTCAACTGGCTGGGAGCACCACTCTCTTGCTTGGATTAAGTTTCAGTTTCTTGAAGAGCTGCTTATTTAAGGGCTTTCAGTTGTTTAGGGCCATTTGGGGGCTTTGGGTAGAGGCCTGGGGGACATAAAATTGGGTCCAAAGGCCATACTCCCTCTGCCAAGTTTCTTAGCTAAATTCCTGCTTTACTCAATGGGCTGAGAACAGAAGCAGTTGGATTTTTTTTTTTAAACTGGGCTTGTGTATTAAGGTCTCCAGAACTCCTTGTGCAAGGATCCCTCCTAGGTTATGCAACGGTCTGTGGCACTCCAGAAAGATGGGCTGTGTGGGTCTGCCACCCCACTTCCTGTCTGGATAAATTGGTTTGCTCACAGTCCTAGGGAGTTACCAGTGTAGCAAATGCTCCCAACATTTCACAGATGAAAACCAAGACACATGGGGCATTTCTGCCCTACCCTGCTATAGTGCTGTTATTCCAGTTTCAGTATCCTATGGAATCCTGGGGTTTGCAGTTTGGGAAGGAGCATTTAGGATCCTCATCCCAGAGAGCTCTCAGGCATCAGGAAACTGCAAACTCCAGGATTCAACTCCACTTTCCTCCAGAAACCCACGGGCAAGGCCTGGATATCTGGAAACCAGGCCCTGTGAGGAGGAGCTTAGGGAACTGGGCATGCTTGGCCTAGAGAAGAGAAGATTAAGAGGGGACATGATAGCCATGTTTAAATATTTGAGAGTATGTTGTAATGAGGATGGAGTAACCTTGTTTTCTGCTGCTCCAGAGACTAGGACACCATGGAGCAATGCCTTCAAACTACAGGGAAAGAGATTCCACCTAAAGGAAGAACTTCCTGATGGCAAGAGCAGTTCAGCAGTGGAATCCGCTGCTGCCTCAGTGGAGTGTGGTGGAGTCTCCTACTTCCTTGGAGGTTTTTAAAGAGAGGCTAGGTGGCCATCTATCAGGAAACCTGTGATGGTGTCTTCTTGCCTGACAGACTGAGGTTGGACTGGATGGCCTTTGGGGTCTTTTCCAACTCTAGAATTCTACAATTCTGAGGCATGAAGGCCAGAAATTGTTTACTTCCCTCCCTGCTGCAGTGTCCTCCAGGGCCATTTCCGCACTAGCCTGTTATAGCGTGATGATTCCACTTTCAACATCCTCTGGAATCCTGGGGTTTGCAGTTTAGGGAGGGGCCTTTGAGGAGAGGAGGAACTGCAGGCCTTGGAGGCCCCTCCCTAAACCACAAATCCCAGGATTCCATAGGATGTTGAAAGTGGAATAATAGCACTATAACAGTATAGTGTGGAAGGCCCCAAGAATAGAATGGTACTATTATATCCCTTGAAGGATATTGACAAACTGCAGCTTATCCAGAGAAGGTTCACCAAAATGGAAAAAAACTTGGAAACCATGAAGCCCTGTGAGGAGTGGCTCAGGGATTTGGGTATGTTTAGTCTGGAGAGGAGAAAGTTAAGAGGGGACATGGCAGGCCATTTCCGCACTAGACTGTTATAGCGCTATGATTCCACTTGCAACATCCTATGGAATCCTGGGGTTTGCAGTTTCGGGAGAGGCCGGCCAGCTCCTCCCGAAACTGCAAACCCCAGGATTCCATAGGATGTTGCAAGTGGAATCATAGCGCTATAACAGTCTAGTGCAGAAATGGCCGTAGTTCTGTTTAACTATTTGAAAGGGTGGGGTAATCCCGCTTTCTGCTGCTCCAGAGACTGGGACCCTGTGGAGCAGTGGCTTCAAACTACAGGAAAAGAGATTCCACCTAAATATTAGGAAGAACTTCCTGATGGTAAGAGCCATTCGACAGTGGAATACACTGCTGCCTTGGTGGAGTGTGGTGAGGCTCTTCTTTCTTTGCTGTTTTTTAAGCAGAGGCCGGATGGCCATCTGCCAAAGGGAGGGCTTCGCTGGTGTCTTCCCGCATGGCAGAAGGGGGCTGGACTGGATTTGGCCCTGGGGGTTTCTTCCAACCCTAGGATTCTAGGATTCTGCCCGGGCAGTGGTTTTGGCGATGGCAAGCCGTAAGATCAAATCTCAGCTTGGCCAGTAGCTCCCTCGCTCTTGCTGGCTGGACCTGTTGCTTTCCAGACCTTAGACCATTTTGGCCACCCTTCTCTAGACACCTTCCTGCTTCTCAATATCCTTCTGAAACGGTGCTGTCCAGGTTCAAGGTGAGGTCTGACCAAAAGAGCACAGAGTCTGCTTTCCTTTGCCAGGGTGGACCTTCCACTCTGTTTCCCTGTGGATGCCTTGGGATGTCCAGTCCCCTCCCAACCCCAAAAATCACTTCCTGAGTGTTCTCCCGAGCTTAATTCTGCTGCTCTGTTGGTTTGAAAATGCAGTCTCTCTTTCTCTGTCTCTCTCTCTCACCCACACAGACACAGAGGAAATAATGGGGAAGGCCAGCAAAATCAATTGATTACTGGCTTGCAACTCACAGAAGAGGCTTGGCAGCTTCCTGCAGCCTGACTCTGCCACTGTTCTGACAAAAGCCCAGCACTGGTGGAGAGAGAAGGAAGAGGAGGAGGAGGAGGAGGAGGAGGAGGAGGAGGGAAGGCAATCTTCTTAATAAAAGGACCATGCTACCTTTATGGGCACTGACTCTGCTATTACCTGGGGAGGACCAGACCAGAAACTAGCGGTGGAAGCCCAGTAATTGTCTCTCTCCTTCACAGCCATGGTGGCACGGGGGCTTCTCCCTGGCCCCACATCTCACCCGAGTCCCGGAAGCCAGGAGAGAAAGGATGCCGAGGGCTTCAGGGGTACCCAGTGAGGGGGCCTGCCACTGCTGCCTGGCAGCTCATTAGTGGTGCTCATTAAGGCCTGGTGTTCTCCTGCAAGCAGCACATTGCCTTTCAGGAGTGGGTGTGAGTCTCCTGCCACAGCAGCTGCCGCGCCTCCTTGCTTGCTGCGTAACGCTGACACCTTGCTCTTGGCTCAAGGATAATTTGCGAAATGAGATGCAGCGGGAAAAATGCCTCCAAGCTGTGCCCCCCAATCACCCGCTCCTGATGGCTCCAGCTGCAGTTCGGCAGTTAAGAAGCCACTGGCTCTCTGCACGTGCTCAGGCACCCCTCTTTGCCAAATGTGTACCACATCCTTTCTTGTAGCTTAGAGTAGCCTTTTACCTTTGCCATTATGAAGTGGACTTTAAGGACGGTCAGTCTAGGTAGCCTTAAGACTCTATAAAAGTGCTAAAAGAAATCCTCCAAAAGTGTGTGGCAAGTCAGGGTGTGTTTCTCTTGCAAGATGCTGTGCTCTGCTAGTAAGATAACGGTGAAGGCTCACCAGAGTTCCTGTCTCCATTACAAGGTTAGGTCACAGTGGGCATAGTTGCTTTTTCTGGAATGTAAACAACTGGGAAGTGAAAGCTACAGCAAAACCTCTGCGAAGGAGGGACAAGAGGAAATGTCTTTGTGTGTCAGAAATGCTATAAAATCACCCTGTTAATTGTGCTCATGGCTCTTGGCACTTTTGGCCAGCCAAGCAGCCCGGCCGTTTCTTTAATAAAACTCTTTTTCCTTCAACTTCCTGGTCTCCTGCCTCTGTGTCCCGCTACAATTACAAAGTGAGTGTCTCTCTGCACATGCTCAGGGAGCCCTCCTTGGTGCATTTGTATCCACACTGCCTTATAGGTTCCTAAAGTAACCTTTTACTCTATGTCAAGGTGAGTGGCTCTCTGCACATGCCCAAGGGCTCCCCTCTTTGATGCCTCTATATCCTACACCTCTGTGCATGAAGTCAGAGTATGTGTTAAACCTTACAACAACCCTGTGAGGTAGTTTAGGCAGAGAGAGATAGGGAAGGGAGAGGGAGAAGTGAGCATAGCATCATCATAGAGCTGGATGGGCCTGCAAGGGCCATGTGAAAAGCCAGGCCTTTGTGGAAAACTCCCCCTTTCAATCTCTTTTAAAGACCTCCAAAGATGGCATCCATTCCACTGCCAAACAAGCAGTTAAAGTCAGGAAATCCATTCCTAAAGGTGGAATCTCTTTTCCTGTTATTTGAAGCCATTGCTGCATGTCCTAGTCTTTGGAGCAGCAGAAAACGAGCTGGCTCCATTTTCCATATTGCATATCTTCAGATTTCTAAAGATGGCTCCATCATGCCGCCATTGTTTTTTAATCTGGAACTGTTTTGAACTCTTTATATTGTCTTAACGGTACGCCACCCTGAGATTCCACAATATAGGGTGGGATAGAAACATCTGAATAATAATAATAATAAAAAAAGCCCATAGTGAATTTGCCGCTCCACTGACATGGAGGCTTCCACCTATGTTGACCTGATTGTACCTCCTTCCATGTCACCCTATTTCTCCTATCCCCACACAAATAAGCCTGTTGTTCTGCCTCTCCTTTGCTGGACACAAAGGGGACACAGCCCATTCGAAGAGAAACCTGTTTAGACCGAAATCACAATGCGGACTGGACATGCGTATACGTGTTATTTTTACTGTGGTCCTTTGTACCACCTCACTCTTTCTCTTTCTTTTCTAACTCCTGAAATTGCCTCCTTCTCATCACTGCTTCGTAATATTAAAGCACCTCCACAAATTTCTGTGGAGACATTCATGATTACAAGCAAATTGTTCAATAGGCAGTGTGTTCTTTCTGGAGATTATGAATAGGACAGACTTCTATGCTCCCGGGCACAGTACATTACGGTGGGATGGGGTATGATGGCACCTGCTTAGAGAGCGGGAGAAAATTATCCATTGAGCTATTTCCCCATGCCCAAAACCTAACCCCTTTTCTTCCAATTAAATCCATAGATCAACCAGTGAAGGAATTAGATTGCTGGATGGGTCTCAAGACTTCTGCCCCAGTCCAAGAGCCAATATCCAGGGCGTAAGGGCATTGCACATGATAAGCTTGGCCAAAATTCTGTCATAAAATCATGGAATCGTAGAAACGGAAGAGACCCCAGGGGCCATCCAGTCCAGCCCCCTTCTGCCAGGCAGGGAGACACCATCAAAGCACTCCCAACAGATGGTCATCCCGCCTCTCTTTCAAACCTCCAAAAAAGGAGACTTCCTCCACTGTCGAACTGCTCTAACCATCAGGAAGTTCTTCCTAATGTTTAGGTGGAATCTCTTTTCTTGAAATTCCAACATATTGTTTCATGTTCTGGTCTCTGGAGCAGCAGAAAACAAACTGGCTCCAAGTTCTACATGACATCCTTTCAGGAATTTAAAGATGGTTATTATGCCATCTCTCACTTTTCTCCACTCCATGCAAAACACCCCCACCAGCCTAAGTCCTTCCTCATAAGGCTGGGTGGTTTCAGTTCCTTGGCCATCTTGGTTGCTCTTCTCCGGACACTTTCTAGCTTGACGTCCTTGCAGCACATCCAGCTACAGGAAAATAGCTGGAAACATCCCTACTCACCCCTTCGTTCTGCACAGCATGGAAATGGCTGTGTTGGGGTGGGGCAGGGTGGGGTTTCTCTGTTTACATGACAAGTTTTGGAAGTATTTAAGTCATTGTGTGGTCAGAATGGAATTCCAGCCTATGCAACGACCATAACAGGGAGTTGCAATGGCTACAGTCCAAGTTATACTGTCATAAGAGAACACCATGGTTTGTGCATTCAGGGGCACATCTGGTTGTGCAATGTTGCCACTGGATGTGAGGGCAGTGTAGCACAGTCAACACATGCCTTCACATGCAGATATCTCCTCTGTGCAAACATGAGGTAGGATCTCAGGCCTTCTGTCCACAAATGGCTTTGCCTTACATTCAGTGGAAGGTGGAAATTCCATGTTCCCAAAGGGATGCCTTCACAGAGTGTGTCATAGTTCACCCTGTGGAATCTGAGGAATCCCACACAGAGGAGTCAGACCTCAGAAAGCCTCTGGCTCCAGATGGCAGTTGACTCCTGAATCTGTGGAGCTAATGGTAGATGTTGCTGAGGAGGAACTTCAAGAAGATGGACCCCACCCCCAGTCAGAACTGCAGGACACTGAAAAGACACCCTTGTTCTTTGAAGAACATTGAAAGGAAAGTGGTGTAGAAGGAGGCAACACCTCTTGGAGAAGCTTAAATGAGAAAAGCTGGCCAATTGATTACCTGGCACCTCAAGGTCGGGTAGCTAGAAATCTCCCAGGATCTTCTGGAGCTTCTTGTGGCTTGCAGCTGGTTGTTCTTCCAGGCTGTTCATGCCTGAGAATTGATTGGGATTCTTGACCCCTGCCTTGGCTTACATTTTATGCCTTATTGTCTTTCCCTTTGGGTTTTGGTTATTCTGACTTCTGGCTTCTTGTGATGAATTCTGAGCAGCTTGCTAGGGCCTCCCTTCAGCTTCCTTTAATTCCTCCAATTACTTGTCCATGACCTAGCCTGGCTTGACTCACCCATAATGACTTCCCTGCTATTATAGCCCATGTCTCCTGGCTATACTTGATGCTTTTTGGTGTGGAAGGGGATGTCCCTCCATTTTGTTCTCTGTTTCCAGTGAGGGCCATGCTCGTAGGAGAATGCCAGGAGCTGTAACCCAAAGAAGAAACTTTTCCAAGCTTTGCAGATTTGCCCTGGCTGCAGATATCTGGACAATTCCAAACAGCTGGGCCAGTGAGCAGAATTCCAGCTGGGCCAGTGAGCGGAATTTTCTTCCCACGTTGAGCTCAACCAGTCTGAGCCCATTTCCGCATTAACGTGTTCTAGCACTATGATTCCACTTCCAACGTGGAATCATAGTGCTAGAACAGGCTAGTGCGGAAATGGGCTCAGACTAGAAAGCAAACATCTCCAAGACCCAGGTAAGCAGCTCTCCGTATATAGAATAAGCAGCTGGGAGCTGAGACAATGTGATAATGGTTGGGGTACTGGACTAGCACTGTGAAAGCCAGGGTTTATATCCCTGTTCAGCCATGGCAACCCACTGGAGGACTTTGGGAGGTTGTACTCTCTCAGCCTCAGAGGAAGAGAATGGGAGCAAACCTAGACCATTTCTGCCCTACACTGTTATAGTGCTAGTATTATTCCACTTTCAACATCCCATGGAATCCTGGGACTTGCAGTTTAGGGAGAGGCATTTAGGATTCTCAGACGGAGAGCTCTTTGGCCTCAGGAAACTACAAACCCCAGAATTCCACAGGAGGTTGAAAGCAGGATAATAGCAGTATAACAGTGTGGTGCGGAAATGGCCATCAAATCATAGAATGCTACAATTGAAAGAGACCCCAGGGGCCATCCAGTCCAACCCTGCAGGAATGCACAATCCAAGCCCTCCCTTTCACAGGTGGCACCCGGCCTCTGCTTAAAAACCTCCAAGAAGGAGGAGACTCCACCACACTCCACTGAGGAGGCAGCAGATTCCACTGTCCAATTGCTCCTACTGTTAGGAAGTTCCTCCCAATTTTAGATAGAACCTAATTTTAGATAGGCAAGCTGTACTCTCTGAGCGTCGGAAGAAGGCAACGGGGGCAAACCCACTTGGAATCTAGGCAAGAAGACCCTATAAGAGGCAGCCCAGTGGTTGAGTGCTGAACTTCTGCAGTCCTGCCTGTTCAGCATGAAGCATGGCATGGCCACGCAGTGTGGCTTTAGGGGTGTCTAAGTAAGTTGGGCTGGAGGCCTTGGGTGCTGCGGAGAGAGGGAGGGAAGAGCAACCCCTGCAGCATCCCCAAAAAGGACATCCACACAGATAAAGGAAAGTGCAACCAGCAATAGGAGACAAAACCAAAACCACTCTTTCCACCTCCTCACTGGCCAGTTCTGCAGGCCTAATTAGACATGTGCAGGCCACGTGTCTCTCCACCAACCCATACCCTCCCTGGTAACATCTCCCTGGTAACATCTAGGGAAAAAAATGTGATGCAAAGTCCTTGCATTCAGCACTTCCCACTTCTCTGAGAACAGCAGCCAATTAACTGGTGTGCAGACAGGAAAAAACTGTATGCAGTGCAACACACTAGCCTGTGTCTCTTTTGCAGGTATAACCAGAAAAAGGTAAGGAGCGGATGACGCCAGCTGGAAGCAGGAGCTGATCCTCCTCCAAAGGGACTCAATTCGGCCCAAGCTGTCAAGAGAGCTCCACACTGAGCTCCACCATTCTCAACTGCCCTGGGCTGAGCTAGACCTCTGGCAACGGTCTTTTGTGTGGGGAGGAGCTAGAATCATAAAATTATAGCATCACGGATCCATAGAGCTCGGCTCCCAAGCCATCATGTCCAACCCCTGCTCAGGACAGGATCGCCTCCCCAGCAACAGGTAGCTGGCCAGCCTCTTTTGGAAGGCACCTAGAGAAGGAGACCTCACCATCTCTCTAGGGAATTGGTGCCCTTGCCCAACCACTCTTACCATCAAAGAGATTCCTTGTTCAATGTTCAGCTGAAATTTACCCCTCCAGAAAATGAAATCCATTAGATCTGGCCCTACCCTCTGGGGCTGCAGGGAAGAAGCATGCCCCTTCCTCTCCGAAGCAGCCCTGGAGGTATTTAGGGAGTGAAGTCATCTCACAGCTCAGCCTTCTCTTCCCCAGGCTGGACAGGCCCATCCCATCCCTCTTATTATCATCACTGCCTCTCTCCGATCCCACTCCAAATCTTATATAAAAGTCAAAGTTTCAAGAAGATTTCCTATGATTGGCTGTGCCAGGCAAAGACCTCATATGACTGGCTACCTAAGAAGATTCTACAGAATCCTGGGGTTTGCAGTTTAGGGAGGGCCTTTAGAAGTCTCAGCCAGAGAGCACTTGGGCGTCAGGCCAGCTGCTATGGAGATGAGGCCTAGCAGCAAGGTGGAGGGCAGTGTATTCCCTCAGGAACCCAAGCTCTGCATGTTAATAACTCTGAATACAAATTGGATTGGGGAATATTGGGGAAAAGTTACAGATACTGGACAAGACAGTTTGGGTAATTAGAGACACAAGATCTCAAATCTTTCCAACAAGTATTACCTATGAGAAAATAAAATCCTGAGCAACCCCGGGTAGATATGCTAGCTGTCTATATCCTTAAAACCACATGGCCAGGAATGAATGTGGTACTCCAGAGGAGGTCTGATCACTTGATTTGTTTGCAGTTTGTGAGTGGCTTGGATATGGAGCACAAGTGAAGTGGGAGATTTGGCCACTGCGTGCTACAACAGCGGTTGTATTCTGCTTCTAGAGAAGACTATTTAGATTCCACCTTTAGGCATGTGGAAAATGTGGAGACAGAGGACAAACTGAATTTTCTTCCACGAGGCTCCAGCTCACTAGTGACGCAGGACGTGGCCCTTTTTGAGGTTAAAGCAGCCAGTTTAAGGAGGGAAGAAAAGAGGATCCACTTGATGAAAGTGGTCATATAATAGGTTTTCTTCCCTTTTCTTTCAAATTTAATACAGTTTGTACGGAAGAAGTTTAACCCATGGATTACAATGGCTTCTCTCTTTCCTGGAAATGGGCTGCACACTGGCAGGCTATAGCTTACAGACTGGCACCAATCCATGCACCGCCTCTTTGAGTAGCACTGCTCTAAACAACTACAAGAGCAGCACATTTCAGGAACATAATGTGGGACTTCCACATTCTCTCCAACATTGCAGAGATGGAAACCAGGCAACATCTGAGTGTAGTCAAGATGTTGTGTTGTGGTTCTTCAAGTCATTTCTAACTTATGGCAGCCCTAAGGCAACTCCATCATGGGGTTTTCTTGGCAAAATTTGTTCAGAGGGGGTTTGCCTTTGCCTTCCTCTGAGGCTGAGAGAGTATGGCCCTTTCCGCACCTTACCTTAATAGCGCGACGACCCGCTGCCATCGCGGCATTACCAATATTGCAATAGGCTCTGTAGTGGTCCTATACTACAGAGCCTATTGCATTCCACACGCACCAAAGGCATTTGCGAGAGAGCACCAGCTCCTGCCCAGTGCCTTTTCCACACATTGCCGCCCTGGGCCACGCCCAGGTCCCACCCTGTCCCCACCCCACCGCCCCACCGCCCCTGATTGGTCAGTGTTTTTTACCATTATTATTATTATTATTTTGCCGGCTATCGCGCTAACATTAGCACGATAGATCCTGCCAACGAGCGCTCGCGTCAGCCTCAAGGGCAGGCCGGTAGCAGGAGCCCCCCCGTAACAGGCTGTGCCAGAAAAGGCGGGGACTGACAGGACAGATCCCAGCTGTGACCCAGCTCGAGGTGTAGCTGTCTCCACCACTCCCATGACCCGCGATGGAGGCTGAGCAGACGGAGCTCCTTGGGACACAGGCCATGCAGCTCCATATGAACAATATCACTGCTGTCCAGGCCTGGGGGGCACGGCAGTGGCGGCGAGCGAGAGGAGCCACCCTGGTGGCAGCCGCCACCATCTCCACCCAAGCGGCCAGCTCCATCGCCGCCGCCATCTCAACCAACGGGGAAGATTCCACCAATCTGCTGCTGTCTGGTGGGCTGGGGAGGGTGGGCTGAAATCATGGAGTCATGGGATTTAGCATCCTAGAGCTGGGAGGGTTCACAATGGCCATGGAGTCCAGCGCCTGCCATGCAGGAAGACTCCTGATGGGGGGCCATCCAGCCTCTGTTTGCACACCTCTCAGGAAGGGAGATGAGCCCACCACATTGGAAGGCAGCACATTGCACCATCAGAAGAGTGTGCCCTCCAGGGATTCTTCCTGATCTTTGGGTGCAATCTGTTTTCCTGACATTTGGCCCTATTGTGCCGTGTCCAGGTCTCTGCAGCAGCAGGAAAAGGGTTAGCTCCATGTTCAGTGTGATGTCCCCTCAAATCTGACAGCATGGCTCTCCTGCCTGCTGTCAATCTAATTTCTATCAGGCTAGACATCCCCAGCTTCCTGAGGCTTTCCTCCTTTTGGTCTCCCAGCTCTAGACACATTCCGGTGTGTTCACTATCGTTGTTGCTTTGTGGTGCCCGGAACTGCACACGATATTCCAGGTGAGGTCTCCTCACGGCAGAATGAAGTGCTGGCACTACGTTCCTTGGTCTGTACAGTACAGTCGCGTGGGTCCTGTCCAGACTCACAGTGGCCTTTTCAGCTGCCGCATTGCACACAGTATGGCGTTCCTTCCAGCCTGTGGACTGCTAAGTCCCCGGGGTGCCTTTCACACGTTATGCTTCCCAGCCAGGTGTCACCCACCCTGTGTGTGTGCAGTCCATTCTTCCTGCTGACGTGTGGATCACTGCATTTCTCGTTGGGGACATATGTGTTGGGCGTGTTGGCTGGGCTCTCCAAAGTGTCCAGCATGTTTAGCAAGGTTGGAGGTGTTTGGCTGTTTGGGTGACGGCCATAGGGATTGGTGGTGGGGGGAGGTTTTCTCTCTGGGAGCTCCTCGCCGATTCCACTGTGAGAACTAGGCAGGCCGTCAGCCCCGAGGGCACGCTGCTCACTGCTACAGTGCTAACGATAGCACCGATTTTTTTAAAAAAATTGGTAAGCCGGCCGGACCTTGGGGGTTGCTCTCGTCACGAGTGTGGGTGGCGACGTCAACCCCGGAGTAGCCTCTCTCGGCGACGTGTCCTGCAGTGTTTGCCACTGTGATGGGGGCAGCGGCTGGCCTGCTGCTGGGCGGAGCTTCCCCTGGGAGTTGCTGCGTGATTGACAGGCAGCAGGGACTGCCCACACGCTGCCCACTCCCGGGTCCTTCCCGGAAGCACACTGGATGGCGGCTCCATATGCCCTCCGCTCGCACGATCGATGCAGGAAAGGGAGGTTATTTTCGCCTTTCAGCCGAAAATGAAAAAAAGTGGGATCAGCACTGCCTGCAGCCAGGATAGCACCTGTTTGGCCGGAACGTCATGCAGTACAGCGGCTCCTCAAGGGGGAGGGAGCGTGCCTAATGCGCTTTAGAAACGCCATGCGTAAAGGGCCGATGACTTGGCTAAGGTTTCCACAGGTGAGCAGGGATTCAAACCTTGGTCTCCGGAGTTGTAGTCCAACACTCAAACCACTACGCTAACCTGGCTCCGTGGCCAAGATGGCAAATGTTATAAATGAGGAAGAAGACACAAGCCAAGAGAGGCTGCAGCAGTTTGCTTTTGACTGAACCTCCTGGGAAGGGCATGATTCTGGCCCCTCCTCTCCCTCCTGATGATTTACTTATGTACAAACTACTTTTGTGGTTTGAACTCACTTTGTAGTAATTGAAGCAAGCTGAGGATAAAGGGGAAGCGGGAAGAAAAGCTAAGGATAAAAGGGGAAGTGGGAAGAGGAAGGGAGCAAAACCTGGGCATTTTAAAATGAGCTGAAAAATTAACAATTAACTGGGCCTGTTTGTGGTGAATCAGGGCAGCTGGAAGGCATGCTTTTGATGTGCAAGGCACACAGCCAGCCACTGAGCTACTGAACTCTGCTACTCCTGCAGTTAAACTAGCAAGGTGGGTTTATATCCAGACTGTGACAACCTTCCCCTTTGTCTTTTTCCAGGCTCAGCTGCTGGCTAAGCCACAGAATGCAGACAGCCCAGCCTTCTATTGTTCAGTTGGCCTCCTCCTCTGTCTAGGGTCACCTGAGTGCTGCTCTTCTGATGTGGGGAGGGATGGGGAGAAAGGTAGTGCATGCAGCACAAGGGGGACAGCCCCCCAAGACCCGCTGCATGAGGAGGGAGTTTAGACCTTAGGAGGCAAGGCAGGGAGGGAGAGACACTGGCCATTTCTGCACTAACCTGTTATAGCGCTATTATTCCACTTGCAACATCCTATGGAATCCTGGGGTTTGCCAGGCCAGCCTCTCCCGAAACTGAAAACCCCAGGATTCCATAGGATGTTGCAAGTGGAATAATAGCGCTATAACAGGTTAGTGCAGAAATGGCCAGTGTCAGGTGCAGCCAAGATGTTTGGGCCCAGCTGTCACTATTGTTCCAATGATTCCTTTCCTCTGGCTCTTCTGATGACTGTTATTATGTGGAGGGTCAGTGATGGAGTGCTGCTTATTCTTTGCCTTCCACAAAGCCCCATGTCATCATTCATGGTTTTTATGATAGTTTGGTGAGGCAAGGTGCTCAGGGAGACCTAACTGCCAGCTCGGCTTCACTCTGGCAATAGGGCAGGCTTCTCCTTTCTCTCCCCTGCCAAGGAGGCCTGGCCGTAACAGCAGGGAAGCACCCGGAGCCAAACAAGTTGCCAAAAGGAAGTCAGCCTGCTAGGAGACCCCTCCTGCCAGCCAGATCAGCCGCCACCTGCTTCTTTCAGAAGTGGCTACCCAGAACCAAGCAGGACTGTGATAGGATCTGTCCCAGCTGGGCCAAATGCACCATTTCAAGGGGTACAAGAGGACTCTTCCCCTGCATAGAAACAGAGCAACTTGCCATTGATGTTGCTGTGCCTTCAAGTCATTTCTGACTTCTGGAGACCCTAAGGGGACCCTATCACAGGGTTTTCTTGGGCTGAGAATGTGTGATGTGCCCAAGGTCACCCAGTGGGTTTCCATGCCCAAGCAAGCTAGAACGTGTCCAGAGCAGGGCGACCAAAATGGTGAAGGGTCTGGAAGCCATGGAGCCCTCTAAGGAATGGCTTAGAAGGCTGGGTATGTTTAGTCTGCAGAAGAGAAGGTTATGAGAGGACATGATAGCCATGTTTAAATATCTGAAGGGATGCCATGTTGAGGAGGGAATGGACTTGTTCTCTGCCGTTCCAGAGACTAGGACAAGGAGCAATGGATTCAAGCTGCAGGAAAGGAGATTCTACCTGAACCTCAGGAAGAACTTTCTGACTGTCAGAGCTGTCCGGCAGTGGAATCTGCTGCTGCCTCCATGGAGTGTGGTGGAGTCTCCTCCTTCTTTGGAGGTTTTTAAGCAGAGGCTGGAGGGCCATCTGTTGGGAGTGCTTTGATGGGTGTTCCTGCACAGCAGGGGGTTGAACTCGATGGTCCCTGGGGTCTCTTCCAACTCTATGATTCTATGATTCTATTCTAAGAAACTGAACCATGTCATCCAGGGTTGCAGTTCAGCACTCAAAACAATACAACACACCATATCTCAGGCCAATTTCTTCACCCTTCTGACCCCCTATGGCAGGAGCAGCAAAAGCTCCCCACAGCCTCCTGTCTTTTTCAGCTCCTGATCCGTCTCCTCTGGAGATGCTGCTGTAGGTTGAAGCTGGGGAGATTCTTCCGGCAAAGCTGGTCCCTTGACACTGAAGAACAACCACTCCCCCGTTTTCTCTTGCTCATCTTGCTGCCTCTGGCCTGGAAGGTCCTCCTCCTTCTCCTCAATTCCAGTATAACTAGGATAGTTTCTAAAATTATTCCTGAAACTGGAGCAAGCACTGTTTGTCAGCTCTTTCTGCTGCTTTAGTTAATGAGAACGTTTCCTCCATTTCTGCATTCGTGATATAGACTCATAGGCCATTTCTACATTAGACTGTTATAGCGTTATTATTCCACTCGCAACATCCTATGGAATCCTGGGGTTTGCAGTTTTGGGAGTGGCCGGCCGACCCCTCCCGAAACTACAAACCCCAGGATTCCATAGGATGTTGCGAGTGGAATCATCGCGCTATAACAGTCTAGTGCAGAAATGGCCATAGAAGGGATCCAAAGGGCCATCCCTTCTGATGGTGAGGAAATGCTCAACTGGAGCAGTCCTAAGAGATGGCCACTGGACCTCTGTTTAAAGACCTCCAAAGAAGGAGAGCTGCCACCCTTCCAGATAGCTGAATAGCTGTCAGGTGATGCCCTTTGATGCCATGCAATGCCATGTAGTGCTTTGATGTTTGAAACAAAGGCTGGAAGGAGATGGTGGAACTGAGCGAGAAACAGTGAGCTGGAAACGAGGGAATATTATTTTAATGAACTTTGGTAAGAGGGAACAAATGCAGCTGCAAGGAGGCACAGTTGGCAGGTGGGATGAGAGTCTGGGAAAAAAGTTGTTTTAATTAGCTGTCAAACAGGGTGCTTGCAGGCACAAATCGGAATGTAAATTCAACAGTTCTTTAGTCTTGGCAAAGGCCAGGATGTGCTGCTGTTACTCTGCTGTCCCTGAATAAAGCTTTTGTAAACTTCTAAGGATAGTTCCTGGAACTGGAGTTATCTTGTATATGGCAGCAGCTCTTACCATCCAAAAGTTCTTCCTACTGCCTAGTTGGACTCTCCTTCTTGGACATTTGAATCCATCAGTTTGGATCATCTCCTCTGGAGCAGCAGAAGGCATCTCCATCTTCTATCTGAGAGCTCTCTGAATATTTGAAGATGGTTTCACACCATAGGCTCTGATAAAATACTGTGAAAACAGAGCAGTGTCTGTATGCCTGGGCATTTGAACACATCAAGTGTCTTCTCATTTTGGGTTTTACCGGTGCGTATATGTGTTCCTATATACTGGGGAAATGCCACATGAAAGACTGTTGAGTCAATTGGACATGCAATCACATCAAGGATGCTTTGTTTGGATCTGGATGTCTGTTTGCAACCAAATTCCATGCCTTTTCTGTTTCTTGATGGAAGAAGAGCCAAGCTTCAGACCCGAGAGATGGGAGCTCAGCAACTCAGTGGCAGAGAATATGTTTGGGGTGCATTTTGACCCTGCAGTTCAGTCCCCAGAGCCAGCATTGCATCAACTGATGGTAAAAAAAGGGGATACCTGAGATACCAGCAGAGCCAAGCTAAGAAAGGAATATATGTCCTTCCCTGAGTCAAGCTGTTGTGTTCCTGGGAAAATCTACCATTTCCAGAGGGAAACATTCAGGGTGGGGGTGAAAGAAAACACTCTCTGGCATCCTTTTTGCCAGTTCCAAGGTCCCACGTTAGACTCAGGACCCCCAACTGCTTCACATCCTCACCTGTGATCATGATATTGTTGCCATGACTCCTAATAATCCTGAAAACCACCTTTAAAACCAGTCTACCTCCTGAAGAATCAGAGGCCTGTACTGTGGGTGAGGGGGGTGCTGGAGGATGACAAGACCAGCCCCCTCCCACCTGTGAGAGAGGCTGTCATGATGAAGAGTTTCAAGAGGTCCCTGCTTCTGCTCTCCACAGCGCCACCCACTGGCAGGACAGGACTGGTCAGAATTGGAAGAGACCCCAGGGGCCATCCAGTCCAACCCCATTCTGCCATCCAGGAATACACGTCAAAGCACTTATGACAGATGGCCACCCAGCATCTGCTTAAAAACCTCCAAAGAAGGAAGGAGACTCCACATCACTGTGCAGCACTACCTGGCAGCAGAAGAGGACTCCATCACTCTGACCAGCTCTTAAGGTGGGTTTCCAAGGTCAAATGGAGAGAGCCAAAGTGTAGCTACAGCACCATTGCTACGTCTTTGAGACAGGATTTTGGTCCTTGGTTTTGTGTGAAGCAGCTTCACTATAGAATGGAACCCATCAAAATGGAAGCACCAAGACAGGGGTACTGGCCAGGGCTCCCAGACAAAAGCTACTGATGTGGCCCACCTGCCCTTGCCCAGTCTGGCCCACTCTGATCCAGCCCGTCCTCTCTTTAGTCCATATGGCCCATTGTGGACTCATATGGTCCACGCTCAATATGGCCCATCCTCTCCTTGGACTGATGTGGCCCAGTCTTGATGCAGTCCACCCTTTCTGAACCCGATATGACCCACCTAGGATGTGGCCCACCCTCTCCTTGGCCTGAGCAGCTGCTCTCCAGCCCTTTGTTTCCTGAAGTGCCTTCCGCCCGCAGCCGGTACCTGATAGGCACAGAGATGCTGAAGCCCCACTCCCCTCCCCTCCCTTCCTACGAGCCATCTGTCCTCTTTTGTTCTGGCTTTGTTAAAACTGGAGAGGCTGCATGAGACAATGAGCTGATTCCATCCCGTAATTATGCAATTGCCCTTTTCCAGATGAAAGTGCCGGCCTTGGCGGGCAACAGCAAACATGCCGCCAAGGTGCCAAGGGAGGGCGATTGTTTTCTGAGCGGCCAGAGAAGAATAGTTTCCCCTGACCCTATTTATTGTCCTATTAGCGGCAGAATTATCTCAAATTTGCACTGTAAATTAAAGACAAAAAAAAAAAAAAGGCATGCTAGTTCAGAGATTGTCATCAGGACTGGAGCTGCTCACCTTGCCAAGGAATTTGAATTAACCTTGAGACCAGAGCAGGCTTCTAATTCTCCTCCAGCACCAGCTAGAAGGGGGAGCGGGAGGGCGACCCATGTAGACACGTGGGTGAATGTGGCAGGGCACGGCAGCACCCCTTTGGTTTAGGATCCTCTGGAGGAGCAGAGACTGGCCAGAAAACATCACCTGCACTTTCCCATTCTGGAATTTCCCAAGCAAAGGCCACGAAAGGTAGAAGAAAGACAGGGAGAGGACAGGTACCTCTGCCACAGCCAGATTGTCCATCCTTCCGAACGGGCCAGTAAGGACCAGGTGCCCAATGCAGCTTCATCTATTTCCTTTATGAGCCCATTAAAGTTCTAAGATCATCTGGAGAGGCCCTTCTCTCTGTCCCCCACCTTCTCTGGCTCTTTTGATGGGAACGAGGGGGAAGGCCTTCTCGGTGGCTGCTCCAAGACTTTGGAACTCCCTCCTTAGAGAGGCCAGAACGGCCCCATCCTTGCTCTCCTTCTGACGGCAGATCAAAAGGTTTTTGTGCCCATCAGGCTTTTACACATGGACTCGGTTTTGGCTTTTAATCCTGTGCAGTTCTGTTTTGAAGGTGTGTATAGACCCAGCATGGTATAGTAGTTGTACTACCACCCTGGAGAGCAGCGTTCAATTCCCCACTTAGCCATGGAAACCCACTGGGCAACCTGGGGTGCATCACACACTCTCAGCCCCAGTCCATTAGTGGAAAGACAATTTCTTCATGAGGGCATAGGACTAGGAGCGCCAGTGGACACTATCCTTAATGACTTTATAGGCCATTTCCACACTAGACTAGTTAATAGCGCAATTATTCCACTTTCAACATCCTATGAAATCCTGGGGTTTGCAGTTTCGGGAGTGGCCAGGCAGCCCCTCCCTAAATTGCAAGCCCCAAGATTCCATAGGATGTTGAAAGTGGAATAATCGCGCTATAAGAGTGTAGTGCGGAAATGGCCTAAGAATAAACAGACATGGCTGCAAGGTCAGTTGCTTGTCGGGCTGGGTGAGAAAACAGAAGGTGAAAGGTGAAGTCTGGGGATGCTTGTTGTTAACAAATGGCATATCAGCATGTGCTAATTTTGAAATTTAATGCCTTATATATTACCGCAAATCCAATATTCCGTTAGTCTTGACAATTGCCAAGGTGTGCTGTTGTTTCTTTGCTGTTGTAAATAAAGCTTTTGAAACTGCTAAGCTGATTATCTGAACTCAGAGCTAGCCTGTACATCACGGAAGGGAAGGACGTATTTTTCTGTTTGGAAATTAAGGCCATTTCCACACTACACTGTTATAGTGCAATTATTCCACTTTAAACCTCCTGTGAAATTCTGGGGTTTGCAGTTGAGGGAGTGGAGTTGAGAATTCTCAGCCAGAGAGCTCTTTGGCCTCAGGAAACTACAAACCCCAGAATTCCACAGGAGGTTGAAAGTGGAATAATTGCACTATAGCAGCGTAGTGCAGAAATGGGCTAAGACAGAAGTCTTAACTGGAGATTGCACCTAAACATTAGGAAGATCTTCCTCATGGTCAGAGCCATTCAACAGTGGAATACACTGCCTGGGAGTGTGGTGAAGTCTCCTCCTTCTTTGGGGGTTTTTAAAGAGAGGCCCGTGGCCATTTGCTGGGAGTGCTTTGAGTGTGTATTCCTGCGTGGCAGAATAAGACTGGACTGGACAGCTCTTGGTTCTATTATTATTATTATTATTATTATTATTATTATTATTATTATTATTATTATTATTTACCATTCTCATCATCAGGACCCATCAAAACAGGAGGCTGAGGGCGTGGTGCTGATACCTAGTGACCCCCATCTGAATTGTACCAAATGCTGTGGACTTTTATTATTTTCCATTTTAGAGAGACCTGGGAACATGTTTTAAAGATGATAAATTTATATTTCTGTGATTGCATCATTACCTTTTATTTATCGTTATCACCTTGTAAGAGATTTTAAGTCCTGAAAGGTGATTCAGAAATCTATTTTAATAAGCAAAGAAAGCAACCAGTCATTGCATCTCCTGTACTGGAAAAAGAAGCAGAAATATTTCCCTCCTTCCAAGCAGAAGCTGGCAGAAGGGGAACATTGCAGAAGGAATCAAAATCTCATTCCCCTCTCATTCTTTCACACGCTGAGAAAAACACACACACACAATTGCGTCTGCCACTACCATTGTCTGCGCAGATGCCAGGGTTGTTTTTTTTCCTCCAGAAAGAAAAGGACTTTAAAAAAAATACCATGAGATGGAAGCTGTTTCCACAAGAGGTACTTCAACTGTTTTTTCTTTCCTGCGAAACAGATGCAAGAGCCACACTGAACAGACAGTGCTTACTGGTTGGAAACCTACAATCTCACCAGCCTCATTCAAGCGGAAATGCCAGCAAGAGAAAGAGACACCCCTCTAAAAGCAACCCACCTGATTTCTCGTGGGCAGAAAGACAAATCCATTTGCAAAGATCCAGGCCATCTGAGGGGCTGCATCTTCCCACATGACCCTGCCAATGGGTCCTGAAAATCTGCAGGGGAGGTTCGTCTCTCTATCTCAGCACCTTCACAAACACCGTTGGTGGGAACACAGGAGAAGACCCTCTTGGCGGCTGCTCCCACACTTTGGCACTCCATTCCTAGGGAAGCGAGGGTGGCACCTTCTTTGCTGTCCTTTGGGCAGCAGGTTAAATACCTTCCTTTTCCATCACACCTTAAGAAACTGATTTTTAACAAATGGGTCTTTACGGCTCGGTACTGTTTTAATTCTTTGTTTTAAAGAAAGGTTTTAAATGGTTATAATTCTGTTGTTATTTAGAATCATAGAATCATAGAGTTGGAAGAGACCCTAGGGGCCATCCAATCCAACCCCTTGCTATGCAGGAACACCCATCAAAGCACTCCCAACAGTTGGCCATCCAGCCTTTGCTTAAAAACCTCCAAAGAAGGAGGAGATTCCACCATACTCTATGGAGGCAGCAGATTCCACTGCCAGATAGCTCTGACCGCCAGGAAGTTCTTCCCGATGTTCAGGTGGAATCTCCTTTCCTGTAGCTTGAATCCATTGCTCCTTGTCCTAGTCTCTGGAGCGGTAGAGAACAAGCCTGCTCCCTCCTTGACATGGCATCCCTTCAAATACTTGAACATGGCTATCATGTCCCCTCTTAATCTTCTCTTCTGCAGGCTAAACATCCCCAGCTCCCTAAGCTGCTCCTCAGAGGGCTTCATGGCTTCCAGACCCTTCACCGTCTTGGTTGCCCTCCTCTGAACATGTTCCAGCTTGTCGACATCCTTCTTGAAATGAGGTGCCCAGAACTGGACACAGTATTCCAAATGAGGCCTAATTTAATACTGTTTTAATCTTAATTTTCTACGTTTTTTAAGCTATATGTGTTTTGTTGTTTAAGCTATATGTGTTTTTTGTAAGCCACAGCCTGGGAGGAAGATGACATAGGAACAAAATGATAGATGAATAGATGGATGGGTGGGTAGATTGCAGACAGAACGCATCAGTTAGAAAGTGAGGCACCATCAACCCCAACCTAAGTCCATATATATGCACATACAGATCTACACGTACACACACAGTCTGAAATCCTCATTATTAACATTCCTGGACATCCATCCCGTTTTCTGTCCATCAATGCGAATAACTGGTAAAGGAACTGGGTTTATTGCAGAGAAGTAATGACTTGATATATGCATTATGGTTTTCAGTTCTTTTTAAACTGTTTTAAACTGCATTGTTTTAACCTGTCAGATTGAACCTTGGGCTCCCAGAGTCCTAGTCCAACACTCAAAGCACTACAACATGCTGGATTTCTGACTTAAGGCATCTGAGGCTGAGACAGTATGACTTAACCAAGGTCACCCAGGCCATTTATTCCACTTGCAACCTCCTATGGAACTGGGGTTTGCAGTTTCGGGAGGGGCCCCTGGCCCCTCCTGAAACTGCAAACCCCAGGATTCCATAGGATGTTGAAAGTGGAACCATAGCGCTATAACAGTCTAGTGCAGAAATGGCTCCAGTCTCCACAGCTGAGTGGGGATTTGAATTTCGGTCTCCTGGAGTCCTAGACCGGCGCTCAAACCACTACACCATTACAGAGGTGAAAATTCCCTCCTGCCACAATTTCTCACCTGTCATCTACAGGAACCCCCACCATGAACCCCCTTGTCTTTGGCTGAAATAGTTTGCTGAAGTAGCAGTTGAGGGGGCTCAGTGATCCTCAGGAGACTCGCAAGCAGGTGAATGAGCTTCCTCTGTGATTCTTGTGCAACATGATCACTTTCCCGTGGAGTTATTAGAAACCACAGAGATGGAAGGGATTATGAAGGTCATCCAGTCCAGCCCCTGCCGCTGCTGCCATAAAACCTCTACTCCAGCTTCCAGAACACCTAGAACCTGCTGGAGACCCTCTAAAGCAGTGGTTCTTAACCTGTGGGTCCCCAGATGTTTGTGGACTTCAGCTCCCAGAAGCCCTGAGCATTGACCATAGTGGCTGGGGCTTCTGGGAGCTGAAGTCCACAAACATCTGGGCACCCACAGGTTGAGAACCACTGCTCTAAAGAGTAGGAGTCCACCATCTCTTAAAGACATCCTGTTCTTCCCTCAAAAAGTTCACACAATCTCAGGATCTTCTTCCTTTTCTAATCATCCGTCTCGTACTTCAAACCTGTTGGTTCAGGTCCCATCCCTCGTAGCAGCAGGTAACAAATTAGCTTCCTCAGCTATGTGAGAGCCCTTCAAATATTTGCGAATGGCTCTGATAACATCTCTTAATTGTCTTGTCTCCAAGCTAAACATCCTGAATCCCTTCAATCTTTCCTTCTAGATTGTAGGACTTGGTGCCCCAGGCATCTCTGTTCATCTTTGTCTTCTCTTCTGGATATGTTGCAGTCTTTTAATAACATTCATAAAGTGCAGATTGCCCAGAACTGACTGCAGGAGCATCTCAGGTGAGGCCAGGAATTAAGTGGTACCCTTACATTCCTGTGAGCTGGACATTATACTTCTCCAGATGTACCTAAGAATCCACAAAGTTGGCGCAGGTTTTGGTTTACTAAAAACCCCAGAGCATTTCCACTGGTGTCATCATCAAGTCAGATGTCACCGACCCTGTTTTGGGGCATCCTGTATTCTTCATTTCCTGTCAAAATGCTGAACTTTGCACTTCATTTCTGTCGATATTCATTTATTTCTTTCATCCCACGCTTCCAGCCTTTCAAGACAACCTTTCACCCAGTTTCTGCCTCTTAAGGCAGAAGGTACCCCTGTCCATTCCGCCCACCACGGCACTCCCCTTGCGCGATAGTGAGACTGTGTGTGCCTGTGAGGCTTTTGGCTGTGCGGAGAGCAGCAACCTTGCTCCTGTTAGGGTCAGACAGGATTCTGCTGAGGAGCCAGAAAATCAACTCCTTTGAAATGTGGTGCAGAAGAAGAGTTTGGAGGGTGCTGCGTACCACCGAGACCAAATCAAGCCTGAACTCTCACTGGAAGCCAAAAGGACTCAGCTGAGGCCATTGTACTTTGAGCATATCGTGAGAAGTTGTGACTCACTGGAAAAAGATGGAAATGTTCAGTGAAGCAGAAGATCACATTATAGGCGATTTCCACACTAGCCTGTTATAGCACAATGATTCCACTTTCAACATCCTCTGGAATCCTGGGGTTTGCAGTTTAGGGAGGGGACTCAAAGGACTCAAAGGCCCCTCTAGGGCAACTGCAAACCCCAGGATTCCAGAGGATGTTGAAAGTGGAATCATCGCGCTATAACAGCCTAGTGCGGAAATGGCCATAGATGGGCTGACTCCATCAAGGAGGTCACGGCTGCCTTGAGTTTGCTGGCCTGCAGGTGACCAAGTGTGACAAATCCCCTCGCCAGGTTGGCCCTGCAGTTCCAGTCCTGGGTTTCAGTCACTCACCTTGCCTTTTTCTCCTCTTAATCCCTTCCTGGATTGGGTACTCAGACCTCAAGGTGGCTCCCTATGGTGGACCAATGGCCATGTTGTTTTCTGGGCTCTGACTCCTTATCAGGGTTGCTAGAGACAGTTTAAACAAAGAATAACAAATGGAAGTCCAGGAAGGATATTGGCAAGCTGGAAAGTGTCCAGAGGAGGATAACCAAAATGGTAGAAGGGCTGGAAACCATGAAGAGGTGGCTTAGGGAGCTGGATATGTTTAGTCTGCAGAAGAGAAGGTTAAGAGGGGACGTGATAGCCATGTTTAAATATCTGAAGGGATGTCATGTCGAGGAGGGAGCGGGCTTGTTTTCCGTTTCTCCAGAGACCAAGACAAGGAGCAATGGATTCAAGCTGCAGGAAAGGAGAGTCCACCTGACCCTCTGGAAGAACTTCCTGATGGTCAGAGCTGTCCGGCAGTGGAATATGCTGCTGCCTCAGTGGCGTGTGATGGAGTCTAGACTTTCTTTGGAGGCTTTTAAAAGAGAGGCTGGATGGTCATGTGTCCAAGGGATGGTGTCTTCCTGCATGGCTGAAGGGGGTTGGACTAGATGGCCCCTGTGCTTTTTTCCAACTCTATTATTCTATGATTCTAAGTTTATTAAGACACAAGGAGACAATATGGTAACCCTTGAGTTACTAAATCATTTACAGCCCCCCAAAGCCACAGTCAGTCCTTCCTCTGTCTGACCCCGTTGTCTCTAATTCCATCTGTTCCCCTGTCTCTGCAACCTGTTCCCTCTCTCTGTATCGTCTTTTCCCTCTTTACTTCCTGACAGAGACAAGCCTCGGGTTTTGTCACATTTCCTCTTTGGAGCCCCACCCCGCCGCCACCACTTCACGGCATTCCCTGGGCGGTTATTGGCCACCCTCAGACAGGCTTGCACAGTCCCTCCCTTCACACCAGGCTCTTGGAGGTCTTATGAACTCAAGTGGACAGCAAGTAATGGAGACTCTGTGGCTGGGAGATCTCTAAGAGCCAGCTGTTCCAACCAGGGCTTGCAGACTCAAGTCCTTGCACTACCTTTTCATGCTGCTGGGATAGCACGCTCCCACAAGGGAGGTAAGAGGCTATGCTGATGGCAGCATTGGACTTTGCTGAAGAGCCAGACTCAATGTGCCAAACAGCTACTGGGCGGTGGCATGGGAGCAAGATCGCTCACAGACAATGCCAGGTCTATCGCGGCTACTCACAAGGACTTGGGGTCTATTCACACTACAGAATTATGGCACTGTTATTCCACTTTAATTGCCATACTTCCCCATCCTATTGAACCCTGGGATTTGCAGTTTAGGGGAAGGCCTTTAGAATTCTCAGCCAGAAAGCTCTTTGGCCTCACTAAACCACAAACCTCACGATTCCACTGGGTAGAATCAAGGCAGTTGATGCAGAATTATAGCACTAGAACTATGCAGTGTGGATGGGCCCTTAGCATTTCAAAGAACAAGGCAATGGTAAATCGCACTTGAATGCCCTTTATCTCAAAATCCTTATCATAACCATGAGGATGTTTAAGAAGGTAAGGAAGGGAGGAAAGAATTTCTGGTGGTACCTTTGTGGTTCCTGAGTTTGTTTTGACATGAGCTTGCATCCACTGTAAGCCCATTTCCTTGATGTACGAAAACTATGGCCACTGCCCACCTAAACCTTTTTCTAGCCACCTTTTCCATTATGCACAAGCAGGATAGAGCTGGGTTAAGAGGTGGTGGAGATGGTGGCACATTTCAGCAGGAGGACAGCATTTAGGAGTCATGGCACTAAACGGCAGCAGGAAAAATGGGGTGGGGAGAGAGCTCCCTGCTGGAAGCTCTCAAGGAAAATCAGCAGAATGCACAGAGACAGCAGACAGAGGAATCCTCAGTGGATGAAACAAAGGGACAGCCTGCAGGACAACACCCCCAGGGGTCCTGGATGGTGTGAGAATGGGGGTTCTGGGCAGTGTTGCTTCCATTGTCCAGCCACTGAGCACATTAGCAGCAGGGATTTGCAAATGGAGCAGTCAAGAAAAGGACAACCGTGTTCCAGTTCTCCACCTGTTCTCCCACCACCTCTATGTGCCTGTTTACCAAAGCACTCTGCTCGCTCGCTGGCTGCCTGGCTTGAGCAGGAAGTTTCTCGCTGGGAGGAAGGGCGGGTGCGTGTGGGCAGGCGGGCAGGCGTGGCACCGCCTGGCATGCACAGACTGCCTGCAATGGAGGCATGAATAATTGAAGGTGTTTGCCTGAAGGGAAAGTTAAGAGGCAAGGGAGTGGAGGAGGAAGGAGGCTGTGTACTGCAGCAGAAACGGCCTCCTGAAGGGCGAGGGAGCCCGGCCAGCCACTGGGCAGCGAGAAGGAGAGGCAGGGCTGGCCCTTTGTTTTGCTGTCTGCTCACAGCACATACAGCCGGTGAGAGGGCAAAGGGAGGGAGGGACGGAGTCCAGCTCTTCACCTGGCCCAATTAGCGGGAGTGCGGGAAGGCGTTTCTGACTGGCCGCTCTGCTCACTGCGACACTGGCAAACAACAAGAGGTATAGAGGAGACCCCGGGTCCCTTGGCAGCAAAGACAGAAAAAGAGGGCTTTGGGTGATTTGCAGAAATATGCTTTAAAGCGAAGCGGGTTTGGAAATGAAACAGTTAGAGGAAGGGCAAGCTGAGGGCAGGCTTTCCAGCATCAGATGTGCGAAGCAAGCCTTTTGCCCACACAGGGAATTGTCTGTCACGGAAATGGGCACAAAGGAGAGATTCAAGGAGAGGAGGAAAGAGGGGCAGGGTCTCGCTTCCCATAATGGATGCTGGATTGCAGAAGGTTTTGCTACCTTTGTAGTTAAGGGTTGGTCCTGGGTGGCTGCTCTTCCTCTCCCAACAGGAACATAGACAGGTCAAACCACATGACTGGCATTTCCTGGGCACCACAGCTGACATGTGCACACATTTCCAAAACTATCCAGCTGATGAAAGTAGAGAAGTCTGCCATGCCATATGCATGTGGCAATGAAAACCTTTCCATGAGGTTTTGTGGACAGGTCTCCCAGGCTCTGTGGAGCCACCAAGACTCCTCTTTAACCCAGCCTTTCCCAACTTAGTGCCCTCCACATAAGCTGAGCTATGACTCTCATCATGCTGTTTGCAGATGATGGGACCTGAAGCCCAACACACCATCTATCCTCTTCCAAGGTCCCAGCTCCTTCTACTCCTGTCCGCTTAGCCAAGAGTGCACAGTGGTTCAGCTCTGTTCGTTTGGCTCTGTGCCGTCCCCTCTGGAAGGCAGTGCAAAGTTCTAGGAGCTCGGGATTCTGAAAAGCAGGTTGCTTTCAGCACCCCCTGGGGGTTTACAGGGAAAAGACGCCTGTCGATCTCTGAATCTAACTCAGTTTCCCTGAGGTGGGGAAAGCAGACGCCTGGGGCTGCAGCTGAACATGGCTCCGTGAAAGAGTGAGGCCTACTTACAAGGAGATAGGAACCTTTAAAGATCATTAGTTCTGGGGACATGATCAAGAGAACAGTGGCCGGAATCCTACTGGTGTCTTACACCTGCATAATTCCCCCTACAGAATAATTTTATTCAGCTCAAGGTTGCAGGGAGAAAAGGGGATTTCACTTAAACATTAGGAAGAACTCAGCTGTAAGAGCTGTTCAGCAGTGGAATCTGCTGCTGCCTCAATGGAGTGTGGTGGAGTCTCCTTCCTTTTTAAAGAGAGGCTGGATGGCAGCTGGATGGCCACAGGGAGTGCTTGATTGTGTCTTCGTGCACGGCAGAAGGGGTTGGACCGGATGACCCTGGGGGGTCTCTTCCAAGTCTAAGATCCTGTGATTCAATGTGGTGCCTTTGCCCACGGTTGCACATTGCACATTGCTTGCTGTTACACATGGGCGTGTATGCATGCACACTGCATTTCACAGGGTGGCACATTGGGCATGGTGTATCACATGCGCAGTAGATGTTCATATGCACTTGTTTGTGCAATGCCACCATTCGCTAATGAAGCACCATGGGGTAACTGCTGCTTAACCTTTTGAGCATAAAGCTCTGCTCTCGATCTCCAAAATGCTTGCCTCCCAGCTCCTAAGAGTTCTGTCTTGCCTTTCCTTGCTGCTTTGTTCCTCTCTGGGCCCGGTGGGGTCTCTGGCCCTTGGATGTCCTTTATCTCTGAGAAAATCCCCACTTCTTGGCTCCTGGCTCCAATCTCATGGCTGCTGTTTTATCCTTCTGCAACCTAAATAATCAGACAAATGCCAGAGACAGGGCTCAGTTTCACTTGAATCAGGAGAGGTCCTCCACTTTGATCAAAGGAAGGAAACAGCAACCTATAGCTTCTTGCAAATGTAACTTCTCATGAGGCTGGGACAGGTTTCACTCCTGCTCCACCCCTTGCTACCAGATCCTGACAGCCTAGATGTGGCATTTGTTTCCTGGGGGGCTGGCGGAGCCCACCTATGCAGCTGCCTAGGGGTGGCTCTTGTCAGATCTTGATCAAGCAGTTGCGAAGGCTCCAGCTGCACAATGCAGCGACTGACTTCTCGGATTAAGGATTCAAAAAAAAAAAAAAGCTGTGATTGCAGGGACTTGACCATCTCCATGGGTCACCTGAACATAGAAGCTGCAACTCTCTCTTTGGTGGTCTTCCGTGGTGGTGCCATACAGCAGCAACGACCAGAACTAGGATTCCTTCTGCGTAGAGGCAGCCAGTGCCTCCATTACTTTGGAACGGTGAATCCAGAACAGATTTGTAACAGCTATTCAGGGTGCATTTGTGCATTGTATGACAACGTTGGAGGCCAGGATTCAAATTCCTGCTCAGCCGTGCCATGGAAGCCCACAGGGTGAGCTTGGGCAAATCACACTCTCTCAGACTCAGAGGGAAGCAACGGTGGCAACCCCCCTGTGAACAAATCTTGCCAAGAAAACTCCCCAAATGGTGTGCCTTAGAGTCACCATAAGTCAGAAACAATAACCAACCACAGTCGCTCACAGATTGTCGTTTGAACACATTTGCACGTGTTTGACTTGGAAGCATAGAAGAACATCCAAAGAAGTGAGTTAATATCTGTGAAAGCTCATGGGAAAGAAAAACCAGCTATTCTTAAAGGTCCAGCCACATTTCTTCCCCCTCCCTGTTCCTTTCTTCCCTCTTTTATAGACACTTTTTGGGTACTCTCCAGGGTGCTTAACCTCATCCCCAAAATAGGCTCAGTTGCTGTGTATTTTCAAGTTGTTTCTCACTTATGGTGACCCTAAAGTGTACCTATCACAGGGGTTCCTGGGCAAGACGGTTGTTGTACAAGAAGCCGAAGGTTGTACCACAAAAAGACAACACTTTCGCACAACACAGTACAGTGCCCTGAATTCTATGGGTTAGTCCCAATAAAAGTAGGTCCGCTGTATCAACTACTGACTGGTGAATTAACACACACACACACATAAATCCCATCTTCAGGAGAAATTGCTGGGGGGGGGGTTCCTCGATTTTGGAGAGAGGGTTGAAAAAACTCTTCATAAAATTCTTGCAAAAATAGAGTCTACAGATGTGGAAAATAATCCCAAAAAAATCACAGAAAAAATTCTTGTAACCTTTCTCAGCAAGGAGGAGGAAATTACTAAGTTTTAGTTCTTGTATGCATGGACAAGCTAAGTGAAGTTAAGGCATCCATAGCAGGAAATGAAGCTTGTGGTTATTCCTTTCCTGGTCCCCTGAACCTCCTGCTCCCATTGGGGCCCAGCTCCTTCTTCCTACCTCCTTCCACAGAAGCTGTCGTGATGCTGTCCAGCTGCTGCTAGTGGACCATCTTGGCTGCCCATCTTCCTGCCCCCTTCTGTTTTCACTCCCCTTTTCACACCCTTTTGGTCCTTCCTGAATCCACACCTCTTTTGTTCCTCTCTGGCTGATTAGCTCTCAGTTTTCCTCCTTTTCCAGCCACACCACCTTCATGCCTGCTTGCTGTGGGCTTTTCTCTACCCCAGAAGCTCCTCAGCAGGTTCATGCAGTCCCTCTCCACCCAGACTCAAGACTTCTTGGACACCAGTCCTGCCTCTTTCTCTGCGGTTCTTCACAGGGACAGTAAAGGGACTGCCTGAGGCTCTTTCATGATGGCAAAGACAGTCACAGCAGGTGACTCCTGTGTCAGTGGGCTGGTGACCTCACTCTGGGTTTCAGCCTGAATGTTAAAGGAGCAATCTGTTCTGGGTTTTAGTCTGAACTCCAAAGGAACTATCCAAGGTGAAGAAGTCCAGCCTCAAAAAAATGCCAGCACCTTGGAGATCACATTAAAGTTTGGCCATCCAAGGTGCTGAATCTATGTTGGAGCTCAGATCCAGCACCCGGGATAGCTATTTTGAATCCCAGACTAGTTTTTCCACTGAGATCAGAACCACCAACAGCCCAGGTAACCTTCTCCCCTTGGGTCTCTCCAGCCCCCGAGAGAGGCCCTTCCATGTATCCAGCTTACATTGAGGCCGGCTGGCCCACGGAATGACTCAAGCACTGGGAACTGTCTCTCCCCTCTGGCCTTGCCCTCATTTGGTGTGGGATGCAGGACTTTTTCCTCCTGGCTTCTAAGGCAGTTCTCCTAGCCTCCTTCACATTCTCGTGATGGGCTGGGAGGGAGGTGTGCTGGCAAATGATGAAATGATCAATCTCCGATCCACTAAACAGTCGGTGATGCTAGCACACAATACGTTTCTTTCCTTTTCCTTTCCTTTTTTTTTTTTTATCAATTTGGTCTTCACCGACTGAATGCAAATGGCTTATTATACACGACCCACTTACTCCCCACTTTTCCTTGGCCTCGTTAATAAAAGGTTCGGCTGTGATTAAGCGAGTGGCTGCTGAGAGACTCCTGGTCGGACACTCTGCTGCAACACAGGAGCTACTAAGAGCTTCCACAGGCTGGCAGAAATTCCCCCAACCTCGGAGAAAGAAAAAGAAATGCATATCTTCACAGAAAGCAACCCTGCAAACAGGTCTCGGCATCCTTTGTACTAGAGGAGAGTAAGTCAGCTCCTGGATGAGTCTTTCCTTTTAAATCAACAGTGAAAGCAGTTTTAATGCTACACATAGTTCACGACTATTTTACCTGTGGCCTGAATCTTACCAGCTTAGTCCCAACTAGAGAATTTGTTTTCATTCATTTATTTAATTTACACTTGTCTTACTTTCTACAAAAGACGTAGGGCAGCATGAAATAAAACAAGATACATCTGAAAAAAACAAAACCCTAATGATAACAGTTTAAAAGACAGTTAAACAAACTACCATGTTAAAACACTGGTACTTTTAAGCTGTGTCGAATCATTTAAAAACATGGCAATAACCACCGGAGCGCAGCTCAGACTTCCCACTGAAAGACCTTCCCGCGTAACCGGCTACTCAACCTGGCACCCACCCGGATAGAGGGGTCTTTGCCTGCTGGCAGAAGGAGATTGGAGAGGAGACTCATTCAATCAACAGCTGAGTGGTGAGTCAACACTTAGGTAAATCTCATTGATTCAATGGGTCTACTTCAGCTGGGGACGAGCAAGAGTGTTCTGGCCCTTAAAACTTTCTCTACGTTTTTAGCTACCTGTGTTTTGACCCACAGTGCATTTTATCTTATTAGCTACCTTGAGTCTTAGCTTTGAGTAGGTAAAGGTGTACGTGGGATGGAACAGTATCAGAAACTTCCCTGGGGTTTCTGGAGAAGGGATGCGTGGGTCCCCCTCCTTTCTTCCTTTTCCATGGCTCAGTTTCTCTCCCTGCAGAGCCAGGTGGGCAGTCCAGTCCAGTCCAGCCCCATCTCGTACAAACAGAATGACAGCAAATTCCTCACTCTTTCTTTGTTGTGCAGCCAGAGATGATGGCAACCACAGAAAGAGGTTCAGCAAAGATCCTTTCAAGCTAATGAAAACCTGGAGTGGATTCACCACTCCACAGACGTGGAAACCACCAGATGTCATTGAGGTCCCCCTCCCACATATGCACCCCTCCTCTCACTGCAAGAAAGAGACCTGTTCATACAAAAGGGAGGAGAAGGCAGTAAGAATTAGAAGGGGGAAGGCATGGGAGAGGGGAAGAGAATGAAGGCTTTCAGTCCTCAGTTCCACCCCAAAAGTTGCCTCTCTCCTGGAATACGTGGCTGCCGCTTCCCATCCCTCCAGAGTCACTCTTCCTGCACTTTCTCCCCTCTCTATTGGGGGTTTCTCTCCTCTCCTTTTCCTCCTCCTAGAATCAAAGAGTCATGGGACTGTAGACTTGGAAGGGACCCCTACATGAGGGTCATCTAGTCTTCCTTTGGTGCTCTCTGCCTCACTTCCTACGAGCTCCACTTACACCTCAAGAAATCTTAGCCCAGCTCACTTCTGGAGGAAGTTACAAAATAAAGGTACATCCAAATAGTTGGCATTATTATAAAAAGGAAGGTTCTTGGCTCCTGAAAGGTTCCTGGGGCTTTGGTAAGTTTCCAGGAAAAAGGGCCGCATGTCTCCAAAATCTATATTCCACCTCCCCATCCTCAGCTCATTGGCTCTTTGAAAAGGTGGCGTTGCCATTCACAGTGGTCTGGGCAGGTCAATTTTTAGTTTGATATTGTTTTATAACCTTGCACACTTTGATTACATGTCTTTGTCAATTGCTTTATATGATATTCTACTTTTTGTATTTTATCTGGATAATTTGTTTTACAGTGTATAGTATGGTTTCATTATTCCTTCCTTCTCTCTGTGTGTGTGTGTATATTCATACGTTGCACACCTTTGGCAGGACACATTCTTTTTGGTTGTTTCACTTGTAAAGTGCCATGTCCTCCATGAATGGCAGGATCTAAATAATTCATCATCACAATCACCACCAGCACCATCATCACAGTCATCTTCATCACACCCCCTCATCCCCAAAAAGGCAGCAACAGCTCCCTCAGGAGACAGGACCAGAGATCCATCCCCACCCATTGTCCTGTTTCCAACCGTGGTCAGCTCAGCTCCCTTCAGGAAGCTCCTAAATCCGGCAGAGAAAGCAATCTATCTGGCTTTTCCCGGAGAGTTTTAGATGATAGTGTTTGTACTGGTGATGGTTATGCTTTGGTGGCCTCAGAAGAGATCAGTGTGCTCCTATGACCCAATTGCAGCCTTCCAAGCTCATCTCTGTGGGACCTGACTCCTTGTTTCATGGAGAGAGGAGTCCCGGGAGCCGCCTCGCCTGACTTCTAGGCACCACAATTTAAGAAAGATATTGACAAGGTGGAAGGCGTCCAGGAGAGGGCAGCCAAAATAGTCAAAGATTTTGAAACCCTGAAGCCCTCTGAGGAGCATGTTAGGGAGATGGGGATGTTTAGCCTGGTAAAGAGAAGGCTAAGAGGAGACACGATAGCTATTTGAAGGGATGTCTCATGGAAGATGGAGCAAGCTTGTTTTCTGCTGCTGCTCCAGAGACTAGGACACTATGGAATAATGGTTTCAAACTACACAAAAAGAGATTCCACAAAAAGAACTTTCTGATGGTAAGAGCAATTCACCCGTGGAATACATTGCTGCCTGGGAGTGTGGCAGAGCCTCCTTCTTGTTAAGCAGAAGCTGGATGTCCCTCTGTCAAAGGGAGGGCTCTGATGGTGTCTTCCTGCCTGGCTGAAGGGGGTTGGACTGGATGGCTCGGGGGTCTCTTCCAGCTCTGTGATTCTAGGATTCTATGGTCCTCTGAGAGGTGGACACACAAATCCCACCCAATGCTGTGTGAATTAGGCTGGGCAGGAATATTCTCTCTTTCTCTCTCTTCCCCCCTCCCTTTCTCTCACACACAAAGACCAAGTCCCTTCTGGTGGGGAGAGGTGCTGGAAATTAGGAAAAATACCCATCCTCCCCAGGGAGAAAAACTACTCATCACTGGAAAGGGAGAGAGGAACAAAGTGAGACAGATGGGGTTACTCCAAAGTAGGCATAGATATGGAACTATGGCCAGTCTTCCTACACCCCACTCACCACATCCCAGTCCCTTGCCAGTCTCCAGCTCCTTGGATCGCATCATGGATGCGGGGGGGGGGTGTTGCCTCTTTCCATTACCCATCTCCCACCTTCTCTTCCACGCCTCTCCACTCTGGATTTCTGAGGTGGGGTGTCTTGAAGTGACACCCTTCCCTTCTTCCACAAGAGTTGCAAACACGCAGACCAAGGTTCTCACGCCGTCGTTTCCCCTTCCGCCCCCCGGCAACATCCTACAAGTCCTCCTTCTTAAGTTGAGCGCCCCCTCTTCCCACTTAGGCTTGCTCGGGGACACAGAAACCCCAGGGCCCCGATCCGGCTCCTTTCCGCGCCCACCCCTTCTGCCTCCAACCAAGCTGGTCACTCGGCTGCTTACCGCGTTCTGAGCCCCCCACCCAACTGCAAATAATGGACGCCCCACAAGCGGCGCGAAAAGCGATGGAGGAACAACCCCGCACCCACCGCCGCGCGCTCCACCCCCCCGTGCCCTGTCTGCGCCCTGTCCGGCCGCGGGTCGGTGCCGGGCGAGTGAAACTGGCGAGCGGAAGCCGGGCGGCGGGGGCCGGGGGTGCTGGGAAGGTAGGCGGCGTGGTGGGACCGAAGGAAAGCAGTCAAGGAGTCAGGGTCAAGCGGCGAGCGGCTGAATGGTGCCCCCTCCCTCCGCGCCAGCCGCCGCCTCCTCGCAGAATTTCGCCCTTCTGCCCTGTCCGGCAGGGAGAAGAGAGAAATGCAGAGGGAGACCCAGCTCAGCGTCACCCCCGACCCTCCCCGGACTGAAGGAGCGCTCGACGGAGAGCAGAGGATCCCCCCTCCGAACACACACTTGCTTCCTAAGAACTGCATTATTTCGGGTCTTCTGCTCGCGTTCGCACGAGGCGGCGGCGGCGGCGGCGGCGCCGCCGCACCGCGGGCTCGGAGCGGACTCGACGCGCGGCGGGGAAGGACGCGGGGACGCGGTCCGCCCCACCCTGCGGCTTCGGGCCCCCCTGCCCCGCGCTCCGTCCCCGATCCCCTCCCCTCCGCTTTCCTCCTCGCCGCGCCTCTGAGACTCACCGTTGCTGCTCCCGGGGAGGTGGTTCTCCCCCCAGTGCTGGGGGGGCCGCGAGGAGGCGCCGAGGTGGAGGTAGAGTCCCAGCGAGTGGCACAGGGCCAGGGTCAGGCCGAAGGCGGAGGCGCCCCCCATCTCGCTCGCTCGCCCGCCCGCCGCCCCTCACGCCGGCCGCCGCCTCACATGGGGGGGAGAGGGAGGGATGGGGGGTGCGGGAGCGGGCCAGGCGCCCCCGCCGCCGCCTTCGCCGGGGGGAGAGAGGGAGGGAGGCAGGGAGCGAAGGAGGGGGCTCCGGCCTCTTCCAGGGACGCGGGGCCGGGGCGGCTTGGCTGGTGCGGACGCCCGTCGCGCGTCTGGGCGCCGGCGCCGCCGCCGCTGCTGCTGCTGCTGCTGCTGCTGCTTCTCCGGCTCGGCGACTGCGGGACTCTTCCCTCCGGCGGAGGAGGCGGCGGCGGCGGCGGCGGCGGCGGCGGGAGGGGAGGGGAGGGGAGGGGAGGGGAGGCGCTGCGCGGGGCCGCGGACGTCGCCGCCGCCGCCGCCGCCGCCGCCGCCTCCTCCTCTCCTCGTTGGTTCGCCGGCCCGGCGGCGGAGGGATCTGAGGGGGGCTTCCTGCAGGAGCAGCAAAGTTTCTCCGAAGGGACGCCCCCCCTACACTTTTTTTCCATTAAAGCCGAGAAGCGGCAGAAAAGGGGCTCGGGATTTTGGGGAGGGGGCGAGACAGGGACGGAGGGAGCGGCGCAGAGGAAGGAGGCGGCGGGGAGGGAAGACAGGGGCGGAGAGGGGGAGAAGCGGACCCCTCCCTCCCCACCGCCTCTCTCCGCCCCCCTTTTGGGGAGACAGGGGACGAGAGAAAGGATCGACTTCAGTCACCTCAAGTAGTACTTGTTGGGGGGGGTGGGGGCTCTTTTCGGCATAAATTCTACTGCCTACGCCCGACTCCTTGGGTCCATTATTCAGACAACACAGAGCTAAAGTCCATGTATTCTAATGCTTCTGTTCTAATGGGGGGGGGGGGTTTCAGGCCTCCGTGTGTGTGCCTCCCCCTTTCTCGTGTCCCGGGTCTTGTTCTCTCACTTCAATACCTCAAAATCAGTGGCTGGGTGTGCTAAAGTTTTGTGGAAACGTCTCTTCTGCCCTTCTTCCCTCTTCTAGAGGAAGAGCTTTACTTTTCCTCGTGGGACCGGGACAAGAGAGGCCCACCCTACACCAGGTCTCCCCAATCTGCCCCCCTCCCAGCCGACGCCCTTTCCCCTACGGAAGATCGGGCCCCTTCCTACTCCCGTGGGAGAGGAGAGCTGGGGAAAGAGGAGGCCTCCTGCTCGGGGAGGGGGCCAAAACCAGAGGGAAACTGCCCCTCTTCTCTATTCCCGGCGCCCCCGCGACCAAACCAGATTCTGCGCGCGACTCTGCCTCATGCGCGCACAGGGAGCCCGAGGAAGTGGATTAGCCCAGGCTCCTCTCTTATATTGATCGGCATCAATTATTTATCACGTTATTCTTGGGCGGAACGGCGCCAACAGAAAGGCGCGGGGCTTTGCGATCCTGTGCGGGTGCGCACGTGTGGCTCTGCTCCGGGAAAAAAGGGGCTGAGAAAAACCCCCTCCTCGTTGTTCGCGAGGAGAACTCGTTGCTTTGGTCAGCGGGGGCCCTCGCTCGGGTCAGCAGACCCGAGGGCTGTGGGCCACACACAACCGTCACGCATCTCCGCACCACCGAGGCCTCTTCTGGCCGTCAGACTCCGCCCGGAGGGGACAAACCGGGCCGAAGTCCCCCGGTTTCCCCCGGCCGAGGGAAGCGCCTCAGCACCGGCTTGCGGACAGCGGCCCCTCCGCCGGCAGGGCCCGGGGCGCGGCGGCCCTTTCAGCACCCCCGCGGCCGCGGACAGCTCCCTTCCCCCGAGGAGGCGGCGCCCTTCCCGCAGGAGGGGCCCCGGGTGGGAGTCGGCTCCCTTGCGGATCGGGGCTGGGGGCCGCTTCAGGATCCGCTCTGGGATCCCCAAGTTAGGACATCTGGTCCCACTGTCCCATCCTTTTTCGGAACAAGCTCGGAGTTACAGTCTGCTGAGGTCCTTTGCATGAATTCCTGTGAAGAACACCGCTAAAGGTCACTAGCAGAGAATTCTAAGGACCTGGAGAAACTACAGATCCCATGTTTCATAGAATCATAGAGTTGGAAGAGGCCACAAGAGTCCATCGAGTCCAACCTCCTGCTAGGCAGGAACACACATCAAAGCACTCCCCTTGAGAGATGGCTGGCCAGCCTCTGCTTAAAAATCTCCAAAGAAGGAGGAGACTCCGCCGCCCTCCATTGAGGCAGCAACATAATCCACTGCTGGACAGCTCTGACCACCAGGAAGTTCTTCCTGAGGTTCAGGTGAAATCTTTTTTCCTGTAGTTTGAATTCATTGCCCCATGTCCTGGTCTCTGGATCAGCTGAAAACAAGCTTGCTCCATCCTTCGCATGACATAACTTCAAATATTTAAACATAGCTATCATGTCCCTCTTAACCTTCTCTTCTGCAGACTAAACGTCCCCAACTCCCTAAGCCACTCCTCATAGGGCTTCATGGCTTCCAGACCCATCACCATTTTGGTTGCCCTCTCTGGACACATTCCAAGTTGTCAGCATCCTTCTTGAATTGTGGTTTCTGTAAGATACAGCATAGTACTTAAAAATGCTATCAAAGTGCTGTAACTGTGCAGTGCAGATATACTCCTACTGGACTGAGAAGGCTGCCAGACCAGGATCATGGAGGTATTAGCACCTACTCTGGGTTGGCCTGCCCAGCTCTTCACCCCATTGGATACTCCTTTCTTAAGCTGAGGAAGCCCTATTTCCCCCTGTGTTGATAAAGTTACCACAAAGGTTAGCTTCTTTCTGTCATTGGCTGACGGTGAATAATGTCCGCTGTACACTGAAAAACCAGGACTAGGCTGTGAGACAGAGCTGTCTTTAGCTCATCTGAGTCTCCAAAGGTATTCCGGGAAGGGGAAAGGAAGGGCTGGTGCCTTGCAGGAATGAGTCAAGGGCTGTGATTCTGCAGGCCAGTATTAACTACATTGGCATAGAGGGTCTTGGTCATGTAAACAACACCAGAGATAAAATGGCTGCCCTCCCTGTAACTGTGGTGTGGCTGATGGCAAGGAACACTATCTCTGACAAGAAGAAATGTATCCTAACTCCCCCTGCACTGCTCAGGACCCAGCAAAAGAGTGGCTTTCTCTGCTCCTGCTGCTATGTGCTGCTCCAAAACCTGCCCTAGGTGAGAGTAATGGAGCTTAATGTAGGACAAGAAGAGCATTCCAGCCAAGATGTTCAAGATCATCACATCAATGCTGGTCCAGTGGACCTAACTGTGTTTTTGGGCCCAGAAAGACCATTTGCCAGCTTTCTGGAAAGCTCTATAGAAACTGCACATGACTGTGGCCATTTCCACACTAGCCTGTTATAGCGCGGTGATTCCACGTTCAACATCCTCTGGAATCCGGCCGGCCGGCCCCTCCCGAAACTGCAAACCCCAGGATTCCAGAGGATGTTGAACGTGGAATCACCGCGCTATAACAGGCTAGTGTGGAAGTGGCCTGTGAAAGGCATGAAGAGTATAGAGGTAAGAGCGACAGCTCAATGGTGGAGAGCTTGGTTTGCGTGCAAAAGATTCAGGGTCTCTCAGTGTCCAGGACTCTCGCCAGGTAGGACAAGAAAAGAAACAGTGTGTTCCACCCTTAGAGGATTGTGGACTCTCCATCTTTGAAGGTCTTTAAGCAGATTAGAGAGCTGGGCCAAAACTAACAAAAGCTAACAAAATAAACTTCATTAGGGAGAAACTTGGGCAGAAAAAAAAACAAAATGCACAGATGTAACGTGGGTGACACCTGGCTTGACCACAGTACATGTGAAAGAGATCTAGAAAGAGATCTGCCCATACTGAAAGACCACTTTTGAAAGATCTCCTGAAAAGCAGGCATCCACTATCTGTTTTAAAAGCTTCCAGTGAAGTCCATCTCTTCCTGAGGGAGCCCGTCATTCCATTCTCAACAGCTGTAACCCCCTGGATGTTCCTCCCAATGCTTAGTCACAGACCCCTCCCTTGTAATTTGGGCCCTTCAGTTGGGGTCCTGTCCTCTGAAGCAGTGGAAGGAAGACAACCTCACCCTACCTTCCACAAAATGAAAGCCCAACAGAGCATGTTTCTGCTGCTTCTCTGCCCCTCTCTGTAACCCTCCTCTTCCTTCTGCTGCCACTAAACTTCATGTCCTAATTTCATCCCATTCACACTTTTACCAAGAGCCAGAACAATGCAGCTATTTGAATGTTGGACTACAACTCTGGAGACCAGAGTATGAAGCCCTCTCAGCCCTGGAAACTCACTGAGTGACCTTGGGCAAGTCACACTGTCTCAGCCTCAGGGAAAGCAAAGACAGCCTCCTTCTGAATAAATCCTGCCAACAAAACCCCGTGATAGATTTGCCTTAGGTGTGCACTAAGTCAGAAACCACTGGAAGGCACACAACAACAATAATGCCATGTTCGCTCCCAGGGCAACTTGAAACTATGACCCCCTTAGGCACATTTCCTGCTCATTTTTCTTCTCTACTTTCATCTGAGAACCTCGAGAAGATTCTGGTCACTGGGCTTTTTAAACAAAATTTGGGGAGAGGAGACACTGGGCTTAATGATCACCCCTCTTGCATTTCAGTGTGGACTTTCTCCCTCCTAGAGAAAAGTGCCGTGTCCCGCTAGAGGAGAAAGTCCCCCTGGCTCCTTACCCTGTGCTGTCAGTAGTAACTGCTCTAAGATTTGTTCTTTTAATCCAGAATCAATGGCAAATTTCATTTAAAAATAAATTAAAGCTGGCATTGGAAATCATTCACGGTGCGGGTTGGGGCTGAGTGTGGAACCATCTAAATGGATCCCTTTGGCTCATCCATCATTGCCAAAAAGAAAGGCCCACGGCTGCCCTGGGGCGGGGGAGCAGCTCCGCAGCAGCACTGATTCATGGGAAGCCTCCTTAAATGCACCAGCTGTTTATGAGAAGCAAAGCCGAGAGAGAGAGAGAGAGAGAGAGAGAGAGAGAGAGAGAGACCTTTTAACACCACGCTCGTGGGAGCTTATCCAGACAAACTGGTCAATGTAAACAATAAAGCGTTTTAAGAATGGAAGCTGTTACTGAGCAAAAGCTGTGACTTCTTGTCTGGTCCAGGCTGGCATCTTCCATTCATGCAAATCCCATGCAGGAAGTAAAGGACATGTAAAGGATTCCATAAAGATGGTGTAACAGGAAGGATGTGGCTTTCTAAGGGCACAATAATTAATGGGGACTCTGCGCACACACAGACCCTCCCAACTCAGCTTTGGTTTGTTCTTTCCAAAGTTTCCTGAGGAACATTTGGAGAAAGCCAAGGGGCATTTTCTTTCCCTCTTCCTGCATTCACTCCTGGTTTGTCGTGGCTGCTGTGCCAACAGTGGCTGCTGTGCACAGAGGCTGGAATCTGGTTAGTGATCTGCCTTGGCCATTGGCATCAGCATAGACAGTGGCATCAGGAAGCAAAAGGCAAGGGGTGCAGCTGCCGGTGGAGTGGGAGGAGGGCAGGAGGGCAGGCCAAAGAAATGCAGGATCTTATAAGTGCCTGCCTGCCTTCACCGCACCCTGGGACCCTGGGGAACGTGCCACTGCTTGCAGAGGGCACTGGTGTGTTTCTGGCCTGAGAGAGTCCCACACATGAGCTTTCTCCTACTGCTCCTTTGGGATGTAGTTTGGCTTCTGTTCTGTCATTGGCACAAGCAGAGTCTCTTTAGTGCTTGAAGCATCTGTCGCAACCCGTGCACCCGAATGCAGGATGGGGCGGGGAGAGAAGACGCGAGGGGATGCTCTTGACAGCTGAGTACTGCTTTTGGTTTTCTCTTTTACGTGCACACACACACACTGCTGGTGTCATCCTCATGTGCAAGCTCCCTGACCAAATCAGATGTGCATTTTTATCCAACACACAATGTCGACGTTCAGCTCAAGGTGCAGGAAGCAGAGTTGCAGAGGCACATACAATGCCATGGCACTTGCAGAAGTGCATGGATGTGCATTGTGGATGCATGTGTTTTATGCATGGATGTGGCTGCACATTTTATGATGTGTTCAGTTGCACAAAGTTGCCATTTAACATAAGGTTCACATTCCACATAACTCCACATGTAGAGATCTATGTGACAACAACCCCCATGTAGGATCTCAAACATTATCTTTTGTTTTTTCTTTCTTTTTTCTGTGGTTTGTTGGGATCTGGGATTTGAATTTAGGCTATGTCAGTAATTCCAGTGACCCTTTCCCACTCTGGCCCTGCTGCCATGAATCTTTGGAGCTCCTTCAAGGATTCTATGAACCTTAAACACTTTGAGAAGCCTCACCCTGTAGCACATATCACACACTGGGACAAGAAACACCGTCTCATAGGCTTCTGCCCCCAGTAAAGTTGTTGGGTTTTTTTCCTTTCAGGAGTGTCATTTTTTAAAATAATAGTCATAGATAATTGACAGTAAATATTACAGTTATTCCTCAATAGAACTGAAAATGATGGGGAAATGATACAGATAACTAATGAGATCCTGCGTCAAGGGTGTGTGGTTAAATCTTTGCACGTGGAATTGCAGAACCCTCATGCTGAATGGCAACAGCACACACACGAAGGTGCAGCCGAATGCACCATGAAATGTCTGTCTCATGCGCCTGCGACACATCCCATGTGCATGCAGAACTCATGTCATAGAATCCTAGAGCTGGGGGAGACCCCAAGGGACATCCAGTCCAACCCCATTCTGCCACACAGGAAGACACAGGCCATTTCTGCACTAGCCTGTTATAGTGCTAAGATTCCACTTGCAACATCCTAGGGAATCCTGGGGTTTGCAGTTTCGGGAGGGGCCAGCCAGCCCCTCCCAAAACTGCAAACCCCAGGATTTCAGAGGATCTTGCAAGTGGAATCATCGCGCTATAACAGGCTAGTGTGGAAATGGTCATAATCAAAGCCCTCTTGACAGCTATCCTGCCTCTCTTTTAAATCCTCCAAAGAAGGAAGAGACTCCACCACACTCCCAGGCAGCATCAGATTCCACTGTCAAACTGCTCTTATTGTCAGGAAGTTCTTCTTAGTGTTTAGTTAGGTAGAGTCTCTTTTCTTGGAGTTGCTCCATAGCTTGACAGTGGAACAGCATAAAAGAGGCTTGCTCCATCCTCCATTTGACATCCCTTCAAATATTTAAACAGGGCTGTCATGCCACCTCTTAACCTTCTCTTCTCCAGGCTACACATCCCCAGCTCCCTAGGCTGCTCCTCATGAAGCTTCATGGTTTCCCAGCCTTCGACCATTTTGGTGGCCCTCCTCTGGACATGTTTGTCCAGCTTGTCCATGTCCTTCCTGAACTGTGGTGCCCAGAAATGGACACAGGATTCCAGGTAATATAAGAGCAACACACAAGAAACCAATGCCAACCTGGGCATTGGGACGAATCCAGAATTTTCCAAATCTGAATCCGAATCCATATCCGAATCCCTGGAAGATTCTGCGAATCCACGAACCTCACGAATCTTGAATCTTTTGAATCCTTCTTTACAAAGGGGTTTAAAAGCAAGAGAAACAAAGCACTTCTACTGAAAAGTGTTTTCAAGAAGAATTTGACGTCTTTGTTTAATGAAAAACAAATTAAATAACAGTTTTCACTTTCAGGAAAACATACCCATATATATCTTATTAAGAATTACATGCAATTTGGAAGTAGCTCCAGATGTTGGAGTTGACTTCTTGGTAGACTATTACAAAACAAAACAAAAAGGGTAAGGATAATCTTGGGAAAGACATACTCTCTCAGCAAAAGCCTAGTCAAAGGCAAACCTGCCTCTGAAGAAATCTGGTCAGGACAATTGTAATAGCTTTGCCTTAGGATCTTGCCAGATTGAAAATGACATGAAGGCCCTTTCTACACAAGCAGGAAAATGCGGATTATCAATCCCATATTTTCCTGCCTGTGTAAACAGGGCCACATACTACAGAACAGAGATAATCCAGGTCAAAACTGGATTTTTCTTTGCATAGCTCCTTATGGCATCCTGGGGCTTGTAGTTTGATGATGCACCAGCACATTTCAGCAGAAAAGGATCTGACACTTTGTCCAACCACAAACCCCAGAATTGCGTATGAAAGAGCTTTGCAAGGGAGCCCTGCAAAGGAATCTTCTTCAGCTGTCCTTGGAATCTCAAGAACACTGTACTTTCCAGTCAAGTCTCAAGTCCTGCAACAAGGAAGGCACTTTAAAAAAAACAAAAAAACAAAAACAAAAACACCAGCCTCCAGCCCCGTCTCAATTCTCTACCCTGATGTCCAGTCTCAGGTCCTAAAACAAGGAAGGCACTTAACCAAAACAAACAAAACACCAGCCTCTAGTCCAGTCTCAATCCCTACCCTCCAGTCTCAAGTCAAAAGAATAGGAAGAAGAGAATAATTACTTTGCAGAGGGAGGCAGCCACAGGGGCAGGCAGCCGGAGTGAGCTTGATCCGGGGCTCTTGCGCCGGCTCAGGCGTCCTGGCACGCAGGAAAGCGGCTCTCGCTGGCCCTGCACGCCCGCACGGGCCTGATCCGGGGCGCTCAGGCCCTGGGGCATGCAGGGATCGCTAGATTCAATTTGCCTGTTTTGGCCCAGGGATTCGGATTTACGAATCTCGACTCCTTCCCAAGGATTCAAGGATTCACAGATTCGGTTGGCTCATCCCTAATAACCTTACAGTTTGGTGGACAGTAGTAAAAATAAGAGGGTGATGTAAAATTTATAGTCCTAAGGAGACATGATTTTATCCAAAGTTCATTGATGTGGTCATAGATTATGAAGAAAAGAAAATGGAACTGGAAACATCTAATGCATCAGATATAAAAGAAAATTTGACTCTCAGGATATATTTTTAAAAAGGTCTTATTCCTCAAATTAGCCAAATTTGGGTGGGGAGGGGGGGATTGGAAGTTCAGTGTTTTTTTCATATCTCTTGGACTATGAGCATCGGCTTTCTCTTGAAGATTCAGCATCTGGCGTTTCCCTTCCATTTCCTGCAGAATGAATCTCTCCAAACAGCTCAGGAAAGCCTATAGAAACTTTGTCTTTATTTATATTTTGAACAAAAGGGTAAGTGTTTGTCCTCAAGTCAGGGGTATAGCAATGGGGGTGGGGGATGAGGGTCAAATAAGAGCTGTGTGCCCTCCAAATGATTTTTTCCTTTAGTCCCGAAATTCCTAGCATTGCAGAGAGCGAGGTCCTGAAAATCATTCAGGCCTCAAATTCACCTGTGTGCTGTGTTTGCCTCCCCTGTGTCCCTTTGGCTGCCCCTTTTCTAAGCTGTGTTTCTAAATGCTCCACTTGAAGTCTTAGATTGCTGGTAGATATTTGCTAGATATCTGGGGACTGGAAACTAATTCTCCTGGCAGTAATAGACTATTTCCTCAATGAGCATTGAGGTACGCTGTCTTGGTGGGAGTTGTTGGAGGAAATTATGGAACTGGGTAACACTCTGGGGCTCTCTCTTCAGTGAGCTGAGTCTGTTGTTCTGGAGTCTGTTGTTATAGAATCATAGAGTTGGAAGAGACCCCAGGGGACATCCAGTCCCACCCCATTCTGCCACGCAGGAACCCACATCAAAGCCCTCCCTTGGACAGATGGCCATCCAGCCTCTGTTTAAAAACCTCCAAAGAAGGAGGAGACTCCACCACACTCCGCTAAGGCAGCAGATATTCCACTGCCAGATAGCTCTGACCTTCAGGAAGTTCTTCCTGAGGTTCAAGTGGAATCTCCTTTCCTGCAGCTTGAATCCATTGCTCCTTGTCCTGGTCTCTGGAGCAGCAGAGAACAAGCCTGCTCCCTCCTCGACATGGCATCCCTTCAAATATTTAAACATGGCTATCATGTCCCCTCTTAACCTTCTCTTCTGCAGACTAAGCATCCCCAGCTCCCTAAGCTGGTCCTCATAGGGCTTCATGGCTTCCAGACCCTTCACATTTTGGTCGCCCTCCTCTGGACACGTTCCAGCTTGTCAACATCCTTCTTGAATTGAGGTGACCAGAACTGGACACAGGATTCCAAATGAGACCTAACCAAAGCAATGTAGAGTGGTACCATTACCTCCCTCGATCTAGACATCATGCTCCTATTGATGCAACCAAGAATCATGTCAGCTTTCTTGGCTAATGCATCACACTGCTCACTCATGCTCAGCTTGTGATCTACCAAGACCCCTAGATTCCTTTCACACTTCTTGAGGCCAGGAATGTCCCCCGCCCTGCCCTTCTCCCACCACCAGGAATTAATTTCTTTTATTCCACATCCTCTTTCCTTGATGACAGAGCTGAACAAAGCTGCAGTCTCTGGGCTGCAAGTGGCCCTTCTAAACCAAAGGATGGCCCCTGAAGCTTCCTGAGGCCCCCAGACCTTCATATTTTTAAAAAATGTTCAGACTGATTTGGGGAGTGATTTATCACATGAAATCTAACCAAAGGAGCCCCAAATCAAATGCAAGTGTGACAATTTATTTCTCCCCCAGCTTCCAGAGCTACCCCCAACCCATTCCAAACATCCCAAAGCAAAATGGCTGGAAATCAGCCAAAGCAGCAGCCAAAAGTGAAGTGAGATAACTTCCAGCTTAGCAATATGCAACACTGCAGCTTGGCAGCTGGGATTTGGGGGTGGGGGATAGGGCCCCTTCCTCTCCTCAACTGCCCACCCATCCTATATGAACAATGACAACTGAGGGAGAAAAAAGCCCTTTCCAGCAAGGAGTTGTGCTTCAAGGCCGGGTGGAAGATTCAAGACGGACAGACCTGGTAAAGGGCCAGGAAGCCAAGAAGCCCTGCAAGGAACAGTTTCAGGAGCTGGGTTATGTTTAACCTGGAGAAGAGAAGGGTAAGAGGGGACCTGAAAGCCAGGGCCATTTCCGCACTAGACTGTTATATTGCTACTATTCCACTTTCAATATCCTATGGAATCCTGGGGTTTGCAGTTTCAGGAGGGGCCAGATGAATATTTGAAAGGAAGTCCTACGGAAGATGGAGCAAGCTTGTTGTCTGCTGTTGCTCCAGAAACTAGGATACAGAGCAACTACAGCTCTGTATCCTTCTGTAGCTTCGAACGACAGGAAAGAGATTATTTCACCTAAACCTTAGGGAGAACTTCCTGGGGATAAGAGTAGTAGGACAGTGAAATCTGCTGCTGCCTGCGAGTGAGGTGGCGTCTCCCTCCTTGGAGGTTTTTAAGGAGAGGCTGGCTGACCCTCTGTCAGAGGGAGTGCTTTGGTTGTGTCTTCCTGAATGGCAGAACCGGGTTGGACTGGATGGCCCTTGGGAGTATCTTCCAACTCTGTAATTCTTTGAGCTCTCCCTTTCTTTTTCAGCTTGCAGAGCAGTTCTCTTCCAGTACGCCTGCCTTCTCCAGGTAGCTTTCTGAGTCCATTCTTGGTGAGTGTGTTTGCTCTCTTCTTGGGGCATTTGGAGATCTGGAGGGCTGAAGCAGATCTGGGATCTGGGGTGGTCAGAAGCTGGTCATTCTTCTCAGGAGACTATCAGCTTCTCTTAAAGATGCAATCCTGAATCCATCCCTTCCTGTCCCCTCTGACTTCTGTCCACACCTGCTCCAGATTTCAAGAAGGCGCATTCAACCAGAAGTGAGGGATCAGGGCTGGACACAGAAGCCAGATTAGCTTTTACATCAGTAAATAAAATCTTCCCCATAAAGTACTCTGGGTCTCTCCTGGCATTAGCTTTTTATAGCCTCCGCATATTTCACTCGTTGCAACTGGTAGGCAGCCGGCTCCCATTTTCTCCACGTTGCAATTAAAAGGTGAAATGCAAATTATAATGGGACGCTTGACTGAAATGAAATAGTTATAGCTAATTGCAGCTGCCCCCTTTCCTTCTGCCAGATGCAAAATGCATCGCTTATGAGTTACGACTTAGCAAAGAGATGGATGCAAAGCCCCAGCATTGCCCAACTGCCTGGTAGATGCCAGTGCTCAGAAACATTCCCTTCTTGGACTACAACTCTCAGAATCCCCCAGCCATCAGGGCAGTAACTATATTTTTATGTGCGTATTTATTTTATGAATTTGTAGTATTTTATTATAAGTTGTCTTGAGTCCCATTTGTGAGAGAAAGGATATAAACTGCAATGCAATACAAGACAACACACACAACTGGAAAGCAATGACAATTTGGAAATGACATGAGTGAGGGGGTGACTTTAAAAAATATAGCCCCCACCACTCTATTCTCTCCTGTCTGAGTAGCTGGTGGAGTTCAGACTTTGCTGGTCCCAGGGCAAAGTAGCAACACGGATGGGGCAGACACACACACACACACACACACACACACACAGAATTATGAGACAGGGCACCTCCAAGCAAATGCTCAGCAAAGGACTCTGTGATGGAAACCCAAAGTCCCTTCAGAAACAAGTCCTCTCCTGTTCACTCCTGTGCAGACTGTTCCTTTTCACCATCGCAGCTTAAGAGGGGAAAGCCGGTGTCATTCAACGTGTTGAAAAATTCCAGCATTCTCCCCATCCCTGGTCCGGCTGTGAGAGCAAATGGGGTTTCAATAGGACAGAATTTCCTGCATGTGCAAGCTGTCTGTTTTTCTCACCTAAAGCCTCCCCATTTGCTCCTTCCATCCATTGAAACAGAGAGCCACCATGGTGTAGTGGTTTGAGCCTTGGACTACAGCCCTGGAGCCCAGAGGCTGATTCCCTGTTTGGGCATGGAAACCCCACCGGGTGACCTTGGGCATGTCACACATTCTCAGCCCCAGAAAGCCCTGTGACAGGTTCACCTTGGGATTGCCATAAGTTAGAAAGGACTTGACGGCACGCAAGAACGGCCATTTCTGCACTAGCCTGTTATAGCGCGATGATTCCACTTTCAACTTCCTCTGTAATTCTGGGGTTTGCAGTTCCGAAACTGCAAATCCCAGGATTACAGAGGATGTTGCAAGTGGAATCATTGAGCTATAACAGGCTAGTGCGGAAATGGCCAAGAACAACAGCAGCAATCCATTGAAATACATGGTCAGAAATACCTTTGTGTATCTAAGTAACTAGACCGCTACTAGAATCATCAGTGATATAAAGATTCTCCTTTCTCGGCCTCTACTCCTCCAGTTCAAATTCCTGCTCCATGTCCTCTCCTCTCCTCTCCTCCAGCCATGCTCCCCTTCCCTTTTTTTTGTCCATCATCAACAGGGTGCTGAAAGAAGCTCTTTGCTTTACCTGATCTCTTCATTAGCCGGTTAGGATGTAGGCTGTCCATGCATACGTAAATGCAAAGATCATTAGAAAACTTCTTCTGAGTTTGTAACTGAACTTGCCTGCCTTGTTTATTTTGAGTCAGTTACAGTTCAGGGACGCAACGTGGGATCGAGGCATGCTTCACCCGCTACTCTGCTAAAGGAAGGCTGACTCCTAAGAGTTTTAGCTTTCATATTTCTTCCCATAAAGGGTCAACATCCCAAGAAACTCTTATTCCCAACACAACAATTGTGAATTGGAAACTCTGGTCATAGAAGTGGAGGAAATCTACAACTAAAACATCTCTGAGAGGTGGCCATCTGAGCTTGCTCTAAAAACCTTCAGCAAAGGGAGGTCCATCATCTTTGAAGGAAGTCTGTTCCACTCTCCAAAAATCTACCAGCAGATCCCAGTCTACCCTGGGGTGCCTATAGAAAAATGAATCCAAGGTCTGGATCCAGCATAAGCCATATCTAACCACCTTTGGGCAGGTGAGAGCATCTGTGTCACACCTGCGTAAGGCTGTTGTAACCTCTGCTGATAGTGGGAGTGAAATATTTATTATCTGCTGACAGACCCAGTCTTGGGGAAGTGAAGTATTTATTGTCTATATTTCTTGAGCCAAAGGTTCACTGGATGGACATAGAAATCCGGGTCTAAAGGCTGAAACCCCCCCTGGCAAAGGTCAGACCAACTAGTCACGTATCCAAGAGTCACGTATCCAAGAGGGAAACCTCGAAAGGCACACAAATGGACACATCAAATGGGCCGTCCACAACTTTGACATCTTGAGAGACTCCTGGATGAGGTTAGCGATTACAAAGATGAGGTCCATCTGCATAATTCGGCTATTGTCCTTTTCTGGGAAAGGGTCTACCCCCCCCCCCGGCATACTTTGCACTATAATTGAGTCCCCTTTTGGGGCTCTCTTTGGAGAACTCCCACCTTTGACTAGTATCCGTCATGCTGCTAGTTTGAAGTTCTTCTCAGTGTTTTTTTCTTTTTCTGCTGAACTGTCTTCCCTTGCTTCTTCCTGAGCTGCAGTCTCCAAGATCAGGTGCAGTATAACCGCTTTTTTCCCCTCTGCTTTTCCCGCTCTTAAGTCTTTCAGACTCGGTAGTCCTTGTGTGCTTGTGTGAGTGACCGTTTTGTGTGTGTGTGTGTGTGTGTGGAAATTATGCCAATTCTGATAAATAAAATACTTTTAACTGGACACTTGACTTGTCTCTCATGCAATCTGACTCTGTAGACATAGGGTCCGAGATCTCACTGCGTTGCCCTGCCCTCTGCTTTGCTAAGCAGTGCTCTGCTAATTTTCCCAATCTTTACATTTTTGGAGCAAATCCAGGTGTCCCCCAGGGACCCCCAGAAGTCAGGGTACACTGTGAGGGACTAATCTTACAATTGTGTCTTTATATCTCCATTCAATGTTTTTTTTAAAAGTGTCACTGGCTAAACTTAGTGTAAACCTTAGAGAAATACGGGAGGCATATAATTTGTCGCAAGGACTTTTGATTCCATAACCTGCTTAATTAGTTCTACATATGGTGTAGCATCAAACACTGCACGGTTTATGGTCAAAAGGACTGCGAGTAAATTGCATCTTGTTGGTGCCTTAGCAATTTCCCCAGGTCTCACAAGAATGAGGGCTGGGTGGGAAAGAGGAACCCACCCATGCAGATTGCTGAGGACAAGACTGAATCACTGAATCACTGTGGGCTGATCAACCTCATATCAGGGGAAAACAGTTCTATACCTTACCTTTTGCCTTGTACCACTGGGTGGGTGGAAGAACCACCACAGCCGATATGGATGCTCAGTTGAGGAAAGGTGAAGCCAGTCCTTATCACTGGAGTGATGAATCCACTCCAGATTTCAGTCTGAACAATAAAGATGGTCCATTCCACCATGCAGGAGTACAGAATCAAAGCACTTTCAACAGATGGCCAGTCAGCCTGTCTTTAAAAACCTCCAAAGAAGGCGGAGACTCCACCACACTCCACTTAGGCAGCGTATTCCACTTTCAGACTAATTTTACTGTCAGGAAGTTCTTCCTAATGTTTAGAAGGAATCTCTTTTTCCCAAAATTTGAAACCATTGCTCCATGTCCTAGTCTCTGGAGCAGCAGAAAACAGGCTTGCTCTACCCTCCGTATGAAATCTCTTCAAATATTTAAACGTAGCTTTCATGTCACTGCTGAACCTTCTCTTCTCCAGGTTAAACATACCCAGCTGCCTATATTGCTTCTCGCAGGGCTTCATGGTTTCCAGGCCTTCTCCCATTTTGGTTGCCCTCCTCTGGACGCGTTCCGGCTTGTCCACATCCTTCACGAACTGTGATGCTGAGAACTGGACACAAGATTCCAGCTGGGGTCTGCCCAAAGCAGAATAGAGTGGGACTAAGACGTCCACTGACCTAGGCCATTTCCGCTCTACACTGTTATAGAGCTTTCATTCCACTTTCCGCCTCCTGTGGAATTCTGGGGTTTGTAGTTTATTGAGGCCCAAGAGCTCTCTGGCTGAGAAGTCTAAAGGCCCCTCCCTAAACTGCAAAGACCAGGATTCTATAGGAGGTTGAATGTGGAATAAAAGCTCTATAACAGCGTAGTGCAGAAATGGCCCTATTCTCCTACGGATGCAGTCTAAAATTGCATTTTATTTTATTTCATTTTAAAATTTTTAGATCTGCAATCAACAGATTGATTAAGTGGAATTTGAGAAAGAGAAGACCGAGTGGTGGTCTGATAGAGCCACCTTCAAACATCTGAAGGGCTGCTCCGTGGAAGACTGAGAAAGCCTCTTTTCTGCTGCTTGGACAGAAATGAATGGCTTCAAACTACAAGAAAAGAGATTCCACCCAAACATTAGGAAGAACTTCTTGGTGTGAGAGCTGTTAGAGAGTAGAACGGCTAGCCTTGAAGGGTGGTAGACCTTAAGCAGGGGTTGGAGGGCTACCTCTTGGGAGGGCTTTGGTTGTGGGTTCCTGCCCTGTCACGGGGTTGGGCTGGATGGCCCTTGAGGTCCCTTCCCACTCGGTGGTTCTACAGCACTGCAGACATGGTTTCTGCTTCTATGATCGCAATGTATAATTTCCGTTCGGCTGGACACAGCGGTATCCAGCAGTAATAAGCCAGTGGAAAGGGAGGTGATTACTGGACAAAATGATCTCTGGACTTCTGGGAAGCCATCGGTGCTCACTGAGCTTGAAGGATGTGGCTTTGCAAAAGGTCAGATCAAATCCCTATAAGCCCATTTCCTCCCCGTCCCCCTTGTTTGAGATGGAAGATGAATCTGACGTTTATTAAAATGCATTCATTCCTTGCCCCGATTTTCTGGTTAAGTGGTCTAATCTCTCTCTGTTAATAGGGGAAAGTAAAATGTAAGAGTATAGCCCATGAAATATAAATGGTGTGAACCCATAAAGGCTGCATTTGCCAGGGCTGTTTGCATACATTATGCACGCAACATATCGAGGGAGAGGAATCGGTCGCCCCACACACACCCTCCCCCACCCTGCAAAAAAAAGAAAGAAAAAAGAGCGAAGCGCCTTGCAAATCATTGCGTTGCCAAGTTTCCCCTTCATAACAGAATACAATAAAATCAAAGCTTAATAGCCTCTAATGCGAGATTTGAAGGCTCACCACCTACACGCATACTGACGAGGAGCAATAATCTATGCAAATCCGATTTCTGAGTTTTCCTCATTTGGGTGTTTCGTAGAAGTGGGCCGGGTTCTGGAGGAGAGACTCCCCTTCCCCCTCTCTCTGGCAGAAACTGAATTATCTACACAGCAAAATAAGAGAACGGCGAGGCACCTCGGCTTGGCTGCCTCCAGGCTGTGGCAGGCTCCACCCTGTGCTCTCTGCCACGGCAGGGCCCCGGGGGGTTCCTCTCACTGCCCATGACACAAAGGGCCCCGTGACAGGGATGCTCTCGGCTGGCTCTGGGACCAGCCGCCTGGAAGCTACAGCCAGGCAGAACCTTTCCAGCCTTGGCTTGCGGTGTGACCTTCCCTCAAGCCAGCCCTGCCTTTCCTGCCATGCCATTAAGAGTGTCTGCTGGCACAAGAGGGGACTCTGTTACCCTGTTTACTGGGGGTCCCGTGAGGAGCTCCAAACGTGCTCGAATATTAGTGGGAAAAATTAGCTCAGAGCACAAGTTAGCAAAATGAGAGGCAGGGCAACGCAGCGGAATCTTCAAACCCAATGTCTATGGGGTCAGGCCAAGTCAAGAAGCACACCAAATATGAAAGAATAACAGTGATTTTATTAAATACAGGCAAACAGTGTATGCAACACACTCACACAAGTAACTATAGAAAATAAAGGTGGCAGTGGAGTAGAGGGATTTTTGAGAGGGGTTTGTTGAATTGGGTGATACTACATCTGCCCGAAGTCTGGGAGGTCTGTAATTGCGCAGTCTCAGACTGAAACTGAGGGGAAAGCTCGGCGGACGAAGCGGCAGCAAGGCGGGATGGAAGTTCAGAGCGATCCGAGGAAGGTCTTGGAACTGAGGGTTTTCATAGGGAAAATATGACTGTAGGCTAGTCTGTACTTTGGGAGAGAACACTGAGGGTTGGGCGCGAGACAGTGTCTCCGAAAGGTCAGAAATTAGCATGATTGAATTAAGTCCGAATCGACAATGGAATGGCCAGCATGCAGATGCAGCTCGCTCGGTGGTTGAGCGTCTAGCTCGTCAAGTTACCTGCTCGGGGCAGGGGGCTCTTTGTGTTAGCGTGCATCCGTAATGAGGTGTTTGTCTAGGGAGGTCTCCTAAAGCGGAGATCTGGCTGAGTCTGGCCTGTCTGGGTGGAGAAAGGAATGTTCACAGTTAATGGCCATGCCTAGTTCTGTGCTTGTTCAGGGGCCTCACAAACACTTGGCCAAGGGTGGCAAAATGGGGCTGAATTGTGATATCAAAACGATATCTAATATCTTCCAAAGTAAGGCTAGTAAACGGTAATAACAACTACGCTGCTGCTGGGCAGTGGGATGGAGTCTCCTTCTCTGGAGGTTTTTAAACAGGGGCTTTATGGCCATCTGACTGTGGCCCTTTTTGGACGGCATTTTCCATGCGAAGAGGGCCTGGAGCATCGCAGGATTGTGAGGAGCGATCTGCACGATGCACTCACAATCGCATGATGCTCCAGGGGCCGGCAGGCGCCAATCGCGCACCTTTTCATTTTCAGCTAGAGGCCGAAAATGGTGCATGATCACACATTGCTCCCGGGCCCCACACGCACTTACCTGGCATGCGGAGCCTCCGGAGCAGCGCCGGTCATGCTTCCTGCCCCAGTGCAGCCTGGGAAACTCCCAGGCTGCACTGTGGAAGGAAGAGGCGGGGCTCTCATGTGAGCAGGCCGCTCGTGCGGAGCTGAAGGACCCGGGACGCGAGAGCCTCTTGCCGGAGGCTGCTCACGCGATCCCCGCACCTCAGCGCCAGAAGAAGGTAAGGTGCGGAAAGAGCTTGTGTCTTCTGGCATGGCAGAATGGGGTTGGGCTGGATCACCCTTGGAGTCTCTTCCAATGCTGGGATTCTATGATTCAAACATTGCTCCTCCTCCTCTTCCTCTTCTTCTTCCTCTCCTTCTCCTTCTCCTTGTCCTTCCCCATTCTGCCACGGAGGCAGTAACAATCAAAGCCGCCCCTTTGACAGATGGCCATCCAGTCTCTGTTTAAAAACCTCCAAAGAAGGAGACTCCACCACACTTATACTGAGGCAACAGCGGATTCCATTGTCAAACTGCTCTTACTATCAGGAAGTCCTTCCTAACCTTTGGGTGGAATCTCTTTTCTTGAAGTTTGAAGCCATTGCTCCATTATGTCTTAGCCTCTGGAGCAGCAGAAAAGAAGCTTGTTCCATCTTCCACGTGGCATCCCTTCAACTATTTCAGCACGGCTCTCAGGTCCCCTCTTAACCTTCCTCTCTCCAGACTAAACATCCCCAGCTCCCTAAGCTGCTCCTCAGAGGGCTTTGTGGTTTCCAGGCCTTTGACCATTTTAGCCGCCCTCCTCTGGACATGTTCCAGCTTGTCCCTATCCTTCCTGAACTGTGGTGCCCAGAACTGGACACAGGATCATCCCAGGGACGGTCTGACCAAAGCAGGATAGAGGGGTACACTTACTTCCCTTGATCTCGACACTCTGCTCCTATCGATGCAGCCTAGAACCTATAACGATATGCACCGTTTGATGGCACGCGCAAGGACCTTGGCCATTTCCGCACTACAGTGTTAAAGTGCTGCTATTCCACTATCAACCTCCTATTGAACTCTGGGGTTTGTAGTTTAGGGAAGGGCACTTCAGATTCTCAGCCAAAGAGCTCTTTGGTCTCAGTAAACTACAAACCCCAGAATTCCACAGGGTATTGAAAGTGGAATAGCAGCAGTTTGACACTGTAGTGCGGAAATGGCCCTTGACTCAGAATGAGAGAAAGCCTTTTCAGGCTTAAGCCCTTTCAAAATCAGCAGCAGAAATCCATTTTTCCGGATGGGGCCCAGGAATAAGTTCTATCAATCAGCAACACTCTTGCTGCCCGAGTTCAGGGGGAGCGTCCCCCACACAGGCGGCTGTGGTCACCACAGCTGGACGGTGCAGCTTGCCTGGCTGGGCTCAAGGCCACCACTAAAGATGCCGTTAGGAACCCGGCCTGCGTGCCCACTCACAGGGCTGGAGAGCACCTCGATTCCCCCTTAAGCCTCCCCTGGTACAGAGCCATCTCTGCCCTCTGGAAAGCAATGTCAGTGGCCGGCTGCCAGAGAATTAGTCCTTCACCGGGGCCGAGGAGTCTCGTAGAAAGATGCCTACGGTCGTGGCCTGTCAAGACTACAACCATTTTTGCCCTACGCTGTTGTAGCGCTATTATTCCCCTTCCAACCTCCTATGGAATCCCGGGGTTTGTAGTTTAGGAAGGAGCCTTTAGAATTCTCAGCCAGAGGGCTCTTGGGCCTCAGGAAACTACAAGCCCCAGAATTCCACAGGAAGTTGTTAAAGTGGAACCATAGCACTTTAACAGTGTAGAGTGGAAATGCCCTACCTCTCTCAAGCAAAAGTTCCCAGTGTTGCCTTTGGCTTCCTAGTCCTCCTAGGGCCACAGTCTCAGTTTTCCAAGTGAGCCGGCCTCTTCAGATCACAGACTTCCGCAGATGGAAGATGCTTCCAAGGGCCACTTACGCCAGCCCTGTGAAGGAGGCCCTGGGCCGATCTGGCTGAGGGCAGCCTGTCACATCTTGCGGGGTGCGGGTGGAAAGCAGGTGCCATTACCACACTAGATTGTTATAGTGCTATTATTCCACTTTCAACATCCTATGGAGTCCTGGGGTTTGCAGTTTCGGGAGGGGCCGGCTGGATGTTGAAAGTGGAATAATGGCACTATAACAGTCTGGTGCAGAAATGGCCAAAGTCTGCCTCTGGGATAGCAGCGAGGATTTGGAGCCAATATCCAGACGGAGTGGATTTTGGAGGGACAGGACAGGAAGGAAAACTGGATTGAGGGAGCCATCTAAGAACAGAGCATTCCAGAGTTTATGTATCGTATTACTACGTTTGTTGCCTTTTTTAAAAAAACAAAAAACAAAAAACCCTGTCTCTGTCTGTTTCAAGTCTGGTAAGGAGTCAGGCCACATCCCCTATAAAGAGCCCACACTGTCAGAGTTGAGCTCGCAGCCGTGCCTCTCTGCCGGCAAGGGAAGGAAGGCGAGAGCGCTTGCCCAAGAGGAGGAAGAGGAGGCAGTGGAAACAATCAGTAGAAGCGCTGAGCCACGCTGAAGTCAAGGACCATTTCCACACAACACTCTTATAGCGCAATGATTCCACTTTCAACCTCCTATGGAATCCTGGGGTTTGCAGTTTCGGGAGGGGCCAGTGTCGTGCGGAAATGTTCCAGGTCAAATCCAAAAGGTCAAGAGTGCCGAAGGTCCGTCCAAAAGGGGTCAAGACAGCTGGAACACAAGGATCGTGAGGGCTTGCATAGCGATTTGCTACAAGCAAACAGCAAGCCATGCCGACACACTTGTATGCCGACAAAAACAGCTGTTAATCTCCCTAGTTCTGTTTACTCACTTTTGCCCAAATGACTTTCCTCTGGGCTGCTCATTTTTGTCTCCTCCGTGATTGAGAGCTGGGAGGCAAAGGTGGCTCTAAATCGTTGCTGGTCCCCTCTTTCACTGATACCGGTTGCAGCAACTCTGTCTCAGCTTGCCTTTCAGCTGAGGGGGGTGTTTCCGAGGTAGTTTGGTCTATCACTGGCTCTGTTTTTGGCACAACCAATTGCTCATCGACCTCTGAGCTGTCACCTATCACACACACAACCACAGTCAAAGGTTCACTTTTAAAGGGTCACCCTGAGGCCCAGGAACCCAATCCAGGAGGGGAGGGTGAGTGGAAGGATTCCCAGGGCTGGAACTGTGGGGGCCAGCCTGGGAAAAGGGAGCGGTCACAAGCGCTTGGCTGATGCAGCTGGCAGTAGCCATGGCTCAAGGCATCCCTGAGAGGGGACCATCCAACCTCTGGCGAAGGAAAGTCTATCACCCCCTCATAAACAGTCGGAACCAGATTAGAGCAGCTCCCATCACAGTGAAAACAGGCAATATTTTTCCTTCTGCAGAGATCTTCTCTTCAAGAAAAAAACAGATTTAGAGAGTGAAAGCAAACACAACAACTTGCTCGGAGCTTTCACCTTGCTGCAAGAAGAAGCAGGGGGTGGTTGTTCCCCTTAGCATCCTTGGAGGCTTTGCTCCTTGAAGCCAGGCCTCAGATCCTACAGTGAGGAGAGGGAGCACATCTTTACACTCAGGGAGTAATGGGTGACTGCCTCAGTAGTGAATACACACGCATGAGGTGCAATGCATGGTATGCAACCCTCTGCACTGTGCAACCATAAGCAATGTGCATACACATCCATAGCCAAGGAGGCACAGTGCATACCCATGGATAATTTGATGCAAGTCTCCACCAAAGGAAAGTCCACCAGCACCCATCTTGAAACATTTGAAGGGCTGCCATCATGTGTAAGATGGAGCAAGGTTGTCTTCTGCTGCTTCAGAGATTAGAATGCATTCAAATTACAAGCAAAAGAATTCCACCCAAATATTGGGAAAAACGTCTTCACTGTAACAGATGTTTGAGAGTGGAACAGGCTGCTCAGAGCTCAATGGACTTCTATGGGGGCCTCTTTCAGGAGCATTTTAGCTGCGCATTCCTGCATGGAAGAGGGTTGGACTAGATGGCCCTTAAAGTCCATTCGAACTCCATGATTCCATGATACTAACTCTCTCTTTCTCCTTGGTGTGGTTTTCCTTCACGGGGAAACTTAGTTCCCTAAGTCCTCACCGTGTGTTGTTCCTCTGTCAGGTTTGCCCATTTAACAGCTGCAATGTGCACAGGTAGCAGAAGTATTAATGATCTATCTCCAGAATCTGGATGCCGACGTTGCATAATTACATTTAAATGGCTGAAACCTGCTAAGATCTTTTATTGCATAATCAAATGTATTTAAATCATGCTACGAAGAAGCAGGGGAGGGCATACATTTCTCATGAAGGTAGGAGCGTCTCCAGGTGGGGAGCAGCCTGCTCTACATTCATCTCAGTCTCCGGAAGATTTCTGCCTCCTTTTGCACAAGGGCCCAAATGAATGTAAGTCATGCAGGGAAGGATTCTTGATGGCTCTGCAAAGAGGACGATGATGGTCAGGGAGATCAGGATCCTGACCCCAAAAGGGAAGGCTTTGTGCCATGTTCTCCTGCAAAACCTCCAAAGAAGACTCCATCACAGTCCATTGAGGTAGCAGTATATTCCACTGTCCAGCTGCTCTTGCTGTCAAAAAGTTCTCCCTAATGTTTCGGTAGAGACTCTTTTCCTGAAGTTTGAAGCCACTGCTCTGTGTCCCAGTCTCTGGAGCAGCAGAAAACAGGCTTGCTCCATTTTCCACATGACTTCCCTTCAAATATTTAAACATGGCTATCATGTACCCTCACTTAACCTTCTCTTCTCCAGGCTAAACATCCCCAAATTCCTAAGCTGCACCTCAGAGGACTTCATGGTTTCCAAGCCTTTCCTTGGGTGTTGTTCTTGTTGTATTTTTAAAAACGTATTAACTATGCTGGCTCCGCTGCAGTCTAGAATTGCCACTCCTGGAGGATTCCAGCAGAGCGGATTCACCTTTTTTTAATCTCTTCTTTTTTGCCAGAGGAAAAGAGCTCTCTCAAGCATCTACAGGGACCAAGGGCCACCAATGGCAGGTTTGGCAGCCAGATGGGGCCCTGGAAAGCATCCCCTTGTGCCCACCCTCGTCCTAGAGCGTGGGATGCTCTGGAAGCGATGGGTGGTGGTCTTTCCCATCCTGATAGTTTTCATCCTTCACTTTATTTGGATCAAAGCTTGCTTTTTCAGACCATTCTGAGGCCATTTTCCAAACTAGTCTGAAACACAAGGGACAGGAGGTTCCACACCCACCTTTCCATTCTGTGGGTGAAATGGAAACATCTCCAGCCCACTGACACTGGAGTGTGTTGCTCACACACTTTTTTCTGCTAGGAAATTTGTGGCCATTTCTGCACTAGACTGTTACAGCGCAATTATTCCACTTTGAACATCCTCTGGAATCCTGGGGTTTGCAGTTTCGGGAGGGGCCGCCCGGCCCCTCCCGAAACTGCAAACCCCAGGATTCCAGAGGATGTTCAAAGTGGAATAATAGTGCTATAACAGTCCTGTGCGGAAATAGCCTGTGTCTCCTTCCTTTGGATGCTCTGCATCAGATCACTGCAAGGGAATGTTAGAGGTAGCAGCCCTTCCTTCTGCCCTGCCTCCGTGCTGTTCTAACCATGTTCATCTTAAGGGCCTTGGCCTGCCTTTTAGGATCAGCTGGTTACCCCCTAAAGCACATATGCTAAAACTGGAACAATACAAAAAGGACCCAGAGTGTTCCAGTTTTCACTGCTGTGTTTTTGATACGTTTCAGCTGTTTTAGATTAGCCGTGCTTTTAATTTGCCGTTCTTATTGTTGATATATGTTCTCAAGCCAGGGTTTATTCAGAGGAGGTTTGTTACCACTGCCTTCTTCTGAGGCTGAGAGAGTGTGACCTGCCCAAGGTCCCCCACGGGGTTGTCATGGCTAAGTGGGCATCCAAATCCTGGCCTTACAGAATACTAGTCCAGCATTACTCCTTACTGGCTTTTTCAAACCCATCATGGTTTGCTATCATTGCCTTCCCCTGGGGCTGAGAGAGTGTGAGTTACGCAAAGTCACCCAGTGGTTTACCTCGGCTGAGCAGGGATTTGAACGCTGGTCCCTGGCAGTCGTGGTCCATGCAGCCTCTCCGGAAAGATTTCTTCAGAGGAGATTTGTCTTTGCTTGCCCCCAAAGCTGAGAGAGTGTGACTTTCCCAGCGTACTCAGAGGGTTTCCACGGCTGAGGAGGGGATTTGAAGCCTGGCCTCCCAATCTCACTCACTAATCACCACACAAAACTGTCTTTATGGTTATTTTTAATATGACAGTTTCCTTGCTTTCTTTTTTATAAAAAACTTCATTATAATTCTATTTTTAGCTGTAGGTTTATTTTATTCTCTGCCGTGAGCTGCCTTGGGGTACGTATTGTGAGAAAGATGGGATGTAAAATAAATTATAACTAAATAAATACCATTTATTTTCCCCAAACAACCCTTGGGGCAATTTAAGCGGAGCGGCTGCTTCTGAGAAGGCTTGGCTCTCTTAAGGATGTTTAAGAACAACTGTGATGGTCTTCTAAGATTAAAAAAAGTTACGAAGGGAGGGAAGTGCAGAATCCTCTTGCATTTTATCCAATATTACACTTCCGCACTACATTCTTATAGCGCGATTATTCCACTTTCAACATCCTATGGAATCCTGGGGTTTGCAGTTTAGGGAGGGGCCGACCGGCCCCTCCTGGAACTGCAAACCCCAGGTTCCGTAGGAGGTTGAAAGTGGAATAATCGCGCTATAAGAGCGTAGTGCAGAAATGGCCATATTTTCTTCCGCCTTCTTGGCAGAGGAGCTTCTCTGTGGTTTTTAGGCCTAGCAGCTCAGGTAGGATGGCCAAGTGTCCTGGTTTACAATGGACAGCCCATTGAGAGCTTAGGAATTTTCATGTTTAAAACACGCTCCAGATCAAAACAGATCCAGCAATGCTAGCTACTCCAGAGCACCAGGGGAAGAGTGCCATGCTCCGTGCTTTTGATTTTTCCTTAAGAAATCCTAATCCAGAAAGCTGAATGGCCCAACCAAAAAATTCAAGAAAGCACCAGATATTTTAGGTCTGAGTCTGCCATCTAAGAAAACACTTTCTACTGTTTGGACCTCAGCAGGTAAGAAACTGGAGCCAAACCAGGTCACGCGTACCATGGCCTGAATTTCATTGCTTAGTCTGAACTAGAGTAGACCCACTGAATCCATAGGATCTACCTGGTTGATATTATTTGCCTTCAAGTTGACTTTGGTCAACCTGCTGAAGATAGACCTCCACATCACATTACTCAGGTCTTGCAAGGTCAGGGCATCAGCCATGGCTTATTTCATTGAATCAATCCACATCCCTCTTTTCATGCTGCCTTTCATTATATCAAGATTTGCCATCTTTTCTAATGAGTCACCATTGTCCATGCCCAAAGCATGGCAGCCTTAGTTTAACCATCCTTCATTTCTAGGGAGACTTCGGCCTTGACTTGTTCTCGGACCCACTGGTTTGTTTTTTTGGCATTCCAGGATATCCACAGAATTCTCTTCCTGCATTTCGGATGATTTGATTCCTGCAAATATATTTAAAGGGAGGAAAAGGTGCTGAGAATATATTTTGAAGGATTCATATGGGATATGTCCAAAGTACGATAGCCTCAGTTTGGTCATTTTGGCTTACAGGGACTGTTCAGGCTTGATTTACTCTTGCACCCATTTTCTTACAGCCTGATTCCCAGTTCCTTACGTTGCCCTTGTTCTTTGCTGTCAAGTCAGCTTGGACTTAGGTGACCAACTAAATGAGAAGCCGCTCTGTTATCCACAGCCCTGCTCAGGTCTTGCAAAGCCAAGGCATCAACCGTGCCTTCCTCAATTGCATCAATCCATCTGTAATGTGGCCTTCTTCTTTTCCTACCTTACTCACTCTTATTGTACTTTCCAATGAGTCATGCTATCTCATGTGTCCAAAGTACGATAGCCTCGGTTTGGTCATCTTGTTATCCTTGTAAGCCTTCTTTGCTATCTTCCACACAGTATCCACCTTCCATTGGCCTTGCTCTGGAGCAATCAGATGGCCAACCAAGAATTGTTGTTTTAGTTAACTGCCATCAAGTTGACTTCAGTGTATGATGACCCTATGGATGAGAGACTTCTAAATTTTCCTGCAATCAACATCCCTGCTCAGGTCTCGCAGACTCAGGGCAAGCTTGGCTTCCTTGATTGAGTCTTTTCCTACTGATTTCCACCTTGCGCTGTCTTTTCATTGGCCATTTCCGCACTAGACTTTTATAGCGCTATGATTCCACTTGAAACATCCAATGGAATCCTGGGGTTTGCAGTTTCAGGAGGGGCCAGCCGGCCCCTCCTGAAACTGCAAACCCCGGGATTCCATAGGATGTTTCAAATGGAATCGTTAGCGCCATAAAAGTCTAGTGCGGAAATGGCTGTAGTCTTTCCTAATGAGTCAGGTCTTCTCACGACTCATGGCCAAAGAACGACAGTCTCCATTTATCCATCTTGGCTTCTAGGGAGCGTTCAGGCTTGATTTGGCCTCGGAACCACTCCCTTGTCTTTCTGCCACGACACTGTTCTTCTGGGGTTAAGATTAACTCATGGGATGCAGGCCTTGCATTGTGATCTCCATTACAAACGTGTTGTTCTTCCTGAATTCAAGGGGCGCCCAGGACAAGTGGCCGCCCGACCCTCCTAGCCAGTCCGAAGTGTTCTCCTCGCCTGCCTGCCCTGGCCTTTGAACCCAGCGCGGGGCCACTGCCCGCTCGTCTGTTGCTCCCGGAGATCTGTGTGCATCATAAGATGACAATATTACCAACAGCCAGCTATCAAACAAAAGGCAACATTTTATTACACCAGCATGTTACAACAACGATAACAGCTCCATAGAGACAGCTAAGGGCAGATTTTAGATATAAAAGGAATAATCAGAAGGAAAGCTGTGCCAAGGATTTATGGCTCAGACAGAGAGAGCTGCCCTGTTTATTCAATGGAAGAAGAAAAAAAAATTGTGATAATGATATAGGCTGAAGACAGATTTAAACACCGGTGGGATTGGGCGGCTTCAGGAAGGGGGTGCGAGAGGAGCAGCCTCTTGGGTCGCTTCGCTCCCCTGCCGTGGGGCACGAAGGGATCACAGAGAAGACAATCTGGTTGCAGGTATGCTGCCCGGCATTTCTTATAGCCTGCTATATGCTGCTGAACATAAAGGAGGAGGAGGAGGAAGAGTATAGGTTGAGCCTCCCTGGTCTGGAAATCTGAAATCCAAAAACCTCCCCAAATCAAAACCTTTTTCCACCAGCCACCCACTTCTACCTTTGAGGTGGCAGCAGTGGCAGTCCTGTTCATTCACCTCTCAAACCCTCCGTCTTGCTCTTTCTGCCGTCTCTTAAGGGGACTGTCCACAAATAATTTCGCTGCAGCTGAACAACACCCCAGGTAGAAGCCAAGACTCCCTGTGGCTCGCTCTGCTAGCCTACTCTTCTTGCATTTTCCACTCTTAAATGAGGATGTTGACCCTGCCTGTCTCCTGGAACTGGGACTGAAGACAGCTTATAAACTAAAACAGACACAAAGCAGTTGACACATACGGAAGATCAACATTAAAATGGATGGAATTGAGGCCCTTTCTGCAGACCAGCGTCCTCCTGGCATGGGGATAGGAGAGGAGTGGGACCGCAACGATGCTTCTGCAAGATGTTGTCGTGGTCCTGTCCTGCTCCCATCGCCAACCGGCGCTATCACAGAGGAAATCATTGAGGGGTTTTCCCTGCCAATGACCCCCAATGGCACGACACTCCTGCACTGCCCTGCCCTGTGGAAGGCTCCGAAGCGCCATGGAGGCGCTTCCTGCCCCAGCGCAGCGGAGGAAAGGGCCTGGCTGCGCTGCAAGAGGAAGGAAGAGGCCCGTCCGGCGCGCTCCCTTCCGCAGGGATCCGGCCTAGCGCGGAGGGGAGCGTTCCCGTAGGGCTCCCTTCCCAGCAGAAGCACTGCTGGCATCACAACCAGAGGACGACGCGACAAGGGAAGGTGCAGAAAGGGCCTAAAATATCAATAACATTAAAAGCAGCATGCTGCATATTCTCATGTATAAGTCTAGAAATTTTGGACAAAAAATGATCCCGCAAAAAAGATGAAATGACGGAACAATTAGAATAAGGTGATGATAGACTGAATGCAGAAACAACAAGAATTTGGATCGCTATATGCAATAATTCGGAATTCTGGAGAAGATTGGAAGGAACAAGAATGTATCTATTGTTATATAAACAATGTGTAGATATGTATGTTTTAAATGTGTGAAATTTTAATATAAAGATAAATAAATAAATAAAAATGATCCCACGAAACCTGGGTTGATTTATCCATGGGTCAGAGTAAGTACTGCACCTTATTTCATATCCAAAAAGGAACCACCCCCTTCTCTGAGGAGAGCGGTGAAAGGGGAGAGCTTAGGTCATTGCAGAAAAACCTAAAAGAAGCACTGACCCCTCGACTCTTTCCGGCCTTTTTGAATGCCTGGGTGGGAAAACGGGAGAGGCGGCTCCTCCGTGCTTCTCCTCAAAGGAGCGCCGAGAGACTAGAACGGGTTGGTGCTTCTTTCGGCTTCTTTTGGGGACAGAGACGCTGTCCCAAGAAAACCTAAAAGGCCTCTTGCCGCACTACTCAGGGAAGGGGATGGTCCCTTTTTAAATAAAAGTTAAAGTTTTATTTCTTATCAAAAAAGGAACCATCCCCTTTCCTGCAAGGAGTGGCAAAAGGCCTTTTTGAAGGCCTGGGCGAGAAAATGGTGGCAGCTGTGGCCCCGTGAGGCAGTGCTTGCATTTTCCTCTCTCCATGGGACGACCCTCGACTTATCCATGGTTAATATCAAAATCCATAATTTTGGCCCCAGAGCTGCCCCCAAGTTATGCATGAGGTTGGTTTATACACGAATATATATGATAGGTAATAAAGAAGTTTAATAGCGATACAGCACACTATTAAAAGCTCTTTGATTTGATTTCACTTTTTTAAAAAAATCAGTTTTCAAAAGTTTATTGGTAAAGACTTTGCCTGGTGAGGGAAGGCGAGCAGAGAGGACCCAGAGAACCATCCTTGGAAGAGGTGTTCCAGAGCCTGGGGCAGCCACTGAGAAGGCCCTGCCTGAGGGCCTTTCCGCACTGCACTGTTATAGTGCTGCTATTCCACTTTCAATATCCTGTGGAATTCTGGGGCTTGTAGTCTGCTGAGGTCAAAGAGCTCTTTGGCTGAGAATTCTAAAGGCCCCTCCCTAAAGTGCAAACCCAGGATTCCATAGGATGTTGAAAGTGGGATCATAGCACTATAACAGTGTAGGGCGGAAATGGCCTGAGTCTGGCCGCCCATGTATTTCCAGCCAATAAATGGGAATCTGTCTGCCTGGGCATCTTGAATAACTGCCTGGATATCTGGCTGACCAGTTGAGGCTGCTCACAGGCTGGGCAAAGGTATGCTTTCTCTGCCCACTGTTGCCCCCTTGGTAAACCCTGTCCTGGGGTCTGCAACTTTGATATAAAAGTTAATCTAACCCACCAGAGAGGTCACCCGGACGAGCACGTAGGAAACAACACTCGTACGATCAAAAGAACCAGGCCAGGCCAGTAAACTCCCCAGTCACGCAGCCACAGGAGACCTCAACCTGTGCCAACCCATGGTGGACAATAGATCCTCAGCCTTTAAGGAGCCAATTTGAAGGGTTTAAAAGTTTTCCCACAAAGTTGGGCACTGGAAGCAATAAAATCTTATCAGGCAAAATCCATCTACATAAATTCACACTGCAGCCCAAAGCGGCGGAAGATCCTGATAGTTGGGTAACACCTTGTTATCTTCCGATATCAAAGAAGGTGCTGGTGTGAAGTTGTTTTCCATTGCTGTCCGCTTTGTTCTCCCCGGGAGAGGATTTGCCCTGAAGGTAAATTTTTCCTACAAATAGTGCCCGTTTTTGACTAGTTCTTTGGATACCTCCCGGTCATACCAACTGACCGTTCCCCCCTCCCGATAGCCGCGTGATCCCCTCAGCGTCTCTTCGCTGAGTTCCTTTTCTTTGGCTGCTTTCCAGACCAAGGACTTCAGGAAAAGGTGCAGTACCACCCAAACCACAAATCCTTCAACAATCCCTCTATCTTATTTCCACTCTTTATTTCTCTTTAGCCCTTGGATGTGTGTATGAGTGTTTGCGTTGATGAGTGCTACTACTGTTTAATAAAGTCATTCATTGGACCTTTTCTGTGTGATTTCTGACTGGGCCTGATCCGGTAAAAACTGGGTAAAAGATCTCGCTAGGCTACCCTGCCTCTCGCATTGCTGTTGCTTGTGCTCTGTAGAGCTTACTTTCCCCACCACTTGGAGCATATCGAGGTGTCCCTCTGGGACCCCCAGATTTTCAGGGTAACACCATGCTTTCCTTTCCACCCAAAATCCTTCCCTTGCAGAAAGCATGTTTGCTTTGGATACCTTCTCTCTCCCTCTTGCCTCTTGTCATCCCTCCCATTCTGCCTTCACTGTCAGCTTCCCTGCTGAAGGAGGAGCAGCCATCAGACTGGATCAGAGTTATTTATTTCAGTGAGCATTTTACTTTACATCCTGATGTCTCAGGGCTAGAAATCAGAGCCAAAAGCAAACAATTCCATTTGCCTTTTGCCTTGTGTTTTCTGTGGCCCAGGGATAAACACTCCCCACGATGTGGAGCTACAGAAGGAGGGGGAAAAGGACAGGGAATGTTTGTACATCTGGAAGAAAAGCTGTTCCCTAGCTTTGACAGTGTCTCTTTGCATTTAGTGCTGTTTCTGTCCTCGGCCAAAAGATGCCAAGAATTATCCTTCACTCCTGATTTGGGCACTTTCCTCCTCTGCTCTGAGGCTCCAGCACAGCGTCCCTCAGCGGCGAGCAAAGCCGGAGATGGACGGCACTACCTGGATGGATCTGCCGTCCGGCTGATGAGCGCCTGGGGTCCCCCTTGGCAGCTTCAAGCAACGAAACTGAAGTGGCTGCAGAAACCCAGGCGGAGCTTTTTTTTCCCCCCAGAAGCCATTAGCAGCAAGATATTTAGACTGCTTTATGGAAAGCTTTTTCCCTTCTCAGGAGACCCTCCAGCCAGACGGCTGCCAACTTCCTCCTGGCAGGCTCAAAAGCTTCAAGGAAGCAAAAGGCGGGGAGGAAGGCTCCAACTAGCAAAGGCCGTGTGCATCTCTGTCCTGGAGCCGATGCTCTTCAATATTTTTCTCAATGATTTAGATGATGAGGTGGAGGGAATCCTTATCAAATTTCTAGATGATGCAAAACTGGGAGGGGTAGCTAGCACACTGGAAGATAGCAATGCAATTCAAACGGACCTTGATAAACCAGAAGATTTGGCTGAAATTAACAAAATGAAATTCAGCAGAGACACATGTAAAATCCAACAATTAGGCCACAAAAACGAAATGTACAAGTATAGGATGGAGGGACACATAGCTCAGCACCACTACAGGCATTAAAGACCTGGAATTATTATTGCTCATAAACTGAACACAAGCTAGCACTGTAACACGGCAGCAAAATCCTATTTTAGCTGGTATTAAGAGAAGTATAGCTTCCAAGCTGGGGGGAGTAACAGTCCCGCTATATTATGTGGTGGCCAGGCCTCATCTGGAGCCCTGTGTTCGGTTCTGGATGCCTCACTGTAAAAAGGATATAGACAACTTGCAGCAAGTTCAGGAAAAGGCAACAAGGATGATAAAGAGGTATGGAGAACAAAATGTGTGATGAGAAGTTGAAGGAGCTGAGCAGATTCAGCTTGGTGAAGAGACTGAGGGGTGATGCTTCACTCTCTCAATACCCCAAGGGTTGTCACAGAAGGAAGAGACAAGTTTGTTTTCTGTCACCCCAGAGGGGAGGACCAGGTCTAATGGTTTTAAGTTCCAGGAGGGCAGATTTCGGTTGAACATTAGAAGGAATTTCTTAACAGCCAGAGGAACCAATTGCCTGGAGAGGTGGTAGGTCTCCTTCTCTGGATTTCTCCAAAAAGAGGCTGGACAGTTCCCTGCTGGGGATGCTCTAGCTGAATTTCCTGCGTCAGGCAGGAGTTTGGGCTTAATGATCCATGGGGCCCATTTGAACTCTATGTTTCTACGATTCCATAACATTTAATCAGAAATGGCCCAAAATAACAGATTCACAGATTTAGGAAGGACCTCAAGGGCCATGTGGTTCAACCCCTTGCTGCCAGCAGAGGCAATTCATAACTACAGCATCGCTAAGAGGTCGGCACAATGCAAGGTCTGTTAAAAATAATTTTCCACCAAAGGAGGGTCCTCCATTTTCCAAGGGAAGCCATGCTACTCTTTAATGAGCTTTTCCTACCAGGTAGCTCTTCCTAATGCTTACTTGGAATGTCTTTTCTGGCAATTTAAACACATTGGCTTGGGTCATGCCTTCTGGAGCCAGTTCACTCCACCACCCAGATGGAGATGGAGATGGAGATGGAGATGGAAGGTGGCCTGGTTTGGCTCTGCCTACCTGGAAGCCATGCCCTATGAGGACAGACTTAGAGAGCTGGGTATGTTTAGTTTGCAGAAGGTTAAGAGGGGACATGATAGCCATGTTTAAATATCTTAAGGGATGCCATGTCGAGGAGTGAGCGGGCTTGTTTTCTGCCGCTCCAAAAGGAGACGACAGGGTCGCTGCGCAGAGAAGATGGTGAATTACTCACAGGGGGAAGAGAAAAGGCAGAACTACTAAACACCTTCTTTGCCTCAGTTTTTCCCCAGAAGGATACAAGCACTCAACCTGGCGGTTGGGGAGCCGGTGAGGAAGCAGGGGAAATGAGGCACGTAATAGGTAGAGGGGTGGTACGGGAATCCCTGGCCACACTGGATGAATTCAAGTCTCCAGGGCCAGATGAATTGCATCCTAGGATATTAAAAGAGCTGGCAGAGGTCGTTTCGGAACCGCTTGCTATAATCTTTGAGAAATCTTGGAGGACAGGAGAAGTTCCAACAGACTGGAAGAGAGCAAATGTTGTCCCCATCTTCAAGAAGGGGAAAAAGAGGACCCCAATAATTATCGCCCAGTCAGATCCTGACATCAGTACCCGGAAAGATCCTGGAGCAGATCATTAAGCAGTCAGTTGCTAATCACTTGGAAAGCAAGGCGGTAATCATGAGAAGCCAACATGGATTTCTCAAAAATAAGTCGTGCCAGACTAATTTTATCTCTTTTTATGATAGAGTTACTAGCTTGATAGATGAAAGGAATGCTGTGGATGTAGCATACCTCGATTTCAGTAAGGCCTTTGACAAATTTCCCCATGACATTCTTGCAAAGAAACTAGTAAAATGCGGGCTGGACAGGGCTACTGCTAGTTGGATTTGTAATTGGTTGACCGACCGAACCCAAAGAGTGATCACGAATGGCTGCTTCTCATCCTGGAGAGAAGTGACTAGCGGGGGGCCACAGGGTTCTGTCCTGGGCCCAGTGCTCTTCAATATTTTTATCAATGACTTGGACGAAGGAATAGAGGGCACGCTCATCAAATTCGCAGATGACACCAAATTGGGAGGGGTTGCTAATACGCCAGAGGACAGGATCAAAATTCAAAAGGACCTGGACAGATTGCAGAGCTGGGCCAAGGCTAACAAAATGAAATTCAACAGGGAGAAGTGTAAGGTCCTACACTTAGGTAGAAAAAATGGTATGCAGAAATATAGGATGGGGGACACGTGGCTGGCTAACAGTACGTGTGAAAGGGATCTAGGAGTCTTCATAGACCACAAGCTGAACATGAGTCAGCAGTGTGATGCGGCAGCCAAGAAAGCCAACGCAGTTCTCGGCTGCATCAACAGGGGTATGGTGTCTAGATCGAGGGAGGTACTGATACCACTCTACTCTGCCTTGGTTAGACCTCATCTTGAATCCTGTGTCCAGTTCTGGGCACCCCAATTCAAGAAGGACCTGGTCAAGCTGGAGCAAGTCCAGAGGAGGGCAACCAAAATGGTGAGGGGCCTGGAAGCCATGCCCTATGAGGATAGACTTAGAGAGCTGGGGATGTTTAGTTTGCAGAAGAGAAGGCTAAGAGAGGACATGATAGCCATGTTTAACTATTTGAAGGGATGCCATGTAGAGGAGGGAGAGAGCTTGTTTTCTGCTGCTCCAGAGACCAGGACAAGGAGCAATGGATTCAAGCTGCAGGAAAGGAGATTCCACCTGAACCTCAGGAAGAACTTCCTGGCGTTCAGAGCTGTCCGGCAGTGGAATCGGCTGCCTCGGAGTGTGGTGGAGTCTCCTTCCTTGGAGGTTTTTAAGCAGAGGCTGGATGGCCATCTGTTGGGAGTGCTTTGAGGGTGTTCCTGCATGGCAAGGGGGTTGGATTGGATGGCCCCTGGGGTCTCCTCCAACTCTACATTTCTATGATTCTATGATTCTACCTGCTGCTGTCCAAAACGATGAGCAGCCCAATCAGAGCACGGTCTCTCTTGACCTTTAGTGGATGCCCAGCAGGTGGGCCCTCCAAGGAGGAGCTTGGTGCCAGTAGGACGGATGGAGGGTTCCCAGTTCTCAAGGCCTGAACCCTTGTTTCTGGTGCTTGGGGTGAGGGTAGGAATTATAGGGCAAGAGCACCACCTTAAAAAAAAGGTGTGTGTGTGTGTGTGTCTGTCTGTGTGTGTGTCTGTGTGTGTAGACATACATAGAATGTCTCCAAAAAAATGCATATACTCTTTAATAGCTAATAGTTGCTATGGTGATTACTTGAAGGCTAAGTAAATAATATTTACATTGAAAAATAAATGTTATAATAATGATTTAATCAGAGTTACGAACTCCATCTTAAATTAAAATTTCATACAAGGTGTTCAAAGTGTCCTCTCTGCTCACATTGTTGAAGCACAGAGCTGCAAACCTCACTTAAAGCTTCTCTTGTAATTTTGCAACAGTTCTCTGCTATTGGAATCATTAATCGTGCTAAGGGTGCATGCATTTGGGGGGGGGGCAAAAAAAATATCCAGAATTATAAGCTGTTTAGGATGTATATACTTTTTGGCGACATGCTCTGTGTGTGTGTGTATTCCTTCTTTGCTGGAGGTGGTGCTTTTTAGCTGAATGACATATTCTGGGCAGCTGTGGCTGATGTTTAATGTACCACACTTCATGATGTCAGCAGCGCCCAGTCTCTATGAGATTATAAAGGGTTGCTCCCGGGTCTCAGGTTTTTGCCCCAAAATCTCAGGGCCCTGGAAAGTCCTGACCTGGCAACCCACAAAGGGAGGCAAACTGTGTTTGCATTCAGTCTTGCGAAGGAGAACTAAGCCTTCCTTGACTGGCCACCGGACTCCCAAAGACAACTTCAAGCAAAGACTCATGCTCTCTATTCCACAAGCAGGGTGAGGAAGGAGACCCAAAGGTCGCTGGCAATTGTCACTCAGGGTGCCAGCAAAGTCCAGCTACCCCTGGAAGAGTGGCATCATGCCCATACACCCCTCCTCCATGACATGGTTTAATTGGCAATATATATATTTAATTGCCATAAAACAGCAACTTATGCAATGACCGGGAGCTGGCTGGCAAAGGGGAAACTGGCTGCAGACACGTGTTGCAAAACTAGGTCAGGAAGAGACCTCAGGGCATGGCTGGGTCATAGATAGGGAAACTGCCAAACAATTGATGAGCAGATGTCCCTCAGCAACTCAACCGTTAGAAACAATGGCACCAAAACTACTTCCGCAGAAGGACTGCTTGTCTTCGACCTTCTCCCTTTGTCCGATGAAAACTCTCCTTCGTCTCCTCATTTATGCAGCAATCAAGGAGCTATCATGATTCCCATCAGTCCTTTTGGGTTTTTTTTTAATATAAATTTTATTATTTTAAAAAAAGGGAACATTAATTACACATATTACACATAACTTACTCAAATATTAACACATAAAAAAAAAACACAACACACAAAGGAAAAAAAAGGAAAGAACAAAAAACAACAATCATATCTCTTCCACATACCTTCACAACAAAAAATACAACACATATTTACCAAACTCAAACACACTGTTTAACTTATTATTTAACTCCTGGCTAAATCCCCAACTTCCATCTTTGACT